>OY728161.1:1679723918-1680973918 GCA_963277665.1 Viscum album | reverse complement strand
GAAATAATTGTTATTGAATAATACAGGAATAATTTACTTTAATATGATATCATATATGATCTTTTAACATTGATTTGATAATAATATCTTAGTATTATCGTTGTTTCGGGTGTGAACTTACTTGTTTTCTTTTGTATGTTTTGTTACGTAAGACATGTTTGTAAAGGATAGGTTGTATATTATTCAAATCCAGAATGGTATCAAGTCCATAAACATCGTTTTTAAATCATCAAATGATAATTATACTTGAATGGATACGATGGAGAATGAATCTCATCGCGTTCGTGGAGACGGTAGTCCGTACGTACGCACGAACGCTACTTCCATTTAATTTTTATTTTAATAGAATAGAATCCAAATGATACATAGGTATATTACTATTCCAGTAAAATATAATATTTTATATATGTTACTTAAGTTCATTAACACCATCCTTTATACGTTCCATGTGTGGTATGAACGAGTCATATCATTTTAAGGGGGCGGTAGTCCGCACTTCCTCAAATGAAATTTTCGTATGTATATAAAACATGAAACGAATAATGGTATGAAATAAAATGGAATTACAGAAGATTATATATAAAATATATATCATTAATATCATATTTAATTACAGTGCCATCATAATGGCCACCATGAGAGGCGGTAAGATGTATTTGAACAATCATCGTTTCGTGAGGCGTTAGTTTTCTATCCTCAGAAACATTATGTTCATCATCCATTAGATGGAGTTGTGTGTATGTGTAGTTTGAATCCTTCTTATAACAACATCATAGTATATTGTGGATACTGGTGTTGTTACAAAAGAAAGGAAATAAAAAGAGTTTGGGGGTTGGAGAAGCAAAATAAATGAAAATAATTTAAGAGAAATCGTTACCTTTAATTTAGGTAACTCACTTTGGTTGGAACCAAAGGACTTCTTGAAATGCTTTCTGCCTAAGGGGAAGCATCAAGGAGGAGGAGAGGGATGTGGGGAGATTATTTGTGCAGGGTTTTGACGATCCAAGTGGCTTGAGAGGTGTGAGGAATGAGTAGAAGTGGTCTCCTTTTATAAGGGAGAGGAGGGGCTCTTTAGGAAAGAGTGAAAGTATTACTTTATAATATAATTATATTCGGTTTATAATGGTCCAAAAATCATTGAGTTCTAAGATAAGATGACTAATATTCTAAATAAAATCAACCAATAAGAATTGGACAGGTTTTAGATAATATTTTAATCATTATAATCTTTTTTATTTAAATGTTTTATTAATGAGGTAAACATTGCATCATTATTGTGTCATTCATAATTTAACTTATTTGATGTCTAAAAATTATAAATAAAATATCATTATGTAGGAAATTATTTTAGCTTTCTAATGAATATTTATAATCGAAAATCCAACATGTATAACCCTATGTAAAAATTGTTCTTCTAAAAGATGTAAGCTTATGCCATTTTTATTTTTATTTTAACTTTATTAATATAATGTGTCCCTACCACATACAAGTGGCTCCATGGGGTCCCCAAATCGACCCAAGGATGCCCATGGTCGGGTATGTGTCCACCAATAATGTTAGGACACGTTTTAGGGTAATTTTGTATTATTATAATATTATTTTTAACCCTTATTTACCGGATTTACCCTTAACCATGGTAAATAAAATATTTACCGCAGTAATTATTCAAAATGTCTAAAAATAAAAGTTACCTATTTACACAATTTGGACATCCTGATTCCAAATATGGAATCCATTTTTCTAAATTCAAAACACAGAAGTGGAAGAAATTAATTTAAAATTAATTCCCGCTCTCAAAACAAAAAGCGTGTTTTTAAGAGATAATAACTATCAAAAGATTGACACTTGTTTATGTTCGGTTTAATTGTAAAATTATGTCCAATGACCAACATTATATTAAGTGGTAAAACTATATTCTAAATATACATTAAAACCACTCAAATTCATAATTTATCACTATTAATTATTTTGATTAAAAAAGTTGTTTTTAATTAAAATTTAGTAATTTTCACTATTCATCAAAATATGAAAGTTATCCGAAATGTACCAAAATTTCACCTTAGGATAAATTCGATATTCCGAATCCAAAAATGAAGTCCATTTTGAAATATAAAATATATATAATTTCAAAAAGTATGTATTACTATTCAAAACGACTAGTTTGATCAGTTGTGGTGTGTGTTGAAACTCGAAGTTGCGTATAACACACGCTACTGTATTATTCAAAGGAAAGCGTACCGTGGAAGCATGAGATGTTTCATTTTAAATTTTTTGATGTCCCCATTTAGTCAAAATGTTTAAAATATTGTACTTAAAAAGGGTTCACTTATTAAAAGTTGATAAAAGTGCAATACTGAAAATGAATTTGTTCTTGCATTATATCAAAGAAACTCATAATATGGATTCTAAAATTATAAGGATTATATAAAGTTTAAAATTTATATAATACTATTCATAACCTCTTTTGAATGGCTTATTTTTGTAAGTCATGGTGTGATTGAACTCGGTGTTGCGTGTATTGCAAGTTATTGAATTATTTTGAAGAAATAACACACTATGAAATCTTGGGGTGTTACAAAAATCCCTTCTCCACTTCCCTAGTATCATTCTAGAGGTCCTGGTCTTCTTCAAAGACCATCCTTAGTTCTTTAAGTGGAGGCTAAGAAAAGGCACGTCAAAAAGTGGTAATATCCATTACCGATATTTTTCAATTTCTTTCTTCTTCAACTTCTTCTTATTTAGTTGTTTCATGATAAATTAATAACATCAGTATTTATTATATACATATATGTTATTATAAATATGAAACAACTCTAATTAACCTTCTATCCATCCTACGGAAAAAGGAAATCACCGCGCGTGCGTACGTACAGAATACCGTCTCCACACCGTGGTGTAATCTATTTTCCACCACCACCTTAATTGGATGGGTATAAAGGTGTAATGAGTAACTATATATGATTATTATAAAGTGATATTGATACTGAAATAGTATACATACACCTCAACACAATTCCACGACCATGGGAAAAATATCATCGCTTGTGCGTACGTACGGACTACCGTCTCCACGACGCGATGAGATTCATTCTCAATGATTAAACATTCATGAATGATTAAAAGTATATATAATAAGTAAAAATGAAATATATGACCTGATAATGATACTGGAATTATTTATATTTATATGTATGTCATCTACTTAATTCCATTCAATTCAATAAGGAAACGAAAACAGTGTTCATGCGTACGTACGGACTACTGTCTCCATGAACGGTGTATTTATTTCCATTTACTGATTTATTATATATATTCTGAATATATATATATAAATCATGTTTTATATTCTGGAATTATGTAATCATGATCTAAGTAATCATATGAATAATTACAAGTTAAAAACACGAACGACAAATGAGACGATTTTACCCAAAACGCTACTTTAACATGAATTTAAAAAAGAACGGGTAATATAAAGTCATAAGTGGACCATATATGATATAATAACCATGAATATGATTCTGGAATAAGTCAATAACATTATTTAAATCATTATACAGGAGGTTCTGACACTTACAAAGCAAGTCGGACCTAAGGTAAGGGAAATATCACAATCTCTTTTTTATCCGAGATTGTTTATACTTTGGTATTTACTGGGGTGTATTTGATCATCCACATCCATGTTTCCTCAATATTTAATGTTATTTCCATCCACCTACAATTTTTTAAATCCAATTTTACCCTTTGATGAGTTTTTCGTAAAGGATATTAAAGGAATCTTTTGTCGTTTTTCGTACGAGGTACTTTTTGACATTTCCGACAAAAGTACGAAGAATGTTTTTTTTATCTTTTACGGCATGAATGGATTTTTAAAACATTATTTCCAAGAATATTCCTTTAAAAGTTTTCAAGTTTACTTTTTAATCAACTCATTTTAGTTTAAAATTGTATGACATGTTAAGAAAGGAAAAGTGTTTTTGAAGAAGAAAGGATATTTTCCTCAAGAATGGAGTTCAAGTGTTTTATCAAAATTATTTTCCATCTAAGATAATAAAGGGTTCTGTTTTTATCCCTATTATTTCATTTATTTTATTATGTTGTGATGGAATTATTTTTATGAATTCCTTTATCTTATATGATTTGTGATGTCATGATGTTTCAAGAATCCCATTTTTGTTACATGTGTTATGCGATGATGTATGATTTATGATTATGTGGCACACATAAGAAAGGATTCATTATAAGATGGGTGGGACCTATATCTCCCTCCAATGCATTGGGTAAAGATTTTATATCTCATGAGATAGACATGGCTGGAATGGTAGGTTATACCGGTTCAGTGAAACAGGAATGAAACGAGGGTTACTCGATTCAGAAAGGGACTTTTTCCACTAAGATAGTCTTGGAAATGAGTCTTGACTAACAAGAAATGATTCTCTATGATTATGTGTGAATGCCACAAAGTTTCATGTTTTATGTTATGATTATTGTGATTACATTTCACTACCATGATTTATCCCATGTTATGAAATTATGATCTCTTTTTCAGGTTAAGATTTCAAAAAGTTATGTGCTTCTGTATACGATGTGATTGATATTTCTTTTGTTTACCCTTACTGAGCATTTGAGCTCACCCTTTTATGTTCTCTTTTCCCCAGGATATAAAGAAA
This sequence comes from Viscum album, assembly GCA_963277665.1. NCBI lineage: Eukaryota > Viridiplantae > Streptophyta > Magnoliopsida > Santalales > Viscaceae > Viscum > Viscum album. The sequence continues at coordinate 1,680,969,248 of OY728161.1, read as the reverse complement.
GGTTTTAGGTAAAAAAAGGGAAGATCTTTATGGGAGATATTGAAGATCTTTCACCACGATTAGAAGATTACGTTCGGAGTTTCCAAAGACACTAAACTATTACGATCCTTGTGTGTGTGTTTTTGTTATGTACCAAGTATTCCACAAAAGTAATGTAATGTCCATGTACGTCAAGCTTCGGGTCTCTACAGTTGGTATCAGTGGAAAGGTTTAGTCAACCTTTGGAAACTAGGATGAGATAACTTTAGTGAGATCCCTAGAGATATTTCTAAGGTATGTCTAGGGATGTCCCTAAGGTTAAGTATACATATAGGTTATAGTACTAGAATTATGCTAACGGTTATAGAATTAAACCTAAGATGTTAGATATTGAAGGTACTCCCCCTTTATTATGTTGTTTTCCCTATCATGATTTTTTCCTCTCACACTATTCTTTTTGGGTTTTAGACAATGGCTGGAACCCGAAGGAACCGTGTTGATCAATGAAATGGACAATACAATGATTGTCCTCCTGAACAAACAAATGTTATGGTAGATGGAGTGCAAAATCTTATTGCTATACTTACACAAGCTATGAATCATTCTGGACTTCCAAATGAGAAGAGAAGGGAACAATATTCTATTGAGTCCTTCATGAGGCAACGTCCACCTTCTTTCAGTGGGTCTTCTGATCCACTTGTTGCTGAACAATGGATCAGTACCACTGAAAAGATATTTTCAGTTCTTCAATGTTCTGAGCATGATAAAGTCATCTTAGCAGTATATCGTTTGGAAGGTGAAGCTGATCAATGGTGGAATCTTATCAAGAATACGAGGCAAAGAGATGAAATTGAGTCCATGGAATGGGACGAGTTCAAGAACTTGTTTTTTAGTAAGTACTTCCCTCGTATTCTTCGAACAAAGATGGAAAAGGAGTTTCTTGAGCTGAAGCAGAAGGATGATGAATCTGTTGGTATATACGAAGAAAATTTTACAAGACTTGCAAGGTATGCATCTAGCATTATCATCCAACCTGAAAGTAAAGTTGATCAATTTTTCGCTGGCTTAAAACCAAGTCTTCGAAGGGCATTAGCTATAAGAGACTTCAGTAGCTATGAAGAAATTGTGTGCTGTGCTATCAAGGTAGAAATGGAATTTGGTGTTACATATCCATCTCATGGTTTTGACAAGAAACTAAAGATAGAGTTCAAGGAGAAATCTTAGATTAATGGTGAAAAGAAGATGAATGTTTCCTTATGCACAAAGTGTGGAAAGAAGCATGGTGGAGATTGTCTTAAAGGGACTAGAAAATGTTTTAAGTGTGGAAAAGAAGGTCATCGAGCAGCTGAGTGTCGAAGTAATGGAAAAAGGGTTTCTAATGATGCGAACAAAGCAAACACTGCAGAGAACGCACCACCAACACTTCAATGTTTCAAGTGCAAGGAAATGGGGCATTATGCTAATAAATGCCCTAATCCAAGGGTTAGTGATGATCGACATGAGCAACCGCTTAAGGCAAAGGACAAAGGGAAGTCACATGCGATTACTATTGGCGATGTTGAATATGACAACGATGTGGTGGAATTGTTCTAATGTGGTATTCAAAGTAATTGAGATATTTTTGGAAATAAGATGATATGTGCATAATGATGGGAAAACGAGAAAACGAAATGTTTAATAGTATTCATGAGCTCATGATTGATATAAGGACTAAGTGATATCATGGTTTGAGTATATAGAATTTTGAGGATTTTGGTATGTGGAAAGTGTTAAATTTTAACTGCATTCATGTTTTCACTAAGGTATTCAAGAGAATACATGATTAAGGACTTTGAATGTTTGGAATGTGACCAACAAAACATATCTTATGATATATTGGGATTGACGATGGTGTTAAATCTCTGGTAATCGTTTTCACTATGTTATGAGAGTGGACTGTAGTATTATGGATAAGCCTAAAGATTGGAATGGATTATGTTGGACATAAGTTAGTATTGTTTAAGGATAGAATTTTTCTCGATATTATTTATGGGATGTTATAGTAATATAGTTTTAGAAAAAGGACAACCAGCAGGACGGGCGACAGCCCATCACGTCGGACAAGGCTGTGGAAATCGAACCCACAACCGAAGTGCGACTGGCCTTTATCGCCTACCACTGGCCTACAGGAAGTCCCTGTTTAGTAGAAACTAGTTTTATTATATTAAGCTATATGACATATGATGTATAATTCCATTTTAGGAACCATATATGATTAATCTCACTATAGAATTACTTATGTATATTTAATAACTTTTGTTAACCTTTTGTTTGAGACAGATGGAATGACCCGTCATTCTATCACATGATCTGCTAACACTTCACGAATAACAAATTCAACTTCATTTATTTAAGAGATGAAGTGGAAATTGTTCAAGGCACGAACAACAGTGAGATTGTACCAAAATAAAGTAAGTATTTATTCTAATTCAAATTCTTCAACTTTAGGGAAACGATCTTGAAAACCAAAAATGTTGTCCTAGTGATCTTATATCTGATTAATCAGATGGTACCTTAGATCGTCACAAATTTATGGCTTTGTGATTGCTGGCTTTTCCATATCCATGTTCTTTACCACTCTCTATCAGAACATGATGGTTAGATTTCTCTTCCATATCTATATTTTCACCTATGTGGAAACCTTGTGATTAGTTTATTTGGGTAACCGTTACGTTTCATACTTTTGTTTTTAAAGATTGGTTTTGATATTCCTTTTTACGATGTTGGTTTCTATTAAAGAAACTTTCAGATAGTAAACCATTTATAACCCCGACGAATTTCGAGGGCGAAATTCATTTTAAGGGGGGTAAAATGTAACAGCCCGAGATTTTATGAAAAATATTCTTTTTAATTTTATTAATGTCTTGTGTTGTACGATACACCAAAAGGAGCTTGCACAACACACATCTTTGACTTGCCTTGCATTACACGCAATCGCAACCTTCCTCGATAGCGTGTGTAGTACGCAATACTGAGTTTCATGAAACAACGATATGCTATTAAAATATTATTAAAACTAGCCGTTATGAATAGTAATAACCACTTTTTAAATTTTAGAAATTTTATCTCTCAAAATGGACTTCATTTTTGGATTCGGAGTATCGAATTTATCCTAAGGTGAAATTTTGGTACTTTTCGGATAACTTTCATATTCTGATGAATAGTGAAAATTACTAAATTATAATTAAAAACAACTTTTTTAATCGAAATAATTAATAGTGATAAATTATTAATTTGAGTGGTTTTAAAGTATATTTAGAATATATTTTTACAACTTAATACAATGTTGGTCATTGAATGTAATTTCACATTTAAACCAGACATAATCAAGTGTCAATCTTTTGATAGATATTGTTTCTTAAAAACACGCTATTTGTTTTAACAGCGGGATTTAATTAAAAAATTAATTAATGAAACTTCTATTATATGAATTTGGTAAAATAGAATTCATTTTTGAATTCGAAAATTGAAATATAGCTTAGGATGAAATTTTGGCATTGTTCTGAAAAACATCAATTTTTGATGAATAGTGAAACCACTAAGTGGTAGTTAAAAAAAACTGAATTTTTCATAAAACTTAATTTTACCGCTTCTGTGAATGGAATTTCAAAAATCCGAGAGACATGGTTGATGTTAGTAAGTAAAATGTGGTTCAATGAGATGTAAATAATTTTTGGTGAATAGTAACTTTTTACTTTTATTTACCACGGTTAAAAGTAAATAGGGTAATTAAGGGTAAGAATGAAATTAATATTACCCTAAAACATGTCCTAATTCTATTGGACAAGTGTATCTCGACCAAAAACAACCTTAAGTGTAAAATATTATCATTTAGGCCCACTTGGATTAGATTAGGACATTTATTATTATTTAATTCAAAGAAGAGTTAAAAGAGTTAAAATAAACTTATATTTACTAAAACATTTTTAATATAGAGTTATACATAAGATAAATTCGATTGTAAATATTCATTATAAAGCTAAAAATTGTTCCTACATAATGGTATTTTATTTGTAATTTTTAGACATCAAATAAGTTAATTTATATATGACACAAAGATGATGCAGTAATTATCTTATTAATGAAATATTGACATAATTGATATTATAAATACCAAAATAAATGTAATTTAAGACTTTTTATGAATTAAAATAATTTTATAGGTTACTATGATATATTATTGTTGATTTAATCAACTTGTTTCTAAAATATAATTCTGTTATGACTTTCAGAAAAATCATATATCAAATAGTGTCAAAATTGACACAAAATAGTTTTTAAATCAAATATTATATTATTAATTGAAATGTTATTCGTAAAAATCTAAGGTTCTGCCAAATGACTTAGATAAGGATATATATATTAATAATAAACAATTTGGGGTTAGTTTGGCATGTTATAGTAAGTTTATTAACCATATAGTGTAAGAAAACAAAAAGACACGGTAAAAGTTAAATTATTTAACTTAAAGCTAAATCTAATTGATAAGGTTAAAATAATAACCTAAACTTGTCTAAATCCTATTGGTTGATAGGATTTCGACCCATCCCCACTTTAGCTTAGAAATAAGACCCTTTGGAACCATTATAAACCGATTTTGACTTTAATATAAAATAATATTTTGAGATATTCCTAAGGTGCCCCTCTCCTCCCTTATAAAAGGGAACCTCCTTCCTCTCTTCCTCACACAACTTTGAGCCTTAAAGCTTGGCCAACCCCTGAAAAAATAACTTCTACACTTTCCTAGTATCATCTTAGAGGTCCTGGTCTTCTTCAAAGACCATCCTTAGTTCTTTAAGTGGAGGCTAAGAAAAGGCGCGTCAAAAAGAGGTAATATCCATTACCGATCTTTTTCAATTTCTTTCTTCTTCAACTTCTTCTTCTTTAGTTGTTTCATGATAATGTAATAAAATAAGTATCTATTATATACTTATATGTTATTATAAATATGAAACAACTCTAATTAACCTTCTATCCATCCTACAGAAAAAGGAAATCACCGCGCGTGCATACGTACGGAATACTGTCTCCACGCCGTGGTGTAATCTATTTTCCGCCACCACCTTAATTGGATGGGTATAAAGGTGTTATGAGTAACTATATATTATTATCATAAAGTGATATTGATACTGAAATAGTATACATACACCTCAACACAATTCCACTACCATGGGAACGATATCATCGCTTGTGCGTACGTACGGACTACCATCTCCATGACACGATGAGATTCATTCTCAATGATTAAACATTCATGAATTATTATAAATTATATATAATAATTACTAATGAAATATATGACCTGATAATGATACTAGAATTATTTATATATATATGTATGTCATCTACTTAATTCCATTCAATTCAATAAGGAAATGAAAACAGCGTTCATGCGTACGTACGGACTACCGTCTCCATGAACGGTGTATTTATTTCCATTTACTGATTTATTATATATATTCTGAATATATATATATAAATCATGTTTTATATTCTGGAATTATGTAATCATGATCTAAGTAATCATATGAATAATTACAAGTTAAAAACACGAACGACAAATGAGACGATTTTACCCAAAACGCTACTTTAACATTAATTTACAAAAGAACGGGTAATATAAAGTCATAATTGGACCATATATGATATAATAACCATGAATATGATTCTGGAATAAGTTAATAACATGGTTTAAATCATTATACAGGAGGTTCAGACACTTACAAAGCAAGTCGGACCTAATGTAAGGGAAATATCACAATCTCTTTTTTATCCGAGATTGTTTATACTTTGGTAATTACTGGGGTGCATTTGATCATCCACATCCATGTTTCCTCAATATGTAATGTTATTTCCATCCACCTAAAATTTTTTAAATCCAATTTTACCCTTTGATGAGTTTTTAGTAAAGGATATTAAAGGAATCTTTTGTCGTTTTTCGTACGAGGTACTTTTTGACATTTCCGACAAAAGTACGAAGAATGTTTTTTTTAACTTTTACAGCATGAATGGATTTTTAAAACATTATTTCCAAGAAGCTTCCTTTACAAGTTTTCAAGTTTACTTTTTAATCAAATTCTTTTAGTTTAAAATTGTATGACATGTTAAGAAAGGAAAAGTGTTTTTGAAGAAGAAAGGATATTTTCTTCAAGAATGGAGTTCAAGTGTTTTATCAAAATTATTTTCCATATAAGATAATAAAGGGTTCTGTTTTTATCCCTATTATTTCATTTATTTGATTATGTTGTGATGGAATTATTTTTATGAATTCCTTTATCTTATATGATTTTTGATGTCATGATGTTTCAAGAATCCCATTTTTGTTACATGTGTTATGCGATGATGTATGATTTATGATTATGTGGCACACATAAGAAAGGATTCATTATAAGATGGGTGGGACCTATATCTCCCTCCAATGCATTGGGTAAAGATTTTATATCTCATGAGATAGACATGGCTGGAATGGTAGGTTATACCAGTTCAGTGAAACAGGAATGAAACGAGGGTTACTCGATTCAGAAAGGGACTTTTTCCACTAAGATAGTCTTGGAAATGAGTCTTGACTAACAAAAAATGATTCTCTATGATTATGTGTGAATGCCAAAATGTTTCATGTTTTATGTTATGATTATTGTGATTACATTTCACTGCCATGATTTATCCCATGTTATGAAATTATGATCTCTTTTTCAGGTTATGATTTCCAAAAGTTATGTGCTTTTGTATACGATGTGATTGATATTTCTTTTGTTTACCCTTACTGAGCATTTGAGCTCACCCTTTTATGTTTTCTTTTCCACAGGATATAAAGAATGGTTTTAGCTAAAAAAAGGGAAGATCTTTATGGGAGATATTAAAGATCTTTCACCACGATTAGAAGATTTCGTTCCGAGTTTCCAAAGACACTAAACTATTACGATCCTTGTGTGTGTGTTTTTGTTATGTACCAAGTATTCCGCAAAAGTAATGTAATGTCCATGTACGTCAAGCTTCGGGTCTCTACAAATACAATTGAAACTAATGAGCAGATGTAAATCCATGAACCTATATATCAATACATTCTGTCAGATATGGTGGAAACCAATGAATAGATGAAAATTCATACTCATGCATATTGAGCACGTCAGTCAAATGCAAAAGTAGGAAATGGGAAGATTCAAATGCCTTCTAATATATATAATGGCCATCAGTCAAATATGGTGAAAACCCATTATAATATTTATATCCATGCTCTTTCATATCAAGACCATTACTCAGATATAGTGGAAACCAATAAGAAGATAAAAATACATTCTCATGTATATCAATATGGAATATAAAATTAAGTAGAAATAAATGAGAATATTTATATCCCTTATCATGTAAAACAATTTTATTATTGAAATATAGAAGAAACAATTTAGAATATTTAAATTCTTTCTCACTCATATCAAGTACATCAGTCAAATGTGCGAGCAACAAATGAGCATATGACAATACCTTCTATCGCATATCAATCCCATCAGTCAAATATAGTGGAAAATAAAAGGAAGATAGAAATTCCTTATCAAATATATGTAGATCAATAATAAAATAAAAAATCAACCAATGAGTATATGAAAATTACTTTTCACTCATGTCAATCATGTCAATCATGCCAATCAAATAAGGTGGAAACCAGTGAGTAGAGGTATATCAAAAATCATGTATATCGAGATCATCTATTAAATATAGAGGCAAGAAATTAACAAATGTATCTCCTTATTTCTTCATACTAGGATCGCTAGTCAAACATTGAATCAAACCATGGCCTGATGAAAATTGTTGACCTAATATATCAAGCCATCCATGAAAATATAGTAGTAATAGAAAAATTGAGTTGATGTCTATTAGCTATGAATTACAAGAGTACTCATATTCCTACCCCAACACCAAAATAAGTTTTTATTTCTATCTAACTAAGGATGTTACTCAATTGATCCAATCAATGATTGAAGGTATCCATCAATTTCTGACCACATCATATATACCATCCAATATGCAAATCACATCAATTGAAATAGCTAGGAGTCAGGCTCATGACCTCACCTCCTCAAGAGGGGTAACTCATCAACATAAGGGGGTGGTCACTCAAGATTAGAAACATATCTCTAATATAATCCAAGAAGGTCATTAGAAATATTAATTGATAAATGAAAAAATGTATCAGGCACAAATACTAGTTCCAGTTAGTGATTACCAGCAAGTTTTGGAGGTTGGTTTAAGGTAGGAAGATATCCCTAATAAAATTCAAGAAATTTATTGTCATGATCTGATGGAAAAATAGGAGTCGTATGATCCCACTCTCATGCATGGAAATCCCTATTCACAACACGTGGTTCCAACTTCCCATGGGAAAGCATCAGAAAAGAAATCCCACCTAGGTAGCTTAAAATCCTAAAGTAGGATCATGACCCAAATCTATTGAATGTTGGAGTTATTGAGATAATTAAAAATATCTCATTATTGGACCATAATTCTACATATTTATTACCGAATTGTATAAGTGGTAGTATAATTTAAAAAGACCCTCCCTATAGCACTATTACCAATAGATCTAAGGTTTCCTCCCTGAATGATTCCATTGAAGGATTTCCCCATGGGTATAATCTAATCGATCAATAGATCTCATCTCTATAGGAGTGCCACACCAAACCTCCTTGAATCCATAATATTAGTCAAAAAGAATTTTCTACCCTTAGAAGATAATATATTAGAAATCCATCATATTTTGAGGTGCTTGGAATGATGTGGAAAAATATGCCTCACACCCAATCCATGAGAGGTGGTTTTCTTTCTCAATTATAAAATGGTCATATCCAATGTTCATTATCTAAACCACTTTAATATTTTCCATTCTAACAAGACTGCCAATAGCACTTTTTCTTCAAAAAAAATTGACAGGAATCACTCATGTTAGGATGATATAGTGGAGGAATCTCTAGAAGAATAAAAAAAGATATATTACTCTTTATAATAAAAAAATTTAAGGATGTTATATCCTTAATTTTTTCCCCTATATCACTTATCAATTCTAAATTCTAAAGGTATTTTTAAAACAGTGTATAACAAACATTTTTTTGAATCTATAGAGAAGTCTTTGAGAAATAAATGTAACGTTATTGTCTTACATTGAGTATGAATACCTTGTTCATGTATTAGGAGAGATTCATCATCAAATAATATTGTAATTCCTTCTATATTCCTGGAATCAATGGTTGGATAAGTCATTGAAATATGGAGCACTCAGTAGGAATTATCCATTGATATGCCTCAACAAAATTAGGCTCGTAAAGAGAAATCTATCAAAAAAATAACACAAATGAAACTGATAATATTAAGTAGAAAACCTGAATAAGAGAATCCAATCATTAAGCACTACTGATGTCCTTGATAGATTTAATTTTGAATGAAGATAAGGCATTGCACCCAGATCATCCTCAAGTAAGGATGTGTAAGATAAAGTGAGTAATGGAACTGGTAGAATCTATTGCAGTACTGGATCAACACCATCCCACATGACTGGGTTCAATTTTAATGCAAATTTCCCCTCTAAAGCCAACCAATTTGGACCAATGCATAATAAAGAAAGAATGGGAGTTTCCATAGCCCGTAGGTTTGGGGGTATTTTAACTACCCCCCCCCCCATCAAAATAAATTGGTCTTCTCCATTTTTTGGGCGAATAGAATAAGATGAGGTCTCAGTGCTCATCCCATCTCATGACCCATTTCCCCTAGAAAGGATGTATAAAATAAGGATGCGAAGTGGTTCCCTATGAGTAATTATTCACCATGAAACTCAAAGAGGGCCCTGAAAAGGAAGGAAGAGGTCCAGTATAGGGTTCCAACAACCCTATTACTATTCAGTATCCAATAAAAAAACAGCAAATTATTATTTATCGGTAAACATCACAGATGTCAATTATATATATGAAATGAAAAATAATGCCAACATCGACAATCAATGAGAGGATGGTTCCATCTAGATCATGGTCAACACTAAGACCAATAAATGATGTGTGTGTGACCATAACTAGGGACTTGACCAGAATTTTTGTATTACCCAAACCAATGCATCATTACCTCTTTAGAAAACCTCTACCAATGAATATATTAAAATTAGGGTTTCATACAACCCTCACCCTCCTCCTGAAGAGGTTGAACCCCTCGCACTAAAAGAAATATCTACTTAGTAGGAGGAAGAAAATAAAGAGTTGAGAAGATTTATTATTGAATCTATATGAGGAAGCATTCCTACTAAATATACTCCATGGGAAGATCCTCAAGACTCACTTCCGACCTATGTACCTCAACAATAATATTTAACACTGATGACTAAAGCATAGCCAAATGATATTCCCAAATTAGTTCTAGGAACATCATTTTACCTAAATCATATCGTGGACTGATATCTAGATTTTCTTACAGTAGAGAAAAAACTAGAAATAATATAGGGGAATCCTCAATATATGTCCTTTGCAGATACCAGCCATAAATATGGGTAGAGTCGGTATGTCAAGAACTACCTATAGCTACTCTTGTTCAAGATCATATTCAACAAGATATTCACTAAAGGGCATAATGACACCATCAAGTCATTAAAAATATCCATTAGAATGTGTTAAGGAATGGTGTTTACTAGTAAAACCAAAATAGAAATCATACCCTAAATGGGTGATTTACAACCCACCCCCTCCAAATTTTGAGTGTCCAATGATTCCAATATTCAATTTCTCAAGAAACCCATAACAACATTTGACACACTTTGTGTCTTATTGCGATCCCATGATGGGAGATCCCACACAATAATATGTAGTGAAACTTATATTCTTCATTCGAATTTTGTTAGTACTGGCCTTCATATGATACACTAGTTTTTCAGCTCAGTTAATCAAAAGATAGGGAGACATATGCCAGTAGTTTCTCTTTCAATTCTACTAAATGATGTAAAATACAATGATCTATGAACTCAAAAATTGAAGAAATGGGATAATGAGAGGGTATTAGATTTAATTTCTAGATAATATGGGATAAAAAATTCTTGATCCTATAACATACCCAAGAAGATATGATTTCTATTTTCATAGAAAACATTCTCAATAAATTCTAAATGTCACTCACCTCGGTAAGATATATGGGTGGGTTTTGGGATGACACTGTAATAGATCAAGGAATTGAATATTCTATACAGAGAAATAAGCTCATGTAATGAATTATTTTTTTATCCTAGGGTAATATAATTGAAAATATAGAAGATGAAAGCATCATACTTAAGATAGAATCTATACCAACTCCCACTCCAAATCGTTCACCATATCCCACAGCACCCCCTGTGTGTCGACATGAACCCTCGCCTCATAAAAATGGGTATAGTGGGTCTAGGAGAAATCAATTTCAATATATAATCAACAATGTTTACACATTTTGAGATGATGGAGTCTGTGACTACATTATTCATGTTATGTCTAATGATTTGCTCCACATGCTAGACAACCGAATCCACAACTAGGTAGTTCGTGTAAACTTTCCATGTTATTTATCCTTTCATAGAATGTTGGAAAATACCATTTAGTAATTCTTCTTCATCAAATATTTCATGTAATAAATGGTGGACTCTTGGAATGTTGAGTAGGGAACGCCACCAGTCCAAGATGCATTTGTTTCAGGTACTTCCCCTAAAGAAGGAGATGATTGGAAAGAAGTTTAAAGAAAATAGGAGTATATGTTTTACGGTTGGATGTATCAAAATACTATAAAAACACATATTATTATTTTATCATAGTTTAATCAACTAAATATTACCCCATCTGTATATGTTATAAGATAACTAACTCTGTCAGCATTACAGAGACAATCTTTCAAAAAGTGGTCTTACCAAAATGGTACGGAGAAAACATAGGATGATAAAACTTTTTCAATAAAAAAGTTTTATTTGGACCTATTTTATTTTATTAATTCACATTTGAGAAATTATGAACCACCCACCAAATAGTACCACTAAAAATGGTGAACCAGACCAAACCATCATTGGATGAGAAATTAATCTTCAGTTCCATTAATTTTATAAACTTATTGGATAACATCTACAAAAATGGTTATTTTTATGAACCTATTTCCCCACATCGTATTGGAAACCATATGAAGGGTGTTATGAATATAAGGATATAGGGGAAGACTCATTTGAAACAAAAATTAAGATCCTAGCGATGTCCATACTTGGGATTTCAGTGTTGTGGAAACTCAGGAAAGATACCTAAAGTGAGTACAAAGGGATCTGGTAAATCATACATCATATTCCAAAATCCAACATAACCTAATAATCCTATAATATCAATCATAAGAGTATTAGGTGTTTGATCACCATCAGTAATGATGTAGGGGTGTTCATTCCAACAAACCAATAATGAAATCACCTTCAACTCTCGTTTCAAGGGACGATCTTTCTATGTCAACTACTTCATCTCATAATGTTAATATGATATAATATCCCAATTCAAGGTAAATTAAAAATGTATACCATAAGTATGAAATCATTAAGCAATTATCCTCAGTTCCATCCCTGTTATCAATCCTCGATTCTAGGATTTTTTTCAAAAGACATTAGGGATGAATTTTAGAAATCTTTTCTAAGCCCCCAAAAGATGAAGTTGAGGTTTTTTCATCAGATGTATATATTACAGGGACCAATATTTCAAAACATGACATGTTTATCTCCCTTAAATATCAAGATGAAGATATAATTATACAAGGACACATCATATCTATATATGTGTCTTATGGAATGACTAGTGTCAATGTCCAAAGAGTTTTTATTGAAAATTATTCTGTAGTTAATCTCATTTCACGACATACACTTCTCCATATATTCTATAGTGATGATAACCTAGTTTCCTCTTATATAACATTACTAAGCAATGAAAAAATAGTGAAAGATACACATGGCCAATTAAAGATTAATTATTAGTTTATAGAACTCATATCTGACTCATAATTTCATTTTGTTTCACTAGATATGGACTTTAATGTATTTCTAGAAAGGCCATGGTTACTTCCACATGTGGAAATAAAATCATAATTCCATCAATGCATCAAACAAAAAATTAATGTAAAATACGTATGTAGCATAATGATAATACCCCATTTGAATCCTATGATTCGAATTATATTGATGTTAGATTCTATTATAGGGAAGAAAAAAAAACCCTATTTGATGGTTTTTCTTGATTCACTACTCCGAATAGTCTAAAAATAGTCAAACAAAACCCTTATAATAGCTTGGTGAATTGTATATTCTTTCCATTAATCGGTTCAAGTATATATATCCATATTCTGGAACATAATCAATGACCTTCATTAAATTAGTCATGATAATTAAGTCCAAAAGTGTCAAAAATGTCACAGACTATCCAGACATAAGTAAAAGATCACATAAAAATTCATTCATTCAATCACTAGATATTCAATAAATCGTTGCCTCATCAACTGAGTCAGAAGAGGTTTTCTTTTCACACTAAGAGGATAAAGACACTCCTTCTATATCCCTCACTCCAACCCCTCTAGTGTTTCAATGAAATCCTTTATTATCAGCTAATTTAAAGGAATCCACATCGCCTATGGAATGTCAATCCACCAGAACCTGTTATGAATCTATAGATCTTATCATATTACTTTTACACAAATGTAATATAAGGAATAATATTAATAGGATGAATAAGAAGTGGAGTAAGACATCATGGATTCCCCTCCAACATTTAAAGAGGGTGTCTCTATAACCATTGTTGAACATAAATGTCTAAATCTGGGTAAAAAGAAGAAGACCCATTGCCCATTTTGATCACCGTGGACATGTATTATAAATAATAAGAGGAATATATCATCTTTCTAATGTATCAACAGAACAATTCCTTATGAAACTACATATAAATGTCCAGCCTTGATCCTGAGGTTTCCACCCACCACCTGGGCATTACAGAAGACCATCAAGGCTATAAGTAGGCATCTATAAAGACACATCACTATAATTTTATCAAAATTGAATCTGAATATTACAATGTCATCAAGGAAAAATTTATTTGAGATGTCCAATATCCAAAATAGATACGTAATATATTCCCAATCAAGAATAAGAATAGTAAAATCAGAGTCATTATTGATTTCAAAGTTCCCACATGGAACTTTTTTAAGGATGGTTCCCAAGCCCCAGTCATAGAGCAACTAATCGATGAAATGGATAAAAATTAATACCCCTCCCTAATTGATGGATATTCAGGATATATTAATATCTAAATCTCCCATGAATATGGGGAATTTTTCTCATTCAGGGCCTCGAGGTAGTATTTTTCTATTAGGTAATGTTTTGTGTCTTGATGAATTTAGGCACTATGTAACAATGCTCAATGCACCACATCTTCAAAACCATTTTGAGGAAGCTAATTTAATGATACTTTGATGGTATGGTGGTTAAGTTCCAAAAATTTTCTAAACACCTAATTGATCTTGAATCTGTCATCAATAAAATATGATAGAAAATCCTGAAAACGAACCCTGTTAAATGTGATTTCATTGTTACCTTAGGTAAATTTCTCATATTTTTTGTATACCATCTTGGAATCATAGTCTAAACTAAAAAATTAAAATTCCATCTATATCATGTCACTTCCTCAATACCAAAAAAAGTTGAGGGGAAGTCAGTGACACTTGGAAAAAATTGAATGCTTTATAGCCATCCTTATTGGAAAATGTTTTCCCATTACTAAGTTGATTAAAATAGGGGTTATATATCAGTGGATTGGTGATTTTCAAGATGTGTTCAATAGTCTAAAGAAATATCTCATGGGATCACCAGTGCTAATCCTACCTATTGATGTAAGACCTATCATTTTATACATGAAATACCTAGAGTTTTCATTAGGTTCCTTCCTCACACTAAATAAAAATGATAATTGAAGAAAAACTATCCCTTATTACCTTAGAAGAACAATGCTCGATATTGAGACTCTTTATTTAGATATTGAGATGAGATTCCTGGCATGAATATTTTTATTACAGAAATTAAATCTCTTCTTAAATTATCACTATGTTGGTTTTGTATCTCATAACAACATACTCAAATACATTCTCAATTTTTTGATGTTGATCGGGTGTCTTTCACATTGGGTGGTCATCCTGCAACTATTGGAAATCCATTTTGTGCCACCGAATGTGGTAAAAGGGTAGGCATTACCAAAATTTCTCAGAAAGCATCCCTCTATAGAAATGAAATTTTTAGATACCGAATTACCTAATGAAGATATCTTCTCTCTTCAAGATACCCACTAGATTTGGGAGATTTATTTCGATGGTGCATCTAAAATCCAAATAGGGAAGATGATGGAAGAACCCAAGCTCAACAAGGTTGGGTTGGTATTCATGTTTATTTTCTTATAAATGGAAATCCTACCTTACTCATTTCTATTGTTTGAAGTATTTACAAACAATGAAGAAGAATATATGTCTCTAATTCCAACATAGATATAGATCATTAGGCATAAGTTAATCACTTAATGAAAAATTGATATTTCTAATTGGCTATCAAGTTGGTCAAAGGTGATTATTCCATCAAAAATAATGATCTAATCACCCTATGAGACCATGTATGAGGACTAATGGAGGAATTTTCTTTTGAGTTGACATTGAGTCATGTCTCATTCTCAAAAAATACTATGGAATATACCTTGGAAATAAATCAACGAATCTAGAAGATCTATAATTGTATGAAAGAATAATCAGCATTGTGAACCACTAGATGGTCTCACCTTTTGTTTGACAAAGCATATAAGTGATTGATAAAGTCAGTACTAACCCTAAACCATATGGTCTTATCACTAGCTATATATAAATCATTATGGACTACCATAAAATTGATTACTCCCATAAAATAGATCTGGGAAGGATAAAATATGAAAACAATAAATTAACATTTTTTATATAAGGTAATAAATCAACAAAACATCCTCTATAAATGGGTCCTTTATGGATTACATACTATATGCACTGATGGATAGGATATTGTTTCTATTATGGAATAAGTAAACATCGGTTCCTATGGTGACCACCAGTTATTTTTCAATCATTCAAATAAAATTTTAAGGCTTTGGTACTACTAGACCATTATGATGCAATATTAAAATAATTACCAAAAAGTGTCATACCTTCTAGAAATATTCCAACTTTATTTATTAGCACCTAGAGTTTCTGCACACAGCGAAATACAATTTTCCATTTGACATATGGGGGATGGACGTCATGGTAATATATCCTACATTCATATCCAAGAAGTTCAAGTACATTCATACCAAAACTAATTATTCTCCAAGTGGGAATAATTTGTACCTCTCAAAAAGTCAGGGAAATAAATATTATCAGGCTCTTGAAAGCCAACATCATCACTATATGTTGGTTCCCTATTGCTACACTGAATGAAAATGACATCAATTTCTGTTATTATAAATTTGAAAAGATATATTAGGATTATAATCTTAAATTCAACCATTATCCTAGCTATCATACATTGACTAGTAGAAACATATAGGCCTTGAACAAGACTCTATCGAATATATATCAGAAAATGGTAGATTATAATAATAAATATTGGTTGGTAATGTTACTCTATTCCTTTTGGGATTACTGAACTATAACTCACTCTAACACATATGTAACCCCAAACTCATTCGTAGATGAGATATATGTGGTCTTTCCCATCCATTTCCAATTTATCTCACTCTATATTTCCTTATGTGATCATTTATCCATAAATGATAAATCATAGAAAAAGATGGATGAATTGGAGAAACTAGATGAGAATAGATTGCATACCTTATACCATATTGGTTGTCCACCAAAACTAGATGGTGTGGTACTTTAACAAGAAAATTTTACATCTGTACATTCCTTGAAGGGGAGATGGTATTTTTCCTTAAGACACTGATGATACCTAGAAGGAAACCAACAAATATGGAGCCAATGTGGTAGGTTCCTTTTGATGTACATAATGTGTAATCCAATGGATACTATTCATTTATCTCAATGGATGGAAAACATACTTCAACTCCCACTTGTGCAAGGTTTCTCAACAAATACATTTTGTGATAAATGTGAAAATTTTCTCTATTGAAAGATGTTAAACTGTGTCGCCAGTCTTTTTTACATGATCTTAAAATGCATAAAATATCATCCATGTAAAAATATTATAAACTGTCTGACAAAAACATCCTTTTTTATAATGTTTAACTTCATAGATTCTTCATCCCGACCTCAAAATGATAAACTAAATGGGATGAGAGCTTACCTCATGATGTTAAACTATATAGTAAACATACATGGAACCTGATTTTAAATTATAGCCATGTCCAATATAATAAACATTGGATGAATCTTTCTCAAAATTCATGATATTTCAATGTCCTCACTAAAGAGGTCACCACCCCCAGCATCGGTCTTCTACTAAGATAGATCTTAAAAACTATATGTAGCCTGATTCCATTGATCATAGAATACATAGTGATGCATTGATCTCTAATCCAAGTTCTAGACTCAATAATCAATTAGAAAATTACCCCTATGCATATTGATCTGACATGTGCTGATATTTACCAATTTATAACTATCTGTGGACTGATTTCTTTTATCATACGATATATAGTGACAAGTATAACTCCAATAACGGGTCAAGATACAATAATCAACACAATGAAATTCTCTCTCCCCTCTTATTTTTCATACCCATGAGATGAGACTTTCAGGACTATGTAAATCTTCATTCCCATACTCATGGGATATATATTGCTACCCAGCTCCTTTATCCTGGGTCTAGACCCAACATCAATGCATCAAATAATTCATTTCCCTTCGGTATTGTTATAGTGGCCCTGATTCAATAAGTCTTGAATTTTTTTGATTAAAGGGTTGTCTTAGAAACCATTCGACATCAGTTCATCACTTATTAAACAATACAAGTTTCATTAAGACATTTTTACCCCATCATAGTTAAATATATGAAATGATAAATTACATATTACCGCATTGGTAACCCATGATGCCCAGGGAGACTAAGTATGATGGGAATCAATGACAAAGTCCCCACTGTAAGATATTAAATTTTTTAGTCAATATTTTTCATGAAACATTAAAAATAATGACATGTTATCATCCCCACACAACTTAAAAATACATGTTTCATGTCCCTGTCACACGACATAAAATTATATAACATTTCAATATATTCTTCTAAAGATCATATCCTTTGTTTCTACTAACCCAACACACTTTTCCTCAAGAACTACATGTGTCTTGATTCCTATTATCATAGGATACATAGTGATGCTAGGATCCCCAACACTGGGACCATTCGTAACCAAAGAAAATGCACCAGTCCATGGTTACGGGTCCAAAATACACATAGATCTAGTTACAAATCTATATATGGTTTGATTATTACTCTAATAAGATACATAGGGGTTTCTATGACATATATCATAAACCATACACCACAAAATTAATATTCACATATCATTCATTTTTATATCCTTTGTGTGGTTGAGAAATCCTTTGCAACCCCTTTTATCTCACATCGAGCATAGCTTACATTGGATTAGTTATTTTGGTAATAATTCCCCCACATGATGGACAAATATCAATTCACATCGGTGTTAATTTGTTTCTTGTTGAATGAACAAAAAAGGAAATCTATATGTACTTATCGTATAATTTTTATCTGCATTGTTGATTCTTATTTAGGATATATATCTCGCATGATTAATAACATTTCAGGATATAGACTGACACCCATGTTTGTAATCATGGGTCCAGCCATAGTATTTTATTTTCACATCAAGGAACAAATATTCTTGACACATGAGATTAAAATTCACCATTCCTGAAGAACAATATGCAACATGTTTCTAACAATAACAAGATATTTAGTGACACCTAGACTTCATGTCATTGTCCCAGTATAACAACTATTATCTTTATTTTCTAATTAATTGCATTATATTACACATATTATTACCCATGAGATCGATATGTATAGTGTATTTGGGAGTTAGGAATAATACATAAAAATTTAAGACAAATAATAAATCATTTTATTGAAACTACCCTTAACATATTCATAATATTCATACATACTTAAAACTACATGAGAAAACGTGGGGACATATATAAGAATGGAATATGCTATAAATCCTAGTAAGGGAATAAACATGGAATAACATGAAGAATGTAATATATGATGGACAATAGAAATATCAATGGTACATTAAAAGAGGTTATAATCAGAAACATGAACATTGGGTCATGATATAGCGTGATAATATAAAAGAAGCATGGGAAATGTGGAAACAACTTAAAAGACTACATCATAAACATGGGTAAAGGATAACTACAACATAATAATAATGAAAAAAGTCCAATAAGGAAATCTGTTTTTCTTGATATCCCATCATGACGTCTATTGAGATTAAACATTACCCAATGCATTGTAGTGCTTTATAATTTTGGTCGAACATGTCACTTTCATTCCATTCTAATTATTAAATTTTCCACATATATCATAAAACATGGGTTCATTCGTCATCATATTTTATTCCACAATTAAGGAGTTTTGAATACATACAAGTAACTCTCATTTTATATAAGTGTAATCTAATAAAGGTAAACACCCTTGACAAGAAAAGGGTATTGTATTCACTACACAATGTTTTTCTTTCAGAAAATTGTGGTGAAATTTTAGCAGTATAAGGTATGTACGTAAAATTTTATAATTTGGGAATATGAGAGTGAAGTGGGTATCTTTTCTTTTTATGATAAAAAATTAGGTAATATTTACATGTAAATACATATCCGAATATAAGGAATTCTAAATAAATGGTATAAGATAATAAAGAAACCTTAATAAAGTAGAGAATGAGAAGATCCCTTTCCTTGAGACTGTGACTTAAAAAACATGGGGTGGGCTTCTTAAGAGCTTGGGGGAACCATGGGAGGACTATATATAGTGTATGGTAGATTAAGTACAAGATATGAAAATTTTTATTGAATACAAATTTGATAAGGGGTAGTTTTACATAGGAAATGACTGGGGAATTCTTTATTGTTTCTCAAACAAATGTAATGTACTCTATATAATAAAATAACCAATACCAAAAACAATACCAAGATTTTTTCCCATGGTTTCTTCCCATGTGTGGTGTTCTTATTTATTTTATAAGGATGAGTGATGAACATAATAAAATAATATCATTTCTTATTTGGAAGTGAGTGGTACACATAATGAAATAATTCTAAAACATTAAAAATATATTAATGGTTTTGGGGGATTCATAATAGATTTATAAGATTAAAAAAATCAACATAAAATCAATATATTTTAAATATAAAAAATATATTTAGTCATTAATACCATTTCTAGTATTTATTACATAACTTTTAGGTCATTTTGATTTCATAATAAATACTGTATATTTATATAGTATTTAGTTTTTTCTCAAAAACCCAAATGCCTTAGAAAATTATTAATAATTCAACATTAGATAATTTCAATGTTATTATTAAAATATATATATAAAATTTTAACAAATAATTTTATAAATATTATAATTTTTACTTTAAAAATAACAATCGACACTTACTGAGAAATGGTGAGTTTTTTTGATAATGACAGTTTTCAACCTCTTATAAAAAATACTTGTTTCTTCATAAAAATTAATATAATAATTTAAATTTAATATAAATTTTTTAATAATAATTTTTTATTAAAATAATATTTATTTCAAAAATTCATTAATTCATCAAAATTAGCATTGGAATTTAAATTTAATACTAATTAAAACTTTAATTTATGTTTCATTATACAAAAATAAAAACAATTTATAAAATAAAGATATAAAGAAAACATGAACATTAATCTCTTGAAAATAAAAAATAAATATTCATTTTATTATGGCCTTGAAACATATCCCATTAATATAATAATAAATTCTCTCAGCGTAAGGTTTATGATGGTGAGACTTTCCTATCATTTTTTCACATACATGGTTCAATATGTGATCTCAATTAGCTTAAACTAATCCCGTAAATAGTTTTTCTTGTGCTTAAGCAATTGGATCTCAACATGGTCTTGGTGAAGGGAAATTCCTAGTGATTTTATCTACCTCATATGATCCGATGAATGGGATTAAAATGGTATGATTCTACTAGTTGAGGCTATCACGTTCTTTTTCCAGGTCAATTGGATTTGATGAAACCCTATAATTTTACTAATCATGTGATCATTATTCAATGGCTATATTATCTATTGTAATGATGCTTAGAGGTATTTTAAATCAAATTAAAAATATAATAAAACCAAATAATTGATTCTATTTTCAATAACCATAATACATAATAAAGCATTTATTTTTAACCATAACAGAAAATTTATTTATAAATGATTAGGTCGATACAATCTTCTCCCCTTCATAAATTTCACCCTAGAAATTTTATTTTCCCACACTAAAATATATGAAGTAAATTTTTTTCCTCTCTTCCTATAGTTCCCATGTAACATCTTAAAACATGTAGTTTCTCCCCCATCCCTTTCACCTGGTATATTTTCATATTTCATATAATTTTGTCTCTATAATGTACGATCTTCATCAGATTCTCCACATATATTTAATCATTCTACAATAATACCCCATCTTTATTGAGTACATTTGATGGGTATTGTATGTACTTTCTCAAAAATGATACATGTAATACATCATGTACTTGAGATAGGTTAGGTGGGAGTGATAGTCAATAATACATCGCTCTAAGGAAATCAAGGAAATCAAAGGGGCTGATGTATCTTGGAAAGAGCTTTCCCTTATTCAAAAATGTAATGATTTCATTCCACATATATATGTGGAGTAATATCATGTCTCCAACATCAAACTCTTTGTTTCTTCTATGATTGTCATTATATCTCTTTTATAGACATTGAGTAGCCTTGTTGTGATGTTGAATTGTCTTAACCTTTTCAACCATTACCTCAACTATTTCAGGACCTAGTTGATTTATTTACCCAACATCATCTCATCATGTATGTGTTTTACACCACTTCCCATAGAATACATTATAGGGATCCATTTGGATGCTTGAGTGTAAACTCATATTGTATGAGAACAAGTCTAGAGGAAGATTTTGTTCTCATTCTCATTTTATGTCAGTTGATGATTCTATCTATAGGGACCCATTTATAACATATATGAATATTACATCATTTTAAATTAACATTCTGTATATTACAAAAATACATGCCCATGGACCAAAATAATTTAGTGTCTTTGGAATCTTGGAAAAAAATCTTTTATCCTGGTGAAATGTCTTCAAAATCTCCAATGAATATCTCCACCTTTTGTAATAATAACTAAAACCATTCTTTATTTCATGGTAAAAGGGAATATAAGAAAGTTGTGTGCTCAGATTCTTAGTAAGGGTACATAATTAAAATGCATAAGCATAACATGATAATAAGTGTTTGGAACGTGAGAATAACATTTGAAGATCATACTTGGCATATTAGTGAATATAAAAAAGATTAGTAGTTCATAATTCTTGAATAAAAAAGACATAAAATTATAATCCATGAAATAATAACATAGGAATAAATCATGTAATTATAGAAAACTTATAAACATATATAAACCAAATGTCAAGCCATTCTACCAAGGCCTTTATAACATGTTAGGTTGGGGTTAATCACCTATGTACCTACATCATGTTTGGTATTCCCTCTTGTGTACCCTCCAATTTCGAGATTGGGATGTCCTCCCATGTACTCTCTAGTTTCAAGCTACATATTTCCTCTAGTTTACCATCTTTTTTCAGTCTTGGGATGTCCTCTAGTTTACCCTATTTTTTGGAATTAGGATTTCATCTCATGTACCCTCTAGTTTTTTTCTTTTTATGTCCTCCCAAATACCCTCTTATACCAGCCATGGGTTTCCCTCCCATATACCCATTTAAATCATAAAACGTTTATCATTACCCAATGCATTGAAGATAGATAAATCTCTCACCCATCACATAATGAAAATCATACATTCCAGTGCCAAAAAAATATTCATCATATCCTGACCCGTCAAAAGAGATGAATTTAATAAACTTGAAATTAATACCCAAGAAATAGATTTGGTATAATTAACATTTAATCGCATCAGAACCTAGGGAAAAGATATAGGTTTCATAATTATTTCATTGAAGCATAACCTATGAATAAAAGCAGGTCTTAAAAGAATATAAAATGTGGAAGTGAAATGGGTGACATTCAAATTATTCCATCAAAACATAAACCATTCATGAAATATTATGAACTGATCATTTGCATCATTTCCTTTAAGGAATTAATTAACATTAATAGATGTCATCGTAGATAGAGAATAACAAGGAAAGATATTTTGAAAATATTTCTTGAGAAAAATGTCCTTCTGTCTTTGGAAATAAATTATTTTATACCATAAATACATTTTGGAATCCTTTTTATTTTAATATAATTTCAAAATATAAAAAAATGTCCTTAAATAATATTGAAAACTTTTTTCCATTAAATTTTGTACAAGAAGATTGAAAAAATATAGAAAACTATATTCATTGAAAATATATAAAATAATATTCAAAACATTTTAAAAACATTTTTCATTAAAAACTCATTAAAAACATATAAAGATATAATAAGAGAATTTTGAAAACCATTTCATTGAAAACAAATTGGAAAACTGATAGAGAAATATTAAATACATTTTTAAAACCATTTCACTGGAAATAATATGAAAGCTTATAATGAAATATTGAAAACGTTTTAATACCCTTTTTACTTGAAAATTCATGAAAGAAACATCAATTTTTTTTGTAAACCATTTCTTTCAAAATAATTTTACAAACACTTTCTTAAAATTTTTTCTTTTATACATTCAAGGGAATCATCACATAAATGACATCAGGTGAATTCGTACATGTCAAAAGACAAAAAAAATAGCATTCCTTTGGCTTGTTAAATCTGGTAAAAATGTTTTTTTCAATATGTGACAAGAATCTTTCATTTAAAATATTTTTAAAACACAAAAAGGGATTAAATTATTTAAATTATTAAATGAGAATAGTAGAATATTCTTGAAAACCATTTTTAGAAAATGTAGTTTTTTAGGAACCCAGATTTCCAAATGAAGATAGGGTTGTCACGGCCCGACATGATAGGACATGAGTCGTAGCTCCCCAAGCCCACCTCCAATAGGCCAAGAGCTGGTGACTAGTGCTAAGAAGGAATATTACTAACATAAGAGGCATTAATCATGTACTTGTATGAACACACACATCTCTAAGCTCAAAAAATATTGAAATTAAAGAAAACATTGGAAACCAATGCATGAAAACATCTATATCTCGCAACTAGAGTACAACAAAATTACTGAAAGAAAAAAGGGAAAAACAATTCCTTCCTAAGAAAATTGTAAAAGTGTTCAACCAGCTCAGAACGAGGGGGTCACTCTCAACTAAAACTTCTATAAATATCTTAATCCTTTCTCTAGTGAACACCTCAGTCTATCTAGCTCACTAATCTCTATCTTCCTCAGATCGTTGGTTAACTCCGTCGAAAGGTGTGTGGTCTTCACAAGACACAAAACATGTGCAGGAAAATCCCATGAAGAGGTGAGTATAAAAATAATCATTAGGTTCCCCAAAAAATCCCAAAATAAAGAGATAACAACTAAAAGGAAACTATTCTCACAACCCATCTAGATGGAAACCCAATCAAGAGAGATACTTAATCTTAAACCATCCTCAGATATACACAATAAGTCATTTCAGTCTACCTTGGGTGTCAACCATGACATGTGACAACACCACAAGGACTCCTATAAATCACTCAGATATGCTCTTCTTAGACACTAATCCTCACAAGGTTCCATCCTCATACCTAAAAAGTGAATTTTATTCATAAGCTCAAACAATAAAAGGGAATTAAAAGAACACATTCCATGTGAATAGCAATCCTAGATGGCACCCATCTGCAAGATGCACTCCATAAGGAACTACTCTACTATTTCTAATGTTACATCCAAGAGAAGTTTCTCAATCAGGAACATCTAACTAGGTCCAAATCTAATTCCTAGCACTGGAGGTCCTTTCATTGTTTCCTCATGCTCTGTGTAAGTTAAAGAACACCACATGAAGAGGACCACCACACACCACTACACATAGTTTATGGAGAACTAATCCAGAAATTGTACCATATAAATTCTCTCTAATATGAGGTAATAGAGGGATTCATGCCTCGCCACTGCCTCACAGTTGAGGGAGCATTGCTCCTAACTATCCTATGAAACCTATGTCACTCTTATAAGGAATGTCTCTCCCTTAGTTCTTCAAGGGATAACTAACCCCTATTTAGGTATTGTTTATATCTAGTAGATTATCCCACTCCTTTTAACTATATATCACACCCAAGAGAGCTCCAATCCCAATGGAGGATGTGATCCCCGCTACTACTCAGAGATGGGGGAGTAAAACTCACCCACACCCTAATCCAACAATGGAGTACAACTCATGAATGACCCATACCTTGATATGACATGGGAGTACAACTTCATAAATTGAGGACCTATACCCTAATAGGGTATGGGAGTACCACTCAATGACAAGAGGACCCGCACCCTGGTAGGACAAGGGAGTACCAACTCCACCAGCTTGTTTACTACGGGGGACCCAAACCCTTAAACGGTAGAGGATTTCTGACCATAGGATTGGTGAACCACTCTCGGACATAGTAGGGGAGTACTGACTCTACTAGCTCTACATGTATAGAGGTCCCTTGACCTATTAGTACAAGTAAGTACTGACTCCTCGAATATAGTACCCACAACCTGGTGCGATGGGGGAGTACCCTCCCAATTTTGATGTCATATAAGAATGACTCATACCTTTGTCAAACAAGGGAGTACGTAATCCACAGATAGAGGACCCGCTCACTGGTCCAACATGGGAGTACCTACTCTTCCTTAAAGAATATCACAGGGGAACCTACACTATAGTCTATCAGGGGAGTAACCACCCCAGAGGAAAATACCCAAAGGTAACGAACTTGTTCTCATGATGTGGGGCATTTAATCTACACCAAATCATATGGGTATGGAAAACCCAGACCTTAGTTCAATAGGGAATTACCATTCCTAGTGTATCTCTATAATAACCACACCAATCTCCAACATTGTCTCAATATCACTCCACCAGAATCATTCTTGATATACAGAACCTCGTATATCATAATCCATAACGGAGGCCACCATGATTTACTATATGGAAAACTACTCAGGATAGACTACACACAAGAATAAAACTGAGTCCCATAGAAAGAGATACAAAATGAAGAAGATCATTGAAGGGTATTCTAGTAGTAAACAACGTCTAATGGGGTACACAGGGTGTGTGATCCCTCCCGAGTAGCTAATAGTGTATCATTTTCACATGGGTTCCAACCCATGTAGGGTTAAACGACATGTATAGCTGGTACATGTTGTGTCCCTCGTCTCTCAGCCACTGGTCATGTTCCACTCCTACACGAACCCACTGACTGTGTCCCTCACATGTCATGTATCCAATAATATATAGCATGTTCGGATAAACGACCATATTACCTTGTGGTTTTCTCATGTTTATATATCGGACCCCATGAATGGGTATCTTTTTTGGGTGTAAGAACATGGAAATGTGTTTTCACATAGCTATCCCAAGTCATGTCTAATGGTCACTCGATTTAGGGCACTACACTTCTTATAACCCCAATACATGACATGTAGTCCCAAAAGATCATCTTTACCCAAATAAGAAGAGCAACACGATGTGTGTCATTGAACACAATTTTTTGTACCCAGTGATTCGGGATGGTAATCACCTAAAACATAACCTGATTCACCCCGATTCAACCCAAAACCCATAGATATACCTAATAAGGATCAACAACGATTGCAATAGGGGTCTATAACCTTAGAGGAACCCAAAACAGAAGAGATCGAGGCTAAAACTCAAATCCACCTAACTATTTAGAAAAAAATCAAATCTTCGGGTCAATAACAATACACGGATTCTTCTGGTTCTTAGTATAATGATGATATACCTAAAACATTATGATCAATGGAACCTCCCTGTGCATATTTGGATTTATTCCCATTCATCTCCAGAGGGAGGAAAGGAGAGGAGAGTTGTGGATCTACTTTTGTTTGAGCACACAAAACATGAGGGGAGGGTGATGGTTATATTATTTTAGGTTGGGTTTTTAGTTAATTAATTAAATTTTCATTTTATTAATTATTCCCCCACAAACCAAAAGACTAACCCACCTCCAAAAAAACCTCCATGTTCTTACAATTTTATATCACACATTGGCTAAACAGAACATTATAGACACAACCGCAGCCTCAGAAATCTAATTCAAGACTCTGAATGTGTGTTATTGAGTTTCAATAGAAATTTTGTATGTGTAAAAAAATAGATTTAATATTTTAGTATCACCACACTAATACTCCCCAGGCCCCAGATTCCCATGCTGACTCAACAACTGATTGCAGAAATATTTTCTGAAATATTATGATGTAATTCTAGAAAAAACCTAGGACATTGCATCCTTCACACCATAGGGACTTTCTTCCTAGAAAAAAATCAATGAACAAGGGAAGAAACTGATCCCCCCACTGGGCACCCACACAAGCGAGCTCACTAAGGGTTCCTGTGTTGATGACATCCACACACACAGAGGTACCGGCAAGGTCAACCCACCATTTTGTCAAGATTCTACTAAGAAAAAATCAAGCAACAAATGGGAAATTTTATCCTTATCTAAGATATGTGTGAAACCTCCAAGTACCACAATCAATCTTCGTTCATGGGCTCTAGTGGTACACCACCTTTCTAACCAGACGCAAAAACTGATGGAACCCCTCAGTTCTCATCCACCCCAAGATGGATTGTAAAATAGCCCCCTTAAGTGTTCTGTCATTAAAGGTAGACACTAAACACATGAGGGTACACAAGAAAACCAAATGTTTTCCTAAACACACACTAGATCTTACTGTTCCCTTTGTCGCAACTACCAATATAGGGTTCAACCGATGCCCTATGTCACCCTGGTTAAACCTAATGCATGATCAGAAATAAAACGTTACCCACAATGTGTCTAAAAATTTCAACTGTAGAATGTATAAAGGACACAATGAGTTCCTATATTCAACATCAGAGCTTTCAGATCAATGGCCTCTATGGAAATTAGTTGTCTTCGCCAACTTCCTCAAATTCAACGAGCCTGGCGTGGACCACCTAGTGGGGTAGTGGTGGAAATACCTCAAACTTCCTACAACCTCTTTTCACTCTACCTGCTCCTCCACATCATCTTCCACCTTTTGGAACTACTTGATCTAAATGTTGTTGATGTGAAGTAAACTCATCATTAGGCTCCCTCTTAGCAGAATTTCATGTTAGAGAATTTCATGGGAGATTCCCTCGGCTGTCACAATCATAACACAACCTATCTACTGTCTGATCTAATCCTTGGTGCTAATCTTACACTAAAGACCCTCACGTCTATGTCTGGGAATTATTAAGTAGTCTTCATCGCAATATAATCAATTATCATATTCAAAATCCCACAGACACCTCAACCATGTGAACACCACTGTGTTTCACGTCCACCTATTCCTCATCTACGAAATCATACCCCTTCTGTTCTTGCTCCAGCACTCCAATGCAGGTGGGAATGCACAGAGGAATCACTAACAGCCTGATATCCTGATTCTAGCCCTCCTCTATGGGTTGTGTTCTAAATAAAGGACCCCTAACCATATCCAATGAGTATCATGACAAGACTTTGAACCTCATTGACCACTCTACCACTATCTTGATACCCTGGGGAAGGTGTAGAAGCTTCAAGATAAAAACAGATCTCAACATGGTTGGGTAAAACTTTTCCTTGAAGCATCACTCGAACTCCTCCCATGTGAGAGTTTCCGCTTCATGAGTCTACATCACTAGTCTCCACTATAACCCAGCTTAACACTATTGATGGATTGCTACTAGGACCACCATCAGATCAGGAGGTGTTCTCACTAAGAGGAAAAACTGTGTGACAACTTAGAGCTAGTCATCTATCGCCTAGGGGTCTAGGTCACCCTGGTACCTCATAGGTTGTGTCCTCTAGAAATCCAGTAGATAACACAGCTTACATAAATAGATAGTCTGAGCTTCTGATAAAACCATATGCTCAATAGGTGGGGGAACCACTAGCAGACCACCCAAATGTAACGCCTTAGAATCAGTTCCCTGTACTAAAGCCTCATCACAGGGTGGATCATCATCGAGATCTCATTGTAGAATCTTTTGTGGCTATATTCAAGGAGGTATCCTGAAATTGAATCAATTCATACCATGGTCCAGAGTATATATGGGGAGATGACTCAAGAAGGTAAGGAAAATCAAAAAACCCATTCCTATATGATGCATTTACAATTTATTTCCCAACGACCATTATAATAATGTATTGTGTCTAAAATTAGGTTATCATGGTCCTGGTGAATGGATACATTGGTTGTCGTACCAACACTAGAACCTATGGCCTGAGAGATGAACTCAGAATATCCTAACACTATCATTATGGAACCCTAACCCTACTCACAACACTACAGTCTCAATGGGGAATTTACCACCTCTGATACTGCTTTTTCACAACCCGAACTGACAGAGCATGATTTGAAACTCCCCAATCCCACCTCTAATACCCTAGGGGATGACAACTGGTGCCATGAAGGCATATAACTAACATTGGATACATTTATAATGTATATATACACAAACACACACATATCTCCAATCTCACAAAATTATGAAATGTAAAAAAAACAAATGCAACCAATTCATGCATACATCTATATCCCACAACCATAGTACAACAGATGTACAGAAATCGAAAAAGGGAATAATAACCCCCACCAGTGAAAACTGTAAAAGAGTCCAACCTAGTCAGAAGGAGGGTATCATTGTCAACTAAAACTACTCTAAATCCCTTCATCCATGCTTTGATAAACACCCCAGTCTATCAACCATAATAATTCTTACCATCATTGGGTCCTCTACGGACTCTGTCTAAAGGCGTGTGGTATGTACAAGACCAAAAAAATGTTTGGGAAAATACCATGTATGGGTGAGCATAAAAATATTTAGTAGGTACCCCCAAAAAACCCTATAAGAAAAAGGGAGAAACTAAAAAGAAATAGTATGCTCGACCTAGCCAGAGGGAAACCCTTTTGAGATAGAAACTACATCTTGAACCATATTTGGTTGTACACAACAAGTCATCTCGGTCTACCTGGGGGTTTCAACCCTAACATATTACAACACCAAAAGGACTCCCAAAAATCACACATATATACTTGTCTCATACACTAACACTCATGAGGTTCTAACCCCATATCTAGCAACATGATTTTCTTCATAGGAACTAACATTAACATGAAACCAGGAGAACTCACTCCACGAGCTCCGCTATCCCAGTTGGCACCCATCTGAAAGATTCACTTCACCGAGAGAAACCATACCATTCCTAATAGTACATATGAGAGAACTTTTTTCATTGGGAACATCAGACTAGGTCAGAATCTAATTCCCAATACTAGATATCATGTCACTATTACTTCATGCCCATTCCGAGCTAAAGAAACCAAACTGAAGAATCCTACCCCTCACCTATGAACACATTTGAGGGACCATTGGTCCAAACTATGAACATTAGGAATCCTCTCTAACAAGAGAGAATGGAGGTACTCAGGACTCTCCACTACCCCACATTCGAGGGATTACTACTCCAAACTAAGTTCAAAAACCTTTGTCACTCCTATAAGGAGTGACCCACACCTCAGTTCGTCAAAGGATATCTAAACCATATGTAACATCCCAAGTAAATAAATAATAATATATTTTCAAATTTATTAATATTTGGGAATTCGATATCAATTTTACTTTAAAATGGGTGCTATGTTCGATGGCATACCTAATGCACATCAACGAGTTTCTTTGAAATCTTACGTTGTGCAATAATGATATAATATTATTATATTAAATTTTAGTTAACCCCTAGCCATTGTAGTGGTAGTAATGAATATATCTAACTAAAATATGATTATACATGTTCTTTAAATGTTTTTAAATTTATCCAATAATAGTTGGAGGCTTAAATGTGAATGAATCTAATTTTAGGCATAATTTACCTTAAATGGTTGATTTTCCACCTATTAAGGAGGAACCCTATTTAAATCAAGTTATACTCACTTTAATATGTTCTATCTGACCAAGTAAAATTATTCTTTGGAATAGGGTCATCAAAATTTACCTTGGGTATTTTTTTTAGTATTTTTCAGATAAAATTCATTTTTTTATGAATAGTGAAAAATATTGTATTTTTATTCAAAAGTGTCTTTTAATATAATATATTTATATGGTTGTATTATCCTTTTAATTGGTTTTAAAGTGTAATTAGAATATATTTTTACTATTTATTCTTATTTTGGTCATTTTAATTAATTTCACTTTGAAATTGCACATAAACAATTGTTAATCTTTTGATAGATAATATTTCAAAAAAAACAAGCTTTTTGTTTTGACAGCGGAAATTAATTTTAAATTGATTTATTCCACTTATGTGTTTTGAATTTGGAAAAATGGAATTCATATTTGGAATCAGGAGGTTTAAATAGTGTAAATAGGTATATTTTATTATTACACATTTTAAATTTTTACTTAAGTAAAAAATTTATTTACCACGGTTAAAGAGTAAATCTGGTAAATAAGGGTAAACAAATATTATTATAATAATTTAAAATTACCCTAACATGAGTCCTAATATTATCGGTTGATAAATATATAAACATGGGAAAAATTGGGTTGATTTGGGGACCCCATGGAGCAACTTAAGAGTGATAATGACACTTTATTTTAATTAACTTCAAGAAAAGGAAAAAATGATATAAACAAAATTATTTTAGTAAATTAATTTTTACATGGTGTTATTTAGGTTATGTTTTGAACTATAAATATTAATTGGAAAGATAAAAATATTTCCTACATCTTAGTATTTTTTTATAATTTTTTGGCATCGAATAATTTAAATTATTTATGACAAAATAATGATGTAGTATTTACCTCATTAATAAATGACTTAAATAAATAAGATTATAAAAATTATAATAATATCCAAAACATGTTCAATTCTTATTGGATGATTTTATATCGACCATGTGTCATCTTAACATCGAAATTAATGATTTCTGATATTTTTTAAACCGAATATAAGTTTATAATAAAATAATTGTTTCAAACTTTCCTTAGGAGACCCTCCTCCCCCTTATAAAAGGACACCACTTCTAACCCATTCCTCACACCTCTCAAGCATCTTGGACAGTCCAAAATCTACCCAATTAATCACCCTACATACTTATCCTCATCCTAGAAACCTTACCTTAGGAAAAAGGCATTCAATAAGTCCTTTTGCTTCAAACCAAAAGAAGTAACCCAAATTAAAGGAGATTAAAAAATGAACGCGTCAAGTTAGACACGAGGTAAGGGACATCATCTCAATCTCCATTCATTGAGGAATATTTTGATAATATATACTTTCTTCTTTTACATGGTTTATAATAAAACCCTATGACTTTTACTTTCATTCAAAGGGAATCTTTTTTCTACGAAGTGTTTTACTAAAGGACAAACAGAATGTTTTTAACATTTGCAGCAACAATGACATCTCCACCGCCGTAATCGTTATTTGGCTTCCTCTACAAGACTTAATGTTTTCTAAAATGAAAATGAAATCCCTTATTCTGTTTTTGGGAGTTTTGGTTCTGAAAATGGGTTTTTAAATGGATTGATTATTTCAATATCATGAAATTATTTCTTGTGATTTAAAATTAAATGTTATTAGTGAAATGTTTATATTTGCAATATTTTATCTGTTATGATTTTATAATAGTACATGGACATTTGACAGGTGGTTACATGATAAACCAAATGATGGGTGGTGTCATGATAAACTAGTATGGGTGGTTATGTTATAACCTTCAATGCATTTGGTATGGAAGTAGGTTGTATGGCTATTCCATTTAGTGATATGTGTGGAAGTCGACCGTATAGTTATTCCATTTAAGTATGTTTATGTCCCAAGTTACCATTATATGTTATGTGTTATTTATATGGGTTTTATAGTAATATTTTGGATACAAAATGTTAAGTATTGATCTTTTATTCAATTATGAGTATTTACTACATCATAAAGGTGAAAATTATTACTTATGATAAAGTATTAATGGTTTACATGTGGTTTGGAAACAACTAACATTTTTCCTTCTTTGTGTAACCCATACTGAGATTTTTATACTCATCCCATATTTTTTAAATATTTCTCAGAGGACATATATTGGAATAGGGTCATGGATGGGATCAATTAAATGTCATTCTATCTAAAACATGGAACTAGACATGACTCTTTTTTTCAAGAGTTTTTATTTTGTGAAAAAATGGAAACTGGGTAGATATGTCTATATGTATTATTCAAGTCATCATGTATATGTTATGTCCTAATTCTCTAAAACTATAAAATTGAAAAGATCCTTATTGTGAATTATTCATTTAATTCAAGATTTTGTAATGTTTAAGGTTGGGTCCTTATACCATATCTAGGTATCATTCAAATCTAGTGGATGGGATCTCTCCTAATAACTGTAACCAATCACCCTAGGAGCTTCAATCCCATTGGAGGACATGCTCCCCACTACTACATAGAGACGTGGAGTTTTACTCCTTCTGTGAGGACCCAAGAACAAATCCAATAGTGGTGTAATACTCATGAAGGACCCATACCTTGATATGATAGGGAAGTACCACTTCATAAATCAAGGACCAGCACCCTAACCCGGTAAGGGACTACCACTCAGTGACATTAAGACCCAGACCCCAGTAGGATAGGGGAGTACCAACCCCACCAACTCATTTAATACAGGGGACCCACACCTTGTATCTATAGGGTAGTATCAAACCCATGTTTCAAGACCCGCTCCCTGGTATGTAAGGGGAGTACCGACTCTTGCAGATCAGCACATAAGTACGACCCACACTCTAGAATGACATAGGAGTACCAACTCCTAGAATATAGGACATTAAACCAAGCGCAGCAGGGGAGTACCCACTCTATATATACATCATATATAGAGTAATCCCACCCATTTATAATAGTCGAGTACTGAATATAGAGATAGAGGTCTCGCTCCCTTGTCCAACTGGCGGGTACCTACTATGCCTTTTCGAACGTCATAGGGAAACCTTCACCATATTCCATCAGGGGAGTAACACTACTCGAAATAAATTACCCAAAGCTAAAAAAACTACACCCATGACATGGGAATTAATGTCTCCGCATAAGCCAGAGGTAAGTGAAACTTGAACTCTAGTATAATAGCGGAGTAACATTCCAAGAATCTCTCTATATGAACCACACTGTTCTACAGCATCGGCTTAGTACCACTCCATAAATTTCTTTCTCAATTTACCCTCACCTCAGATCTCATAATCAATAACAAAGGCTACCATCATGTCTTTCATGGAACAATGATCAGGATAGACTACTCACAATCATGAATCCAACTCCATGGGAAGGAGATATGGAAGGAGAAAGATCCCCAAAGTATCTCCTAATAGTATGAGGTCAGCATTGGGGAACACATAGCATGTGAGCCCACCCAAGCACCTACCCATGTATATTTTCCATGTGGTTTCAAACCTGTGAAGGTTTACAAGGCATGTAGAGGGGTTACACAACATGTCCCTCATCTCTCGGCCCATAGACATGTTCCTCTTCTACACGGATCGGCTGACTGTGTCCCTCACATGCCTTATATCACTTACTACACATCATGTTTTGATAAACGACCACCTGCCTATGTGGTTTTCCAGTGTTTGTGTACCGAACCTCATGTTTGTGTATATTTTTCTTGCCTTTGTACATGACCATCTATTTTCACATGGATTTCCTAATCCATGACCCATGGACACACGGTTTATGAAACTACATGGCATGTAACCCTAATACATGGTATGTGGTCCAAAAAGCTCATATTTCATTCAATATGAAGAGGTACACAACATGTGTCTGTGAACAACATGTTGTTTAGATGATGATTCATGCTGGGAATCACCATCAAAATCACATGATCCTCTCTGATACAACCCAAAACATGGATAAACAACAATTTTTGTATGCCTATAGAACCATAATATGACGCAAAACTAAAGGGATCGAAACCAAAACTCTAATATTCCTACCTCATTGGTCAAACATCGAAGTTTCAGATCATGAAAAATGCCTAGATCATTTTTATTCTTGATCTGATGATGATTTGATTAAAAAAAAGGTCAACAACACCTTGTTTCAGGTATTCAACTCCGTTTCTATTTGTCACCAAAGTGACAAAAGGAGGGGAGAGGTGGGGCACTCCATTGGGTTGTGCCCACAATAAGTGAGGGGAGGGGATAGTTATATTAGTTTTTTATTTAGGTTTAAATTAATTAATAAAATATTAATTTAATTAATTATTCTCCAATAAACCAACCTGCTAACCCACCTTCAACCAAACCTCTAGGTGTGGATAAGTTTATTTCATTCCTAGGGTAAATATGACATTCCAGACTCAATTGCAGTCTCAGAAATCCAATATGAGACTCTGAATGGGAGTTTTAAAATTTCAAGAGTAGCTAAATGTGTGAGAAAAATATATTTAATGTTTTTAAAATCTCTATATTGAGGCTCCGCAGACCCCATCTTCCCATACCGACTCAGCACCTGATTCTATAAATATTATTAGAAATTTTCTAAACTCTTTCAGGTCAAAACCCGAGTCATTATAAGGGTAAAGTATGGATTTCATAAATAAACATTCTTAACCATCTTATCTAATAAAGTGTGTAATAATGGTACCAAGAGATGAATATATCATAATATAACTATTGATAAATAAAATCGTGAGCATTATTTAGATATGCATCATAATATTTCATCAAATTAAGCAAAATCATTAACAATATTGGAAAATGGTGATATAATTTCAATAAAACTTACCACTTGGTAACATTGGATCACACTCTCCATGTATGAAAAGGAAATTACATGAAGCATAAAAATATAATTAAAAAATGATATTCATGATATAAAATTAAAATGGATGTATATACATCTCAAAAATTAATTGAGGTGCACAAAAAACCATGAGTCTCAAATAATACGAATTGAGACAAAACGATCTTACTGATTGGGTAACATTTTGGAAACATAGACCCCTATGAGAGAAAGTTTATAAAATGGATATGTAAATAAACATAAATTTAATTATAATATACATATAATACATTCATGATTAGTACACACACCACAAAATATAAGTGAGTTTTGAAAAATGCATGTATCTCAAAGAAATGAAAAATGAGGTGAAATCCCCTTACATTATGTCTTGACACTCATTATACTAATTCAAACCACCTATATAATAAATCTATATTTATTACACATGTTTTAAAAATTAATATTATAATATATAAAACCATATATGGTTTTATTATGACCTTATATTAACCACTTTTTAACAATCCTATATTAAGGTTTCACTTAGAATACTATTTTCATTTTCATCACATATGTATTAATTTGTTATATATTTGGTCCTTATATATATATATATATCATGACTCCAATAATGTAAAAATTATTTAAATATCATGTATATTCATTATATGTATATTATAATAATCTATAGAATATAGAAGTATGAAATGGAATAAACTATCCCTGGAGACAGTAATACGTATCTATGCATGAACGTTATTTATTTTTTGTTATTTTCATATTGAATGAAAAAAAGTACATGAAATATATATATATACGTATATATATATAATTATTTTAGAAGAATTCTTATATCATATAAGTTCACTAAACCCATCATTAATACCCCTTATGTAGTGTGTGAATGAATCACATCGCTATGAGGGGGCGGTAGTCCACACTTCCTCCAAAAAAATTATCATATTTACACCAAATGATATGTAAACAAGATATGTTTTGTAAAAGTAATATAGAATATGAAATAAATAATCAATATCAAATATGTAATATATAATCATATTTTTCATCATTATTTCCATAATAAAATGTGGTAATGGAAAAATAAACAATTATCATTTAGTGAGGCGGTAGTTCACCATAAACATAAATAGTTTGTTCGTTACCCATTAAATGGATGTTTGTGTAAGTGTAGGTTGAATCCTAAGAATAAAAAATCCCTGTATAATGAAGATATATGTGTTTTTTATAAAATCCAAAAAATTCACCCTTAGTTAATTTTGAAATTATAAATTCAAAAAGAATTTTTATTTTACTAGGTTCATTTTCTATATGTGTTTATAATTAATTTTATTATTCATTACAAAGGTAATTGAAAATATATTCATTCGAAAAAATGGTATTTTTAAATACATCATGACTTTACAGAAAATTATTTTTTTTATTATCAATATAGTCTGTTATTTAAAAAAACACATAAACATTTTAAAATTAGTTACTACAATTCACATTACAAAGAATAATGTATATGTTGTAATTATATCCTTTAAGTAATTATAAATCACAAAAAAGATATATTGGAAAGACTCAGTGTTTCATGTATTGTATGCCAAGTCAGTGTTTTGTGTAATGTACATCATGTGAGTGTTGCGTATAATGTACATTCGGTCAGTGTTGAGAATAGAGATATCCATATTAGTGCCCTATAAAAGGAATTTTTTACTTAGTTAAATTAAATCCATCAATGAAAATTAATACATTCAAAGAGAAAAAAATTCACAAAAACTTTGTGTGTTACATTCTACCCCCTTAAAATGAATTTTTCCCTCAAAATTCATCTCGGTTATCTAAGGATTAATAATTGGATATTCTATTCATAGAAACTCGAATCATAAAAATGAATACTAAAACATCCCTCAAAAGGAAAACTGGGTACCATTATGGTAACCATAAGTAACTCATAACAATATTTCCACATAGGAGAACATAGGTGGGATCTGAAAACATAGACATGGAAGAAAAATATTACCATCAATTTAGGATGGAGAGTGATAGAGTATAAGGTTGGGAGAATTTAAACCATCATTAATCCATAAATCTATGTTTTTTTAAGGGACCTTCTGATATATTAGAAATTAATGTCCTAGGAAAAAAATTGTTGATTGAAGATACTTTTTAAGGAAGTTAAATCATTTTCATAAAAATATATACTGGCATGATTTCAGGACAATGTCGCCATTTATATTTTTTGATCCACTTCAACTCTTTCTCTAAAAAGGAAGGTGAATTTTTCATTCCTAAATTACTAACATATCATGAGACCCATGATTATCATCAACAAAAAGTATTTTGAATAAGATATCTAATAAGAATAAATACTCATATGGAATTATAACACTTTAATCTTACATAATTCATTTATATTTTAACATAAAATTTCCATAAATGATTAACCATGTAACCCTTCCAAAATATAATTAACCCTTTATTCCT
The DNA here is from genome assembly GCA_963277665.1 of Viscum album. Taxonomy (NCBI): domain Eukaryota; kingdom Viridiplantae; phylum Streptophyta; class Magnoliopsida; order Santalales; family Viscaceae; genus Viscum; species Viscum album. The sequence goes on along the minus strand of OY728161.1, from coordinate 1,680,930,517 downwards.
TAAATAAGATATTATCTTAAACTGAAAACATTTTTATTATAGAATTGGGTCCATCATTTTATTGATAGAATATAAAATGTTATTTTATTATTCCATAATCAATTTTGGGAAAGATAATTAAATTAAATCTCACTAAAGGATTAACAATAATACTTCCATAGGGATTATTAATACAAAATCAAACATAAAATTACCAACTAAGGAAGGAATTAAATGAAACTCTTCATTATCTTGGTTCAATCTTTCCACTATGATCACATAATATTTCCCGCTAACCTTTTCCTTTAGAGGCTTTTATGGATTATCATTCACATTAGTTCTTAGTTTTGGGCACTTGTTAGTGTAATGGAAAAACTCCATGCAATTGAATCACTGAATTGTGGGGGTGTATTTTTTGGTGATTTCTCATTATTTTTCATCATTATAAAACTTCCTCCCATTAGTTATATGATTAGACAATCTATAACGTTCCCATACCCACTTAAAACATTTATTAGTCCCCTTAAGACAATTCCCTCCATGTTTCTTCCCCCAATTTGGGAATAATGCAGCGCTAATTTTCTTTTCTCCATGGTTTTTAGATTTTCATTTGAACTCCATATTCATTTTCTTATCAAAACCATTAGATTTATAAACAACTCCAACCTAAATTTATATCATTATATAATATCTAACTACTTATTCGTAGATTTTAAAGTATCTTATAATAAAGTCCTTTTGATTACTAGGTTTTATACCACCAAATAATTGATCATTTTTTCTTTTGAGATGAATAATAATACCCAAATATTACCTCTCAAGCCATTAAAAATTTCATCATAATCATGAGAAAATTAATTATCCTTCTAGTTAAGATCTATGAATTATTCTTTAATAATTATAGGATGAATGCAAGGAGATTGAATTTTAAAAAATATTTTTTAAACTTTTCCCAATCGTTGAGTCAATTTTGTCTTGCCTCCTTGTATTCTTGATCAGTTTCCAACATTGATCAGCTCCACCTTTTAACCAATAAAAATATAAAATGAAATTCTAATATTCCTAACATTAGAGAATGGAAAATATTTTTTTAGTGGTAATGATCTTTTATTTAGTACCAAGTGGATAAAAAATATACCATGAAATATGGAGAACCCATCCTCATGAAGGACTCAACAGAATTTTGTTCCCAGCTTTTCTCATTTGAGAATCCAATGTGGTTCACATCTTGAGAAATTTTGGTGAGTTTAGGAATGATAATTTTCATTCCCGCTCCCATAGAAATTAGTTTCTCGGGAATAGAATCACTACATTATCCATTTTAGGTACCATTAATGTGGTTTTTTAGGTTCCATGCATTAAATAAAACCACAATCATAGGGTAATAAATAGTTACTAGGGTGATAAACTAAATAATTGTGAAAACCACTTATATGATGTCAAAATTATGGAACATTTTTAAACCTATTACACCTTAGGTTAATCCAAGATTTTTCATAGAAAATCTATATTTAAATCATTCATGATGATTTTTGTGGAGTTTTGTGAATTCCCATACAATATCCCCCAGTAGACTCAAACCTGGTGTGCAACAAAGCAAGTTGTCATGTATCAAAATACCCAGAGTCAAGCCTGGGAAATCCTATCATAGTTTTTACCCGAGGTATATCTATGCTAGATCCACATCCACATTTAGTATCTAGATAGGGATGAATTTCTAGGAACCCACTTACTCTATCCTGTACCAAAATTCTCATACATTTCTCTAAATGTTAACTCATCCTTATACTTATCATTATATACATCACTAAATATATCCTTAGAAATCTACCTGGGGATCTCACCAAAGTTTTATCATCCTAGTTTCAAAAGTATGACTAAACCTTTTATTTAATACCAACTATAGAAAACTAGGATTAAATATAATATATATTACATCATTTTAGATTAATATTCATAACATTAAAAAAATACATCCTTGAGGACCATAATAGTTTAGTTTCTTTGGAAACATAGAAAAAAATTCGTCTATACTAGTGAAATGTATTCTATATCCCCATGAATATCTCTACTTTTAGTACTTCTACCAAAAAAAATTCTTCATAACCTGGGGAAAGGAAAAATAACAAATTGTTGAGCTCTGATCCTATGTCATGGTAAAGAAATAAAATACATAAGAATAAAATGAAATATATAGTATGAAACATGAGAATAACATTTGAAGATCATACATTACATATTATAAAACATAAAAAAGGATTGTAAATTCATAAGACATGACTAATATGGAAATAAAGAACTTAATCCATGAAATCATAACAAAGGAATAAAACATGGAATTTTGGAAAAGTCCTAAGTATATAAAACCCATAGATCAAGGTAGCTTAACAAGGCCTTTTTAACAGGTTAGGCTTTGGTTAATCAATAGTGTAATTTCCTGGGATTCATGCACCCTCTTGTGTACCCTATATTTTTAGTCCTGGGATGTCCTCTTATGTATCCTCTTGTTCATGGATTGGGATTTTCTCCCATTCACCATATTATTTTAGGATTGGGACGCCTTCACATTTAACCTCTTCTTTCAAGCTTGGGATTTCTTCCCGTGTACCCTCTTGTTTAAGTCTTGGTATGTCCTCTTGTATACCCTCTGGTTTTTGGCATGGAATTATATCTCATGTACTTTTTGAGCTTATAAAAAAAATTATCATTACCCAATTAATTGAAGGGAGATATAGGTCCCACCTATTACCCAATGAAATCATATATACTTGGTTCAAAAAATCATCATAGCATGGCCCATGAAAAGGGAAATGTTTTATAAACATCAAATCATATCCCATGAAATGAAATGGGTATCATTACTATTTCCTCACAAAATAACAAGTAGAAAATAGATAGGTTTTATAATAATTTCATCGAATCATAACCCTTGAAGAGAAACAGGTTTCAAAAGAAAAAAAATTTGGAAGTTAAATGGGTATCGTAAGAATTATTCCATCAAAACATAAACCATTCAAGAAAGAATACGAATGGATAATTTGGATCATTTCTTGGAAGGGGTTAATTTATATCAGTGAATTCCATATTATATGGATAATAACTTTGAATGATAGTTTAAAAGCATTCCTTTAGGAAAATATCCTTCCTTTTTAAAAAAAGTCTTTTAAAAAGTAAAAACTTTTTAAAATCTATTTTCTTTTAAAATACATTGAAAACATAGAAATAAATCTTGAAATCATTTTGAAACACTTTTTCTTAAAACAAATGTAAAAGAATCTTGAAAAAATTTTGAAAACATTTTTCCTTGAAGACTTATAAAATAAGATTAAAAACATTTTAAATATATATCATTGAAAACACTTTGAAAAAATATAATGACCGCTTGAAAACATTTGGAAAACCATTTCATTTAGAATAAATTTGAAAATAAATAAAGAAATGTTTATAACATTCTTCAAAACACTTTATTGATGATGACTTTGAAAAATCATGAAATAAGAGAGAAAATCATTTGAAACCCATTTCATTGAAAATGCTTTTATAAACAATATTATAAAAATTAACCATTTATACATGAAAAGTAAGATTCAAATAATGTTTTTTGGGTAAATTCAGAAATTCTGAATTAGGCAAAAAAACATTCCTTTAACATCTTAAAAAGGTAAGAAAGCTTTCTTATTCTAAAGGTGACAAGAATATTCCATTGAAATCATTGGTAAAAGAAAAAAATGGAAAACATTCCTTTTAATTATTATAAGAGTGTTTTATAATTTTGTTAGAAACCCATTATAGAAAACATGGTTTTTAAGGAACATAGATTTTCATCCAATTATAGAGTGAAGTAATGATTTATTAAAAACATATTATTAACTATATTATGTAAAAAAAGAGTGGAATAATGGTACCAATACATAAATATTTCATGAGATAATAGAGGATAAGTAAACTAATAAGCATTCTTGAGATATATATTAGAACATTTCTTCAAAGGAATGATAATCATTAAAAATATTGCAAAATGATGAGATTATTCGAATAAACACTTACTACATGGAAACATTGGATCACACTATCCATGTAAGAAAATAATATTAAATGAATCTAAAAATATAATTAAAATAATTATATCCATTATATAACATTTCAATTTATGTATATACACCTCAAAAATTATTTTTGGTTCATAACAAAACATGAGTCTCAAAGAAGGTGAATTGAGATAAAATTGCCTTACTAATTTGGAAACATTTTGAAACTTATACCACATTAAATACTGTTCATAATAGTTATATTTAAATACACAAAAATTTAAATATAATATAAATATAATTCATTCATGTTAAGAACATACAACACAAAAAATAATTGAGTGGTGAATAAAGAATAAATCTCATGGAAATAAAAAGTGAGAGGAAATCCCTTTACCTCATGGCTTGACTCTTGTTGTACTCATTCAAACAAACTGTATAATAAATATAAATTTATTATAAATAATTTAAATAAAAATATTTTTATATATAATACCATATATGGTTTTATTGAGACTATATATTACCTTCTTGTTATCAATCTTATGTTAAGGTTTCACTTTGGGTAATATTCTATGTGTTCTTCACATGTGTCTTAATTTGTTATTTATTTACTCCCTATACATATATAATGATTAAAATAATATAAATAAGGATGGAAATATCATTTATATTATGTATATGTGTGTTATAATAATCTGTTGAATATAGTATTATGAAATGCAATACACTGTTCACAGAGATGGTAAGATGTACATACGCATGAACATTGATTCCTTTTTTTATTGTCGAATTGAAATAAATATTTTACATGATATATATATATATATATTCTATTATAATTATTATATCATATATATCATATAATTTCACTAAACCCATCCATAATCCATTCCATGTAGTGTGTGAATGAATCACGTCGCTTTAAGGGGGATGTAGTCCAAACTTCCTCAAATAAAATTATCATATTTACACAAAATAGAAAGTAAAAAAAGTTGTGTGTTTTATAATTAATACATAAGATTAAATGTATAATAAATATAATATATTATATATGTAAATATATTTTCCATCATAATGTCTATCATGAGAGGCGGTAATCGGAAAGTGAACAATCATCATTTAGTGATGCGGTAGTTCTTCGAACACATAAATCATATGTTCATTACCCATTAGATGAATGTGTGTTAAAGTTTATATAGAAAACTTATAATAAAAATATCCTAGAATATTGAATATAATTTTTTTTACAATCATATAATAAAAATATTGTAGGGGGTGGAGAAGTAAAATAAGAGGGGAGCTTAAGAGAAGAGGTTATCTCTCAATTGGTTAACCCCTTTTTGTTTGTGAAAAAAGGTTTCCTTGGATTTATTTATTCCCAATGATAGTATTATTGAATGTGTCTATGGATTTTAATAAGTTTATAGGGAATATATTGGACTAACCTAATAGGTTTTGGATATTTAATGTAGATGGGATTGGTGGTAGCCTTTTTGGGGGAAGGAAAATGACTCATTTGATTTTTTTTTTGAAAACAGGTTAGGTGTAAACGTATTGTTCACTATAAAATGTCATAAAAAACATAATAATAATGGAAGTATTATGGATGAATAATCTCTATAAAATGGGTTTTGGACATGTTTCTAGTACATTTGGCCCCCTAAGATTAAGGTTTAGTCTCTAATTAAGCTTTATTTGACCTTAATCACTTTGATTAATTTTAATCACTTTTGATATTTTTTTTTCTCCAAAACATACATGATATAATTAGAATATAAATATTATTATGATTACCGTTTTTATTTCTATTTTTATAAATTTAATTCACATAAATGGAAAAGTTAAGAATAACGCAAATTTCACATACAGGATGAAATAACGGGTTTCTAAAGTAGAAACAATGTTCAAAAGTTTCTTCAGTTTTAAATAATATTTCCTAGTAAAATTTATGATAATTGGGTAAATTGTATTAATATATGTATATATTTATCTTATTTAAATCTAAAACAAATTTAAATTATAATTTAACATTAAAAATTATTTAAACGAAAATGTAGTTATTAATTAAAATGATGCATTTTTACTATTCATCATAAAAAAGAAATTTCTCAGAAAAATGCCCAAAGATTCTTCCTAAGATAATTTTAGAGTCATAAATTAAAAATTGATGTTTATTTTAAACAATTCAATTTATTTATGTGTCTAAAATTATTTTTTTGTTCTTTAAAAAAGTACATGAAAAGTAGTTCATTCCTTAAAATTGTATTTTTAAACATATAAATACTTTAAGAAAATAAAAAATTTCATTATGAAGATTACTTTTATGTATGAAACCATTATAATGATATTTGAAAATAATTTATTACTATTTATATTAATATGTTTAATGGAAAGGTTATAAATTTATTCTTTAAATAATTATAACACAAAAAAAATGTTTCGTAGAAACTCAGTGTTGCATGTAACCTACACAAAGTCGGTGTTGTGTATAACATACACCAAGTCAGTGTTGCATGTAATGTATGTTGATTTTGTGTTTCATTTAGAATAATAAAAAATGGTGTTTTTGGAAAGGAAAATTTGACTTAGTTCAATAAGAGAATTCATTAAAAATTAGTTCATTTAATGAGAGAAAAAATCACAAATTTTTGGGGTGTTACACTCAAAATATATCCCCAAGTGTTTGGATAGTATTATCATATCATCCATCAGTTTGAGTGTGATAATATGTATTTATTTTTAACTCAATATTTCGAGTGTGTGGTAGACTCTTCCAGAACTTGGAGGTAAATATTGGATATCAATCAGATGTTGTTTATTGTTGTGCTCCATGAAGCCTCACCACTTCTCTAATTTATATCCAACCATGATGATTAAGTAATAAGTACTATTGAATTGAAATGAACTGACCAATCATCATAGGATGATCCACCACAACCCATATAGAATTATTTCATCTAAATGTTTTTGGAAGAAAAGTGAAAAACTCTATGGTTGTGTTTTCCCGTTTCTATGTAGGTATTGGTAATGGTTGCATCATTCCCTTATATTTATTCCTTTCTACCTTCACATTATAAAATATAAGAGATATTGATTTATATTCTATTATCTCGTTATTTATATTTCCCTACCATTTTTTATCTCCAAGATCTTCATACATATTTGTGCTTCCAAAGTGGGTGCACAAGGTTGAGCTATGTACATCATCCAATGGCTCCTTATTTGACTGAAGATTTTATGGTACACATACTCATGACTAAAATCATTCAAATACTTATTTTTTAAAATTTAAATCTGAGGATTTCCCAATTATTATAGCATTTACATTTTTCTTAATCCCCAAATCAACTATTTAGGCATCATTTATGCTCTCCATAAAGAACTTTTGAGCAATCATTTGTGAAATTATTGACTATGTTCTTTCCTTTGTGATTCCCATGTCCATACATTTCAAATTAAATAAGATCTAATCCTTCTCATGTCTCATCAATTATAAAATTTATGTATCGTTTCTTCTTAAATAATCTTCCACGTTACTTTATTTCCATGTATGATAGTGAATCGGGTAGTCATAGTACATGATTATCTCTAACCATCTTTGTTGTCTCATGATCAACTATTTCTATGTCAATATATATTGGAGGCTTTTTCAATCTATATATATTTTACAATTCTCCCCAAAGAGATAATGTCACCATATTTTCAAATTAATTATTACTACATCCATATCCATATAATGTTTTGGGTATTTATTTTGGTGAACTTTCAACTTCCTTGAGGAATTTTCTATCACTTTTTAATTATTCATTAACAGAGAGACTAATACCTTCATTGATGCATTTTTGAATACCACAAAATTTTATCCATTTGAAGGTAGTGTGAGTACAGGTGTAGGGATAAGACTCCATTTCATATCCTTTAATCTCTCTTCACATTCATAATTCTATGAAAAACTGACTCCCTTCCTAGTTAGCTTGGTTATAGGATTTTTAAATCCTGAGAAATATTTAAAAAATCAATGATATGACCCAGATAATCCAAGGAATCTATGTATATCTAGTATAGATGTTGTACTTTACCATTCATTAATTTCTTTCCTTCAAGGGTACATTGATATTCCATTACTTATAATGATATTACCTAAGAATGATATTTTATTCAACCATAACTCACATTTTCAATAATTTACATAAATATTCTCCATTTGCAGGGCCTTTAACATAGTGCACAGATTCTCCTCATGTTCCTCCTTAGTTTTGGAGCATATTAGAATATCTTCTATAAATACTAATAAAAAATTTCAAAGTAAACATAAAGAATCTATTCATCAAGTCCATGAATATTTCTGTAGAATCGGTGAGTTAGAATGGAATTACAATGAAATCAAAATGCATATACCTTGTATGAAAAGTAGTGTTGGGAATATCCTCCTTGTTTACCCAAACTTGATAATATCATGAATATAGATCCACCATGGAGAATTATTTTTTCCTATTTAAATGATATAATAGGTCATCAATCTATGAGAGAAGATACTTGTTCTTTATTTTGATCTTTTTAAGCTCATTATAATCAATGCAGAGGCACATTGTCCCATCATTATTCTTGATAAATAGGATCGGTGTACCCCAAGGTAAATCAGTTGGGAGTATGAACACTTTATCCCAATACTACTTTATTTTTTTCTTGAAATTCTCATGTTCCACAAAGTCTATTCTATATGGATTCTTGTATAATGGTAATTCCCCAGGTATAAGTTTGATTTAAAATTAAACCTCTCATATAGGAGGTAGACCAAGAAACACCTCAAGAAACACATCATCATTATCCCTCACAGTGGTCATGTATTAAAGGATGATGTTTTCCTTAGACTCAATAATTTATGTTTTATACACTTTCTCATAGGGGAATAATATCCATGCTTGAAATTTTTTTGGTAAATAATTTTTCTACTCCTCCTTGAACCAGTGCATAATCAGGGGTCATTTTGGGATATGGAGAGTGATTGCCTTCTTGGAAAAAATTATTTTGTCTCTATATATGGAAATCCAATCTATAGACGAAATTGCATCAAATTACAACAATGGGTGTATGATAAGGTTAATTGGGAAGTTAAACCCTCAAAATTTGACAAGGTATGAGTTATATACTTGGGATTAAATGATTTCCCAATTTCCCATTTTCATTGAAATCTATATATACATGATTTTTAGTGGTATTTTGACAGTTCTACTTAATTTTTGTGATTTCAATGAATGTGTAGAACTAGAATAAAAAAGTATATTCACTATTATTGAATTAATAACTTGTTTATTTTTCATCACTTCATTTTCGGGATCAGTAATTGTAGTTGTGATGGAAAATATCTCTATTAGTGCCTTTGATGTTTTTTTGTCTCCAAATACCATTTTTTTAGTGAATTGGTTTGCAACATTCAATAGATCCTTATAGTTAAAGCAATAAAAATTCACTAAGGTTTGACTAGATTATTCCTATCCTCCAACTCAATATGGGGTTTCTCTTATCTTCAATCACTAGTTAGGTTTCCTTCTCTCATAAACCTAAACCACTTCCTCATCCTTATTTGGAAATTTTGGAGGTTCTTCTTTCCATTGCATTGACGAGTGAGATGTTTAAATTTATTATCACGGTTATATTTCTCCATCATATCTCCTAAATTAAACTCAAATTTTAGCTTATTATCTCTATGATGCACTTGAGATTCTAGGATATAAATTTAAACTTTTATATAACATCAAACAATTTCTTCATAGCTATCAATGTCTCAGATCACCAGGGATTTTAATAGACTAGGTTATATCCCAATAAAGAAGTAGTGAACCATGCATTCAGGGGTAACAGAAAAGCCTAAGTCGTATTGTGTGAGTCCTGTGATGTTTACCTCATGTGACCTAATAGATTCATCATCTTCTTTTCCTGAGGGAAAGGAAATCCATTTCCATTTTATTTCATAGGGAGAGAAAATTATTTATCAAAAAACCTTTTCCAGAATTTCTACCACCCCATCACTACAATGTCTTCCTTAGGATTTGTTTTCTTGATCAATGTCCAACAATGATAAGATTATTTCTAGATACAATACACAGATAGTATCACATTCTCTTATTCAGAACATTTAAGGATGGATAAGATCTTCTTAATTGATTTTATCCATTGTTCTATGATTAAAGGATCATATGATCCACTGAAAGTTCGATTCCTTTGTCCCATAATGATCTCAATTACAACTTTTTCATTATTAGGTGGATTTGGGTGCTTTTTCAGATCTAGGATTCTATTCAAAACCCATGTCATCTAAGAGAGTATCATCAAAATGATTTTTATTCCCACTCCCTTTGGGTTGGTTATCTCATTAGAGAATTCATCACATTGGTCGTCACATTGATTTTTTAAATGATTCCTTCTATTTCTGTCCATTCACTTAAATAATGTAAAACATTAATGAATTTTATTTTTAAAATATTAAAAACATAAATTTAAATATAATGACCTTAAATAGATAACATATAAATAACATTTAATTCCTTAGTTTAAGAGTTTCTAGTCTTCAACATATATTATCAATGAATTATTTCCAAGCTTATATTATTATGGGTAATTTTTTCCCTATAATAATGGTCTATAATGAGAATATAAACATAACAAAAAATATCTATCAGGAGTGTCAAACTAGGTGTCCAACATGCCCTGTGGTCATGAACTATTTCCCAATCAAGTCTACCTCAACACAATATTTTGGGGATTTACCCCATTCTACATCTATATTGGATCCACATCCACTTGTTGTATCCAAGAAGAGAAGTATTTTCATGATAAAAAATGAACTCTATACTTACCGAAATTTAGGTATTTTTCCTTATATTTACTGATATTTATAAGGCTTTCTCTATAGTTTTCAAATCCTAATCCCAAAAATGACCAAAAAATTTCTTTGATATCAACTATAACGATCCTTCTCTTTATTAAAAATTATTTCACGCCTTATTACATAATATTACACTTAATACAACTCATAAGATCATGAATTATATTGTATTTGGGAATTAGGTACATTACATAACAACATAAAACAATTAGTACTTCATCTTTGTTGAAAACCTTCTTTAACATGTCCATAATATTTCTTTGTACTTAAAATTACACAGTATAACATAGGGACATACATAAGAAAGGGTGATCTAAAGACTATTAAGGTAAAGAAACAAGGCATAACATGAATAATGAAATAAATTCTAGAATATAGGAATATAAATGGGACATAAAAAAATTGATCATCACAAGAATGAACAATAAGGCGCGATATAGCATGATAACATAAATAAAACATGGGAAGTGTCACAATAACATAAAATAATAAATTATAAACATTGTTTAAGGCTAATTGTGAATACATCATAATGAAAAAATTATGATAAAGTAATTTGGTTTACTCCCTGTCTTATTATTTTGTCTCATGAGACTAAACATTACTCAATACATTGAACCACCCTATAATTCCAGATGCACCCATCTCTTTCATTTCATTCTCAAGCTTAAGTGTTCCCTAATGATTATCCAATATGGATTCATTAATCATAATATTTTATTCTTCAACTAATTAGTGTGAAATACATGCATGTAATTTTCAATTCAACTAATTATTATTGTATAAAGTTGAACACCGTTTATATGTGATGGGTATGGTATTCACTATACAATTATTTTTTCAAGGAAAATCTTAGTGAAAATTAAGCATTATAATGACATCCCAAAAAAATCACCAAAATATTTTCATGTGTGATAAAGGGGTCTCTCATAATTTTAAAAACAAATATGATGTAATAGGGACATGTAAATTCATATCCCAATATTAGGAATTTCAAATATATGGCATTATACAATAAATAATCTTAAATAAATAGGAGAATGAGGGGTTCCTTTACCCTGAGATTGTGAATTCAAATGCTTAGGAGGGGATTCTTAAGAGATTGGGGGAACCATAGTAGGATTGTAGATATGGGAGGGTAGATTAGGGAAAGTATAGAAGGATTTTTAATGAATATAATTGGGTGTTTGTGTAGGTTTATATTGGAAATTATTGGGGAGTTCTTTATTTTTTCTCAATCATTGGTTTTGGATAATATAATAAAAAAACACCACAAACATTCCCAGGGAATATTTCCATGGTTTCTACAAAAGATAATTTGTTTTAAATATTTTAAATTTTCATGTATTGAAATTTATATAATAATACCCTTCGTTATGTGGAATATATTCATACTCTTTATGAAATTATTTTAAAACATTATAATATTTTAATGGTTTTGGAGGATTCAAAAAGGGTTAATAAAATTAATTAAATAAATATGAAATCCTATTATTTTTAATAGAATACATATATTTGTTTGTGAAAAAAATTTATAGTATTTATTTCGTCACTTCTTGGTCATTATAATGTCACATTATACGCAGTATATTTAAACAATATTTATTTGTTACACAAAAACACTATTGTATCAAAAAATTATGAAAAAATCACCATTGGATAATTTTTTGGTATCATTCCAAAAATAATATATATTTTAAAAAATGATTTTTAAAATATATAAAATTTTTCATTTAATATAAGAACCACCATTTATTGAAAACTACAGAGATTTTTACAATAACTATTTTCAAACCCTTATAAAAAAAATTTAACATCATAAAAAATTAAATAATCATTTATATTTAATAAAAAATATATAATAATAATATTTTATTAAAATGTAATTTATTTCAAAAATCAATTAATTAATCAAAATAATCACCTTAATTGAAATTGAATACTATATAAAAATAAAATTTATTTTATCGCATAAAATTAAAAAATATTTACAATATAATGATAAGAAAAAAATATAAACATTTTAGTATTGAAAATAGAATATAAATATTCATATTATTATGGTCTTGATACATATCCCCTAATAAACTAGAAAATTCCCTAAGGGTAAGGTGCATGAGGGTGATACTTTCTTGGGGTGGTTTGGCATACATGGTTTGGTTCATTATCTTGATGAGCATGAAATTATCCCAGAAATGGTTTCTCTGCTACTTAAGTTATTGGATATCATCTTGGGATTTTTAAAGTCCATAACCTTGTGATTTTATCTCCATAATAAGAACTAATAATAGGTCTTCATAAGTTATAATTCAACTGGGTGAGTCCACCACTTCCTTTTACTATGTCAATTTGATTTGTTAAACCCCAATATTTATATTAATGTTGTTATCACTATTCAAAAGCTATATTATAAATGGTAGTGATGCTTTATGGTCTTTTAAATATAATAGGATGTAATAAAACTAAATAAGTTCATGTGTATTCTATAACAATAGTACACAGTAAGACATTTAATTTAAATCATATGGGTAATTATATTTATAAATGATCAGGTAGTTATACCCAACCATGGGGTAAATAAAACAATATCTCCCTCTCTTGCATAAAAATAGAGACCAATAAAGAAGATATTAAATTTGGGTTCCCACATTTATGGGACCATAAATGAAAAATAAATTTTCCCTCTTATATATGGGTAATATCCCTATAGGGGACTTCACACTCTATGGACAATAATGGTGTGAATTCTTCTTATGTACTCATAAATATTTATTCCATAAACCATACACTATGTCCTTGGCCATTTCAAACCTCCAAATCCTTCTCCGACCACAATAAAGGTATGTTCAATGTTCTTAGAACACATTTTTTTAACTATTCATAATATAACCTAGTTGGTTCTGAATAAATTCCCCATAGAAAAAGGAATGTCATTCAAAGGTAGATTCATCCCAAGTAGAGGCCTCTTTAGTCTCTGAAATCCCCAATGTAATTTTTTACCAAAACATTTCTCCAAATCAAAAAAACACCTAGAATCATTATTTACATTTTTCTTCTTCATATATGATGAATTTCAAAACGTATTGGCCCAGTTATCTTTTTAATAATCTTCCTTTCCATGAAATATGGTCCTAGATGAGACCCCATGTTGTCTTTAATGCATGACCCAAAACTGCATTATTAATTTTACCCTTATTCGATGTTATAATTGAAGGACTACATGGAGCTTTCATCACAGCATTGCAAGATACTTCATGATTCGTGGATCTCAAACATTGATTCAAGATTTCATATTTCCTTTTTCTCATCTATTCACCTATGTCCTTACTTCATGACATTGAACTGCATCGATGATGTCAACATTTCATGACACTAAACTGATTGATTTCATAGAACTACATTTTTCCTGATTCCTTTATCACATGATATTTAATGATGCCCAAATATCCAATTTTTTTTCCATACAATACATAAAAATGTCCCCCCATTTCCAATTTATAGGCCAGACCAACATAGGTAACATTCACACAAAAACTTTGTATGTATTTATTTTCACTTTGATGATATGTTTTGCGATTCTAGGATACTATAACCTAGTTTGATCATAATGAAAAAAACACACCTGCACTCCTATATATGTGATATATTATCATAGGAGGGTTCCATACATGTACCTCCCAACTCATGGGCATGTATTTAAAGAAAAATGCCCCCTTTTCACACAATAGTTTGATAAATGTATTGTGAAACATTCATAAAAATATGCATGGATTAATTATCATTCCTAAGGTATATTTTGTGACTCTTTGTCCTTATGTAATGAGACTGTATATAACAAAAAAATCCATCATTCATGCATATGGGTAATAGATGTGTGAGGAAAAAAATTTCTACCCCTTCTCAATTAATGTTGATATGAATTTCTCCTTTTATATTCTGGAACATTCCTTACCTAGTCTAAAATCGATATCCAGGGAATTAAAAATCCACATTTTCATTATTTGGACATCATAAATGGAAGGTTTGTTTCATGAGGATACCTTTTTTGTCTATTCATAATATTCCCCTCTAGGATCGTCATAAATATCCCACAAATAAGTCCTATGAACTAAAAGTATATACATCCTGAGGAGTTTTCACTTCTATCTCTATATGCTCTAATGATGATTTTATCCCATTTCAATCCTCGTATTTATAAACCCCCACATTATACCTTACAACCATTCCCCTTAATCTCGGATGATGATGGAATATTTATGGATAGAAAATTATGAAAATGGAAAACCACTAATCTTGTGGTGAAATCTAAGTGACCTTAAATCATATCCCTCATACTTCTTTGTTTTAAGACATTAAACTGAACATTCTAGATCCTAGTGGCCTTCCATTAAAATACATTTTGTTTTAACCCTATATTACTTAATCTAAATTCATATATGAGTGGTTTCTCATTTAAGTAAAATTCAAATACATATAACCATTTCGCTTTTATACGTCATACCATTGATAACAAACACTTCACGGTCTTCATAAATCTAAATTCTCAAAAAATACATGGCCATCAGATATGAATGGCTAGTGTCCTAAGGATACCTTGTTTGAATATAAAAAATATACCCAAGATTAATATGTATAAATCACTAAAAAAAGGAATTTAATTGAAATGAAAATTCATCCTCATGAGAGGCATATTTTATCTGTATATTCCCAAAAAACAATATGTTGTAAACCACTTTTTAAATATGTTCTACTACTAATCCTCACATACTTATCCCAAATCGTGTCTCATATTCAAAAATCAAAAAATCAATGCCTAAAAATTCAACATTAATATTTAAAAAAAAAATTGGACTTTCTCATCTAGAAATCCCTACTAGGGTCATCAACCTGTAATTCATGGTCAATTGTTTTTCTACATAACACACAAGAGTCATTATTTTGACTTGTAAGAGTTTAAAATTCCTATAAAAAAGACACAGTACTCCCTAGGTGGAAATCCTTTAAAGGTGACCCTATGTAAAACTCAGGTCCCAACTCACATGACCTATGAATTTCAGGGTTCTATAAAGAATCAATAAATGAAAACAAAATGGAACAAAACATCGTAAGTCAAAACCCATTAAAGGGAGGATTAATAAAAAGTTATGTTACTCCCAATTTTCCTATAACTTTGTGAAAATGGGAAAAAATTATGGTAGTAACCGAAATGATACAATGTATTTAGTGTTTTAAAAGATACCATAAAACAATCAAAACTATAATCAATGAGTCTCTCAGCATAAGAAAAAAAATTAGATCATTACATGGTATTTCAATCAAATAATATGAATATATTCAAATGGTGATGATTCATATTGATATCAAAGGATTAAACCATTAAGTTAATATAAGATATTATATTCAAAAAAATGAAAAATTATAATTTATTGGAACCATAATCCATCTATCCACCATGGGGATGACAGTACAACTATTCATTATATTGGAGTTACCATCCGAAGGTGATGAATTTGTTTTCATAGAAAATGATTCCACAAAGGAGAATGTTGTGCTAGATCATCAAACACAAGATGTATTTGAAAAAGTGGTTAGTTTGTAGGGATGTCCAAAAAGGGGGAAATGAATTGGGTCCCAATTTTATATATGTGTGGTATATATTGTGGGACTACATTCATACCATAAAACATTTAAAATGGGACCATATTCTTCATCGCAACTACCTTCTCATCATCCTGATTGATGTCCATTCCAATGGGGAATTTTTTGGTCCCAAAAATTCACATGGAAGGTGAAAATAATTTCATGAATCTTTTTAGGGTATAATAAACAAAGTTAAATAGTTTAATGAAATGATTAAGGCCCCCCAATTTCATAACTAAGGTCATGGTTCCCTTTATAAAAACTCTCAATATATACAGCTACTCCCAATGTTGTCCCGAAAATGATATCATTTACAGGGTATGACGGTTTTCATCGACACCTTCAAATGAGACCATATCGTTTTTGGGGTCATACAGTGATATTTATCCCCTAAAAATGACCATCCCCAAAAAATGATAAATGATTTCTAGGAATGGATCGTCATTTATATCCCTTATAAACAATTTCATTTTTATGCCAATACATCTTTAATTGGGATCATGTAAACAAAGTGCAAGCATCCCACAATGGATTATTGTCTATCCTAGTGGTTAGTTAGTCATATTACCCTATAAAAAACCATGAAGAAAACTGAAAAAAAAAGTTAAATATGGAGGGGAAATGGAACAAAGTGCAAGAGACATCAATCATGAAAAGGTAAACCTACCACATAAGAGTAAATTAGATGTTAAATTATCCTAGACATTTACAGACCCAAAACCCTCTTTAGGCACCATTCTTTAAAGAATAGGTGGATGGACTATTTTCATTCAATCACACTTTGTAGTAAAAATATTTGACTATTTATACCTTCCCTACTTATGAAAATTCTATGTGTGACATACTTGAAGCCCCATAGAAAAATGCCACATGGATAGAACCCAAAACTACGTAGTAAGGTGCTTTATAGAGGGAACCCCACCCCATTTAGAAACACACTATTTGCAATGGGGAATCCTATGATGTGTATCTCTTATGCTTACATTACTTCCATAGAGCATAGAATTGGACCCCACTTTATCCCCTCTTTGAACCAGGATAGTGGTATCAGACCATAGACCCCTTCAAATCCACCTGTTGTGTATAATGAAATCGTTGGACACACCATAATTCCTTCTTAAATGTACGTACCCATGGTAAAAGGGTACCTATTGGTAACCTTTTTTACAAGGGGGTCCTTGTAATTATTTCAAGAATATTTTACATGGTAATGAATGTCTCAACCTTGGAGGTGCATGTCTGGAACTCCCCGTTTCAGATTGAGGAACCACTCCCCCATCCCTTCAATGAGGGATAGTGTTGGAAACTTCTCTCATCCTGTATAAAATCATGAGTAGGTGATCCATCATAGAGTAATGCACTACTCTTTATTTCTGTAGGATGTAGTCCTCCTCCTATTCATATGTCAAGCCAAAGTCTAATGGATCATCATATTTGACTATCCCGATTATGAAAATAAGAGAGGATATGGGAACCAATGTCATTTCTCTATCCCTTTAGTCCTAAGATATGAAACAAAGTTATGATACAGGTGTGAGATCTCTCCCTCTCCCTCTCCATCTCCCTTTGGGTCTAGAATATTTCAAATTGTTGGAAAATTTGACAATGTGTTATTTAGATCTACTGCTTCATCTTGTTTCTCACACCGATCATGACTCATCTGGGTTTAATGATTAGTGGCTATCATGACATCCAAATGATCCCAAACACCATTGGACCTCCTATTTTGTGTAAGACCAAGCCATGCCCAATCAAAGATGCCTCCTTTTAGGTGTAATCCCTAACCATACACACAGAAATGGGCCTCTTATTTTTTATAAAATTCAAGAATACTCAAAAAATGAATCCATTAGAGTGTAATCCCCCACTAAACATCAAAATAACTATAAGTCAATTTATTCATCGTGGTTCTAAAAATACGAGCCTCTTATATGGTGTAAGCCCAAAAATAATGCCTCAACTTTCAAAGGGACATACTCTAAATAAAGTAGCAACCTTAGGTCTCCTCTCTAGGTGTAATCCTCTACCATTATGAACTATTTTGAATTTGTTTCCCAATTAATTGGTGTATGTGGGAAGTCTCATGGAGGTCTAATACGAAGATTAAAATTCACCCTAATGTTACCTTGGATACATACCTGGTAGGGTCAGATCCAACCTAAGAGGGAAATATTCCTTTAGGGTCCCTTTTTCCACTATCCTAATTAGGCCATATTCCCAATGAGATCATACCCCTCCTAGGAGACCACACTTAATCCAAGTCTCCCTAGCCACTTAAATATATGTCACACACTAATCATTGTCTATGAACCTTCTTCATAAATGAACTTGACATATTACATTAAACAACTGGGTTTAGTCCTCATGACATGAATTTAAAAAGGAGATGTGTCGGATTAAGCATCACCGAAATACATTGGTTTTGATTACTTTCATGAGGAAATGTAAGAATCGCATCTTATTCATTATATCCCAATATCAAAACAATCCTTATCTCATAGGATTATGGTAATCTAAAAAGAGACCCACTGAATGGATAAAAACCCGCTTCATAATGAAGAAAAATTTAATTATATCTAATACTCATAAAAAAATGTACCATTGAAGGTGAGACTTGGATACATACTAATCCATACATTTATGGAGAACCTAGGATACATAAAAAAATTTCTAAATTCACACATACTAATAATTGACAATTAATTAAAGGGTGACCCATGTTATACTAGAGAATGAAAAAAGGATTCATGAACATGTCTTAAATAAAATCTATTAGAGAATCCAATAATAGGAAATAGTTTTCCCCTAGAAGGGTGTGATGAGACCAACCTCTAATCCTCTCAACCAATGTGATTCCTTAATCAATGTTGGGTCATTTATAAAAAACCACCTTTCTTTTTCAAGTCGGTTCGTGAAACATATATAATATGGGAACCATTGGGTGTCTTTGGTTCAATGAAAAACTCATTGTAAGAAATTATAGAATTTTGAAACATACTTCAATGATTTTCTAATATACAATCCTTATACAATCAATTATACTAGTATGCTATTTTCATCGGAAACAAGGTCATTGATCACAAGAATGTGAATGGTCAAAGAAAAGTCAACAGCCAAAAAACCACAAATCTGTGATGAGTAAAAAACATTTGATTCAAAATATATAAAGGTAAGAAGATAAAATTTTTATATAAATATCATTTTCCTAGAGCTGGGGAATTATTTTATTATCATGACTAATAACATAAGGAAATATATTTACTTGATATTAATCTATCTCATAAATACAATTATATATTTTTTTTCGCTTCGATGAATTTATACATAATATATTATTCTAGGAAATTAATATAAGATAACTATTTTTTAGGTATAATGTACAACAATTAATATTTAATGGATCATGAGATCCATAGAAGAGTGATTAAACCTCCCACTCGATTCCAAATATTTTCCAAAACTGGTATGGTTTGCATATATTATCTAGTATACTATATTAATATCTAAACCAAAATAGCAATACCACATGTTCAATATTAATATTTAACCATAAAATAATTTATTTAAAAACAATTATATATTAATTTGATCATCGCATTGTCCAGTGGTAGATGTTAATCAATTCTCATCCAACAGTTTTGGGTTCAAGTCGTGTGGACTTTCCTGATGCGATGGGTTGTCACATGGTATGTGGTTTATCCTTTTTATAAAATAATATTAATTTAAATGTTATAAAATTACAAAAGTTTGATGACCCATAGTTATTATAAAATCAATGATAAAATAAATCGTAAAGGATTCAAATACCATTAAACTTATCCACACAAAAATTAAGGGAATTCATCCTTAAATAAAATTTTAATAAAATATATGCTAACAAAATGGGTTGTGTTCCAATAAATTCCCCTTAAATATCCATAACATTAGTAGACTCCCATTACAAAAAATATAAAATATGGTTTTTAATAAATTGAACTTATGATCAATCTAAAATCATAAACACATGATGGAATCCATGAAACTTATCTTAATAAATATATCAATTCCTATAAAATTTAACAAAATACTTAGTGGTTTCATCAACCATATAAATGAAATACCATTTTTAAAAATACTTCTATAATTTAATTCTATAATACCAGTACATAAATATGTAAACTATTTTATTTCAACATTATTCCTTCCTTATTCAAGGGATTGACCTTTTAAAGAGGGTATTGACATAGATATTTCCTTGGTTCCCCACATTTAAGACAAAAAGATAAAAATTGATCCTATGATGAATGTTATTTCCTTCAATTATTCTCTTAATTTTTTTTGTGGAAATTCGTTTTTTTTATGCCCATATTTTCCACATATAAAACATTTTATCATTCCTTTATTATAATTTTCTAGGTGTCTCTATCCAAATTTCTGGTAGGAAGGAAATCGTATCATAATTCATGAATGGTCTCCACCACTTGGGTTTTTAGTGAACTATATCCTTATCTTATTTGAGGAGTATGAGAGTTTTGTATGTTATAGGTTGTTGGACTCACCTGTTTTGATAATCCCAAATCATGATTAATACTGATCATGATATATCAAGTAATTTGATAATCCTTTTTAATCTGTATTTATATTATTTATCCTGAACAATTTATATTTTTAGTCTCATAACTTTGTTGCATCCACTTACAGTTTACACTTCTCTAAGTATAAGTTCACTGTTAAAAGCTACTGGTAAGATACTTATGTTCAAGGTCACCGTTATAGTTCACTAATGCTAGAAGGTTACTATTGAAAATCTACTATCACTATTAGAAGTTACCGTTGAAGGTCACTATCACAAGTATATCATTTATCTTATTATCAAAGCCTATAGACAAAGAGTCATCATCACAACGTCACTGCTGTGACAAGGCTTCTGTTAGAAGTCCATTGTCAGACTCTTTCTTAAGCCTTCTGTTGAGAGCTTCACAGTTTAAGTCTACAATTGGACATGTATACCATTATTAGAAGGCTACCGCTAGAAAAATCCTACTATCAATATAGTCTACTGTTGTCCATGTCTACAGTTAGAGGAAGTCTACAGATAGAAAAACTACATTGTTGATGAAGTTACCTGTTGAGATAATCTACCTCTAGAAAGGTCACTGTTAAAATATCCTGATGTTATAGAGCTACCGTTAGAATCTTATTGATTGAATTCTACCACTGAACAAGATTACTGACTAAAGCCTAATGTTAAAGGTCTACAGTTGAGCCTACCAATAAAGTCCACTGATGAGAATCTACTATTACACGGAGTAACAACTACCGATAAAAGGGATCCACTGACACAAAGTCCACCGTTACAAGTCTACCGACAGAGAGCTGTTGTTGGAAGATGACTATTAACTAGTCACTGCTACTCAAACTCTATACCTTGTCAATATTATTAATATAATGATAACAATTATTTTTTATGATTTTAATTCATGTGCTAGTAATTAATGATGTTGTTGGAATTTCAGGAACCGTACCTCGTACCTGTAAAAAGTGTAATCATTCCTCTTGATAGGAGATGAATATGTATAAAAGGGAACCACGAAGATGAACAAAAGAAGAGTGTAGAGAAAATTTTGTCCATGCATATACGAACCAACCTGGTGATACAAAAAGACTTACATGCAAGAAGGAAGGCTACACACTGAATATGTAGAACCTGAAGGAACATATAGCATATGACCTATCAAGATGATCATCTCTACATCTGGAAGTCAGAACCTGGAAGTTGTGACACTCTATTTTGGAGGCAACTTGCAGAGAAGGACCAAAACATCATTTCATTCATTCCAACGAGTCCAGAGCTGATCTTCCAACACATAGCGTTTTCTAAACTTCTTACAACTATATTTAGCTCTATTGTCATTAATCATTTTACATTTGTGAGCCACGTGTCTATCTTACACACACTGACTCTTGTGCTTGAATTGAGGGATACTGAAAATCCCCATACAAAACTCTCTTTACATTTTTTTTTCATGCATAACTGTGGAAGAAGACTAGTGTGGCTTGGTAGTGTATTTTCCCACGTAGAACTATAGTAGAGGTTGAAAAACCTGGACAGTTTGTGAAAATAGTTGTAAATCCCGATACAGGCTGTGTATCATTTTTAATATAATTTCTTGGTGGCAGGTGATGACAAAGTGTAGAGGACTATGTCTTGACTTGAGACTGAACCTCTTGTTTAAATTGTTGTGTTCCACTCTGTTTTACTTCATCCACTACTTATATTTTCAAAGACATAAATTTGTTCTTACATTCACTCTGATAGTTAGTTCTGGTTACTGTGTATATGTGATTCGTTTAGTAAAATTGTTTCAAAAGTAGAATTAGTACTCATACTGATTCAACTGAGGAGTAATCAACCTTTGAGAAACATGTTGAACAATAATTCACTTATATTTCTACTGCCTCACTTAATTGGGCTGTTTTAATTTAGGGGATTTTAATCCTAAAAGTTTTTAACAGAAATTTTAATTGGAACTCAATTCACCCCCCACCCCCTCTTGAGTATCCATTCTGACCAACATTTGGTATCGAAGGGTTTCTTTATTCATACCATCAAACTAGTTTTTCAAGAGTTTCAATTTTGTTTCAACTATGATTTTAGTTGTATGTTAAAGATCTCAAAATTTCTGTGATATCTAAATTTTTACTTCTTTAATCCTCTAAATTTATATGGATAACCGAGTTGAGGGTGAGAATACTAACAGACCACCTTTCTTTAATGTCAATAATTATGGTTAGTGGAAATTGAAAATGAAAATGTATCTTCAAATATTAGGACCTGAAATTTGGGACACAATTGAAGAAAAACATATATTACCTGCTACTGCTAGGGACACATGGTCTCAAGTAACTAAAACTATTTACAATAACAATTGTAAAGTAATGAATGCCTTATATGGTGGTTTAGGTGATGACAAATTTAATAGAATATCTGCCTGTAAGACTACTTTTGAAATTTAGGATACTCTGGCTGTTTCTCATGAAGGAACAACCAATGTTAAAGAAATTAGATTAAATACCTATAATATTAAATATGTTAATTTTATGATGAAGTATGATGAATCTATCTCTGAAATGTATCTCAGGATTAATGAGATATTAAACACCATGAATATTCTTGGGAAACCAGTGGACAGTGAAGACCAAATAATGAGGCTGCTTAGATGCCTACCTGACAGATGGAGAGGCACTTTGGTATCAATACGAGAATCATGTTACATCAGCAAGCTACCTGTAAAGGATATAATTGGAAAACTAATGATGTATGAAGAAGACCATAAGGTGAATCAAGAAATAGAAGAAGAACCAATAAAGAAGTCAGTATAATTCAAGACTTTTGCCTCAAAAATCAAAGACAAAGAAAAATTTCAATTACCTATAGATAGTTCTACTAGTGAAGATTCAAACTCAGACATTGATGAGGAAATGGCACAACATTCCAAAAGATTCAAAATATTCTACCAAAAGAAGAAATTCTTTATGAATTCAAAATTCACAGGAAAATATTATCAATAAGGAAAATGGAAGAAAGATAGGATGTGGAATGAGAATACAAGTGAAATAGTATGTTATGAATGTAAACGAAAAGGACATTTGAAAGCAGACTTCCCCAAGATGAAATTCAAGAGAAAATATGATGAAATGGGAAAAAGTTATAAAATTTCTATGAAATGAACTTGGAGTGCTTTAGAAGATAGTTCGAGAGAATTTTATGCTTCAGAATCAGAACACAACAAATCCAATCTATACTTTATGACAGAGACATATGAGGTAACAATTAATTCCTCGGTGCATAATAATTATTATTCTGGGAATGAAAGTGACTCGCATAATAATGAAGATATGACTAAAGAAGAATTATTTGAATATTGCGAAATTCTTGAGGATACTTTTAATGAACTCAAGGACAA
Source organism: Viscum album (assembly GCA_963277665.1). NCBI lineage: Eukaryota > Viridiplantae > Streptophyta > Magnoliopsida > Santalales > Viscaceae > Viscum > Viscum album. The sequence continues at coordinate 1,680,906,035 of OY728161.1, read as the reverse complement.
ATATAAGTCATTAAAAATACATCATGCTTTAAATGCGAATTACAAGTCAAATATGGATATAGAGAAAGAGAAATTTGCTAAGTTGTTAAGGGAAAATACAGAGTTAAAATTTTCTAATGAACAATTAAGAAAGGATATTGAGAAGTTCACTGCTGGTAGAGATACCTTGATACAGTTTCTAGGAAAACATATTTCTCCAAAGTATACAAATGGTCTAGGATATCATCCCAGACAGAGACAAATTAGAAAAACCAAATTTGTTCCAAAATTTGGAAAGTTCACTACTAGTTCCGGACCATATTTTGAGAAAATCTTTTCTAAAGGACCAAACAATGTATTTATGTCTAAAAATATGTTTTTTTATTTTTTAAACCCTATAAAGAAAATATGGTTCCCAATGTTTTACTCGCTAACCTCTCTAGACCCAATAAGATCTGGCTACCAAAATTACCCCATGTTTAATCTGTTTTGCAGGGCAATTGCTTAAATATTTCCTGTAAGACCTTATAGTACTTGGATAGTGGATTTTCAAGACATATGACCGGAGACTATTCTTGCTTCAAGAGTTTAATTATGTTTGATGGTGGGAATGTCACCTTCGGTGATAATGCAAAAGGAAAAATCGTCGCCTTAGGACAGATTTTTAACCTTGATACAATGTTAATTTCTAAAGTACTTTTTGTTGATGGATTAAAGTACGATTTACTCATCATATCTCAGTTGTGTGATGATGGATTTAATGTTATGTTTGAAAATGATTCATTCCATGTTTTTAACTCAAAAAATAATTTAGTTTTCACTGCATGTAGAAATGAGAATGTATATGATGTTGATTTAAGTTCCTTAGCCAAACACAATGTTTCCTGCTTAAATTCTTTTCATAAAGAGTCTTGGTTGTGGAACATAAGGTTAGGAAACTGCAATGTGCACTCACTTAGGAAGCTATATAAGAAAATTTTAGTTAGAGACTTACCTAAATTAGAATTCCCACTTGACAAAGTGTGTAATCCCTATCAAAAGGGAAAACAACATAATGTTTCTTTCAAACCAAAGATAAAAGTTTCAACTTCTCAACCACTTGAGTTGGTTCACATGGATTTGTTTGGACCATCAAGAGTTTCAAGTTTAAATGGGAAGAACTATATTAATGTTCTTCTAGATGGCTTTTCTAGGTATAATTGGGTATACTTTCTAGCTCACAAAAGTGAAGCGTGATCCTATTTTTTCAAATATTCCAAGTCTATAGAAAATCATAGTGGACTTAGAATTAAGACCCTAAGAAGTGATCATGGTCGTGAGTTTGAATCTTACTTCTCATACAATGGCTATAGTCACAATTTTTCTACCCTTAGGACACCTCAACAAAATGGAGTTGTAGAATGAATAAATAGGACCCTTCAAGAAATTTCTAGAACAATGCTCAATGAGTATGAATTACCAGTTTATTTTTGGGATGAACCTGTAAATACAGCCTGTTATATTATCAATAGAGTTTTAATTATGCATGTTCTAAAAAGACCCCTTATGAGCTTTGAAACAATAGGAATCCTAACGTTAATTACTTTAGAGTTTTTGGTTTCAATGTCTTTATTCTTAATACTAAAGATAATCATAACAAATTTTCTCCCAAAAGTGATGAAGGAATTTTCTTGAGTTATTCTATCTCAAGTAAAGCCTATAGAGTGTTTAATAAGAAAACCAAATGTGTGGAAGAATCAGTTCATGTCAAATTTGATTAAACTAATCCACATGAGTCTAAAACCTCTCTTGAACATCTTGAGGAAGATTTGTAAAATCTGAACCTTAATGATAAAGATAGTGAATACCCTGTAAAAATGTCTAGTTATGGAATTTTTCTAGAATCTGCACCTATTGATTCTGAACCAACATAAAACGATGAAGAATATAGTTTAACCCTTCCTAGAGGTATGAGGACTCTTAAGAATCATCCTTTAGATGCTGTTGTAGGTGATTTAAATAGAGGAACAAAAACTAGAGCTTCTCTAAGAAACCAGGTTGAACATCAAGCATTTAGTTCACAGATTGAACCCATGAATATTAATGATGTTATCAATGATTAATTTTTGGTAATGGATATGCAAGAAGAATTAAATCTGTTTGAAAGAAACAAAGTCTGGGAATAAGTGGAAATACCTAAGGACACTTTGAAAATAGGCACTAAATGTGTGTTTAGGAACAAAGTTGATGAGTCTGGAAATATTTTCATAAATAATGCTAAGTTAGTTGCACAAGGATATAGTAAATAGGATGGAATAGACTATGAGGTGACCTTTTCACCTATATCTAGACAAGAATCCATTAGGATCCTACTTTCTTATATAGCTCATATGAATTTTAAACTTTATCAAATGGATGTTAAAAGTTCTTTTCTAAATGGGTATATAGTTGAGGATGTGTTTTTTGGACAAACCCATGGTTTTACAAATCCCCATTTTTCAAATCATGTTTTTATACTTTATAAAGCTTTATATGGTTTAAAAAAAAATCTAAGATCATGGTATGATAGGCTCATCTCTTTTCTAATTTCAAAATATTTTACCAAAGGGATAGATGATCCTACTCTTTTCATTAAAAGGATTTCTAAAGATGTTTTGATAGTAAAAATTTATGTGGATGATATTATTTTTTGATCTTCTAAAAAAATTTATGTGTTGATTTTTCAAAAATGATGCCAAATGAGTTTAAAATGAGTTTTATGGGAGAAATCAAATTTTTTCCTTGGTTTTCAAATCTTTCAAAATAAAAATGGCATTGTTTTCAATCAAAGTATATATATTAAGGATCTTTTAAAACGTTTTACTTTGGATGGTGTTAAAGGTCGTGACACACCTATGAGTACCACTTGTATGCTGTATGCTGATGAAGCTGGAGAACCAGTGGATCAAACCAACTAAAGAGGTATGATATAGAGTCTACTCTATCTTACAACTAGCATACCTGATATTATGTTTAGTGTGGGTATGTGTGCTCACTTCAAGACAATCCAAAATAATCTCATTTAACTGTTGTAAAAAGTATTTTTAAATATCTTAAATTTACACCCAACTTAGGACAATTTTATCCGAAAGGACAATCATTTGATTTGTTGAGTTATTCTGATGCTGATTTTTTCAGATGCAAGTTAGATAGAAAAATCACCTCTGGGACATGTCACATTTTAGGCAGGTCGCTAGTATCTTGGTGTAGTAAGAAACAGAATTCTGTTGCATTATCCACTGCCGAAGCTAAATATATAGCTGCTGGTAGTTGTTGTGCTCAAATTATGTGGATGAAACACACTATACTAGACTATGGATATCAATTCAAACATGTCTCTATAAATTGTGAAAATACAAGTTCTATTAACATTTCCAAAAATACAGCATCTCATTCTTGGACAAAGCATATTGATGTAAGACATCACTTTTTGAGGGATCATTGTCAAAAGGGTGATATCACTCTTGAATTCGTTGGCACTGAACATAAATTGGATGATATAGTCACAAAGCCTTTGAATTATGAGAGGTTAAATTACATCAAACATGAGTTAGGAATGATTAATTTCGGTACAGGACACCTCACCGTTGGACCTCAATGTTATACCTCACCGTTGGACCTCACCGTTAGACCTCACCGATTAGACCTCGTGGATTAGACCTCACCGTTGGACCTCACTGTTAGACCTCACCGTTGGACCTCACTGTTGGATCTCACAGTCATACCTCACTGATACACCACATCATTGCACCTCACTGGTGTACCTCGCTGTTAAGAACTTCACTATTGGATTCCTCACTGCTTAATTTTATTTTATGTGGGAATCGGAACCATTTTTATTCATTTTTATATTTTATTTTGTTTTAATCCCTACATGATAAAACTAAAGGCTACGAACATATCTCAATCCACCTTCCTTTCTCAATCCCGAACCTTGCTCTCTCGAAATATCTAAACCCTAACTCTCTATTTGAGCCCTCAAACCTCACTCAATCTCCATGGCTAGAACCAAGCGACCCCCGACTATCAATGAAGATGCACCAAGGCCAAAGAAAACTTGAGCCGAATCCAGTGGCACAAGTAATACCCCAAAAATACCTGTCAACCCGCATCTAACCAAGAGAGAAATCCTTGCTGAGAAGTAGTTGAGTGAATAATGGCTGATGTCAAGCAAGTCATTAGTGATGGAAGCACTAGAAGCCCAAGGATAGACCGAATGATTTTACAATAACAATTGACCGTACTAATCAAAGATTGTGAAGGAATTCTATGAATACCTGAAGTTTGAAGAGGAAGATTATGTGCATTGGCTAGTATCCAGAGTCAATGGAAATAAATTCCGCTTCTCATCTACTGAGTGGGCTTCTTGTTTTAGAGTTCCTCATGAAGGAGTTTATGCATACTATTCTAGAGTGTCTCCTACAGACACTGATGTTTTTGAGTATGAAAAAGCTCTAGAAGAGCTGACAGGGAATGGAAAATCAAGGAGGATCATTGCAGTTGATATGAATGGAGAAGACAGACTTTTTTTAAGTTCGTTCAACATGTGATTAGTACCAGGAGAGGGGATTTTGTAGTTCTAAAGTATCAAGACATATTCCTGAAGTACATAATGAAGTATGGAGAGAAGATTAACCTATGTAGGTTACTGATGTCACAATTGGAGGATATGACTAAGGCATGCTCAAAGTCCAATGATCTATTCCATGCCATGCTAATATCAGTAATGCTAAAGGTAAAGTGTGTGGCTGGAAATAAAGAGGAGATGATAGTGGCTAAGAACAATGTTTGTATCTCCGATGTTATTTGAAAATTCATGAAAATTAGCTGGAATCCCTAGAGGAAGGTATGGGTGAATGATGAAGGAACGGTATATGAAAAGATTGACCCTACTACACACCCATCTAGGCCAAAAGACAAGATTGATCCAGGCCTGAAGCCTGATGAGCCAGAACCGGCTTATACAGATGAGGAGGAAGAAGTTGAAGGAGTTGTGGAACCTGAAAGAGAGAACACCCCCATTGATGATGGGAGTGATCCTGATTTACCTAACAGTCCTGTTAGGATAGTAGCTTTTGGAGAAGCTATCCCTCCAAGATAAATGCCATGAAGAGAGACTGTTCTAAGGGTCATTGATACTGAAACTAGTGAAGAAGAAGAAGTGTCTCATAATATAGTGAGAGACGATTCTGAGGAGGATGAGGCTACTGTTTCAAACCATTCTAGTCGTGAGGTAGAGGAGGATAGTGATAAGGATGAAGGAAAGGAGGATGTTGTTGCTGAAGCTGATGATAAGGAAAATGTAGGAGAGGATCTCAGTTTGTGTCCTCTGATAGGCCACACAGACAGGATAGTGTCTGATCAAGAATCAGGAGTGGCACCTACTGCCATTGAAATAGAGATCATTGATGACTCAGTGGAGGATGTGACTCACCCCACTGGTGAACCAATGGAGAATAAAGATGTTTAATCTGCTGGAGTTGAAGAGGAAGCTGTGGAGTTACCTAGAGTAGAACAAGTAGAGGAGAATACTCTAGAGATAGCTCCAACTGAGGGGGAGAATCATGGTTTTGTATCTGTTCTTCATGACATTGAAGAATGGTCTGAAGACCCTGGATATTTGGTACTTGGGATGGATTATGATGATTCAGATTGTGATATGTCAAGAAAGAGACATCATGTACCTACTGCAGTGCCTCTAGTGGTTCCCATTTCTGAGAACCTTGTCACTAAATATGATCTAGAAAAGATGTAAACCGATCTGCACCAGATGTTTGATAGCAGGACCTCTAAAATGGAAAAGGAAATGGGATTAATTCAAGAGGTGACTGCCTCTGAGATGGCTAAAGTTCAGTCCTCCATTCAAGCTAGCTTATCCAAAGAACTATCTCAATTCCAGAATCAACTCAAGGATGTGTCTCAGTCTGTGGAACTTCTAAGACAGTCAGTGGTAAGTCTCACTGATCTAATGGATTCTAAAGGACAAATAGACAAAGACAATCACTATATCAAAAGTGTGGTACAACAGACAGTTACAGTGTTTGAATGTTTTAAGGAATTCAAGAAAGATCATGTGAAGGGCCAGGATGAAGATTTGAAGAAGCTTATTAGTGGGTTGACCAAGTATTTTAAGGAAACTGTTTCCTTCTCCGTAAAACCTTTGACTACCTCTGCTTCAACCTCAAGTGCACCACCTGTAGACTTGTCAGATTTCAGAACAGTGGTCACTGAAAAGATACCAAAGATTTCTGGTGTCAGTGCACCTGATCCTCAATCTGTAACTTCGATTATCTCCACTACAAAAGAATTTTAGAAGGTATTTAGTGACTTCAGTAGAGAGGGTTCCCAGGACCAAAAGAGAATAAAGGAACAAATTTATTTTTATTATAAAAGGATTTACTCCAAGAATCAGATGGATGTTCATTTCAAGCTTCTGTTGAAAAACCTCAAGATTCTACCAGTCACCAGAGCCTTTAAGGAACAAGTCACTCAGTTGGGCCAGTTGACTCCAGCCTTAGAGCAATTTATGGAGAACAATGATGATTTCATATCATCCATGGAAAGTGGAGGAAGCATTATTATGGACTTCATAAACCTAGTCCTACCCTTTTTCCATGTGGATTGTACCCTTATCATAATCACTCCTACCTTACCTGAATCTCAACCCTATAGTTCTTCCATGATTTCACCTGCTAAAGACATCATAATCCTTACTCCACTGACACCATAGAGAGCTACCCACTACAGACCCACAGGAGCTTCTGTTGTTGCCCCTCCAGTCATTCCTGTAGATATTCCCAAACCTATAGATCCACCAGCTCTTTCGCCATCTTATTCTTCTAAAGGGAAACACCACTTTCCTAAGGTTGATGTGGATTGAGTTTGTTTGTGTCTTTTTTATAGGGGTTGTATATTTTTTTGGATCATGTAATATCATTTCATTAATACAATCTTTCTCTTTTCAATATATTTGTGTTTCTTTTTTCTAATCACAAAGGGGGAGAAATATTGTTCTCATAATTATTGTGCTCATACTTACTGTACTTATACTTACTGTGCTCATACATGTGATTAGGGAGAAATGTGCTAATATACTAATATGATCCTTTGATGAATCCGTTCTGCCTTTCTCTCTGATATCATGTACCAATATTTTCTGGTTTTACACTTTTATTAATCTCTGATACTTTATAAATTGTTTATATCTGTTTAGTAACTGTATTATATGTGATATCTATAATTAATACTTACTGGAATAATTTGTGATTATCAAAAACGTAGAGATTTTTGGACTCACCTATTTTGATAATCCTAAATCATGCTTAATACTGATCATGATACATCAAGTCATTTTCTAATCCTTTTTAATCTGTATTTATATTATTTATCCTGAACAATTTATATTTTTAGTCTCATAACTTTGTTGCATCAACTTACATTTTACACTTCTCTAAGTATAAGTTCACCGTTAAAGACTACTGGTAAGTGCCTTTTTTTCAAGGTCATCGTTATAGTTCACTAATGCTAGAAGGATACTATTTAAAATCTACTATCATTGTTAGAAGTTACCATTCAAGTTTACTATCCCAAGTCTACCGTTGATCTTTTTATCAAATCCTACAGACAAAGAGTCTCCATTACAAGGAGACTGCTGTGACAAGGCTCCTGTTAGAAGTCCACTGTTAGACTCTTTCTTAAGCCTTCTGTTGAGAGCTTCACAGTTTAAGTGTACAATTGGACATGTCTACCATTAGTAGAAGGATACCGCTAGAAAACTCCTACTATTGATATAGTCTAATGTTGTCCAAGAATATGATTATAAGAAGTCTGTTGATAGAAAAACTCCGCCATTGATGTTGTTACCTGTTGAGATAGTCTACCACTGGAAAGGTCACTGTTAAAATACCCTGATGTTACAGAGATACCTTTAGAAGCTTACTGATTGAAGTCTACTACTGAACAAGCTTACTGACTGAATCCTAGTGTTAAAGGACAACTGTTGAGCCTACCGATGAAGTCCACTAATGAGGAGTTACTATTACACAGTGTAACAGCTACCGATACAAGGCATCCACTAACACAAAGTCCACCATTACAAGTCTACCGACAGAGAGATACTGCTGGAAGATGACTGTTAACTAGTCACTGCTACTCAAACTCTATACCTTGTCAATATTATTAATATAATGATAACAGTTATTATTTATGTTTTTAATGCACGCCCAAGTAATTAATGATGTTGTTGGAATTTCAGGAATCGTACCCCGTACCTGTAAAAAGTGTAATCATGCCTCTTGACCGGAGATGAATATGTATTAAAGGGAACCACAACAATGGACAAAATAAGCATGTATAGAAAATTGTGTCCATGCATATACGAACCAACCTATTGATACAAAAATAATTACATGCAAGAACGATGGCTACACACTGAATCTATAGAACCTGAAGGAAATATGAACTTTTGACCTAAAAAGCTCATCATCTCTACATGTGGAAGTCAGAACCTAGAAGTTACGACACTCTGTTTTGGAGGCAACTTGCAGAGAAGGACCAAAACATCATTTCCTTCATTCGAACGAGTCCAGAGCTGATCTGGCAACACATAGAGCTTTCTAAACTTCTTTCATATGTCTTTAGATCTATTGTGATTAATCATTTTACAATTGTGAGCAGTGTGTCTGTCTTACACACACTGACTCTTGTTCTTGAACTTAGGGATACTGAAAATCCCCATACAAAAATCTCGTTACATTTGTTTCCCATGTATGTGGAAGAATCCTAGTGGGGCATGGTAGTTTATTTTCCCACGTAGAACTATGGTAGAGGTTGCAAAACCTATACAGTTTGTGAAAATTATTGTAAATCCCAATACAGGTTGTGTATCATTTTTACTATAATTTCTTTGTGGCAGGTGATCACCAAGTGGGGAGGACTAGGTCTTGACTTAAGACTGAAGCTCTTGTTTAAATTGTTGTCTTCAAATCTATTTTACTATATCTGCTACTTATATTTTCAAGGACAGAAAGCTGTTCTTACATTCCCTCTGATATTTAGTTCTGGTTAGTGTGTATATGTGATTAGTTTAGTAAACTTGTTTCAAAAGATTACTTAGTACTCATACTGATTCAACTAAGGAGTAATCATCCTTTGAGAAACCCATTGAACAATAAGTCACTTACATCTCTACTGCCTTAATTAACTTGGATGTTTTGATTTGGGGGATTCTAATCCTAAATGTTTTAAACAAAATTTTTAATTGGATCTCAATTCACCCCCACATAAGTATCCACTTCCACCAAAATAGTTTCTTAATCATATTTTAGGATTACTAATTAGGAAAAATAAAAATATCTTTCACTCATGTAATCATCCCATTTGTTTACACATTTTCACGGAATTATCATTCATATTCAATGTTAACATGATTCCTTCAAGATAGAGTCATCGACCAAAACTAAAAATACTTTTGTAAGAAATAACAATCAAATTTGGAAAACCATATTATAATTTATAGTATGCCTAAATAATGAAACCTTAATTTAAATATAATACATCTTATGATTAACCTAGTTCAGTCATTAACATAATCTATTAAAATCTGTTGTAATGTTTTGTAATGAAAATTTAAGCATGGTAGTTTTAAACATGGTTCATAGTAAGGCTAATTATCATGTGCCACATAATTCTTGATTCAATCTCGGCACTCCTCTTTAAGGATTATTACCCCTAGGTACATCTATGCCAGCACCAATTCAATATGTAGTATCCAAAAAAGGATGTATTTTTATGATACACCATATAATATCTACCTTAACAAAACATTAATATGTTTTTATGTGCTTATCCTCAATCTATATTATGGGGTTATGATCCATAATCTATGATTTCCTAAATCAATTTCTCATGGTGTATACTAAAATTTATCTGAGAAAACTATAATGAACCTATATCGAATAACCCAAAATGGGTGTCTTAATTTATTAAACTAATATATGATAAAAGAAATTAAATCCCAAAGGACCAAATAGATTATTAGTCTTGGTAAACTAGATACATAAATAATTCCCAAATTTTATTTGATAAACATAAATTAAAATATTTTCTTAAAAAACGCCATTATTCCCTCTAGAATATCCTTGAATGTCATTCATAGCACCTATCCTGGATTCTGGAGAAATGAAAAATAAATAAAAATGTGCTAAAATTATAAATAAGGGATAAGTACAATGGATGCTTACATGAATAAATAAAAATAATCTGCATGGCTAAGAAAATGATTGAACACATATTCCATTCTAAATAATTTGACTATAGTGTTCAATATTCCAATGTATATAACTAAAAACAAAATCCATTTAATCAATAAGTTGACTATCCTTACTGGATAATGAGGAATCAATATTCCAATGAAAATAATTAAAAACACATTCCATTTTATTGATAATATAATAATGGAAGTACATCTAGAGATAATATCATTGAGAAAATAACCTGTATAAAAACAATTGAATTCATAATGATTGAAATTCATAATTATTAGACTTCATGTTCTTAGGCATCATGATACCTCTACTATCAAGACCATTCACATGAAAGATTAAAAGTGATGGGTAGGTATACACTAGAATCCCTTTAACAATGGTTATCGAACTTATTTATCTCACAAAACGACTGATGCATCAAGGGGAAATCAATAATCATTCCCTAATAGTATTAAAATTTCTAAAGAATTCCCCTTATATAGAATAATTGATTTAATTAATGAATAATATAACTTGTTAATAAATATCTAAATTGATTAAAGGATATGTATTTATCAATTTTCCCAATCAATAAATCAATTTTCCATATAAAACATCATATGTTGAAATGATATAATGTTTAATAAATAATTATATCCGTCCAAAATAACATGGATGTTTAGGGGAAGCTTACAGTCTAATAATCACATGAAAGTGGATATTTTTAGGAAAAGTTAATGAAAACAAAAATGAATCATGAAAGTGAATTTTAGTACTTTACATGGTTAAAATTATCATGAAACATCCATCTAAAGAATAAGAAAATTATCAATAAAAAATACCCCAAGTGAATTACATGTAAAATAAAGGTTTTTTGTCATTAATGAATATAATTACCATAAAAATATCTTTAAAAATATTATTGAGGAAAATAAAATTTTAACATTGAATATATTTTTTAAATTGAAAAGTTCACAAAATATTTTGATTATCATTTTCATAGAAATTAACCTTTGATACATATAAATGAATTTTAAAGAAATTCAGTGTTCATGATGTTGTGAAATTATATCCAAGTCATACACCTTAAAACAAGGATTCATTTCACATTTTTTGTAACAGGAAAATGGTTCTTGTTTGGAAAACTACAATATGATTCCTTTCAAAAAAGAAATTAAAAATTCAAACATGCTTAAAATTTCTTTCAATAAATAATTTCGATAATGTTAAAAATATTAAAACATTTTTAGAAAACATAGTTTTGGAAGATATATTATTTTCAACTGAAGAGAGAAATAATGGGTAATTTTATTAAAAACTTTATATCAATATTTTTAAGTACCAAAGAGAGGAAATTTGTTTCTATTACCTAAAAATATAATTAATAACTAAAAGATAATTAAATGAAATGGGTTTATTAGAAAATTAAAAAATAATTTTCTTCATTAAAAAATCATGAAGAATACTGAATAAAATCATAGTATGAAATAATTCTTTACAAAGTTCATAATGTTGATGTGATAATTAACTAATGAATCAATTATTTTCAAAAATTGTAAATCTAGGTAAACAAATGTGGCCATATAATATAATATAGTCATAAGTCATTACACATATAATCTTATAATATAAAATATAATGAATAAGTAATATATCCCAATGAAAATATGAGTTATGAAATTCTTTACGACATGGTAAATTTAAAGTCAAATACACTTTAATGATGTAATTAAAATTTAAACTTAAAATTATATGAATTGTTAATTATAAATGATATTACATGTCAAAGGTATAGTATATACACTATACGAACTCAAAATTTAATTTTTTATTATCAAACACTTTTAAGGAAAAAAGAGAGAAACCAAGTCAAGCACTAAAGGAGATTAAAAATCCATTAAAGTGAAATTGCAGCCTACCAATTCTAATCTCTCTAAAAAGTTTCCATGAGAAATTTCTTACCTGGATGTTTGGTTGCTCCATCAAAAGGTATTCAAACCAGAAATCCATCTTTTCCCAAGACTAAATGTACTCCTCTACATTGATCTTTTCGTTGTTGAAACCCTGAACCAGAATCAAGTCTTGATTGTCGATCCAGGTGCCCTGCTCATCATTGGTGTCCACCATAAGAGCCCTTCTCATCATTCTTTATTCCTCATCATTGGGGGCTTTGATTGTTAGGATAGTTTCTAGTATAACCTCTTCTAAGCTCAAAAGTAGCTCCAAAGGGTTATCGGGCACCTCCCGCTGCTGGTAGGTCACCTTGGAGAGGTGGGGGCCGCAATCCTAATGCTTTCCCTTAGAATTATTTGCTGATATGGTATCCATTGGTAAAGGTAAATATGAGTAGTCAATTTTCTCTTTCTGGTTACCCCTCTTATTCTTACTCCTCGGACTTGGGTACCTGCTCTCCTGAGCCTTGTCATCCATATTTCCTGCAAAGCGACATGAGCGTTCATCACTGGACTCTCTCTCAGTAGCCATCTCCACATCCACAGAGGCTCTAACCAGGTCATTTCCATCATTTTGGACGGGGTCCTCATATAATATAACATCAAAATAATTTCCCAGCTCAATACCTTCAACATCTTCAGAGCTTCCCCTAACTACATCTATACTCTCTTCAGCCTGTACCAATACCTTAGAACCTATAGGAATTGTGAAATATGTTGAAATACTAAGGCCACCCTCATCCACCTGCTTTGAAGGATGACCCTGAACTTTGGAACTCTTACCGCCACCTGAACTCACTACCTCAGTATAGAAAGTCGTCTGAGGTAGCTTGGAAGCTCCCTCATCCACCAGCTATGAAACCACCTGGTTGATGGCACTGCCAGACCATTCATCCTCCCCATCAGCACCCTCATGACCCAAAACTGTAGGTGGAGAGAGAACTAAGGAAAGCTCAAATCATCCTACTAGCGGTTAAACACTTCAGACACCAAAGGATTCACCTCTCATGATCCACTCAGCATGCACCTTGCAGCGGTACACTCAGAATCCTCACCCACTAGATTCTACACAGGAACAACTGACTCAGTGTGGTCATGTGTTCCATTAACAAAACTCATAGATATCTCCTTGGAGAGAGTCATATCCCCCCGTCGACAGGTTTCCTGTGAATTGACCAAGCACTTACATCCAGAACAGAACACAGACCAAGATTCATAGACCAATGGTTGTCTGCACCTAAACTCTTCACCCACTATAATCCAGACATACTCGAAAAGCACCCTAAACACATCCACTTCCACACAGACACGTGGGTTAACAGGATGGAAAATACACTTATTACGGCTATCGGAACAAAGGTATCTACCCACTAAATTACCAAGCATTCGAATCACCGAGGGATTTTGAAATGGAAGGGGAAGATTAAAGAAACTCACCCAAAGCTCCACTGTTGGAGAATCGTGCTGCATATGAAAGTCATAAGACCAGAGAAATAAGTAGAATTGGTTTCCATTGAAGCTACGTGGAGTCAAGGACCAGTCTTTGATTAAATCATCCTCCAACACAAATCGTATCATGATATGCTTGTTGTCAATCAAACCCACCGTCGCTCACTCCTGCAAATCCTATGACGCGAAGACATGTTGATCGAACGAATCAACCAAGGGGCGACGCTACTTGATTTGAGAAATTAGGGTCAGATTCAGAAGATTAGAGGCTCCATAAAACTCTAAGATTAAGAGTGGAAGATTGTGGCACCCTTCATATATATTTGGGACTTTCGGACATAGTAGAGCTTGAGGAAAGCGGGAAGAAGGTCAGGGTTAGAAAAGAGGGAGAAAGAGGATCCTGCACCCTTTCTTAACGTCGAAGGTCCCTCCCCCGCAGGGGGGAGAGGGACCGGCGCAGAGGCCGATGCCATCACTCAGAGAAGGCAGACATCACGGCTCCCCCTGATGATGGGAACCCTCCCCGAACAGCTAGTATATACACTATATAAACCAAATTATGTTCATTAAATTAAAATATGTATCACTGAATGGAAACTGAGATGATGTATCTTGCCTCGCGATTATTTTATGTTGAGCATAATTCAACATTTATTAATATAGTTTTAATATTTTTATTAATTCATAATAGTACCATATTAATATTTATAATATCATATATGATCCTCATAAAATGTCTTATCACCTATCCATTAAAAATAATTAAACATTCTCATTGTTTTAGGAATTAATTTTTCTTGTTTTCTCATTCGTTTTTTCATTAATGTACTGTTATGGCATCCTGCCTTTTTATTACATAACTTTATAATTCATTTTATAAATAGAAGATATTTTAATGTTTAGTGTCTCGTAAAAAGATATATAATACATGAAAACATAAAACATTTTTCTATTATACTTAAAGTGATTAATCACATTTATTTATAAGTACATTTATTACGTATCATAACCTCGTGACATGCCTCAATGGAAAGGGTGATCTGAAGTCCCACTAATGGAAAACAAGTGAAACAATTAACATGTGATCTTGAAAAATATTGATAAGAACATGAAGAGTACCAATATGGAATGAAAAATAGAACATGAGGAATAAAATAAGTAAAATAACTTGAATCATAACATGGAAATGTTTATAAAATGTTTAATTGATCCATTCATAATCATATCAATGAAGTTCATCATTGAGGTGTCTTAAAATTTACCAAGGTTATTCACCAAGGTATCATAAATTTTATCATCTCTAGAGATTAAATTATTTTCCCAATGCATTGAAGCATTATCAGGATACACCCGTCATATAAATTATTTACTTTTAACCTCATAGTTCATAATAAAACATTTCATAAATAATACGTGGATAATAAATGAAACAGGTTTCATTTTAAAATCATGGTGTTTTAGAAAGTGCTTAAAAACAAGATTCTTTTGACATTTTAAACCCAAGGAAATGGAATGTGGGTTTCATGTATGCTTATCCCATAATTAAAATATATAATTTTTAAATCTATTTGAATAACCTTGTATGTGATATAGGTTTGGATATTCACAAAAGAATATAAAATAATTCCTTGATAAAAAGAGAGAAATTTTGAGACAAAAATATGGCAGCATAACTGGTATGAAACATGGTTTTTGAAATCATTAAAAAGAGAGGAGAAAAGGGTTTAAAATTAATAAATTATTCTTAATTTTGTAAATTGAATGAATAAAATGGACAAAATAACATGATATTTAAATTTTAAATACATACCACTGAAAATAGAACTTGAAAGGAAATGGAATATTGAGATTTCCCTAACCTTGAATAGGGACAACTAAAACTCAAAAATCGAGACCTTGGGGGATTGGGGAAACCTTGTATAGACTGCTTAAAAGGTAAAAATATCTGAATATTAGGGATAATAATTTTGTAATGAAATTAAATGAAATAATGGATAGGTATTTAAAGAAAAATTGATGGATTTTTTTATTAATTTCTAAAGACACCTTAGTAGTGTTATTTTCCATACAATGGGATTTCCCGTGGTATTGGAGACTTGGGACACAAATTATAATATTTTAATATTAATTATTCATTAATAATTGTTATATTATTTTTAAATCAATAATTATGTCCTTAAACATACAAAAAACTCAAAACTGTATTTTTACTATTCACTGAAAATTCATCTATTTTCAAAAAATCTCAAAAATTCACCTCAAACATTTGTTGACATTTAGAATTAAAAAATGAAATAAATTTTATAGAAATTAATTTCTTTTTAAATAATTATATTAATTAAAAATTTTAAATAACCATTTATGTCTAATAAAACTATTAATACTTAACCAATAATTTTTAAAACATCTATTTACTTAAACAATGATATCATTATATCCTGTTACCAATTATGATGAAAAATTATATTTATACTTACTTATGTATGGTTACTATTACATTATCCATATTTCTATTTATAAGGGTAACATAACTATTCCAAAGTGTTTAGTTACAATTCACCAAAAAAATTAAGTTGATCCTATAAGACTCTAAATATCTTACTAATTGAAACCATGTGTGTTATGTTTTCAAAAATCATTTCATAGAATCAATTATTTAAAATATAAAAAATATTTAAATAAAAAATATAGTATTATTACTATTCATAAAAAATTGAAACTTTTTAGAAATGTATTAAAAATTCCCCTAGATTATTTTTGACAATTGAAATTAAAAAAAAAGTTATTTATTTTACCATAATAATTCTCTAAGTATGAGAAATCTCTGTAAAGTATAATTTTTACCTCTAAAATAAATTTTTTAAATTTTATTCAATTAAAAATATATTTTATTAAGAAAAACTATTCTTAAAACAAAAATTCTGAAATAAAAATTTTATTATAACAAATGGATTACAATTTAAGTCACTAAGTATTTGACATATAACACCTTATAACACTCGCAAATGAAATAATTCTAAGGTTTTTGATGATGATAGACTCTTGTAGGGGCATAGATAACATCATCGGGGTGGTGATCTCCACTAACTTGAACTTCTATAGAAGGTGATTTTGTTCAAGCATAACATGTTGAACCTCATCTTGGGAATGGTCTAGAGTGTAGCCCAAATACGCTACCTTCCAATCAAGTTCTGATAAATGGGCTTCGTATAGCATGATTTTACTAGATGATTCCATCAACTATTTGTTTTTTATTAATTAACGGTTATCATTTCTATTTATAAACAATAATCATAATGTTAACAATATATTTTACAATGGTCATATTAACGAATGGTCATAATAGACCAATAGTCATATAATGGTTGAAAACCAATGGTCATATTAAAATATACTTACTTCATTAATTGAGATAAATAGTTTGGTTGTGTAAAATAATATAACAAATGTTTTTTAGAAAAATTATCATTTAAAAAATTTTGAGTCATTACATTTGTCCCCCTTAAGAAATTTCATCCTTAAAATTTCAACTCATTCAATCGGATAAGAAAAAGTGTGTGTACTCTTTTTTCATTGTCTCCTCTAGTTCCCACATAACATCTTCATACATGTGGTTCCTTCATACCACTTTGATAAGGTCGTAGTCTTTCTTCATAGACCATTTTCCCTATGGTCCAAGATCTCCACTGGCTACTCCTCATAAGAAATATCATGTTCCAATTATACCACCTCAGGATTAATTACATGTGAAGGGTCATCTATGTACTTCCTTGAGAGAGATATGTTGAAAAACTCTGGATATTGAGGTAGATTTTGTGGAAGTACTTGTCGATAGGCCACTTCTCTTATGCAATCAAGGATTTTATAGGGGCCAGTGTACCTAGAGATAAGCTTCCCATTCTTCTAAAATCATATGACATTATTGCCTGGTAATGTTAAAAGAAAGCCTTTGTACCCAAAATCAAACTCCATGTCCCTTTTATGGGTTTTATCATATCTCTATTTCCAAATCTAAGAAACCTTAATGTGTTGTTGGATGGTATAAACATTTTTTTACATCTATTTCACAAGATCAAACACAAGAAACTTTTTCTCACCAGATTCATCCCAACATGTAGGATTTCTACATCACTTCCCATGTAGATCTTCAGATGGAGCCATTTTAATACTTCAATGGATGTTATTGTTGTATGGGAACTCAAATAATAAGATATGTTGATCACATCCACCTTTAAATTCCATTCAGTATGTTCTTTGGGTTTCCTCGAGTGTCTGAATAGTCCTTTAAGATTATCCATTATTTGGAGAGTGATAGGTCATACTGAAATTCAATTTGATAACTGGAACATGTTGAATACTTCTCTATAATTTTTATGTGAACCTTGAATCACAATCAACTATGATATAAATTTGAAATTCATATAGCCTTACCACTTCCTTCACATAAATCATTGAATGTTTGTCAAGAGAGAAATCTTCCGAAATAGAGATAAAATGTATAGTATTGGTGAGATAGTCCACCATAAACTATATCACAATGTTTTCTTTTTATGTTCTTGGGAGACTAGTGAAAAAGTATATAGTGATATTATCCCACTTCCATGCTGGTATGGGTTGTGGTTCTAATACACTTTTAGGAATTTTTCACTCTTCCATCACTTTTTGACACACCAGGCAACATTTAGTGTAGTCAGCAATCTCCATTTTCATGTAATCACACTAATAATGATCATGAAGGTCTCCATAAATTTTCACACTACAAGTATTTATAAAAAATATATAGAAATGAGATTTATCAATTATCTGCTTCTTTATTTATAGAATATATGGAACAAAAATACTTGTAAAAATTTTCAATACACCTTCATGATCAATATTAGACTCAGGAAACTTTCAATTCATCACAGCCTCAAAATTCTTCTATGACAAAGGATTATCTCTTTAATATTTCTTAATATTATCTAGTAATTATGTTTGAGAAATTATTTGGGATAGGGTTTATGATTTCCCTTCCATTATAATTCCCATGTCTTATTTTACTAGTTCTTTGATCAAATGATATCCTTGAATCCTCATCATTTATATAACAACACAATTATTCTTACATAATTCATCAATGACTTTTTCTTCTCTTCTGGGATGATAATAAATTGAACAATCATAGTCTTGAAGAATTTTCAACCCTCTATACTATTTCATGTTCAATTTTTTTATATGAAAATATACTTCAAACATTGATGGTATGTGTATATATCACATGTATCCACATAAACATAGAGCCTCTATTTATTTAGAGAAAAAATGGCCGCTATCTCTACATCATGTATAGGATAATTCTACACATGAGCCTTTAACTATCGAGATGCATGACAAATCACTGTGTAATGTTTCATGAGGATTAACCCAAGCCCTTTCAGAGATTCATCACCAAAATTAATGAATCCTTCTCGGATAGAGGGTTCTGTTAACATAGGTATAGTAAGCAATATCTTATTTAGCTCTTGTAAACATTCCTCACACTCCATTTTCTAGATGAACTTGACCCCTTTTATAGTTAACTTTTTTTTGTGGGTTAGAATGTCTGAAAAAAAAATCACAACCCACTTATACTATACTACTAAACCAGAGAAACTGTAAATCTCATATACTGTTGTATGGTGAAGCCACTCCTCCATATCCATTTTCATGGCATGGTAAGCTATGATTCCTTCCCTAGTCACCATGTTCCCCAAGAATGAAACACATTGTAACAAAAACTCACACTTGCTTAACATTCCAAATAACCTCTCCTTCATTAGGGTTTTTAGCATCACCCTTATATGATCCTCATGATCCTCAAAACATTTTCAATATACCCAAATATCATCAATAAAAACTATCACAAATCAATCAAGGTTTTCCTGAAATACAATATTCATCAAATCCGTAAAAATGGTAGGATCATTAGTCAAGAAAATGGGTATAAAAACAAAGTCATAATGCCCATATCTCAATCATAAATTGGACTTTGGAATATCTTACTTCTTCAACCTTAATTGATGATAACTAGATTGAAGATCAATCATGGTGAAGAATTGATCCCCATGAATCTGGTCAAATAAATCATCAATTCAAGTAAGAGGGTACTTGTTATTTACTGTGATCTCTATATGTTCTTTATAATCAATTAATAAACGCATTGATCTATCCTTATTCTTCACAAAAATAATAGGTTGACCCCAAGGTTACACACTTGGGTATATAAACCCCTTACACAAAAAATATTGGAGTTGTTTCTTTAATAACACCAGCTTCACATTTTCCATTCTATACTGAGTTTTTGATATTGTCTTTGATCCAGGAATAAGTTCAATAGAGAACTATACATATATTTCTAGGGGTTTTCTAGGAAATACACAAAAAGTATATTAATGTATTCATTAATAACAGAAACATTTTCTATTTGAATACTTTCATCCAATTCTTTGACTGACTAAATATTATATTTTTATTTTATTTTCAAATCTGATTTATTAGTGAGCGGGAAATGTTCCATACATGAAATAATAAAAACATAAAATTCATAAGACCATAGATGAAAACCACAATGATTCAAAATTCAAAATACACCCTTGTCAAGATGCTTGGGGATAGATCCTTAACTAGAGAGCCTCCAGGAGCCAAGCACGCAGCAACGAACCACCTCGTTGTCACCAAAAAAAACCTTCTTTAGACATCACTAGCGAGAAACCATTTGTTTTCATCACCACATCCTCAAACATCATTATAAAAAACATCACTAGATTCATCAGACGTAAACCATAAAACCATCACAGAGTAGCTAAAATAATAAAATTCCACCAACATCAGTCTGTCGCCATCATATACTACTGATGGCATCCACCACAGCCTGTAAAATACATCACCCAAACTAGACACCAAAACAAAATCTCATAGAACATGAAACACACAGGAAAAACACAGGTAGAAGAAACCAAATAAACTTCATGAATGAAAAAGGGTGAAGCATCCAAGAAGTCCACTGAACGAATTAACAACCATTGACATTGCTGATGTCAAATTAGAATGAAATTGATTTTTAAGTCTTTATGCCTGAAACAACAACCACCTAAATACACATCCTAGAACTTCAATGTTACCCCTACCCCAGATCCTCCTTGTAGAGGAGTATAGGAATGAGATGGTATAGTAGTGAATAAATCGGCCAAGGCTTCTACACAAAGACATCATCCACGAAGATGAAAAAAAATAAAACATAATGAAATAAATCCATCTCCGATAATGCCTTGAAATCCATTGTCCGCTGAACCACAGATCCCAAAACATTGATGTTACCATTTCACTAGATACAATGTGGTGATTCACATAGGAACATTAAGACATATCATATTGGGAATCCAAGGGGATTTTCTGCAAGAAACCTTCATCTGGGCACATACGCCTCCTTAAAAGAAGTCGATGTTCATATGAAGGGAATGGGAGTGCCACCACCTTAGCATATAAAATAATAATGGCCAAAATTTAATAACACAAGAACCTTTGGGGGGCCTAATGGAGTTGAAATGGGAAGAAGAAGGAAAAATGGAGAAGAAAGGAGAATGAGAGGAAACACGGGGCTAAAACGAGCCTCTAGACTAGGGGAAAAGGGTTCCTAGATAAAACCCTATGTGGAACTAGAGGGGGAGATCCAGGATAAATGAGGTCGGAGAGAAGAATGGGAAAGGATGGGTGCCTCTGGGGAAAGAGAGAAACCCTAATAGGTAAAGGAGAAGCCAGCAGCCTGAAGTCAGACACCATAAATCTCCTTATTTATCTTCCTTTATCTACTCCATAAAGAAAGATATGAGTGGTGATACTAGAAAACCATAGGTTGTGATATCTCTCATTTGAAGAAAATTTTAGGTTTTCTAAAATAAACTACTATTATATCCTTAAATTTTCATTTGATCACAAGATTTTTATTTAAGAGCTAGTCTATCCCTTGTATAGTGTCAAATGTTAGAATGGTAATGACTACTAGATTTGAGATTATATTATTCTCCCCAAAGTAAATAGTAGAGTTTATATACACTGATGATAATTGGATAATCCAAATTGGAGTCTTTCCTAATTAATCTACTTATAGAAGTTCTGAAATTATTTCTATATTCTTTTCATACTTGGAGGAAATAATAGAATTTGTACAACTATAATCAAACAAATTTCCAATTAGATTTGAGAGAACAATGAGAGTTCATGCAACCACACCATTTGGAGCAAAAAATTAAGATATTAAGATAGAAAAAGCATGACCATTCTACCTTGTCCTATACTAAAGTTGATGGTTATTATCCTCCACTACCCTTAGATTTGGATAGTTATTAGAAAATAACCCAAATGGTCCACATATGTAGAATTGGACTTTAGGCAGGGCATGCACCATCTTCCACTTTTTATTTGTGTTGGGAAGTTGAGCCATCACCTCACTATGATAATTCTGAGAAATATGGACATTTCTTCCACACTTATAACATTTCCCATGATAAAGAAATAAATTAACTGAATTCTTCTTCCCAAATTTATTGTATATGGAAAGTTTCATTTTCTTTCATCCACTTCCTTGTTCAAAGATCCTCTTTATGTTTAGCTCCGAAGATCTCTTCTTTTCTTTCGATCTATGGGACCACTACATCTCTCCAAACTCTAGTTTAGCTTCCATAGAACTCCTCAGGATATCCTCATATTTTTTATATTTTAGGATGGAAATATTTATCCATAGATGAGGTCTTAGTCCATAAAATAATATATCAAACTTCCCATTAGGATACCTAACCAAGGTAGAGGTATAACAAGAAATTATTGTGTAGTTTATCTCATAGCTGCCAATGGATTCATTCTCTTTCTGATTCAATTAAATGAATTCTTTAAACATTTTTTTTCATCTAATGAGGGAAATAATTATTAAATATGAATCTCATGAACTCTTCCCTTTCCATATCATCAATCTCCCCACTTCGCCTCTTGTTTTTAATCAGTCCCAACCATCGATAAGCTTCTACCTATAAATGGTAAATAGCCATTGTGAATTTCTCTTATTCTAAACAATGAAGTACAGAAAATATATTTTCAATAGAGCATATCCACTATTCCATAATCAATGGTTCTGTAAATCCACTAAACATTAGTGTTCACTAACTCATAAAGGACTCCATGGAATCTTGTTACCTTCATGGTGAAACCAGTCCCTCATCTTGATTCATGTTATTTCTCATAACCTGATGTAGGAGATTTATCATTCTCATGAAGTTTTACATTATGAATTCTATCAGATGGTCGTCAACACAATGTCAATTGTGCTCATAATTTACATGGTTCCACCTATTTCAAACTATTTTCTAAAATAATTTAAACTTAGTGAAAAACATGCTTCTTTGAATAATATTATAACTATAAAATAATTTTATATCTTAAAACATAGTGCATAAATTTTTTATTCATTAAAATTATTTACATTTTCTATAAATCCTTCATAATAGTTCATAAAAAGCATGTTATTAACCCATAATATCCCTCAGGATTGTCAAACCCGGAGTGATGAAAGGCATGTTTTCATGCATCAGTTCCTATTTTAGTCTATCTCAAAGTGTTATTTTCATGTTTTACCCCTAGATACATTGTTTCACGATTTTCATCCACTTGTTCATATCCAGATAGGGATTTCATTGTTTGAAAACAACTTACTTAATATTTCACCAAAATACAAATATGTTTTCCTATATTTAAAATTTTCTATAAGGTTATTCTTAATGTTTTAAAATAATAATTTCCACAAATAACTAAACTATCCATTGATACCAACTATGGAATCTAAACATTTTATTATATAACATCACATAGTATTTTACAAAGAGATGTTCTTTTAATGATTAACATCTTGGAAGAAAGGAACATAATAAATGAAAACATATAATATTATTATATCCAACTTGAAGGGATTCATAAATTTTAATACAATGTAAATTTATTTCTTCTCATAACCTGAGTACATTCATCAATGGAAAGGGTGAGCATAAGGCCCATTAAGGGAAAACAAGTGAAACTGTTTATATGTGATCTTGAGAAATATTGATAAGAACTTGAAGAATGTCAATATGGGATGAAAAAAGAAAACATGGGGGAATTATTATGTAAAATAAATTGATTCATAACAATGAAATGTGGATAAAAATTTTAATTGCGTCATTCATAAGCATATCACTAAGGATTATCATTGAGGTGTCATAAAAATGAACAAGGTTATTCACAAAGGTATCGTAAATCTTTCCATCTCTATATATTAAATTCCTCACCCAATTAATTAGAGTGTTATCAGGGAGAATCCTTAATATTTTTTAATTATTGGGATCCACATATATTATAATAATACATTTCATAAATAACCTTTAGAAAATAAAATAAATGGGTTTTATTTCAAAATCATGGTGTTTTTTAAAGTGCTTAAAACAAGATCCTTTTTTATTTTAAACCCATAAAATGGAAGGTGGGTTTCATGTATTTTAATACCAGAATTAAAATAGAAAATTTTGAAATATATTTGAATACCCCAAGAGAGGATATAAGAATGGTTATTCCCAAAAAAATATAAAACAATGTCTTTATAAAAAGAGAGAAATTTTGAGATAAAAATCTGGCAGCATAATTGGTTTGGAACATGGTTTTAGAAAACATTAAAAAGAGATGGGAAAAGGGTATCCCACTAATAAATGTATATTAATATAGTATAAGGATATAATTAAATTTAAATAATAACATTATATAGAAATTTAAAAAATATACAACATAAAAAATAAAGACAACTTGAAAGGAAAAGCGAAGTTGAGATTTACCTTACCTTGAATAGTTACTCCAAATACTCGACGATTAAGACCTTGGGGTATTTTAGACACCATGTAAGAAATCCATGTGAGGTAAAAGTATCATAAATATGTAAATAATGATTCTATAATGAAAGGAAATGACGAAATGGGTGGTTATTTTTAGAAAAGGTGATGGTGTTTTTTATAAATGTTTTAGGACACCTCAGTAGTGGTATACGAAAACCCATGGGCTTGTCTTGGGTATTGGCCACTTAGCACACCTATTATCATATCTTAATATTCAGGATTCTACCATCATTATTAAATCATTATTATATAATTAATTATGTCTTTTAAAATACTGAAAACTCAAAATTTTATTTTTACAATTCCCCGAAAATTGAACTATTTTAGAAAAATCCCAAAAATTAACCCGAACCATTTTTTCAACATGTTGAACTCAAAAATGAACTAAATTTTATGAAATTGAATTTAATTTTAAATCATTATATTAATTATAAATTTTTAAATAGACATTGTGTTTTATAAAAATATGAATATTCAAATAATAATTTCTAAAACATCTATTTAATTATACTATGATATAAATATATAAAATTACCATTTAAGATTCCTATATTATATTTCTGGGTAAGATTACTATTCTAAAGGTTAATGTTACTATTTTCCAAATGAAAATTTGATCTTATAAAAATCTAAATATCTTATAGGTCATAACCATGTATGTCTGTTTTTATAAATAATTTTGCAAAATCAATTTTTTAAAATATAATATTTATTTAAATAAAAAATACAGTATTTTTAACTATTCATAAAAACATTAAAAATTCTTAGAAAATTATTAAAAATTTACCCTTCATTAATTTTGACATATGAAATTCAAAAATGTTATTTCTTTTACCATAATATTTCTCAAAGTATGATGAATCTCTGAAAAGTGAAATTATTCCTATTAAATAAATTTTTCAAAATTTTCTCTATTAAACATATATTTTATTTAGAAAAAATATTCTTAACACTGAAATAATGAAATAAAAAATTTTAATAAATCCAAGGACTTGGAATTTAAATGTTTATGAACTTGATACATAACCCCTTATAACACCCACAAACTATCTATGGGTATGGTATGCGATGATGTTAGACTCTTGGGGTGGTTTGGATTACATTTCCTAAGTGGTAATCTCCACTACCCTGAACTTCTCCCATATGAGATTGTCTTTAATCATAACATGTTGAATCTGGGGTTTTGATTGGTCTAGTGTGAAGACCAAAGATACTACCTCCCTCCTATGTTAAGTTAAATGGAACTCATACAACATGATTTTACTAGATGAGTCTATCAACTCTTCTTTCTGTATTAATTAACCATTATCATTTCTATTTATAAATAATAATCATAATGTTAGGATTATTGTTTCCAATGGTCATACAATGGTCTGAAACCAATTCTCACATTAAAATTTACTTACATTATTATTACTGAGTAATACTTTTTTGTGTAAAATAATATAACACACACTTTCTCAAAATATTTTCCATTTAAAAAATTTATATGTTGTTACATCCACTGATTTTGAATATTATATAGTAAAATTATATATATAATAATTATAATTTAATGAATATCATTATTAAAATATATAAATTTTGATGATAATTATTTCATTTTTAACAGTGATAATGGGTCACATTGCTTTGTGGAGATGGTAGGTCGTACACACACACGAGTGAAATTATCATTTCCTTAATCGGTGAAAGGGTAAGTTAGTGAGTTATTTATTAATTGTAAGAAATAAATATAATTTCATATATATAACATATATTTACTAAATTTAACCCTATTACCTTAAATATAAAGCATAAGTGAAAAATGAATCACATTGCTTTGCATGGTGGTAATCAGTTGTACATATGAGTGAAGTTATCATATTTTAAATGGATTGGAATTTAAGAAGTTATATGTGATATTAAAATTTAAAAATTATAATAATATAATAAATATCATATTGATGTTTGAAATATATCATTATATCTATCCATGAAAGTGGTTATGTGAAACGAATTACATGGGTTCGCGACGTGTTAGTCTGCCTAACAAACGATCGACCATTTCATTACCCATTTGAAAGAAGAGGAGATGGATATAGTTCATGGACATAAAAAATAACATATTAGTATTTATAATATATTTATTTTTTATATAATCTTGGTTTTGTAATATTGTTTAGAGTTTTAAGACAAAACAAAATAAATACGCTTGTTTAAGAACGCCACCTCTTCTAAGGATGGCCTCTTTTGGTTTGCACAAAAACATTACTAGGTTAGATTTATGGTCAGAAACATTTCTCTATAATTTTGGTATGATATTAAGGAACTTATTTTGGTATGTCTTGGCAAGATCAAAAGGATTTGGAGGTTTAAATATGGAATGATAGTATGAGGCCTTTTATATGTTGGTGAGAGGATAAACATTAAATTTTTTACTATAATTTGTACATCCAAGATTTTATCATGGTAAAGCCTCCAAAATAAGATATTATCTACCATTATATATTATAAGTTAAAATATGCATAAAAATTGGTTGTTGGAAAAGTTTTTAGGACATTTTAACCCTTATCTTCTTAGTTTTACCCTTGGTAAACATTTTTTACCTTAACCGTGGTATTTATGTTTTTTTGTATCCACTTTTCATTATGATAAAAAAGTTAATTTAACATAATTTGAAAATATATATTATTTTTATTCTGAATATGGAATCCATTTTTCCAAATTTAATTCATAGATCTTTCTGAATGCAATTTAAAATTACACCCATAGAGGCGATGAAAAGCGAGTTTCCAAACCGAAAGTCCTCAAATGTATAGAATGTTTTAATAACAAAATTAAATAATAAATTGAAAAAATGGAATAAATTAGTTAAATTCTCATATAATTTAAATAATATTAATTTAAAATTTTTGAATATATAATTTATCCTTGGAATTTATATAAATGAAATGACAGTTTTCAATAAAAAACATTATTTTCACTATTCATCAAAAAAATGAATCATTTTAGAAAAATACAAACAATTAACCATTATAGAAATTTGATAATAATGTTTATAAAATTATGTTCATTTTAATAAAAAAATACTAAAATATTTAATGAAAATAAATTATGTGTGCCAAGAAAGACTAAATGACCATTTAGAAAACAAAATACCTTTCTTAGAAAATGTTTCTTTTTCATACAATTTATTTTCCTTTTTATTTATAACAAATAGATAACATATAAACTTGTGTAAACCATATACCAAAATTAATTATTTATTAATTATTTATTCATTCCAATTTAAAGGTATTTTTATAATGATAAACTATATTATAGTTCATTTAGACTCATGGTTTCTTAATTTTCATGATTTCCAATAGATTGAATTTATTTATATAAAAATATTCCATAACGTCTATAGGTATTAAATTTTCATATGATATCATTGTTAAATGTCATATATGCTATTGAACCAGAACTTTTTCTTTTATAATATCAGGGTTCTAGAATTAAATTAGTTCCTCTTCCCAAAATTTTTGACATATATGGAGTGGAATGTCCCTTTATTAATCATCATCTATCCAATTTTTAGAAACATTTATTGATAAGAGGGTTACAGGCCCCAAAACATGTCAAGGGGTATAAAAAAAATCGCCAAGGAAGTTTCCCATAAGTTATTAACACACTCAATGGGAGGGTATCCTATGCGAGTGAAGAGCATACATGAGTTTCCCAGATTTGCCAACAATGTAAGGAATTCGGGTCCTTTATTTCCCTCTCTCCATGTGAGAGTAAGATTAATTCCATTATTAAAGAATATTTTTCACCTATAGAATAAATAAATTTTAGTATAAGAAATTTTTATTCCTTCCTAGATGGACTAGTGGATAATATAAGTGTAATCCTCCACCCAGTCAATAGAAAGGCCCTAAGATAGAAACAACTTGATCTCCTTGAACATGGTAAAGTATTCTACAATGAGGGAATACCTTGGAAAAATGGAAATTCTAAAATAAAATATAATTGAACCAACCTAGTGAAAAACCACACCCCCTCCCCTCATCATTCCACTAATGTATGGTCCATCAACATTTGACTTGATTTCATTATTATGGGGGATCAAATTCCCCCATCTAACTTGAAAATGTGGCCACTAAACTATAGGAAATTAACCAATTCCTACTATGAATGCCCATAAATAAGAAGTGATATTTTTCTATCTGTGAAGAAGAAGTATCTCAACTACAAAAGATTAATCATGGACCATCATCATTAGTCATGAATGGGGAACCCCCTCATGTCTAACTTTGTTATGTGCTTTCAAAAAACTCATGTAACATGCCTCCATTAGCAGTGACCTTTCCATCCTCTCATGAGTATTATCCTCAATGTCATGGAATAAATATAGGATAAAATTATCACCAGAAATACCCACTACATCAATGCCATCGAAATACATAAATCCATTCCAAAATTATAACACACATTCACCCTCAAAAAAATATTGAGTAACTGACTCCTCCAAAGATCTTGGTTGAAACTACACATAGAAATGATGAAGGACCATTTTGTTCTAACCGCTTAATTAGTATGAAGCGCCTGGTTATAGTTCCACCAAACCAATAAATTATGTTTACATTGGATACTATTGCATTATATTTTACTTTCCCATGAATCATTTCTAATATTTCCATTTAGAGTATGATATATGCCTTTTTATGAATTGATCGAATGAAGAGCAAGTAAAACCCACCCTATTTTGATCATAAGTGGTCAAAATTCTCATTGTGGGTTAAGGATGGTTTGGATGAAGGATGGAAATTTTCTATAATTTGTTAAATAGATATTGGAACCGTATAGCCGAGAAAACCCATAACATAACATACCCAATTATCTGTTTGTATTTTTCGCAAGCCACATCCCATGATCCATCAAGAGTGTTATTGAAAACCATGTATGTAATTATAGATTGATTACCATAACCTTGAGTGTCTTCCCATTGATACATCTAGATATACCCTTTACAACTTTGAAATGAACCCATCCCACAACTATTTCCCTTTCATAAAATCCTATGGCATTTGAGCATGAAGCTATCCCATGGTTTCTAGAAAAATACTCAGATTAATTCCTCTATTTTCATATTCTTATAAAATCATATATCGTGATTCCCAAATGTGTTTTCCCTCAATATGTGCATCCCAAATTAATGTTATCTATATTTCATAGTTCTACCTTACGAATAATGCCGTTATAAAATAAATTCATTGGGATAGTGTTAAGAATGCGATTAGCTAGTGTGATGTACACCCAAAATGCGAGGAATCATTTTTTCCTATTGAGGATGAATTTGGAGCTTTTTTCCACCAGTAAATCAATTTTATGGACACCTATTCTACTTTAGGAGATCAATGCCCTTATATAATCCATGGGTAAATACCTTTTCGGAAAACCCAAGATATATTCTAATTTCCTCCACCTTTCCTCTGAATAGTGTCTTGAAATGTATAAATCACTCTTACCTCGATTGATAATTTGTCTACTTTATTTGATGTATGTTTCAAAAAACTTGTTAATTTTTTGAATAGAACTATATTTTCACTAAGTAAAATAATGAGATCATCCTCAAGGAAGAGATGAGTTACCCCATTGATGTTTGTCTTACACCGGAAATGATGAATGAGGAACTCACTAATCCTCTTGCTTAAATACCTATAAAACGATTTTTAAACAATAATTAAGGTATTGGGGGTAGGGGGTCTCATTTAATAATAACCTAAACTAAATTAAATAAACAACAACATTTCCCCATATAAGTGAATGAGAACTAATGAGAATAAATGAATATAAAGAAAAGATAAACCACCTGATTAGAGAAGCCCATACCACTCATTACCTTGATAGTGAAACTCTTATCCACACTATCATATTCTTTTTTCATGTCAAGATTGATAGTAATGTTATAGATTGGGGAATTTTTACAAAGATCACCAACTATTTAATGTGACATGGAAATGGTAGATTGTATATACTTTCCCCAGATAAAATCGTTTTTTCATCAGAGATCCATTCATGGAGGTGCATCAAGATCCATCAACTTATAAACAAGGTGAGTAATTTTTAGGGGACATTTCACATACTAAATATCCTATATTGTTTAAGAGAGTGAAAATAATTTACCTTCTAGATGAGAATTAAGGTGGTGGAACATGCCACTATGGGTAAAATCACTCTATAGAAATTGTCCTAGATGATATACACTTTCTCATTATTGATGAAGTCCTTAAAAGAGATGTAGAAAGATTCTTGAAATCCACTAGGTATGGGGAACTTCCAGAGTAAGGTTTAGTAACAATCCCCCATTCCTTCTCCTCATCTAAGATCCTTTCAAAATATTATTTTAGAATTGAAGAGACTAAGGAGGAATAATGTCAAAAATGGAAACATAACTATGAGGGTGTCCCTCCTATATATATATTAACATATATGAATAATGAAAAAATTAATCTCAACTGTACCTTCAACCACTTAGAAATGATTGGTAATGGATTAATCATCAATCATGATTTTGGGAACATTGGTGTGTCTCCTCTCCTTGATGCATACCTAAATAAACGAAATATTTTTTCATCCTCTTTATAAAGAAGACAATCTTGACCACTCTCTTACTTCTCATTCCTATTAGAGAATACATTCATCTATATGGTACTTCATACATACTAGGATACTATGAAGTTATTCATCCCATTAGTCTATGATGTATAACTCTTCTTTATCAATGACTTTCTTCAGTCTATCCTTATCTATAAAATGGGTTGCTTTGATGGTGTTCCATGTCTAGAGATCATACTTCAAGAATTATATATTGTTGTGAAATATAACCCATGATCTTTTATTCATGCATTTATCCAAGGTAGAATGATCCAAATTTTATAAATAACATAAAATGGATTCAATAATAAAAGTATTTACAATTTTTCCATAATAGTGTTATCCACTAAATCCTTTATTTGAAACTATATCTATATTAAGATAACATATCTTAATTTTCATTGGGTTATCTTATACTCATCATAATAGTCTCTTAATGTTATAAGAAAAAAAATCAATTTTATTTATCATAAATATAATTTTATTAACAAAATCATTTCCCCTAGGAGTGTCTAGTGAGGGGTGTAGTTGGGACACTTATTATTACACCTATTCATTGTTTAATTATTACCCAATATTCCCACTTCAGGGTCATAACCTCAAGTTTAAACTATTATATAACTTTTATCTACTTTCTAGTATACATGCAGTTATATAGTCATAATAATATTAATAAAAAATTTAATTTATTAAATTTTTCTTATATTATCTTATATTTACTCATATACATTAGAATTTTTCCTAGGATATTCACTAAGTTTCTATAATCCTAACTTCCAAAAATATATAGACCATCATTTTATACCTATTATAGTGACCTAATCATTGAAGATGCTTTATTTTATAATTCTTAATATGTATTTATGTTAAGTACAATATGAGGATATAGAATGTTTTGATTCTTTGTAATATTACACATCAAAATACATCATAATAAACTAAAAATAATCTTTATTTAAAAATATACATTGTTATTGTAACTACCTTAGATATTATAAGACTATATAGGATATCACATGGAAAATAAATATTGAATAAGGTCATCTATAAACTCTATTAAGAGGATAAACATGGAAAAAAATCATAACTTGAGAGTTGGTGGAAAACTATGATATCATAAAGAGGATGATCATAATCCATTATGCATCGAATAAGTTAATGATTTCATAATATCATAAACATGTGGAAACAACATAATACATGTTATCATAAACTTGTGTTTAGGGTCACTCCCTAGACTGTCATTGTAAATTTCACAACGTTCAATGGTGGATTCGGTTTACACCCTAATTCCATTCATAAAATTTCATAAAATATAATACAAAATTAATTAGAGCACTGTATAATTTATGACTCCCCAATCACAAAAAATTAAAAAAATATACGTGTGTATCATGAATAAAATAAACCATTAATAAATCATAAGAATGATCAAATCCAAGGAAATGAAGTGGGTCTCGTAATTAAAATTCAAGGTGTAATTGAGGGAAAATTATATATATTCAGTATATTAAGGAATTAAAGGATTTATGATGTTTATATTTGAAATATAAACATATTACATGAACATTGAGTTATAATATAGATAATTCAAGAGAATAAAATTATAGAAGTAAGAATAATAATGTAAAGTCTAGGTAAATAATTTATTAAATAACTGAAGGATATTTTAATAAAGGAAAGAAATTATTGTCTTATAAAAAATCTAAAACTATACCGAGATTTTTCTCCATAAAAATAATATGTTTTTTTAAATTCTATTCGAATTTTAAATTCTTTTTATGGGTTTTATTATTTACATGAGAAAAAAATGAAACCTCACATAAGAATGGTTTTACATAAAAGGAGGAATTTAAATGGGAACTAAATTATTTTATAAAACCTAGAAAAATTGATATTTAAAAATATATATATGAATTTGATTCATATACTAAAATAGAATTGGTACTTGAAAAGACTATTTTATAAAATAGAAAAAACGAGGTAGAATGCACGATCGGAAAGTCGAAAATGAGGTATGGAATATTCATTTTATGTTATATAAAACCATTATGGAAATACCACATCATATTAATTTTAATTTTAATAATATTTTTAAGATAATATTAGTTAAATTTATTGTTCAAAAGAGATAATAATTAATTAGGTTTCTAATTAAATAATGATAACATTTCTAGGAATATAAATTCTAGAAAAGTTAGGGAGACAGTTATTTAAGAGGATATGAATTATTCATAACATATTTACATATTAACTAGTGTTAGGAATCATAAATAAATAATATTTGAATCAAATTTGATCCAAAATCCTATAAATTGGATATACCATATGAAATTTAAAACCAAACTTATGGATAATGAGTTCAAATCGAGAAACAAAATTGAGTTATAAAGAAATCCTATATACAAGAGAAGTCATCAATAAAAGTCTAAATGATGGAAGATCATAAAAATAACTGTATTTACAATTTCCAAAAAAATAATTATATTAAAAATAAATTGGGTATTAGTTATAGCATTCAAATATATGTTTTTTCACAATATCAATGTATTCCCATATAAAGGATGATTGAAATAGAAACATTTACATTGTGTTTAAATACGATCTAAATAATAAATTAACTACCTAAATAATCAAATTAATAAATTTAATAGTAACTT
This sequence comes from Viscum album, assembly GCA_963277665.1. NCBI lineage: Eukaryota > Viridiplantae > Streptophyta > Magnoliopsida > Santalales > Viscaceae > Viscum > Viscum album. The sequence continues at coordinate 1,680,872,189 of OY728161.1, read as the reverse complement.
ATATATCTATATTTTTTATATGATAGATTTATAATCATGTTTCACTAATTTATTATAGTGTTTTTTCTTTTATGTAATATATAAAGTTCTTTATTCAATTTCTCAGAAAAATTAATGGTATGTTTCCAAAGGTCAAAATTTTTTAGAATAGTTTTATAATCTCAAATATCTTATATAATTATTACTTAATTATTCTATTATCATATATTTTTTGAAAATAAATATGTTTTCCATGAGTGGAATCAAATTTAAAATTTACATTTTATTTCTTTTCATGTTTAAACTTAAAATAAATTTCTGTTGTCAATATCACTTATTTAATGTATAATGATATCATTAAATGATCTTAATGGTATATAAAAAAATTATTTTATTCATTAAATTCATGATTAATTCCACCCATGTTATACCGAAGGGAAAAAATTAAAGTAAAACTTCGTCACATGGAGATGGTAGTTTTCATGTACCGATGATGGAATCTTCATTTTTCGGTAGTTTTTTGGAGGAATATATAACATGGAAATTGAATTATTACAAAAATATGAAAATAAATTAAAAAATATATATGTTTTTATAGCCTCTTGTAGATAATATTTTTAGCATGGTAAATATGAAAAATAATTAAGAAGGTGCGATGGAAAATATTACTTCTATATTTGGATGTTATCCTTTTGCCACAACCTTGTGGTATCCTAGTTTGGAATTTTGGAAATACCAAACATTATAGGATATGTGAATAGGGTTATTTAAAGACTGGGGAAATGTTTTTCTCAAGGCTAATGGGATTTGGGAGTGTATAGACATTAAGGGGTGTCAGTTCCCTTAATAATTGAAAAGGAGAGAATCTTTTCCACATATGACACTTTAATTAAAATTTGTCACATGTTTTACATGGAATATGAGTCCAAAGTAAACAATAATAGTTATTTTCAATGGATGTGTTTGATATATCCAAAAACACACATTTCCAAAAGTGTGTTTATATGTTTTTAAATCATTTTCTATGGTATTTTTACATTTACCGTTTTTGGTTTTTACCTAGGTGACTAATTTTTTCATAAGTAAATTATTTGTAATTTATAAAAATAAAATGAGATTTAATTTATAATTTTTCATATGATTATAAATTTTAAATCCAATTTCAAAAATTATATTTCTAGTTCTAAGAAAAATTAATTTTAACCCAAACACATGTAATTTGTAAAATAAATTATAAAAAGTGTATATTTAAGAATAAGTATTTTTATAGAATTATGGAATTTATTGAAAATATTGTAAACTGATGTTTATTATTTTTCAAATAATATTAAGATATCATTAAATATATTCCAACCAAATTACCCTAGGTGAAAATTTTAGTAAGAGAAATAGATGAAAAATAGTTTTCATTAAATTGATATCGAAATATTATAAAATTATCACTGAGGGTTTGATATATCAGTATAGTTTTATAAAATAATTTAATTTACATTATAAAATATATATTTTTTTAAAATGGATTTGTAAATGTTCTTATATTTCTTCTATAATAATGTCTTCAAAATGTAAATATTAGTAAAATAAGTAGTTTTAACTATTTAGTTAAATTATTTCGAAAAAAAATATTTGTTAGCATTGAAATTATAAATCAAAATATTATTTGTATCTATCAAACTCATATAGTAAAATTTATATATGTATATTTAAAATTTATATACAAAATATAAAGAATCATTTCTTTTATTAAAATATGACTTTTAAAACATTAAGTGTTCTTAATAATATTTAATATAAAATTAATTTATCAATGATTTTATTATTTTATTTCATATATAATATTTTTAATGAGAAAAATTTAATCTACTAGGTTAAAATATACCATGAAATAAAAACAATTCTTCTAAAAAATTATTACTTTTATATAAAGTATGTATCCACAAATACTATTAAAAATAACAATTCATATTCTTAAAATTTATTTTATAGAATCGTTAATATTAAAATCATAATTTGAAAATTATTTAAACAAAATATTATATTTTAATTATAATAATTTTAATATCTATTTGTAACAGATAAATATATATATTTATAATATTTTCAATTCATTTTTTTTATTTCAATATCAGTTATCTTATTTTAATTTTACTACATAAAAATAAAATAATTTTGTCTTCCTATTGGATATATAACTAAGGAAAATATTTATAGTGAACATATTTGTGAGAACCATATTTATAATGACCATATATATAAAATCTAGATTTAATTCTTATATATTAACTTACTTCGTTAATTATTCATTTCACACTCACATAACGAATTATTGTTCATATTTGTTATTATAGATTTTGAATAAAGTTTTCTATATTCAGGGATCTCTTCATCATTGTATTATTTGTTTAGTTATTAGAGGTCTTTAGGATTGAAGATGATTCCTAATATTTACCAGACAAGAATATTTTATTATTTTCAAAATATTATCCACTATTGGTTTAAGCACACTTAATGGTTATACTTCATCTAATATGAGTAATAATACATGGTGTTACTTAGATAGTATTATGTTCTTTTTCTTTAATGTCTAACATATTAATGAATAATGTGTATTTATTTTGTTTCATGTATTGTAGAAAACATTTTCTATTCAAGTTTCAATTCTTTTAAAATAATAGATAAACATTTTTAAAATTAATAATTATGATAATAATAAATATAATAATAATAATAATAGCCCCAAAAATCTGGGGAATTATCTGTGTATTGTGAATAGGTAAAAAAATGTTATTACACTATATCAAAAACCAAATTATATATGTTAAGTTGTTGGTAAAATTATACATTGAATAGTTAAATTCCAATAATAAAAGTTTTTTAATGCTAACTCTAATTCATGAAGTATTTTTAGCCTTTTTCCTCTACCTCTACCTCTAGATCTCTATGTACTCTAAGCATTTCTCAACCTCTACACCTGGTAACATTGAGTACTATGACCACAATCGCACACTCACCAGCTATATTAACACTAAATACAACTCTATTGTACCATATCTTATCCCATAATTAATCCCTAGGCTTGTATTTCATAATGTCCAAAGATAAGATAATAATAATTCTTACAAAAATTCTAAAAATGATAAGTATACCAAAATAATAGACATTTCAATGGAGTATTGTGGTATTTTTGGTGAGTATTCTATGACTAGGCACACTAATAATAATCATGTGGATACCTCCAAAACCAATAAGAAGAAGTTTCATGGCCTTGAATAGACTATCAGTCACCACATCGATGAAAATCACTTATATGATACTTTCAACTGACCAAGGATCCAAAGCCTAACCCAGTATAAAAACCAAAATTCCCATTGTTTATTTCCTTATGAAGGTTCTCCCATGTAATAAGTGATTAGGTCATAGGCTCTAAAAAACTTAAACATTTATTTTTTCACCTTATAAAAAATCAATTTCTATATAAGATCCTCAAAACCGTGATCTATAGTGGTATCATAAATAACCATTGAGGGAGAAAATTTAAAAAAAACTAAGTGAAATGATAAAAATAGTAGATCATGAACACGATACCATTGTTTATGTGTAAAAAATATCATGATCTGTCATCTTTGAATATCCCATGAGTAAAATTATCAAAAAAAAAAGCCTGATTTGTCTTATATGATCCTACCATGCTGATATTTCTGAGAAACGATATCTCATATGCATCATATATGTCCTCAAATTATACACATGTCATGAGTAATTTTACTCTGAAGGATTATTTGTAAATGATTGATGATGGAATTCATAGACTCAAGCCACTTTTTTTCCTCTATTGGTACACTTTGTCATATAAATAGTTCTTAATGATAAAACTAGAACTATGTAGTCCAATCAAACAAATAATGACTTCCTCTTATAATTGTGTGTCCCATAAACTGAATACCATTTAAAAAACTATGTAGGTGATTCTTTTCAAGAGGAGGAATTAGTAACACTAGGCCCCATTTAAAAATCAGTTTTTCATTACATTCTCCACCCTCGTAGTTCTCAAAAGGAATTTTTCACGGTGGCATGTTACTACAATATCTATAATAGGACTGAAAGTCACATATATAATAGGTTTGAACAAATATTATTGCATAAATAGAAAAAATAATATCATCATTCTATTGTGTAAAGTTTTCACTTTATAAATATAATTACCACAGAACATTATCATGGATTTTCAATGTAGAGTTCCACAAACATATTATTTAGGAAAAACGTATATATGTTATTGAGGAAATATTAAAAAAACTCAACATAATATAATAAATAGAGTGATCAAACACAATAAAGCGCACGAATTTCAACTAAATCCTACATTCCAAAAATTATACACTAACCCATGCTCTTTGGTTACCCTAAATCTATAGTAAGTCCTAATAAGTGAAAATTTATTAAAATAAGGCAACATTTTTTAAAAAAAAATAACCTAATAGTAATAGTGAAATCCAATGTTAATAATCAAATAAATGGTAATAATGAAATTCCCAATACATGTATCATCTACACCAAAATATAATGTTCATCATATATTCCAAACAAAATCTTTCTCCTATCTACTATACCATAAACATCGGGAAGAAATAAAAAAGGATTAGATAACACTTTGTAACATGTCTATTCCATTTAACATATACTTTGACCAAACTGGGTTCAACATATATCCATAATTTCTTTGTATAGTTGATAGTTTTCTGAATATTTGAGATGGTGTGTTTTTTATAAGGGGAGATTATGCCCTTTTTGTTATAGTAAAACATAAATAATGTTTGATAGAACATTATATCTAACATCAAAAAAATAATTTTGGATAAAAATTAAATCAAATATTATTTGTATAGAAAAATATTATTTCCATCCATGATATAACAAAATGAGAAGACACAGTGCTAGATAATAAAATATAGATAAACAAGATCTCATAGAGGCATATCATATATGAGTAATCCAAAAAATTAGAAAGATATTGGAGATGATAGTAAAACTATTACTATGTATATACATGATCTATTATCTCTACTCATACCATGGACCATACATCGGTAATGGTTTAAAAGCTTTTCTACCAAACATTAATCACAAGTCATAAGGAATACTCAGATACTAGGGTACTGAAGCAAGGTATGTATAAACTTTTACAGGTCACCACCAATGGTGTCCCTCACATAATCAATATATGTAAGTGTATTTTCTATTTTTTATATAATAAATGAAAATAATCAAGGAAAATAACAATAAATAATAAATCATATTCCTATCTTATACAATTCCACTTGAGAGATACCATACCTTCTTCATTTTTAATTGTGGTGTCTTTGAACATATCACATAGTTAGGAAATTTTTATCATGTTCCATGTCATAGTTAATGGGAAAAAATAACTTCAAAACATAATCATCAATTTATGGGAAATTCATCCCAAAAATATATTCATGATGGAAGGAATACAATCCATTGAATACCAAAATCATCAAAACCATGGTAATAAATCATGTTTATGTGGTCACATTTTAGGAAAGAATATACCAACATAAATAAAATCCCAATAAAAAAATAAAGAGTGGAAATTGTGTCCTTTTCTATAATTATAATCACAAAGGGAAAGAGTGTCCCAGCCCTCGAGCCATGTCTCATGAGAGGGGGTGTAATTTCCTACCATCACCGTATTAATATTGACAACACATCCCCTTTCCTATAATTATATCATCCTAGTAATTTAATCCTATATTCAATGGAATTTTTTGATAACTTGATAAAACACCACATCCTTATGATCATTAATATCACATAGTCATTTTGTCCCATTTCTGTAGTCACAATATCCCAATCATGTTCAAACATAATAACGGACATAAAATACCTCATCACAACCTACATGTCATAAATTTTCTTTAGGTAGAACTAATAAAAACCATAAAGGGTTATATAATCCCACATACATGATTAAAACATAACATGAAAACATAACATAAAAATTTCATACTAGGTTTGGAATATCATCCAAATGACATTATATAAACTCTTGGTTAGTCATCATGTGCTCAAAATATTTAAATAGAAAAATCCAAGACATATAATACCTATTTTATCTAGATAGTGGTGGAGGAACACTCAATGAGGTTATAGTTTTATTAAACTTATAAAATTATATTTTTATTGGATGACTGGGAACCCAACATGAAGAGATAACAAAAAAGGATTAAAAAATAAATAAAACCACCATTCCATTCTAGAAAACATAAAATTTTTATTTCATTACACCCTTAGAAGTATTTAGTCTATATAGTATTTTTTCTCTCCATCTCATTTCAAATGATATCGTCAAATATAAATTCCATATATTCCCATGTCATGATATATTCCCCCTAGTTTATATTCCCTTAATTAAATCCATTGAATAAAATTAATCCCTCGCTATCTATCCATGTCACATGTTTGCAATTGTTGTCAACTTGAAACTTAATTTCCTATATCATATCATAGGTCAATCCTACTACTACAACATGAAAGGGTCCTATAACTATTTTTTCATTTGAGTGTGAAATTAGATCTGTAATATAAGGAGGGTTACCTTTTCCATTATTCCAAATGCTCCCCCTCCATTCAGTAGTCAACATTGATCATCTGAAACTTCACATATTTCCATGGGTTCAGGATTTAGTATATCACCATCTAGCTTAGAATAATTCACATAATGACTATCCTTAACCTCAAATCAAATTAAATTAGAACTACCTCCTTCTTATATAGTTCGACCTCATCTTCATTCTCCATTACATTTCCCCCTCCATCGTCAATTTGAAACTGGAATCACAATGTTTTGAAAAAGGACATCAGATAATATAATATAGTTCATACTTTATCTCATATTCTATATACATTAATTTCTAGGATGTATTTACATTTAGAGTCCAAAAACATATATTCACCTATAATGGGAGAAATGTCAAATCCATGGTTCTAATGACAATACCCATGAATCAAATCTACATTTTTTCTTTTCTCTTGAATGAAAAAACTAAAACCTTCCAATCTTCTTTATAGTTAGAGGGGACCTTTGAATGATCATTATCTATTATAGGTTAATTATTTGATTCACTATATCAAACCCATTAAAACATATATTTTATCATAACAACTTGTTTATATTCATGAATTTGTTTCATATATATCTTATGTTTTCATAATTTAGGTCCCTTGTCAAAATTATTTCTATACATTTTATATTTTCATAATATCTCAAGAATGTTATTTATATTTACTTATAAGGTTCTATCCTAAACTTATTTCCTTACCTATGAGGATAATTATATCTCCAATATTGAATTTCATATTAGAATTATCAAAATTATATGATCCATAATTACTTTCAATTTGAAATATTTTACTATATTGTATGTCACGTCATTTTCTAGTATTAGAACAACAAAAAATATTGTAACTCAATTCCATAGATAGAAGTATAATCACCCACCCTCTAAAATTGGATTAAATGTCCTAAACATACTCAATTTTATCATGATACTATATATACTTTTTCACCTATAATCCGAAATAGGGGGATTATCCCCCCATCTAAACCACCAACTTCTAAGATGAATCATCTCTTATCATGTTATTCACTATTATATTATGTTTTATTAGATCCAAACTATTTTTTATTTCCTTTTATAAAAACCTATATTAATTTAGGAAGAAATAAACGTGATATCACTATCCTCGCAAGTTCATGGTGATATACCTAAGGAAGGTGGAATAAATAATAACGATAATAAATGAACATTGTACTAAAATTAAACCATATAATAAAAATAAGAATATTCCTAAATTTCTATTCAAATAAAATAAACTAATTCCTTAAAACATAATTTTTTTATATAAATTCATAGGGTGAAGGGGAAACTAAATTGTTTGTATTGACTATTAAACATTATAATTTTATTAAATAGACTACTAATGATTTGAAATATTGATATATTTTTTAAGGGAGGAGGAAAACCTATATATCTATCCTAATAGATCTGAATTCATATTGACATCCTAGAACCATATAAGTAGATAGAACAAGAATCCATGGAAGATTAATAGATATTTTCAAAGAATAATGGAAATTTTTTTCATTCAAAAAATATATCAAAATTTAATAATATTACAATAAACATATAGTCATGTGATTATTAAAATCATAGAAAACATTAACAAATGTGTGATGTTATCCACTAATTGATGAATCTAGTGATGAAAATTCACCTTTAAATGAGGGAATATAGATAAAGCTTCTAATAAATACATAAGGTAGAGTTTAATTTTTGATATTCCTTTTTCGGTGAGGGTTAATTCAAGAAAAGAGGTGTGAGGGTGTCAAAAGGTATTTTGGAAGAGTGAGAGGGGTGAATCCCTTAGGCTGAGCTAACAGATTACTATTGATTTATCCCACCTCGATCAATAAATGATGAGGTAGATAGTATTCCATTATTTCTATAGTACATAATTTTATTGTATTGATTTTGAAAATATAAAATTCATTCCATAATAATATATACTGTCCAACACTAAAGAGACAATATTTATTCTCACGAATGACCTGACTCAAGACACCCTTCCTAATTCTATATTATTATTATATCCATTTAGGAAACAATACACCAAAATATAACCAAACCATCATAAAAATCTCATGGATTCCCCCATGGGGTACCAAGAATAAAATACCAACTTGTATTTTTTCCATGTATATACACATCAATGGCCTTGATTCCCTCGAATAATAATTAAAGGCCCCCTCGTGTCCTCAAACACATTATCCATATTTGAATGGGTAAGAAGAAATTTTTTAATTTAATTGTAAGTTTATTTCATATGGGATATGAGACGACATATCATAAATCACATTAAAATAGCATAAATCATCTGGATTAGTTATGGAACACCATCCTCGAGGTAATCGAATCCCACTATCTACGTATCACTAAACATGTAGGTTCTAACATGTAGAAATATTAAAATATATAAATGTCTCAAATTAGGGTGCAAATGATGGAACACATTGAAATCACTGTAGAAATAAATAATAGATTTATGGGGTATTTAATCATTTCTATTTGAGACTCACTAGACTTATGGAAATAACATACATTTGTTAGAACTAAGAGATATTTGGACTCAAGAAGAAAAAGGGAATATTAGAGTTTGATACGTTTGGAAGAGGTCACATATAAGTCTAGAAAATAGTGATACAAATATATTTTAATAAAATTTGAAGATATTATTTAATTAAATTTATAATTTAAAATAAACTTCTAGTGAATAATTGGTACCCTCAATGCAATCATTGTGTACCTAATCCCGAACTATGTACTTACCCATAGGGAACTAAACCCATTGAGAATCTATATGCGATATTACCTATCTTACTAAGCCAACTATGTATTATAGTCTGAAACAACCTTGAATAAAGTTTCCTTTTTTCATTGGAAAGGTGACATGAAATGTTATCCATCATCCTAAAACATACATTATGGCCTCCACAAACACCTAAATATCTAAAAAACACTTTATACACGGTTTGTATGAAATAAAATAATATTGAAACTCAAATAAATTATTTCATATATTAATTATACACAATCAACCATTAACAAGCATATCAACACATCATAAACATATAAGACTAATTATTCAGTAAAGGGAATGAAATATAATAATAACAAATATCCATAAATTAATAATGAATTAAGAACAATATTAAACATACCTAATGAAATGAATATAGGAATAAAACTGTTCTAGGTATTGAAAAAACCACATGATGAGAGGTAATATTTCATGGATGGATAACATAGTATTCCCCCTTGACCCTAGGGGTCTATATATGCTAAATAAAAAGTGTATAGGTTGAGGATAGATCATTTTGATATATTTTTTATGTAGTGTTTTTAAGATAATTTGTTTTTAGTAGGATATTTGAAAATATGTATATAGATACATGTTTGTGGTATATTTTTATGAAACCTTTTTTATTTTTATTTTTTATGTTATATTGTAAAATAAAATAACATTTTGATAGTGGTTCTTATGATGAGCTTAAAATTTTAATTCAATAATTTTTCAATGATATGATTTATGATGATTGGAATATTGGAATGATTTAGTTCTAGGTAGAGTATATTGTGAGTCTTTAAAGGAAAGGCAAATTTTAGATGATTAGGACATAGATTAAACTTTTTAGTATTGAAAGATGAGATTATGACATTGTATTATGGTTTTACTACATTTACAGTTCTGTATGCATGAAACTAACTAATATATTCATTATTTTGGTATTAATAACTAATTATGTGGATTTACTATCCCATAAATATTTTTTAATTTTTGTAGAATCATATTTTTTATGGTGTTGGGAATCATTATCTTGATGAACACGGTATCTAAAAAAATCTTTTAATTAAGAATTGATTGATATGATAATGAGTTATAAAATAATATTAGGGAAATTTTATGTTTTTTAGCTTAGAATATATTTTTCCATTATAAATTTTATTATATTTTTTATTTTTTATTATATTTATTTATTATATAATTTTTGTGGTTTATGTTGAAATCATATATTCTTATGTTTTGAGTTATGCATTTCATTTATATTATTCTACCACTTTTTATTTTCCTAATTATATTTTATTTGAGTCTTTAAATCCTTATATTCTAGTTAGTAACACATGGCTTATTAAATAAAAAATTGGGGTGTTATTCTCATACTCATCATTGATATTATGAAATATATCAGCATTGATGGAATGTTTAACATTATGGTATTATAAATTAGATTAAGGACTTATATTAATATTTAAAGAAACATAATGGGCTACATCTTCATAATATTGTCATTTAAATACATCCCAATGGAAGGATTTTATCATGTCTTATAATAAATGTAATATAATACCATTATATATTGGCATATTTATAATATTGGACTATATTTGAGTTTTAATATATTTTTTTCCATCCCACCCAATATTTTTATTGTAAATTAAAAATTTTAAGTCTCTAATTTATAAAATTATATAATAACTAAAATTATTTAATTTGTAATATATATATATATATATATATATATATATTAGTATAATAGATTTTCATATTTGTAGTTGCTAGTAAAGGCTCTTAACGTAATGGAGTAAGTGTTGTTAAAATGAATAACCATTATGTCAAATGTGTTATAGAATAATCATTAATTATGGGATGAAACATTGGACCACAAGGACATTATTAATTTGATTTATCTTCAAGAACTATATATTCAATTATGAACCAAATTTTGAAGATGTAATTATTTAATTGGGGTAGTTTATGGTAAAGTTATTCCATTGAAAAATAAATTTATATAAATACATGAATCATTTTGTTTAAATATAAATGAACACCTTCTTTATATCCAATGATATACTTCATATTCCATGATATAAACTCATCATAACTTCTAAAAGTAATTATGTATTATAATAATGTAATTAACACCATGTTTATGATCATTACCACAAATTAATGCTAATCCTAGAAAATAAATAAAAATATAATAATTTTTTTAAAATGGATTTGAAGAAATGGGTATTTTATATGTTACTGATATCCAATATAATCCAGGTCATATGGATATGACTAATGATATGATATCTTTAAGGATAGTTGTTTTAAACCTTGTCTTTTATATTTAATTTGGATTATAGGAATTTTTTATGTGAAAAAATAGAGGGAAGTAATTTATAGATAAATGTAAAAGAAATATTGTCTATTATTCAATAAATATCATTTAGTGACCATATAATATTGTTTTTAATGAATATGAAATGGGTGGCTTCGTTAGGATATGAGTAAATGTAATATGAATAAAACATGTTTGTGATCAACATATAGTAATTTTCATAAATAAATGATATATTTAGTGGTGTGGTATATTATCTCTTTATAAAACATTTATGAAGATGAGAGAGTTATATATATGGACGTTTTAAATAATATTATATATCATTCTTATGGCAGGTAAGGAATGTTCCTTCATGTGAGTTATTAGAGAGTGGATGGACTATATATTCCACCTAGATCAGACAATGTGAGTATTGATGTATAAGAATTCAAATTTATACAACCATATTTTTTATAATAAATTTTGTACACCTCTCAAATGTAATCCCTTTGTGCCAACCCAAGGTCATAGTGATGTCCCTAGTTTCATGACCCAATTATAAAAAAAATCCCTCTAAGAACTGCATGTATGTATAGCATTGAGCACTCTTTTATAATTTAGGTCCAATACATAAAATTCACCCGAGATCCCATTATGAAATTGAGATACTTTTAATAAAATATTGTCAATTAATATCTTTATAGTCTGGATAAGGTATTTATTAGAAAAATAATTTTTTTCATTGGATAAGTAATTCAGCATTTATGGAAAATATTCCATTATATAAAAACATTTTTTTATTTTTTTATTAATTTAATAAATATATCCAAGTATGTTGTAAATTTTAATGAAACAAATACCCATTTGTAATTTAAAACATTGAAATTATGATTCTGTGAATTTTTTCTATTTTTAGAGATAGTACAATTTAACTTTTAATATTCAATACTCTATGTGTATAAAATATAATACATATGGGTATTATGATGTTAAAAATTAAAATAATCATAATTAAAAATTAAAAAACAAAAAAAAATCTACATATGAATTACTTTAACAAAATATATTTTACTCATATTGTTAATTATAATATAAATATTAAAGGATTAAAAATATTGTAATCCAATAAAAAAAATTAATTGATAACCATATTTATAATATTCCTTATATTTATTTCAATATTTTAAATCATTAATGGGAAAAAACGATTTCTTATTGAATTTCATTGATTTGTATATATAAAAATAAATGTTAGTAACAATTTATAAATTTTTAAAAATAACATTTATTACCATGATTATAATATTATAAGATACCATTATCCTTCCATGTGTGTCCCACTATAGCTTCCACATTTTTTCTAGGTTTGGAATGTGTTTGTTGTTGGTTTGGAAGGCTTTGGTGGTGGTTGGAACTTTTATGAAAAAAAAATGTAGAAAATTTACACACTGTTTAATGATATAATAAATTATGAAATAGTTTAATTGGGATAAAAATACCTGAGTTGACGGGTTTTTAGGAGTAAACCATTAAATATAATTACACTACATGTATTGGAATTATATTCCATGTAATGGAATTACATACCATGTAATTATGAAAGAAGTAGATTAAAAATTGTAATGTTCTTCATTTTGGTTTTTTTTTGAAACCTTCATCCTCTAACCCTATGGAAACTCTTAGTGGATTTGGAGTGATTTATTCATCTCTAGTCATTGTATAATGGTGTTGGATACTTGTTATGACCATTTTTCTTTGGTTCCCTTATGTTCCTCCTTCTAATGAAGTGGTGGAACCTTTGATAGTTCTGGATTTCGTGGTTGATATTAATCCTTGGATTTGGTATAGATATCTTCTTCCATTTTTGATTTGATCATCTTACATTAATTGGGGTTTTCTATTGGCGAGCATTTTTTTATAAATTTTTAGGTTTTTGGACTACTATTGAAATCCCAATGTCTTGATTTAGATTACATATATTTAAATATAGAATATATTTTAAATGATTAGTAATTGAGTTCCCAAATTTGAATTCATTAATTTGGTATATTAATTAATTAAAGAATTATGAAATTGGGGATATTGGGATTGTATGTAGTGATTAATTATTTGTTGAATTAATTAAGATATATTTATATGATAGGTAAATTCATTGAATCGGTTAATTAATTATTAAATTAATTAATGTAAAGGATGTAATTAATCAATGGTTGGATTTATGAATGTGATATATGTTATTAATTAATTGTTGAATTAATTAATGGAATTGCTGTAATAAATTAAATTGTGGATTAATTTAAGTGATTTAAATTATTATTTAATTTCTGAATTAATTAATGGAATTTATGTAATCAATTAATGGGTGTATTAATCTAAGGGATTATCATGATTAATAAATTATATAATTAATTGATGAAATCAATGTAATTAATTAACTGTTGAATTAATTTATGGATTGATGTCATTAAAAAAATTTATAATTTGTTTAATTAGATGATGAATTAATTAATGTGATATTGTGACACATTTAAAATTGAGATATTGTAATATATGTGTTACATGTGTGTGGAACATGGATTGATGATCCAAATATTCATATGTGTTAAATGTATGTGGGATAGGGATTGAGGCTCCAAGAACACAAATTTGTTAAATGTGTAAGGGATATGGGAGGAGGCTCTAAATACCCATATGGGATAGTGATTATGGTTTGGGGAATGTTGCTCCAAATACTATAGTGACATTGAAGTGTGGTATAGGGACTGAGGCTTAAAATACCCATAGGGTGTTTGAAAAGAAGTTATATGCCCAAGAGTTGGTATTAGTCAATGGTTTCAATTGTCCATGATGTGAAATGAGAAAATGGATGGTAAAAATGGAATTCTGATATATGGTGTTACTTGGGGATAGTTTAGAATCTGGCATGGGTCGATACATGAATTGAGGTTCAGGTTTCCTTAGGAACCCATGAGTTTATGTGGTTAAATAAAGTGTAATTAAATAAATTTGAACTATTTATATTATTATAGGTATGTTATTCTTTATAAAACTAAATAAACTGCTATATATTGGGAATTTTTATATATATATTTGGTTCTGGTCTACTAATTTTTACTCATACCCTACTCATAATTCCTGATCACTACCTGAATAAATTTCATTGTGTAGGATAGGATAAGGTAAAAGGCCCTCTGTTAGGTGGATTATTTTTCATAGGGCATTGGTGAGGAAACTGGATGTGGGTCAGGACCTACATAGGAGTAGTTAATTTCATTATTTTTTGGGTTTTTGCATATTGACACTTGGAATATACTTTAATATAACATATCTTTTATTTAGTTTTGGATATTATATTCCCCATTTTGGTAATCTTGGTTTATTCATTTATTATGGTTATGGTTTTATTATTGGGTTATTTTTTGTTTATTTCTATTTTATATTACTATAATCTTAAGGGTATAGTCTCCCCATTATTGATATTACACCCTTACTATAATTTGGAAGCCTCTAGCATATGAGGAGACACACCTGAGGTCATTCGGCAGAAATACTTAGGGCACAAGTGTGTGGTAACCGGTCTAGGACATCACAATGTGGTATCAGAGACTAGATTTATTTTATTTTATTTTTTCTTAATAATTGGGAAAGGTAGACATGGGAACATGAAAATTCAAGCCTTGGACATGAGTTCATGCATAGGAGTAACTACACCATGTATAGGGGATAATGAGAATACTCAGGGTGGGATTATTATCATTGGTATTTGTTGTGATAATTGGATGTTATTTTACCTTGGGTGACGCACTTGATGTGTGATGGGATAATTTGTTTTGAGACTTTATAATTTTTTGACTCCTGTCCAGAAATGGAATGATATTTGAGTATGCATGCATCATTCTAAGAACTTGTGGTTATTTTATGACATGCATCATGTTAGGTATGTACAAGAAAATGGATTTTGGGTATGTTTTTTTAACATGAACTACTTTTCCATTCTTGTGAATTTGAATTGAAAATGGTTCCTAATATGAAATTTAAAATTTTGAAATGATGAAAAACATAATATAAATGGGATTCTAATGTTATTGTTAAATAATGATAATGAGTTTTCCCTTTGTTAACTTTGACATAGATATATGATGGTTTAGGGTAGTGAAAGCACCTTGAATCTGACCGTGTGCCAATGAAAAATGAAAAATGACCTGTTTTGGATTATTATGACTTCCCATAACTTTGTTACTATTGTGTTATGTGTCCTAAGGGGCATTTATTGAATTTTAGAGATATGCATGTACGAGGATGCAGGTTCAGGGAATGATTGGATGACATTCCTGTAGATGATTTATCAGCAGTAGAACATAAGGCACCAATAGTACTAGGTGAGGAAGTCAGAGAACAGTTCTGAGATAAAATCTCTCACTTAATGTAGTATATTTATAAAAACCTATGGAGGTTCGTGAAAAGAATTTTCAACCTAAAAATGGAGTTATGGATATAAAACACTTGGACTTTTACTATAGAGGGTGGACCTGATGCGATAGAGTTCTGTATTGAGTCCATCCAGACTATACATGACCATTTAGAGCCTCCTTCTAAGATGTGGGAAAAGTTGGCCACTTACATTTTATAATTATCATCGAAGCACTAGTGACATTTTCTAACTCGGATAAGTCAAGAAGACATGATGGCTTGGAAGTATTTTTTGGAGAAGATCCTAGAACACTTTTATCCAGTGATACTGAGATGGGAGAGATTGGTTGAGTTCATGAAGTTGATATAGGGGACCATGTTCATGATGGACTATGTTTGTCGCTTCATAGAATTGAAGTAATTTTCTCTAGTGGTGGAAAAGGCTGAGACATCTATGACCATGATTTTTTAGGATGGGAATAAATTTCAGATGATATTCCAAGATAACCTCTTTTAGTTAAGGATGATTGTAGACGTGGTGTATCAAGCCCTCATAGCTGAGGGTAAAGTAAAGAGGATTCCTATTAGGATATATGGTTGTTGCTAGATGATCATGATATGCATCGTCCGATGGTAGGAAGTGTCACAATAAGAATGTTATCCAGTTGGAATCTGATGAGTGTCTAGGGGGAAGAATAAGTTACTTAGGATCATACCCAAGTTCTTTTCCACCAGTGTGGTAGGAAGGGACACCTTTGTAAACAATGTCCCTATACACTGAGGGAGTTCTGAGCCTACATAAGGATTGGGCTTCTATAGGGGTTTGGCAGGAACCCATGATATACGGGTAGTGATGGAGGAGCTAGATAGAACCATATTTTGGTAAGGGGTATTATACACCGTATGAGTATGCAAGCTACTAATCCAATGGTTATATAGGTAGAAACAGCAGAAAGGGAGGTTTAGGGAAAGAGGACTTGTATCAGATGAGTGGTGTTGCTCAATGGACTCATAAAATATCATAGGAAATATGGGTTGGATAGATACATGTCATTCAGTATACACTTATAGATACCAAGGCTAGACCATAAATAGTGAGATGTATTATTCGTATGACTTCTACATTATTTGTTGCTTTATTTGATACTAGTGCCTATCGTTCAATTTGTTCACAACTAGTAAATAGTTTGATCCTGGTGGGGGAGTTCAAGAGTGGGGAGATGACAATAGATATGTTATTGGGAACAAGGTCGGGAGACATCTTATTGTGAAAGGGTGTTCTATCATGGTTGGGAAGTATCATTTTCCTATGGGTTATTTAAATAATTTAATTGTTAGGATTTCACATAAATATAGGTATGGACTGGTTAGTATCATACCGAGCATGCATTGATTTTTATCATAGGAGATTGACTTTTACATTTACTAAGGTTGACAAATATGTTCAACATGGAGAGTGGGATATCAAGGAGGGTCGTGTAGGGATTATTCATCTGCAACTGGGGAAGAACACATCTCTAGTTTCCAGTCTTTTTCTAGAAGATAATGGTTTGAATAATGATTTCTTTCCACCCATTATAGATTAGATTTAGGTTTTTTTTCTTGAATATTTATCTAGGCTTCCACAGGAGAGAGATATGGAATTTACAATTGAGGTCATGATGATGACTGAGCCCATTTCTATTCCACCATATAGAATAGCATCAGTAGAGCTTTATGATGTTAAGACTCAACTAGAAGAGTTAAACTATAAGGGTTTTATCTGTCTGAGTACGTCGCTTAGGGGTTCTCCAATCTTGTTTTGAAAATAAGATTGATATTACTCTCTACATTTGTGGTGATTAATGGAAGTTGAACTATATGAATATAAAGAACCAGTATCCTCTTCTGAGAATCAACGATCATTTGGACCGGTTGAGAGGAGCTTGTGTTTTCTACAAGACTAACTTGAGAACAAGGTATCATCAGTTGATATTTTTTCTTTCTGATATATTGAGGGCTACTTTTAAAAGAATATACTTATATATAAGTTCATAATAATGATTTTTGCGTAAAAAATGAACAAGAAGTGTTTATGTCCTTGATGAAAATCATCTCCCATCCATAAAAAGATCAGTTTGAAGATGTGTTTATTGATGCAATATTTGTGTTCTCCTAGACTCATGATAATCATTCACAAAATCATTATATTGTCTTGAGTACACTAAGAGAGCATCAGTTATATGCCAATCTATCTAAGTGTCAGTTGTGGATTTACTTGGAACACTTCTTAGGTAACATCATGTCTTAGAAAGGTGTATTAGTAGATGTAGATAAGGTTCATGTAGTTTTTTGTTTGAAGAATCCCAATAACTTTTTTGATATCCATATCTTTCTGGGGTTGTAGGGATATTATCATTGGTTTATAGGAGAGTTTTCTTGATTGGAAGAACCACTATCGATCTTGACCGAGAAGGGGATAAATTTGCAATTGATAGAATCATGTGATAATTCCTTCCATGAGATGAATATGAATTTTACATTGGAACCAATCTTGATCCTACCTAATTTGGGTGACGATTATACGGTGTTTTGTGACCCTTCTAGGAATGGACTTGGAGTAATGTTGATACATGGAGATTGAGTTGTGAGATATGGAGCTTGTCAGTTGAGGCCAAATGAACTTAACTAACATATATAGGTCCTTGATTTAGCTTTAGTAGTTTATGCTTTGAAGTGATGGTGAAATTATCTATTGGGTGATATGTTTATTGTGTGTAAAGATCACAATAGATTTAGTAAAATCATTTCACATCATGATCTGAATATCCAATAGTTGAGGTGAGTTAATTATATAAATTCATTTGATTTTGATCTAGCCTATATGCCTAGAAATGGAAATACTATTTCTTACACTCTAAGTAGTAAAAATCAAACCCAGATAGTTCATGAGTCTAGTAATGAGTGGAAGCTGATAACCTTACTAGTACAGATTCATGTTTTGGTTTAGTAGATTTAGAAGAAGATGAATCTCATATTTCTTTCAGTGGAGTATACACTCTTGGAGAGCATCAAACAAATGCAGTATGAGTATCCATAATGATTATCCGATAGGTAAAGCCTTCAAGAGGGGGATTCTCCTTTATATTGGACCATATATGAGGATGAGATCTTCTACATCAGGAATTCATTTGTTGTGCCTATTAGTAGGCAAGAAGAGTTGATGCATGGATTTCATGCCTCAAAAAGGATGGTTTATCTAGGTGTTACCAAAATAAAATGTGAATTATGATTATAGTCTAGGAGGATGTGCATGAAATAAGAGATAACATGGTTTGTGACACGATACAACACCTTTTAGTAGGTGAAGGCCGCTAATAAATGACCTGGGGGTTTTCTATACCTATCACCCATTCCAAAATGAAAGTCGGATGATGTTACAATGTATTTTGTATTTTTTTCCTGAGGTCTCCTCAAAAGAATGAAGTTATTTCAGAGATTGTGGAATTTTTAAAAAGTTAGTTCAATTTTTAACAGTGAGGGAGACTTTCTCAATGGATCTGTTGGGAGAATTGGATGTTCAGAAAATAGTCTATCTTCGCTGGGTTCCATGGGCTATAGATTCATACCGTAAATTTTTTTTTACCGTTTTTCTTTTTCAGATATTATTTAAGGTTCTTCATTATAATGTCTTATTAAGTAAAGAATTCTCCACATAGATAGATGGAAAGTTAGAGCGTACTCTATAGGTGCTTGATTATATGTTGTGAGCATGTGTTCTTGGCTTTGTTGTGTCCTAGTAGAAGCACCTATCTTTTGTTGAATTTTCATATAAAAATATTTATTAAGAGATGATATAGATGGAACCATAAGAGGAACATTATGGTAGGCCATGCAGATCACCTCTATGCTAGATTGAGGTAGGTGAGTTAGAGTTGTTGGGATCGAGATTCATTCAGGAGACGTCTAAGGAGGTTCATATTATTTAGAAGTTTATGGCTTCATCTTAGAGTAGGAAGAAGTAATATGAATATATACATCGATGACCATTAGTGATATCAGAGAGTGATCATCTATTCCTCTAAGTTTCACCTAGATTGGGCCACCACAGGATATGGAGGAAGGGAAAGTTGCAACCTCGGTTTATTGGACCATTTGAGATTATGGAGTGAATTGGGCTAGTTCTATAGGGGTTGGCTCCTCCATGGTGATATAGTTTTTCATGAAATTTTCCATGTGTCGTAACATTAATAGTTTCACCCTAACCCTTCTCTTATGATCTATGTTGATAATGTTGAGGTTGAGAACGATGTGTCCTTTGGGTAGTATCTGATAAATGTGTTGGATTGTAGTGAGAACATGTTTTGGGGGTGGATCATTTTGATAGTTTGAGTATTGTGGAAACATTAACATGTTGAGGAGGAATCATGGGAGAGATAAGAAGATATGTGATCTAAGTGTCCTGATATTTTTAAATTTACATTTTAGAGATTCTTGGTTGTGAAACTAGAAGACAAGTTGTTATAATCTATGGATATTATAAGATCCAATTCTCTTTCCAAGTATGTCCCTTATGAGTTTCATGTGTTATAGGTTTGTAATGTTTTTAATTTTTGTTTGTTAGGATTTATAGGTGGATGTATATTTAATGAAAAATAGTTTTGGCCTTAAAACTATCTGCAAAAAATTTATACACCATGTAATGATATTACACACCATTTAGTAGATTAATTTGGACGAAATCACCCACGGTGATTGGTTTTTCATCATAAAAAATTAAAAAAAATTACACGATTTGTAATGGGATTACAAATCATGTAATTATCCATAAAGTATATTAAAAAGATTCTTGTTGCTTTTTTGGTTTATTTTCCTTCATGCAGCCTTCATCCTATACCCCTAGGGTGACTCTTAGTGAATTTGTGCCTATTTATTTATCTCTAGTCATTGTGGATTAGTGATGGTTACCAAGTAAACCCTTTTGTATTTGGTTCCCATTAATTCCTCCATCCACTGAAGTGGTGGAACCATTGATAGTTATGGGTTTCGGGGTTAATCATGATTCTAGGTTTTGGCCTTGATCACTTTTTTCCATTTTTGATTTGACCATCTAACATCACTTGGGGTTTTAAATTGGTGATAATTCATCATAAATTTTGAGTTAGGTGATCTATTATTCAAATCCCTAAGTCTTTATTTTTATTACATGTTAGTAATTGTATAATTTATTTTGGATGATTTGAAATTGAGTTAAAAATTTGAATTAATTAAATTTGTTGATTATTTAATTATGTAATTGATAAATTGGGGATATTAGGATTATGGGTATTGATGAATTAATTTTTGAATTAGTTAAGTGGTATTGTAGTAATTGATAAAGTGACTTAATAGATTAATTATTAGAAGGGATCATATCAATTAATTGTGGAAATAATTGAAGGTATTGAAAAAATTAATTAATAATTAAATTAATTAGTAGAATTGATGTAATTAATTAATTGGTGGATTAATTAAAGGGATTTTGTGATTAATTTATTTTTGAATTGATGTGATTAAATAACTCTATAATTGACTAATTGATTTATGTGATTACGAAATAGTTTAATTTGATTAATTAATCAAGGAATTAATAATTTGATATTGTGACACATGTGAAATTATAATATTGTGATATATGGGTTAAATTTTTGTGGGACAGAGACTAAGAATACAACTACCCATATGTGTTAAATATTTATGGGATAGGGACTGAGGCACAAAATTCCCATATGTGTTAAATTTTTATGAGACAAGAACTGAGGTTCCAGTTACCCTTATGAGATTGTGAGTATGGGATAGGGATTGAGGCTCCATATATCCATACGGTGTTAGACATTATGTTCAACACGAATGTGTTGGAATTGGAATATGGTTCCAATTGGTTGTGATGTGAAATAATACGATGAATAGTAATAATTGAATTCAGATGTATGGTGTTCCTTGGGGATAGTTCAGACCTTGGCATGGGCCGAAACATGTTTTGAGGTTCGAGTGTCCTCAAGAACCCATGGGATTATGTGGTTTAATAAAGTGTAATTGAATAAATATTAAATATTTAATTTATTACTTTTAGTTTATTCTTTATAAAACTACACACACTACTATAGAATGGATATTATTTTAGTCTCCATCAGTGGGGGCCTATAGAGTTGTACTCACACCCTACATTGGATTCCTAGTTGGTAGCTAAATAGATTTCATGGTTTAATGAATGGATAAAGAAAAAGGCTCTTTGTTAGCTGGTTGATTTGGGATGGAGCATGGATGAGGGAATTGGACAAGGTTCTGGACATTCATGGAAGTTTTTAGTGTCTTTATTCATTTTTGTTTTTACATATTAACACTTGGAATGTGATTTTGAATGAAATATCTTCTGTTTAGATTTGGATATTGTATTTCCAATTTTATTCATCATGTGTTATTGGTTTATTTTGGTTATAGTTATATCATTTAGTTATTTCTTATTTATTCCACAGTTATATTACTCTAATAAAGAAGGTATAGCCTCCCCAATATTGAAATTAGATCCTCATTGCTAGTTGGTAGCCTCTTTCATATGGGGAGGCATGCCTGATATCATGTGGTAGACCGTCTTAGGGCACTGGTGTTTCACACATAAGGTAGGTCACCATGAGGATTCAATACAAACATTATTAATTGATTATTTGTGTTTTACTATAAGTTGAACCCTTTGATATTCACTCCAAATCTTATTATCATAATTATACTCTCTGTTAATGTATAATGATATAATCATGAATATTCATTATTCATCAATGTATTTTCTCTCAAATATTAATAAAGGTTAATTTCAATTAAGAATTTCCACTTCCTATCTCCCCATATTTAAGATTTTATTTCGTACCATGCCCTTTCTAATTTTTTCCCACTTGTATGTAATTTTATGTTCATTGTATAACTATTTAGTCTATATGATATTCATTATTCTATTTAAAACCCTTTCTTTAAAATTTTTCAATATACATAATATTATTATAATAATCCTATATAATTATAAGAAAACCCTACTATAGGAATATTTAATTTTTATTTGTTCCATGGTATTAAAAATTTCAAATTATGATAGTGATTTGTTTTTAAAAAAAATTGTATAACTAATTTAGACATTATATGTACCCTAATCAGAATACTCGTTATTTTAATTGAGGTAATAAATATTATGAGTTCATTCTTAAAGAGTTCTATATCCACAATGAAAATAAAATAGACGGACTATAAAATAATAATTTTTTAGTGAACTTGTTAATTTCTATATGTTTCTTTCCTATAGGTAGATATTTATAAATTTTTATATTTATGTATGGATATTTTTTAATGAATAAAATTTCAAATTTAATTAAAATATCAATTTATACAATATAGAATCATTGTTTTGACTTTTAAATTAATCCATATGAAATTAATAAAAAAATTATCCATATTTATCTATGTATTATTATCTACTAACCATATTAATCCATGGAATTAGTAAAATTACCGACATGTTCATATATTGGTCGATTCCATACATGTGAATCATTATAAGAAAATTATTGATTATGACTACAAGAATGTATATGGTGTTTTTCAATGATTTTTTTTTCATGTATTGGTTAACAATTTTTACCCAATGAAGAAATACATAATACATGTTATATAGTGGTTTCGGTCTAAAATTATAGAGCATCCTAGAGCACTGGTGGGTCTCAATAGGAAAATAATATTTGGTGATTAGTTCTTCCTTACCATTTATGTTTGTTTTCTTATTACATGGACTTCATCATATATTTATGAATACACAACATTACACATCTCTAACATTATGTTCTTTAAAATTATTTTATGATTTATTTTATTTTTTCACTGAATTGTTTTTAAAATTCCCATATGATTTTTTTTATAATAATTTATGGATGTATGTAGTTTCATTAATATGGAATCCCTTTTTTGTATCTCAATGCACCATTTTCTGTTTTTCATTATTTATCTTCCAAATAATGTTGAATATTAGCTACAAACATTCGGATAGTGAAATAAAATATAATGGAAAAAGATATAAAATTATAGTTTTATTATATATTACATTTAATAATTTTTATTATTATATCATATTAGAAAATATAATACCATTGTTCCCTATAAAAGTAGAATAAGATACCAAAAAACAAGGTTTTAACAAATTTTTAAAAAAGAGTTATTACATTATTTTACCCACACTCTAGGTGATTCACATACCAAAACCATATAGCTAATATGTTTTATTATATAAACAAATTATGACCAATACATCATTTATAGAATATTTTAATTAAAATTTTATAATTTTTTATTAATTATAGAGATCATTAACAGATAGAGTTGTTCTAATTTTTTATAAGATAAATTATCAAATATGGAATTAAAATGATATTTTTTTGAGAAAACTAGTATTTTAATTCAATTCTACTTCCATGGAAGGATTATAAATTAGTAAAGATATTATATCATAATTAATTATAGACAATAAAAATGATGTTATTCTTTAAGTATAAAATGATAATTTAGAAAAAGTTTTTTTTTAAAGGTTTAAATTAAGGTGAGAGGTTTAAAAAAGTTAAATTGGATTATTAGACAACATATCATAATCCACTAAAGAGATAAAATAGTAAAATCAAACAGTATATCAGTCCTACTGATAAAATAAGGTCATAAAGTTTCACATATAATTTTTTTGTCTCCAATATTTTTAATGAAACACAGATGTCATTGGATCTAGGAGTGTGACTTAGGAGGGGATATAAAATGTAAAAATTTCAAATTTACTACATTGATGAATTACACTAGTATTAATAAAAAATATCTTAATAATTGAGAAAATTATTTAAAAAATTTTAAATAACATGAATTAAAAACAAAATTAATTTTGTATGACATGTGGGATTATAAAAAAGGAATAAAAATTCAAGAATTAGCATGAACAGTATAATTAAAATAAATTGATAATATAATTTTTGATTAACATAGTGAATACAGTAGTAATCATTTTGTGTAACTCTATATAAAAATTAAATATTTAGAAAAGATATATTTCAATAAACATTATATATAGTATTATTTATTTACGAAATAATTATATATGTTGTATAATTATATCTCACAGGTCATAGTTATAAATATAAGTAGTATGGGTTTAAAATATGATATAAAATATGTTGTGTTCATGATGGTTAATTATAAAATCTGGTTTTAACAAAAAAAACCATTGATCAGTTTTTTAATAAGAATTGTATTAGAATATATGATGAAGATAAATAATCTACTTTTAAAGAGTATGACACTATAATAAAATTATATTTATAATATAACTTGTATTTAATGATTTACTCAATCGAAAGTTAATGTTTTTATGGATGTGAACTAAAAATTTTATTTATGTTTCCATGTTAGAATTTAAGTAGTTATCCAAGATATTGATACATAATGAAATTAAAATATAAATATTAATATTATAGTTACTTAAAAGATGATATTATCAGGATTTGTAATTTTTTTAAAGAAAAATATATGATCTGTGATAACTCAAAAAACATTAATTTTTTTACACAAGAAATTGAAAATACAAGAAAAAATATTTAAATGTCTTGATGATTTTGTTTAGTAAAGAGGATGAATAATTTATTAAAAACATGATTATATATATAAATATAAAACTCTTGTAAAATAAATAATAAATATAGTAAACTAATTGAGTATTTAAAATTTTAGAGTTTGTCTATTGTTTTTTAAAAATGATAAATATATAAACGTTTTAATGAAAAATGAATAGATTTTGAGTATATTGAGTTTATTTTTCATATAAAACGTAAGTTTTAGATATTATTATGAATTACTTTTTTTGGAATATAATTAATAAAATATAATAAGAAAAAAAATTAAAATGTTTTTAAAAACTGATAAAAAATAATTAGAAACTCAAATAAATCAAGGTGTCATGAAATAAGAATTAGGGGATGATTGTTTAGAATTATTATAATTATTATTTGAATATTTTTATGGTAATTATTTAATATAATGATCTATTCGATAGAAGATAAAATATACACTACATTTTGTGATTTGTAGAATGATAAAATTGGCCAGTTATGAACTTATCATGGTTAAAAATAAATAATTCTAATCTTCAATTTTTTGATTGTTTAACTACATGAATAAGTGTTATGATTATTTTAAAAATCAAAATTAAATATAATTTGAGGAATAATTGAGTTATTTTCATAGGAAGCTATTTATTTTATTAAATTTAAGGATTTATTTGAAATTTTACAAAAAATAAATAAAGGAAATGGTATAGTTGTTAAGGATTAATCAAATAAAATAAATTTTTTATATTTATAATAAATAATCACCAACATAAAATTAAAATTATTTTACATGTTTTTTTAAAAATTACGACTCTTCAAATGGAAAACATGAAAACACATGAGAAATGTTTATTTATCATAATTGAAATAAAATGTGTGTTGATAATAGATAAAAGAGATTATAGTGAATGAAAATACTATATTTTTAATCAGTGGTTCAATAGAAGAAAATAATATTCCGAATAAGAAAATTTTTACATTGATGAATAAAATAATAATTTATTTATTCTTATTGATATTCTTAGACATAACATATTAACTACTTGATAATTTTATAACTCTATCCATGATGTTTTATTTTATAAAACAATTGTGTAGTTGAACGAAAATAATGTTAGAATAAAACTATTTTTAAAAGGAATTGTTTAAAATATTTAGTGGGTCATAATTAATGAGGATGAATATTAATTATAAATTTAATTTGAAAAAAATGGTTTGAATAAATTACCCATTTTAATTCAAAAAGAATGTATAGTATCATGATTTATAAGGCAATTTGTGATATGTAATTTTTGAAAGTATAGAAACAAATTGTATTTTTTGATTTTGTTCATCTTTAAATGATCCAAATTCCTTATAATCCAAATATATAATGGTTTCAATTTTTCCAAAAAAAATTCATAGATTTTTGAAGTATAATAGTGTTAAAATTAATATTGGGTTTTTTTAAAATTCATTGATGAAAGTAGAAGAATAAAATTTTTTATTCCAATATGATTACTGAATAAAGTTATTAGATTCATTAATTGTTTTTTATACAAAAATTAAAAACATTTTTTTATGAATAATTGATATTTTTTAAAAATAATTTCAGGAAAATCACATTTATTTTAGTGAAAAAAAACTCATAATGGATCATGGAATTAAATATAAACTACCTTTTATAATATCTAAAAATAAAAAATGTGTCATTGAATAACTTATTCCAATAAAAAAATGATTAAAAACAGTCAATTAACTATGGACTATGAAAAAATTGTAGGTAGGTAGTTCAATTTAACAATTTCATTCAAAATATATCATTGATTATAACATGTATTTAGAAAACCTTATGCATTATGTGTTAAGGAATGAAACCCAAACCAAATCATATATGAGTTTCAAAATAAAATTATATCTAACAAGTAAATAACACTAGTGTAACAAATTAATGTTGCATGATTCAATAAAATCTAAATGATCTATAATTTATTATAATAACAATTATTATAAATAAAAACATTTAAGAACTCAAATTATGAATAATAGTGGGGGAAATGTTTTTCCACATTTGATGTTTCGATAATTTAAAGTGGTATGATGGTAAAACCCACATGAGTTGTTATGAATGAAGAAATTAATGAAATAGTGAAAACTAATATATAAGATCATGAATATATGACTTTTATGATGAATGTGATTTATAAAAATCATCATTCTAAATCCATTCGGATGATATAGTTAATGTTTTGATAAATTAGGCATGATATCTCTTTAAATAATATTCACAGAGAAAATATATTGATTTTATAAATAAATTTACATTAGGAAATTAATTAATCAATTCAATTATTTATAGCTAGGATATTTAAAATTAATAAATGTATTTTAAAATTGGTGGAAATACGATCATTTGAAAATACATACTTAATATTTACATTTATCTTGAATAACTGTCATGATCTAAGAAGAGTCATCCTGGTATGAAGCTCCTTAGGCAGCTCATGACTTGACCTGAGGCATGTTCCCAATCACCCCTGGAATGAGATAGGAACCATGGTATTAGATACAATCTTGTGGCAAAAAAATCACCCATGTAAATATGATAAAAAATTATTTGTGGAATTCTACCATTGATCCTTCTTGGGGGGTTCAAAATTTGGATGTCAATGCATAATCATAAAAAAAGAATACATAATTAGACCAATCCCAAAATATTTATCAAATAAACAATGATCATGTCAATATAAATGTAGACTAAACAAAAAAAATAAAAATTAGAAAATTTGAGATGTTCTAGAGTACTATAATATAAAACAAAAAGCAAAATACGTAAAAAAACACAATGTCACCTTATGTCACCAACCATCCTTAAAACTAACATGATCACTCCATGAGTGAACCAAATCTGAAAGTATAACTTTCTAGAGGGAATCTATGACTATAGAAACCATGTCATATAATAGGAAGTGTGATTAAATAGTGTTGTTGGATTTCAATAAAGAATCTATTATTTGTATTATCCAAACATTATAGAAATACTAGATTGATAATGTAAATAATAATATTTTTTACTTGATTTTGAAGGAGGGAGCACCTGAATTTTATATAGATAATCTTTAAAATCTCCAAATAACATGAATACTTTATAAATCCTCTTAAAAGATATCATTTATCTCCTAAATTTTAAAACCCATTTGAAAACCTATTTCTTTAGAACTATTTGAGAAGGAACATCAACAATGATCAAATAATACTTTAACTTAATCATGAAAGTAATTTAAATTTTTTATTATTATAGAAAGTAGAAGAGATTAAATGAAATAACATAAAGAAGTAGTAAATTATTTTAGTTAGAATTATAAACTAGTTTAGTAAATTTAATGTAAGAGTAAATTAAATATACTCATGGGCATATCCTATTAATCTTGAGACACAATCCTAGAATCAATCAGTTGGAATCATCTACTGGCCAATCAATTCATCCTAAGTCTATTACAAACTAGCTCCTATATACCAATATCACTAGTGGAAACTGCCATGAAATCCAACTCCATAGGGGATCATATCCCTCTCATCATGACTATATAGTAATTTTCTTTTAATATCTAACTAAGACACCTATTTTCTCCATCATACTAGTAATAGATAGGGAGGAAATATTTTTTCCAAATAAAACACTCACCGAATATAAAAATAAAATGGACTCCATTCCAATGAAAAAACACAACCCTCTGTCACACACACTTCTCACTAATTCCCACAATTACAAATCATAAGGTAAAAAAATAATTAAATACATTTTCAATTAATTTAAAACATAGGTTCAAAAATATTTAGGTGAAGGTGTTTTTTATTTTATAATTGAGAAAATTTTCACAAATTGGTAACATATACTTATATTGTAATGTAAATCATATGTTTTCAAAATCCAATTTGAAAATTCCTTTTTAAATATATATCAACTTTTTATATTCCCTTTTCAAGTGCTTAACAATCCTTCAGATTACAAACTAATATTTTTATATTTGATTGGTTAAGATGGGGTACATATATGTGTATACATATAAGCATGTGCATTGAAGCACTCACAAACAAATATATATAAGCTATATTTTAATTCCAATTATAAATAATTTTCCATTTAAAACACTATTTAAATAAAATGGGAGTCCTCCTTTTAATCTGACATAGTCCATAAGAACTATAAAACCATAAGGAGCCGTTTTATTGAAAAAATAAAGATATTTTATTGACATAAAATTCAATAAATGATAAATAAATCATTTGAAAAATGAAAATAATTCCCTTTAAAAATATGTTTTGAAGAAAATACCTTTGTTTACTTTAATGAAACTCTTATAGTTAAAAACATTTCTTGTCTAATATCATTTCCAATTTTTTGTAAATACTTTTTCATTTAATTACACATATATGATACATTATTTCTAATAAATAGATTTTCATAAATCCAATCATATCATAAATTGTTTATAAAAATATAAATTCATGATAAATACCAACATGAAACAAGAACATATGATGAATATCCCTTATGAACATAGAGAGGGAGGTAAAAAGTGGAATACACACACCCGAGGAACCAAGAATATAATAAATTATATAAACAACCCCCTAGGGTTCATCCAACACTAACCCATAGAGGGTGAAAATGGATAAAAAAAAGAGTAAAGGTATAAAAGAGATAAATAGAGTCAAAAACCATGAATAACTCACCAAGAAACAAAGGAGGAGCCTCATAATCACAATACAGATGGAATAGGATGATAGTTCTAGTGTATATTGGCTAGATATTATGAGAATAAGGAGAGTAACTGGTTTAAGAATACAAAAAAGGGTATAATATGAAATTACAGTATTAAAATTTATATCCATGCCACATAGTTTGGTCAAATTGTTTTCCAAATCATGCACTCCTCACTATAAACACCTAGAAACAATAAGTGGTTTTGATGCCTAATTAGAATAACCATGATCAAACTATGGGAAATAGATATGTTAAGGCTTCTACCACACATGCTCAAATTCTAAAGGATTTTTACTAAGTGTGAACTAACCATACAACCTTCACTAAAACCATAAAAATAAAAATAAAAATAAAAATATATTTGAAGTCATGGTAAAACAAATAAATAACTAAATTAATAATATAAATATGAACATGTTTGATGGGGTGTGAAAATTATCCACATTATTAGACATTTCTCCCCCATAATTTCACTCAAATCCATAATAAAAACCTAGAGTTCCAATATAGAAACATCCCAAAACCCATCAATATTGGAAAAATACTTAATTTAATAAACAAATCCTTACAAAAATCATAAAATTTAAGGATCTAAAAGCAGTAAATGGTTTAATTAAAATTTTGAGACAATTAATAGTTTTTCTCGCTATATTTTTCTTATTCATTATATAGTATATATAACATAAAAATAGTCTGAGGGAATTTCTATCTATCCCCTTTAACCAATTGGACTCAAAAATAAACACAAACCCCATATCCAAATCCATATATCCATGAAAACAAATAAAAAATCCACAAAAAATTTATAAGGGATAAAAAAACATAGATATGAATATTATTAATTAGTAAAAATCTGAATAGACTCTAGTTATAGCACCTAAAAAGTGATCTATATGTCCAACAATGTGATTCATACTAAGATAATGATCTATTCTATTATATATTATCAAATCTATAAAATATATAAAGGTGGTAAAAATTAACCAAACTATTATAGGTTTTTATATATTCAAATAAGATGGATTTGAATTCTTGAAATTACCAACATGATGGTATATAGTAAAGCAACTGTTCATTAGAGACTTGGTAGTAGAGTATGAGGATTTTTTAGTGAAACTCAAATTTTTCTTCCTATTTTTATCTTATATCAATTCGTCAAAACACATTCAAACCTTAATGATAACATAAGAAATAGGTTAACCGCTATAACACCCAAATACTTCATAATATTTTCTTTTAAGAATAAATTTATTTTCTTCAATAACTTGTGATATAGGAAGCACCGAGTTTAAATGAAACACAACACTCAATTAAAATATTTTTATTTAAACATGACCATTATAACATATAAATTAAGGACTAAATAAATTATGATAATTATATTTTTTACATAGGTATATAATGAATTCAATGGTCATCTATTGATTAGAAATAAAATTATAATAATTTCATAAAAAATTATTTCATTATGAAAATTAGTTTTTTATAAAAGATCATTTAGTTGCACATTCACACATAATTTATTAATTTTTACTAATTTTAGAAAAAATATTAAAAAATAGATATAATTTTTTAATCATTATATGAAAAAGATATTATTTTTAATTTTTTGTAATTTTTCGTAAATTCTCATTTTTTGATGAAAAATAAGGTATTACATATTTTTATTTAAAACGACCATTTCATTTAAATAATCCACCAGACCAAAAATATTTCAATTTTATATTTAATCATTTAAATTATTTCACTGGAATCATGTTGATATTGAATTTTTATATAAAACTTTTTAATCTTTTCAATGTTTTTACCTTGGAATACAATTTTTCATAGAGTCTATGGTTTTTTTTAAGTTGAATTGTACCAATTATATGATTCAAATTTAGAAAAATGAATTCCGTATTTGAAATCAAAATAATTTATATCATATGATAATGTGAACTTAATTGTTTACAATAATGACTGGTAAAAATAGTAGAAACTAATTACAACAGTTAAGGTGGAAATGGGTTTATTGGGGATTAAACTAAGAAGATAAGGTTTAAAATAATCTAAAACATTAATGATTCCTATTTTTTGGAAATATTTCAACCCTAAATAATCCATGGTTCTATAATGGTAAATTTTTTATATTGTTTTATGTAAAAAAAAGAGGGTATCACTCCTTATTTTAAAAAATTACATGTGTTTCATCCTCTATAATTATAATAGGGTACTCCCCCTCTTCGCTTATTCACACCTCTCAATCAATTTTTCTAAACCAGGCCTTGAAAAAATATCTTTGAAACATCTTTACTCACATTATATAGTAGTTTTTAATTCCAAAATACCTACCTCATGGCCCTTAAGGGAAGATCCAAATGCGGTTTCACTTAGAGAAGGTAATTGTCTTAACAAAACACTTTTGTTTTCTTCCTTATTTTTCACCTTCAATTATGTCAAAAAATATAAAACATAATTACATAATTATCACCATTATAATAATATGTTATTATTTTTATGGAATAATTTTTTCCCATATTCTTCTCCAATAAATTGGTAATGAAATTGCCAATCATGTGTACGGTGGACTACCGCCTCGCGATCCGATTTAACTTCTCTTTTTTGTAAACACAATTCATGATTTTATTTAATTATGAATTTAATGTATATAAATAATATTTAAGATATTATTATAATTATTTAGTTGTAATATAACATATACCTTCTTAATTTTCATGACTTTTAAAATATGACAATGTTTCTCGTGTGTATGGCGGACAACCACCTTATGAAGTGATGCGATTCATTTCTCAATTATGATTTACATAGAAGGTAATAAGGATAAATTTAATGAATATATATGATATATATATATATATGACATGATATTTATTAGTTAAAATTAATATATCACCCACTAATTTACCCTTTAACCCATTAGTAAATGATATTGTCCCTCATGCATACGAATTACTTGCTATCTCAATGAAGCGATGTGATTCATTTTATTTTTCCAATATTTAAGAAAAAATTAAAAAATATTTAATAGGTACATATGATATTAATATCACTAATATAATTCAATATATGACTCATCTATATCCTATGAAATATAATTGGAACTTTCCAGAGAAAACATGCATGATAAAACAACACAATTAATACTCGAAATAGTGAAAACAATGAAATAATATTTAAAAAAGTGGTAAAATGTTATAAGAGGAAAATATATTATATTATTAATATCATTATGTCTTTTTAATTTATTAATAACATTATTAAAAATATTATATAGGGTGTGAAATCATGGTCAAACAAAAGGAAATTTGTGTCAAGGGATTTTATCTCAATTTACATTTCATTGAGAAATATTAGTTAATATGCACCTGATAACTTTTATTGGGGTTATACGATGACCCATTGATGTTTTCAACATGAATAAATATTTATTTAGGATTTTATTATAAAAAAATGTCCCAATGAATCAATTTTCAACTCTCATTTCTTGTTTAGTTTTTGATTGTAAATATTCTCTTGAGACAATCCCATTTTTATCGTCTTTTTTCACTACCATTGCATTTCCATTAAATATATATTATTTATATGATAGATATTGTTAATTTCCAATTCCAATACAATTTTTATATATTATCTTTCATTTAAATTTTATTTGGGTATCTGGGGGAATATTGATAAATTTCTATTCTTTATTCAATACAAATATTTAATGATAAGGAACATTATTAATGAATTAAATTGATTATTTGATATATATAGGGAATTATTTAGATGTGCAGTTATGGGTTGGGACTAGTTGTAGAGAACCCCATGATGCATCCATAGTATCGTGAGGATAATTGGTAAGCTATCATTAAATGGGTTTACCCCTAATTTTAATCTTTTTTCTGAATGGTCTTAACAGTAGAGGTGTTATCATGCTTGAGACCCTGACATCCAATAATTAAGTATTACATACAATAATAAATAAATTATTTTTATCTGTGTGATTTTTTTGATGATATTATCTGTGGATACATTTATTTTTATTTTATTGATAAACTGGTATATGTTTTCTATTATTTACATTTCCATACTAACTATTCCTTATATAGTCCTGATATTTAAGTTATTAATTAAATGGAATGTGTGTTCAGATATTTATCTTTCCGTATTTATTATGTCCTGGTAATTTATGATATAATCAAATGTACATAACCCTTAATGACTATTTTAGATAAACTTTATTTTCCTTAATTACGAGGATATGAATATGAATTCATTGAATGAGTTCATAGATTCAAAATGTTTTCTATTAATATGCTTTGTATTTTAATTCTTATTGTAAAATGGATGTCATGTATGCATTTGGTTCTGGAAGAGAACTAAACTAATTTATTGTTGGTGATGTGATCCCTTGTGTATTATTCTAATGTATTATTGTAGATACCATCTCTAAATTATGAGAGTTTGAATCATTATAGTTGGTATTATATGAATTTTAGTATAAACATTGGGAACTAGATTAAAGAAAAAATAGATTTGGGAACATAACCCTATGAAAAGTAACTTGAAAAAATATTTATGGATTTCAGATGTGATGAATGGGAAAAGGTTATAATAGAATTTTATCATGGTAAGGGAAATGCAAAAAAAATTATGGTAATTGATCTAGAATACTATATAAAAACAATAAATAGTGCATGTAGTAATGAGATCATTTAAGGATACATTCATCTATAAATATTTACCCTGACAAAAAAGAACTAAAATGAAAATAAAGTTCCATAAAAAAGAAACATTAATAAAAACATGTTTCATGGCATGAAGATGTCATTAAAAGACTATCTAGGTATTTTACAGATTATATACACTGTATAAAATTCTAGATCTTCCATTTCTTTGAAGGTCTATAGGAACACCTCCAAAATTAATTAGCCTCTTAATATTTTTCATCAAGTGATGAAATAGATTAATGTGACATAATAATGGGATGTAATTTTCCGGAAAATATATATTCAAGGGAAATAAAGAAAATTAGATTCAACTGAGTAATAAGAAAATGATAATGAATCAAAGAAAAATAAAATAATGTAGAAATTTATATCTTTGTAAAATTGTATAAAAAATAATTGGAGATAGATGAAGGGATGGGATTTTGTTACAAGTAAGGAGATAAGGGTCCAATGGCTCATAAATTAAATGGTATGAAACAAATCAATGACTTAAAGTAATTTAACTATAATTAAATAGGGAATTATTCAGAATAATATCCTAATATTACATGTATTTTAGCATAGAATAAGCCATTGGGAGAATAAAAAGTTTATTAGACCACTAAAGCAAAGGTGTAAGTACCCAATGATGTTGTGGTAGTTACTTTAATCATAGAATAAAATTTATTTAATTGTTTATTTTGATTATGTACCATCACACTCTTTTATATCATCCATGCTTTCTCTAGAAATTAGACACTTTCCTATCATCATAAGAAGATAGTTTTTAGTAAAACCTCATAGTGGAAATCTCACTACAATAAAGATGTGCAAGGAAATACCCATTACAACACATAAATATTCATTATTTTTAAAAATTATTATCATAATTATGTTTAAATTGATATAATCCATGATATAGACTGTCTCTCAAAATATGACAGAAAAAAATTATTACAAGGAAGAGGAATTTAAGATTTGTGATGAAGATGGATAATTCCTTATCTTTAGAGTGGGTAAATAATAATCAGATCCATGTTTAGATCCACCCCAAATATCTATTCTAAATGATATTCTTGGAGAAAAAGTAAAAAAACTCTACTTATAGAGAAGGTAATCTTCAAATTGGGGAAGCAAAAATTATGGAGGAATACATTTTTGTATTTATAAAATAATTACATTGACATCCACCTGATCATGAAGTTGATTTCTATATTGATTTAGTCCCTAAATCAATAACAATATCAATGACTCCATATAGATTTCCCTTTTGGTATTAGTGGAGTTAAAGAAACCACAATAAGAGTTATATGACAAGGGATTTATTTTTCCATAGTGTTTCACAATAGGGATCCCATGTTTTCTTTGTTATGAAGAATTATAGATCAGTGGGGATTTTCATTACTTATAGGGAAATAAATTTCATTATGATAAAGAACATGTATCATATACCATGAATTGATGACTTATTAAATAAACATCATGAAGATAATTGTTTTTCAATGATTTAACTTCGTTATGGGTATCATCTATTGTAAGGAAAGATAGATGAAATTCTAAAGAGAGTATTCTAAATGAGGTATGGACATTATGATTTCATAGTAATTACATTTGGATTGACTAATTGACCCTCTATTTTTATGGATCTAATGAAAATGATATTCAAGGAATATCTTTTTTATTTTTTTCATATTAATTTATGATATATTCTTGTATTTTAAGATCTATATGAACCATGAGAATCACTTTCATATCGTTGTTTATAATATTACAAGAAAAGATTTATGTGGGAAGTTTAATATGTGTAATTTCAAGCTTCAATAGGTTTCTTATCTCGGTTTTATTGTCTCTAAGGATGGAATCTTAGTTGATCTTGAAGAAAAAGGTTGTCAAAGAATGGCCTAAAACAATGAACATAAATCCATTATGTTGATTCAATGGATTTTCTAGTCACTATCAGTGGTTCATTAATAATTTTATTGGCTACCCCATTAACCAAGATTACACATAAAAGGTTTAGGATCATATGGAAAAAGTAATGTGAAGAATTTTTTGATGTATTAATGTCGATATAGGTCAATTCACTAATGTTGACATTGACATCAAGAAATGATGGGTTTGTGATATATAGTGATTCATCAATAAAAGGACTCAGTTGTGTCCACATGAAAAATTATAATGTTATTGCATATGTATCAAGGTAGATGAAGAATCATAAACAAAATCATTCAACCCATGATCTTGAGTTGGTAGTTGAAATATTTTCTTTAATGATATGGAAATATTTTCTCTATGGTGAGATATGTGGGATATAAACAGAACATAAGATTCTAAAATATATCATTTCATAGAAATATATCAACATGAGGAATAGATAGTGGCTTGAGATACTCAACAATTATTATTTTACAATACACTACCACGTGAGGAAGGAAAATAATGTACCAGATTCATTAATCTAGAGGTATCATGTAGTTCTTATAACTCCAAATGAATTTATAGTAGGTCTTTTTTTTTAATTTAACAACTTTGATAGCGTATGTTTCATGAAACATTGAGTTTAAAACCATGATATACTATTTAAAATGTGATCGTTATAACCTAGATGGTAAATTAATTGGAATAAATAGTAATACCCAAACTATAAAATTTATATTTTGAAATTCCTCTAAATAATTTTTATAGGCATTTGATAAGAATAAATCAATTATTATGCATGGAATATTGTATTTTTCTAAAGGAATGTTTAGAGACTTTTAATGACACACATATTTTAAAATTAAATTTGGACACATTTATGAATACTATTAACAAAATTAACATCATTTTTAAATTCAAAATGTCAAAATTATCATAGGATGAAATTTTTGGTATTTTTCTAAAAGTATTTATTTTCAAATGAATGGAGAACAATATGGATTTTTATAAAATAGTCAAAAAAATTTATATTAAAAGTCAATTTATGATTTGATTTTTATCTCACATATGAAAGTATAAAAAAAATTTAGTTATATAATATTTAGAAATATGATATATTTATATCATGGAATATGTAAATAAATGTATTAAAAATTATAAATTAAGTATTGGTCTTTTAATAAAATGTAAACATTTATTTAAAATATTATAATTAATATAAATATTTAAAAGAATATTTCATTCTAAAAAATAGATAACTAATATAATATTATTATTATTATTATATAATAATAATTTTATGAGACCTTCTTTAATTTTTCAAAGGGTAATAAAAAATTTTTAAATTTTAAATTCTATATTTTTTAGAAAAAAAATGAAGTTTTTAATTAAAAAAACATTATAATATTTAGAAAATTATTTTCATAAAATGGAGTTCAATTATAAAAAAAATAAACATTGAAAATGTTTAGCGTAAATTTTTGGGATTTTTCTAAAATGATTTAATTTTTTGTGAATATAGAAATATAATAATATATGGAATTTAACAGTATAAGTATATAAATGCATTATTGAGTAATGGATAATGTATTAATGAAATAAGAACCCATTAGTTCAAACAAATAAGACTCTTGTTACTTTATTTAGTAACAAGAATTAATATTATTGATTGATTTCACCCAAATTATTAAAAAAATGAATAAAATAATAAAAACTCGCTCTCTTCACTATATATATCACCCCTTATTTCCTCTTCTATTAAGAACTTATAATCCTTGTTTTAGAATATAATTATACTAAATTCCAATCCCAAACCTTTTCCTCACATTATAGTGTGGATAGTCTCACCCAAATAGCATTTCCAAGTCCCTTAATGAGGTTCTCAAGGTGAAGACACCCAAGATTTATAGCCTTCTCTATCTTTCTTTCAATCCATTTTATTTTATTATGATTCCCGCAACTCCCTTGTAAAAAGTAACATGATAACTCTAGTATCATTTATATACTATAATGTAATTATTTTAATGGTATATCCACCATCATCTTTCTTCAATTCCCTTTTGGTTCTAAAAATGAAAACATTATCCCTTAGGTGTCGATTCACCACCTACGTGGATGATGATTTTTCATTTTCTACTCCAACCATCATGGATGGTCATAAAACCATTATAATAGTTAAAACTGAATATAAAATATATATTAAATTTTTTTAGTGTTCTAGAACCAGTATATTTTCCCAATATTAATTAATAAAGCCAAACTAATGTGTGAAGATAAAAAAAGGCCAAAATAATCTAAACGGTTATCAGTAATGTTTTATCTAATTTATCATCCTCATTATAGAAAAAAATGATATATAAGATCATTAAATACTCTGTATGTTCATTATAAACATATAATTTCAATTTATACAACTATTCCAATTTTACATGATCTTTCACGCATGTATACAAGTGAACCAATCATGAAAACCAAGGAATTGAACAGTCTGAAATAACGAAATCGAATCTTATAACTCATAAAAAATTCTATATATGAACATAATAAAATTAGACTAAATGTAATAGATTTTTAAGAGGTTATGTATTAAATTATTTATTAATCCAACCCTATTATCCAAAAATACACTTTCAGTCATAAGGTAAGGGTTTTCTCATCTCGCTTTTATTTCTCTGAGATATGAATTATTCACCACTTTTTACTTGTGTTTTCTTGAAGGTATTATACCCTTTTATATATTATATCATGAATCACTTTATATTATTTTATTCAATGTTTCATTTTATGATTATAAATTTCGTTGGCACACGATTTGATTGATGAAAAAGTGGTTAGAGATTCTCTCTGAACCCCCATTTCTCTTTCAGGTTATGATTTTTGTCTCATTACCCCAATGTAATTCTTATTTTTTTCTTATTTACTCATCATTAATTCTATGTGTATTCGCCCAAAATATTTACATATATCAATTATTCTTTCCATGATGTGGAAATACTTATTTTATATGGTTTCTATTTTAAATCCTCTTGATATGCAATCCCAATTAAAGGGAACGCAACTTAAAATTCTAGAAATTTTGATCAGTTATTTGTGATGGTATCCCATTGTAGGAAATGGGGCCGCGAATTTTTTTATTTGTTTTTCAATGGGACTCCTTCCAATCACAAAAAAATTGCCGAGTTTTTTAGAATAAACCCTTTTGTGATGGGCCCATCGCAAAAATGACATAAATAAATATATAAAATCATAAAAATAATTAAATTACTAAAATTTAATAAAATAATAATTTTAATTACATAATAATAATAATAAATTATAAAACTAATAAAAACAAATAAAAAATAATTAAAAATAAATTAAAATATAAAAAAATAATATAAAAAATATTCACAACAATATTAAATAATAATAATAAAATAGTAATTAAATTATAAATAAAAAAATTATAAATATATGAAAATTATAAATATATTAAAAAATAACAATAAAATAAAATAAATAAAATAATAAACATCTCAATATTTCCACCAAAGTAAAAAAAATGTACTATATAGAAATGTAAATATATGAACTAATAAATATTTTCCAAAAAATTCACATTCAAATGTTTTTTAGAAAAAATGTATATAAATCACTCAAGTGGAGGGCCAAATAGAGGAGATGAAGGAGCTGGTATAGGGAGATTCATTCATAAACCATGAGTGAAATGTCACATATAATCCATTTTCTGCTCCTGTTGCTACTACTTCCAATGACGCATCTCTTCCTTCTTCTACTGCTAATATCAATGTAGTTCTTCCGGCTCCCTATGCATGGTCTCTATAAGTACCCCCTGAGCTCTTAGTTTATCCTCTTATTATGTTGTAAATGATGATGACTCTTTATCAGCTCATCTATAGTTGCATGATGACATTGTAGTGGTGCTATAATAGCTCGCAGGCATTAATTGAGAGCAGATACCAACAACTCGTCCTTTCTCAAAGACATACTGATTCCCCTGCTTCCATGTTCCATCATTAAATCCTTTTTCACTGTAGGTTTGATCCCCAACCTTTTCCAAATTTTCAGATTGTGTATGTGACTTCAAGACCTCATGTGACTCCTTAAATTACAATTTAAAATTAAAATAGCTAAAATATTATTTTCAATTGATTTTAAAAATCAAAAATAAATTATACTAACCAAAAGTTGATGGTGTTTATCACCTATAATCTTTCTA
The DNA here is from genome assembly GCA_963277665.1 of Viscum album. NCBI lineage: Eukaryota > Viridiplantae > Streptophyta > Magnoliopsida > Santalales > Viscaceae > Viscum > Viscum album. Next base: position 1,680,830,860 of record OY728161.1, on the reverse strand, counting down.
GTGACATGATCTTTGTACATCCTTTTATAAACAATTTAATACATAATATTAGATTCTTTGACTACCTATATAAGTATAAAATAATCATTTTGCATTTAAAGTTATTAAAATTATTGAAAGAAATTACTTTTTAAATGTTGTTGATGCATACTGAATGTATGGCTACGAGCTTGATGTGTCACCTATTTCCTCCCCAAGTTTTTTCAATCTAATGAAACTCTCCTCTGAAAATTACCTCATATCCAATATGAACAAAATCACTCCCAAACATTAGATTATATAAAATCTAGTTAGTGGGTATATCAAGACTAATCAAAATCTATGACTTCCACTTTCCGCATTATTTTCCTCCATAGATTGTGAAAAATTTGACCAAAACGGTCACATATATTGACCTTCCATGCACCCCAGATAGATTCCCACATGATATCATAGACAGGATACCATAAACCCTTCAAATTATTAATAATATCTTGTTATTAATTAAATCAATTTCAAAATAACTATTATTTATTTATATACCATCCAATGATCAAATATGTAGTGTTAAACATCAATGGGAATTCGATCTCATATAACCCATACTTCAAAAAAATATTTCCAAAATATAGATCTTCATTATCAAAATGATATATGTGAAAAGATGTGAAAAACATAACAAATAATTAGACAATTACTATATAATGAAATTAATGAAAATTAATTAAAATTAATGAAAACTAAATAGAATACACAAATGTACATACCTATTCATGCGTGCGTCAAATTGGAGACGTAAACATTGCTTGAGGATAGGGTTAGTAACCATCAATTTCATAAGATTTTGACCCCTATGAGTCATCATTGTACTAACCTTAGTGTTAGGTTCAGATGATGTACCCTCAGGCTCATTATTATGTAGTACAGTGTCATCCAACTCACAAATGATATAATGGAAATGTTTTTCGGCCATTTGTAACATGAAATGACTATTATAAATAAATGACTTAAAACAAGTATTATATATGGATATATATTATTTATGAATAAAAACAGTATTTAATTGTGTCAATCTTCATCCTCATCTTCGTATATAACGTTATCAATATCATCATATTCTTCTTCAATATCATAAATTTCTTTGGGAGTTTCATCTCCATCATCCCTTTTTATTTCAAATCCATTTGGTACATCGATAATAACACCTCCTCCATGAACCCATAAATGTGGGGTGTCATCATCGATATTCATGTCTCTTCATGGAAAATCAAGATTTAGTGTTATGTCTTCAAAATTTTCAATTCCTTACACTTCAAAAGAATGACATTCAGTTTGAATAAATTAATTTTCATGAGATTTCATTTTTATTATGATCCATTAAGCCCTCAACTCTCTTAAAGTAGTATAATAATTTGTATAATAACTTTTTTGTGCCAATGAGCCAATAAAAATGGTTCCTTTACTACAATAAGTTTTTAATATTTAATATCAATGATTAGGTGGCAAGGATGAACATGAAATCCTCTATCAGTATCCAACCAATGACCTTCAAAAATCATTACATAATTCTGTCCGAGATAACACAGTTCAATTATTTCTTCCAACATACTATAAAATTCAAATTCACTTTCTCTAGGATTATATCCTCTCAATAAAACACAATTATTCATTGTATTTTTATTCACCATATTAATTTGTATGAAATCAAAAAACCATTCACCGCATATGTGTTATAATATTTAACCATTTTGGATAGTGGGTTACCTAATACACACAATCGATTATCAATTTTATCTACATGTTGAGATACCTGAAAATTTTCAAAACAATTATATTTATAACTTGTAATAAATTGATTTCATGTATAATACCATAAATATTTTACATTATTAGTTTTTGAAACCAATAGAAAGAATTATTTTTCTAATGTTCTTAATGATCAACAGTTGTAATTTATCAAAAAAATTCTTGATACGATTGTCATATAAACTATAAAAATATAATATTAATTTATGTAAGAAAAATTCAGAATAAATTATTTGGGAATGAATAGTATTAATGGTTTCATTTTTTCATAGTGGAGTAGAATATATGTATAATCCCTATGATGTTCATCATCTGAAATCCATCATTCACGATCTCCACCAAAGCCATGTTATAGTTAATTAAAAAAGGATAATTGATTTCCCAATTAAATATCAACATTTCCCTTTTCATGACCCATCTGGTTATGTTTTGAGTGATATTCATATGGATAATAATGAGAGCATAAAAAATAAATTTCATTCTATAAATAAGATCATCTAATTGATCCTTCAACTGATTATTTATTATATACATTTCTTTTAAATTTTTGTATGCATATCTCAAATGGGTAAATCCATCAAACTGTACTGGACCTTTATATATTTCTTCATACATAAAATTTAATATTCAATGTTCCATTAAATCAAAGAATACCAAGAGGCATTTTTTTCCAATTTTCATAAAATTTTAATAGTATCTTCTTTTAGTTTACTTAGTGAGTCATAAACTATTGTCTCCACACAAATGTGTTAGAAAAAAAATGATATTTATATTAGCGTAGCCCAATTTATTTATGGAATGATATTTTTTCCTTTAAAAAAATTATCATCTAGAAGAAATATTTGATGAAATTCAAAAAAATAATGTTTTCTTCTATTGACATGCATAAATTCTTTACTATCTCTCATATATTATAGTTATGATTTTAGACCATGTGTACTCTATCCAAATAACACGTCATATGTAGGAAAATCACGAATTGTCCACATCAATTCAGCTTTCATTAGGAAAATTTTGTTTCTCAATAACAACATTTGTACTAACACTATTAACCCACAATAAATTTAACGAATCAATCAATAGATTCAAATAAATATTGATATTCTTTTTTGTGTGTCCTATAATTAATAAGTTCAAAAAGATATATGGATCATTCCTCAACATCCATGGAGGGAAATTGTATGTAGAAATAATGATAAACCAATAAGAATATTTTGTACTATAAGAACCAAATGGACATAAAATTTCAGTAGAAATACCCAATCGCACATTTTAAGCTTTTGAAGAAAAATATTGATTTACATGATCAAAATGTTTCCATGAATCACCATCTATAGGATGATTTAACATTTTACCTATTGAAATGTTGGTTTTCTACCATGACATTAATGACGTTGTATTCTGAGACATAAATAAATTCTACAATCTAGGTGTAAGTAGTAAATACTTCATGTTTTTTATAGAAATCAATCCAAACTTCCCGGTGTGAGACGCATTGTACCTAGATTTTCCTCAAGTAGGATAACTAAAAAATGATTCCTTTTCCCTATAGTAAAAGATGCAATCATTTTAACATGAATGAATATTCTGATCACCAAAACCCAAATTACAAACCAACCTCTTTCTGTTGTAGAAATTTATTGGAAACACATTTCCTTCAGGTAATAATTTTTTAACCAAAGGGAATATATGGTTAAAATAGAAATTTTACATTCCATTATCTAAAGTAATTTCCATAAATTTTTTTATCATTTGAAATTTTCTTATCTTGCAACCAGGATATAATATATACTTAGTATACTTCAACAACTCATAAAATTGGGATGGTTCCAACTCAGGAGTTAAATCCATATCATCTTGAGTTTTAGTTTGTTTAAAAGAAAAACTAGCCACATCAGGTAGTAAATTTTGAAAATATCATGGATCTAGAATAAAACTATAAGTATCTTTTTCTGATATACATTCACCATGTTGATAAAAATAATAATAATCGTTTCGAAAACCAAAATTCAATATATAACTTACAAGATTTTCACATGTGTCAAAAATCTACAGATCACATTTCTTACATGGAAACGGTTGGACTCCTCATGTGTTAATCATGTTTTAATGATCACAAATCCTATACATTCTGTAAAATTTGTTAATCGTATGTAATCTATCTAAAATCTTGTGTACAAATGTTTAGTTTCTGTATGAATTAAAAAATTATTGTAAAATATTTTTTGTTTGTGTTATAAAGGATTTTCTTGATAAATGATTTAGTCTAATCCATTCTATGAATATCAATGTTTAAGACTGTGTATAGATATTTGGCTAAGTCTGAGAAACTGAGAGTTTTCCACCGATTATGTTTTTCTGGCAAAGGACCCAGACAACATGACTAGACACCGTGACAACCTGAACACCATGACTAGACACCGTGACCAGACACCGTGACCAGACATTGTGACTAGACAACATGACCAGACACCCTGACCAGACACCGTGACCAAAAACCATGACCAAACACCGTGACCATCCAGACTTCGTGACCTAGACATCATGACCAGACACCCTGACATGACACCATGACCAGACACCACATCTATGCTATCAGTTCCTGATCTCTATACAACTATGTCATCATGACTGTCTCATCACTCAAAGGCAAATAAGGAGACATTGTTTCAAGTAGATACCTTTTCAAGGAGACACCATTTCAAGAAGACATCATTTCATGGAGACACCATTTCAAGGAAACATAGTTTCAGGGAGACATTATTTATAGAAAAACTGTGACATCATTTCTTAATCAAATTTTTCATTTTTCAATTTAATATCTAATGGCCATATTTGAGTCTTTTAAATGCACTGGCATAATTAATGTTTCATTATAGACATGTCACCTGACAGTACGAGGTAAAAGGAGCATAATACATGCATCTTGTTGGCTCCAACACATGAACTCTACGAATAAAAAGAATAGTGTGGAAACAAATAGAGAAGAAATAAAGAAACAAGTGTGTGCGATAACAAAGAAGCACGAGAATTCTTGAGAAGAGATTCGACGCATGCAACTCCATACAATTGAAGAACACACGAAGCATTCACTGTGATACCATAGATTAGATTTGAACACATATTTTTAATAAAGACTCCATGAAGAACATGATCCAGATCTAAACTAGAGAACCAAACATGTGATACTCTTTTTTTCGTAAGAGGACTTGATTCCTGCATCTAGTTCATCCTAGAAGTCCAGAGATGAAAAGACTAACACTCAGAGCCCTTCTAACCTTATCTCAATATTTTTTTCCCTGTTGTGTATTGATTTTTTCTTTCAAGCAGTGTGTGTGTGTCTGTATAAATTCACACATTTTCTCCTATATTAAACTGAAGTATACAATATATCCTTCCTCTCCAATATTTTTACCATTTCTTATTCCCACAGATAAGTAATGAAGAGGTCCCTGTGTGACTTGTTAGTTTATACCCTTGAAGAAATGTGAAAAAGGTCGTGTGACCTTGACAGTCCTGTGTATTGTTGTTTACCCCGGTCCAGTGTGTGGATCCAGTTTAATAAAAAAACTTCTTTGTGTAATTTGATCACCATGTGGAGTGGATTATGTCTTGGCTTGAGACTGAACCACTTGTTTTATATCCACTGTGTCGTTTAATTTATTTTACTATGTTTTACTATATAATTCATAAATCACTAAACATGCTTTGATATTTAATCTTGGAAATAAGTTATAATTTCTTTTCCTTATTAGAGTATCTTCAAAAGTAATGTTAATGATTGATATTAAAATTACTGAGAATTAATCAATCTTCTAAGAAGTTATTTAAGTAGTCAAACCTTCATAACTGTATTACATTGATTAACTGGGCTATATATAAATTCATTATGGAACCTTCTAAAAATACTTTTCCAATATAAATTTTTATAAATAATCAATTCATCCCCCCCCCCTCTTGAGTACTCTACTCTAACCAACATTTGGTATCATAGGTTGTTTTTTAATCTTATTAAGCCTCTATCTTTGACCCTATTTAACTATGATTTTATTTGTACATTAATGATCTATAATTTTCTATTAATTATAAATTTCTATCTCTTTACAAGTATTTATTTATTATGGATAATATACTGGAAGGTTCTTCAACAAATTCACCACCATTATTTAATGAAACCAATTATGGTCAATGGAAAATTAAAATGAAAATGAATTTAGAATGTATGAGTTTTTAAATTTTTTCTTAAATTATAGATGAGTATAAGAAACTCGCTCCTGATAGAATCAGTTGGGATGACCCAACCAAGAATGCCTACAATAAAAATTTCAAATCCATGAATGCTTTATATTTCTCCTTTGGAGATGAAGAATTAAACAGAATTTCTTCATGTAAAACTGCCCATGAAATATGTGATACTTTTTCTGTTTAAAATAAAGAAACTTCTAGTGTGAATTAAATGAAACTTAATAATTATACTATTAAATATTATCACTTTAAAATGTACCCTGATTAGACAATTCTTGACATGTATATCAGGTTCAATGAAATTGTCAACACAATGATTTCTCATGGAAGAGAAGTCACTACCAATGAAAAAAATATGAGGATTATCATATGTCTACATGAAAGATGGAGGGAAACCTCTGTCTCTATTATAAAATCATGCGACATTAGAAAGTTTCCTATAAAAGAACTCATTCTGAAACTGATGATGTTTGAAGAGGAGATGAAAGTCAATAAGGAAGAGGAGGATGAACCCAAAATAAAATATGTTTAATTTAAGACCACCACTTCTAAACACAAAGAGAAATGAAATTTGGATGTCTCTATAGAAAGTTCCAGTAGTGAACATTCATCACCTGATAATGCTAAGGAGATGGCTCAATTATCTAGAAGGTTTAATAGATTATATAAGAATAAGAAATTTTTTAGAAAGCCTAACTTCAAGGGAATACATGATCAAAAGGGAAGCTGGATGAAAGATTAGAAACAATGTGACAAGTCTGATGAGATAGTCTGTTATGAGTTTAAATGAAAGGGACATATAAAGAATTATTATCCTAAGATCAAGTAAAAAAAGAAGTATGAAGAAAAATATAAAAAGTGTAAAAAGGAAATGAAAGCAACATGGAGTGCTTATTAGGACAGTTCAAGTGACTCAGAATCTTCACATGATGAACAGGATAACAAATCCAATATATGTTTTATGACAAACACATCTGAGGTAACACTAGAATCTCCTGTACACAATTCAAACTATTATAGAGATGAGAGAGACTCTAAAAATATGTCTAATGAGAAAATTTTTGAGTACTGTATTATGCTTGAAGATACATGTAATAAACTAAAAGATAAATAAAAATCTTTAAATAAACAACATACTCTTATCTCAACTGTTAAGTATGAACTTACTATAAAAAGGGAGAAAGATTCTCAATTACTCAAAGAAAACAATGAACTAAAGTTATCTAATGTGAAATTGAAAAGGGAACATGAAAGTTTTAATAATGGTAAAGATACTTTTGTAAAAATTCTAGGTAAACAAATTAATCTTAAATATACCACTGGCATTGGCTATGAACCCGGTAAAAGAAATTTTGGAAGAACTAATTTTGTTTATATGTTGAGGACATATGACTTTACTCCTGGTTCTAGAAAAAATTCATCTAGCTCAAGTTAAGATACAATCTATACTTTTTCAATCTTTATTAGACCAAATAGTGTTTATTTTTTAAGCACATTACATAAAGCATATAGGAAACCAATGAAGAAGATATGGGTTCCTAAGGCTCTAGTTTCTAATATTACTGGACCCAAACAAATACGGTTACCAAACTATGTTTTTATTTGACTATTTTTTAGGAATGTTTCTTAATGAAATCATGTAAAAGCTTATGGTACTTGGATAGTGGGTATTTAAGACACATGATAGAAGACTATTAATGCTTCAAGAATTTGATAAAAATTGATGGTGTACATGTCAACATTTGTGACAATGCCAAAGGAAATATCATTAGACATGGCCAAATCGGTAACTCTAACTCAGCATTAATTTCCAAATTACTTTTTTATGGATTGAAATATAATCTGCTTATTATTTCACGACTATGTGATGATGGATTTCATGTCAAATTTGAAAATGATTCTTGCAATGTTTTAAATTCTAAAAATGAATTAGTATTTTATATTTTAAGAAATGAAAATGTAAATTATGATAATTTATATTCTTTAGTCTCTCAAAATTCTACATGTTTAAATGTATTTCACAAGTAGTCTTGGGTTTTTCATAGGAGACTAAGACACTATAATATTCACTCTCTTATAAAGTTAACTAGAAAAATTTTAGTCAAATAACTACCCAAACTTGAGTTTCCAAATGATAAAGTGTGTAATACTTGTTAAACAGGAATGTAACAGAAAAATATCCTTCAAACCAATGAAAGAAGTGTCAACTTCTCTTCCTCTCAAACTAGATCACATGGATTTGTAGGGACCATCAAGAGTTTCTAGCTTAAATGGAAAGCACTATGCTTATGTTCTTGTAGATGACTTTTCTAGATATACTTGGACCTACTTTCTGGCTCATAAAAGTGAATCCTGCTATCATTTTACCAAATATGCTAAAACTGTAGAAAATATTAATGGACTTAGAATTAAATCCCAAAGAAGTGATCATGGTCTTGAGTTTGAAAATCAAGATTTTGAATCCTTCTGCTCACAAAATGGTTGTAGTCATAATTTCACTTCCCCTAGAACAACTCAATATAATGGAGTTAGAGAAAGCTGAAATAGAACCTTACAAGAAATTTCTATAACTATGCTTAGTGAATATGACCTACTAATTTATTTTTGGGCCAAAGCTGTAAATATAGCATGTTATATTATCAATATAGTGTTGATTAGATCTATTCTTAAGAAAACATCAAATGATTTATGGAATAACATACACCCCAACGTAATCTACCTCAATGTTTTTGGTTTCAAAGTCTATATCCTTAATACTAAGGAAATTATTGACAAATTTATATCAATGAGTGATAAAGGAATATTTTTAGGATATTCCATATCTAGTAAAGCCTAAAGAGTTTTTAACTAAAGAACTAAATGTGTAGAAGAATCTTTCCAGGTCAAATTTGATGAAACAAATCCACCTAAGCCTAAGACCACTCTAGAGAACCTGGAGGATTATGTATCAAATATGGAAAATAATTCTAAATCCTCTAACCATCCTATGAAGGAATTTTTAAAAACTTCAAGTTCTATAAATTATATAGATTTAATTCATAATGAACCTGGCCCTATTGAAGAACCTAAAATCACTATTCCATTTTATAAAGCTATTAGAACTGTTAAGAACCGTCCTTTAGATGCTGTTGTAGGAGACTTATGTTAAGTTACTCAAAATAGAGAATCTCTTAGAAATTAGGTTGAACATAAAGTATTCTTGTCACAACATGAACCAAACAACATTAATGACGCTATCAATGATGAATTCTAGTTGGTGGCTATTCAAGAAGAACTAAATCAGTTTGAAAGGAAAAAAATTTGGAAAATTTTTGATAGATCCAAAGACACATTTTCCAGAGGAACTAATTGGGTGTATAGAAATAAGGTATATGAATCTAGTAATATAGTTAGAAACATGTCTATATTAGTTGCCCAAGGCTATAGTCAAGAAGAAGGAATTGACTATGAAGATACATTTTCACCAGTATCTAGACATTAAGCCATCATAATTCTGCTTTCTTATACTACATATCTAAATTTAAAACTATATCAAATGGAAATTAAGAGTGAATTTATAAATGGGTATACAACTGAGGATGTATTTGTTGAGAAACCCCCTGGTTTTACAAATCCTCATTTTCCAAAACATTTTTTTAAATTATCAAGAGCTTTATATGGTTTAAAACAAGATTAAAAAGATTGGTATGATATATTAAGTACTTTTCTTATTTCCAAATGTTTTAAAAAGTGAATAGATGATCCTTGACTATTTATAAAACGAATCTACAATGATGTTTTAGTTGTTCAAATTTAAGTAGATGACATTATCTTTATATATTCATGAAATTTTTTATGTATTTAATTTTCAAAAATGATTTAAAATGAATTTGAAATGAGTTTAATGGGTGAACTAATATTCTTTCTTGGATTTCAAATATTTCAAAATAATGATGGTATTATTTTAAATCATAGAAATAATACAAGATATATTATAAAATGTTTTGGATTGGATAGCACTAAAATTAGTGACACTTCAATAAGTAATGCTTGTTAGTAAGATCTTGATGAATATGGAATGTATGTTGAAAAAACCACTTACAAATGTATGATTGGAATATTACTCTACTTAAATTCTAGCTGACCTGACATTATGTTTAGTGTGTGCATGTGTGCTCATTTTCAACCAAACCCAAAGGAATCTCATTTAAATGTTTTTAATTGAATTTTTAAATACCCCAAACATACACCAAATCTAGTATTTTTCTCTCCCAGAGGATAATAATTTGAATTAGTTAGTTTCTCTAATGTTTACTTATGTTGTTGTAAGTTAGATAGAAAAAGAACCTCTGGAATATGTCACTTTTTGGCCAAGTCACTAGTATCATGGTATAGTAAGAAAAAAGACTTTTTTGAATTATCTACTGTATAAGATGAATATATAGCTATTGGTAGTTGTTGTGCACAAATTTTGTGGATGAAACACACATTACTAGATTATGGATATCAATTTAGGCATATACCTATAAATTGTGACAATAAAAGTGATATCAACATCTCAAAAAATATTGTTTCACACTCTAGGAAAAAACATATTGATGTAAGACATCACTTTTTGAGATATCATTATCAAAAATGTGAAATCACTTTAAAATTGATTGGAACTGAATATCATCTCACTAATATATTCACCAAAACAATAAATTCTGAAATATTAGATTACATCATACATGAATTGGGAATGATAAATCTTAAGTATTAAGTATACAGTTTCACAGCTTACTGTTTGATATTTTATGGTTTCACAAATCACTATCTAGAACATACTGTCTCAAAAAATATAGTCATACAATTTATAAATCAAACTGGTGTGTTCTCACCGTGGAGGTTTTTTACGGTCTTACCATGAAACCCATTTACACTCTCACCATGAAATCCAGTTATAGTCTCACAATGAAAACCTATTATGGACAGTATCACCATAATTACATTGTATTTTTTTATTTATATATTATAAACCATACCATGGTAATTAAGTTTTACTTTCCCACACTTTTTTTCGACACCTGGTATACCTTAACTATAATTACTAATGAAGTTTCACTCCTTTACTCGAGCTCTCTTCTCTCAAACTATAACCCCTCTTTCATCCTTATCTCTCTCTAAAACCTTCATTGAATTCCCTAGATGAAACACCCATCATCATAAACTCCCTATAAGAACAGATCAAAGATGAAGATAAAAATAGATTCAAATTTAGCACCTTAAGGTCCTTTGAATCTGAACCTAGTGAACAAAGTAGTGTTTCCTGAAAAGAAATTTTTCCCCAAGTGGCTTCTGTCAAGTAAGTCATCATTATTGAAAGTGTTAAGAGATCAAGGATGTCTGGATTTGTTCACAAAGGAAGATATATTGATTTACAAGAATCTAGTTTCACACGGTTTGTTCAATTTTCTTTTGATAAGGTAGATTATTGAAAAGCTGGATAAATGGAAAGAGATGTACCTATTCTTTGAGGTTATGGGTTTCATGCCTAATGGTGCCACATCAGGGTATTATTGAGGACTACCATAGAGGTCATTCTAATCCAAGTCAATTCTTTTTTTTGGAAGTAGCATAGGGAAGCTTAACTGGAAATGAAACAAAGCGAAGAGCCATAGATGTTGAGCAAGATGGTGAAACAAGACTTCGGTTTAAAATTTTCCATAATCTGATTAGCCCTAGAAAATGGGATTTTGCAAAACTCAAGTATTAGGATGTATTCTTGATATATATCATGAAAAATGGACACAAGATAAACCTATGAAAATATTTTATACTCCACTTGTGATAGTAGATCAAGACAACCACCAAGTAAACCTCTCTGTTCTACTCAAGATTAATCTCAGATGTGCTTCACGATAAGGGGTTGGTTGGGCCAGATTAAGAAGTCTTTAAAGACTATGAATTTTTTCTTTAAAATGTAACAGTAAAGAGAATGAAGGTCATTTGGAATCCATGGAGAAAATCTTGTGTAGAAGATAATGATAGGGTTTATTAAAAGTTCAATCTGGTGGAGCAATCTTCAAGACCTAAAGGCATTTCTAATCTTGGTTTAGATCAATATGAAATTGTTGAGTATTTTGATGGGTAAGAAGAAGAAGAGGTTGTTATGCCTACAAGGGAAACTATCCCGGATGAGAAAGGTAGAGAACTTGTTCTCCAAGACATAACTGAAAAAAAAAATCATATCCGTGAAGAGATTGTTGAAAAGGAAGAACCAGCCTTTAAGGAAAAATTAGTTGTAGTTGGAAAAAAGGATGTTCTGAAAGATCATTTAGAAGAATATCTTTCTCTTGAAAAAGAAACTACTCTTGAGAAACATCTAGAGGAATAATTTGTTCCTGAATTTATCCTATTTTCTAAAGAGATAATGGAGAAATCCTTTCAATTAGCTGGAAAGGAAATGGGTGAGGCTATTGAGGATGAAATATAGGGAATAGATCAAGGATATAAATCTCTCAGTCTTGTTAAATATTCACCTATTGAGTGGGAGTATCCCCCCAGTCTCTAAAGTGTTGAAGTTTCTAATCTAGTTGATCAAATCCCAGTGGATACATGGTATAAATTTCTAAGTTATTTTGATTTGAATGACTCCCAGGAAGCCTCAGTGAAAGGTATAGATTTGTCTACTAAGATTCAATTAAAACCAGTATCTACTTTTTATGTAATAGCTACAAAGGAACATAATACTATCTCAACTCTTATTTCTAAACCTTCACAAGAACCTTCAAACTTGTTGAGTAAGGATGATTTGAATGTATTTGAAGCTACCCTATTTTTGGGGTTGAAAATATAATGAATACTCAGCCTACTCTTATAACAAATTTGAGTGAAAGAGATGCTTCTCTATTGTTGGAGATTATTATCTAGATGATTCAACCAAACATGCTTCATGAAATTTAAGAATTCAGAGTTGATAACAAATAGTTAAGTGATTATGTAAAGTATCTCAGAGGTATGGTTGAAGATATGCAGAGAGTGTTGAAATCAAGACCAGAACCTATTTCTCGTCTTGTTGAGGATATTGGTAGTCAGATTACACAGGAATTATCCTCCTTAATTCAACCTAACCTAATTTCCTTGGATGATAAGGTATATAAAAGAAACAAGAAAAAAATTTAAGAGATGGGTGATCTTGTTATTGGACTTAACAAGTTGACTGATGATTATAAAGGTTGTCTCCAGAATGTTCTGAATCAATTGAATTCTCTTAATTCAGTTTTTACTGATTCAAATAATTTTGGGAAGTAATCTCAACCTTCATTGAATAGTGTTCTTCTAAGAATAGTTGTTAAGGAAGAACTCCAATCTGTGCTCAGTGGCTTGGACAAAGAATCTATATCTGTGGTTGTCAAGAACAGTGACAGAGTTCTTGATTGGCTGAGAATTCACTCTAATATTTCCAATTATGATCAAGAGTAAATTACTAATAATGTGTAATTATACTTCAATAGGATAATCTCCAATCATACAATGAAAAAACACTTCATCTACCTTTTATAGAATCTTATAATCCCTCCTGTCACTCAATATTTCAAAACTCAACTCCAAAATCTCAAATAATTCACTCCTCTATTGGACATATTTTTGGAGAAAAAGGATGAATTTGAGAAATCCATGTAGTATGGTGGTGAGATCATTACTGACTTCATCAAAAAATTTAGGACTTATATTCATGTACATAGTACTGCTATTGTGGCTCCTACAGCTACACCCTCAAGACCTGGTTTTCCTACCTTCTCATCCTTTGTCTTTACCTCAACCTCTATTTCTATCTATTAGGCTCTGGGTCAGATCAGACCTATTATCCTTGACCAGAAGTTTCCTCGGTCTTCCACTACACCTACCTTGGCCCCTTCTGTCTTTGATGGTATCCATCAAATTTCTTGATCAGTTTTTTCACTTCCCTCTTCCACTTCTACTTCTTCTTCTGTGGATTCTAGTGACGTTGTTGTAAAGGTCAAAGAGAAGATAGTCAGTATTGAAGAAAAATGAACACTATATTTTGATAGGAATTATTTTTGTATTTATATTGCTTATTTCTTGTAATGACACTTTTTCATACATCTAATGCATTTTTAACTCTTCTTATCTACTCTCTTATTTACATGTTTATTATTTTTTATAATCCTAAAAGGGGGATAAATATGTACTTTAAATACACACTAAGGAAGACACAAATTCGTTAAGAATATATATCTCAGTCACATGATTTTTTATCATAAAAATGGGGATATTTTTGTACTCCTCATGTGTGAATCATGTTTTAATGATCATAAATCCTATACATTCTGAAAAACTTGTTAATCTTATGTAATCTGTATAAAATCATGTGTACCGATCTTCAGTTTCTGTATGCCTTAAATAATTATTGTAAACTATTTTTCATTTTTGTTATAATCGACTTCCTTGATAAATTATTGATCTTAATCCTTTCTATGAATATCACTATTAAGTTTGTGTACAGATATTTGTCTAAGTCTGAGAAACTATGAGTCTGCCACTGGTTATGTTTTTCTAGAAAAGGACCCATACACCATGACCATACAACATGACCACCCGGACACCATGACCTAACACTGTGACCAGACACCATGACCAGACACCATAACCAGACATTGTGACCAGACATCATGACCATCTAGAAACTGTGACCTAGACACCGTGACCCGACACCATGATCAAACATCGTGATCATACACCACATCTTTGATATCTGTTTCTGGTCTATATACAGATATTCCATCATGACTCTCTCATCACTCAAAGGAAAATAACGAGACACCATTTCAAGGAGACATTGTTTCAAGGAGAAACTGTTTCTTGGAGACATCATTTCAAGGAGACAATGTTTCAAGGAAACACTATTTCATGGAGACACTATTTCTAGAAAGAATGTGACAGCATTTCGTAATATGTTTTTTTTTTAATTTAATCTCTAACGGTCATATTTGAGTCTTTAAAATGCACTTAAATAATTAATGTTTCTTTATAGAAATGTCACTTTATGGTATGAGGTATGAGGTGAAGAATACATGCATCTAGTCAGCTCCAGCACATCGACTCAAATAATAGAAAGAATAACATGGAAACAAAGAGAGAGGAAATAGATAAACAAGTGTACGTGATAATGAAGAAGAACAAGCATTCTTGAGAAGAGAACTGACTCATGAAACTCAATACATCTGAAGATCACACAAAGCATTCATTGTGATACCATAGATCAGGGTCGAGCACATATTCACAATACAAACTCCATGAAGAACATGAGCCATATCTGAACTAGAGCTCCAGACTTGGGATACTCTGTTTTTCGCAAGAGGACTCGATTCCTATGTCTGCTTCTTCCTAGAAGTACAGAGCTTCATAGACTGACACTCATAGCACTTCAAACCTTATCACATTATTCTAGCTCTATTGTGTATTTTTTTATCTTTTGAGCAGTGTGTGTGTGTTTTTACAAAAACACGCATTTTCTTCTATATTAAAATGAATTATACAAGATATCCTTACTCTCAAATATTTTTAACCATGTTTATTCCCACAGATAAGTGTGGAAGAGGTCCTTGTGTGACCAGTTAGTTTATACCTGTGAAGAATTGTGGTTGAGGTCGTGTGACCTGGACAGTCCTGTGTACTGTTGTTTACCCCGATTCATGGTGTGGATCAAGTTTAACAATATTAACTTCTTGGTGGTAGGTGATCACCAAGTGGAGTGAATTAGGGCTCGACTTGAGACTAAACCACTTGTTTTATATCTTCTATGTTGTTTAATTTAGTTTACTCGGGTTTACTGTATAATTCAAAAATCACTTAACTTTCTTTGATAGTAAATCTTGGAAATAAGTTATAATTGATTTTCTTTATTATAATAGCTTCAAAAGTAATGTTAATAACTAATATTATGATTACTAAGAATTTATCAATCTTTTGAGAAGTTATTTAAATAGTCAGACTTTCATAACTGTATTACTTTGATTAACTGGGCTATATTTAATGTTATTAGGGAACCTTCTAAAAATGATTTTCAAACAGAAATATTTATAGATACTCAATTCACCCCCCCCCCCCCCCCCATTGAGTACTCTAATCCAACCAACATGAAACATAATTATCTCTTCTAAAACATATTCATTTTTTGATGAGGCAAATGATAAAAAATATTCAAATACCAAAATATAATATGGATTTATACCCGAACTTTTTGTATTATTATGATTATTTATCTAATCATGATCACGTAATAATAATTATTGTCAACTTCTTTATTCCATATTTCCCTAAAAAATATAAAATAAATAAATTTTATATAATTAATTTGATATAAGAAAACATGATCCAAAAAGCGTAGAAAATTAAAAAAAACTATCCTTTCCTTGTAATTACCACTAATTACTACTAATTAATACAAATTATGACTAATTATTTCTAATTATTACCAAGTATCCCTAATTATTACCAATGACCTCTAATTATTACTAATTATCTCTAATTATTACAATTTATTACAAATTACTTCTGATTATTACTAATTAGGACTACTTCTTACTAATTTTTACTAATTATCACTAATTTTTAGTAATTATTACTAATTATTACACATTATTACTAATTATTACTAATTAATTCTAATTATGAACAATTATTATAATTTGATACTAATTAATACTAATCGTTACCAATTATTACTAATTAGATCTAATTATTACACATTAGCTCTAATTATTACTAAACCTATATTTATTACTAATTATTACTAATTACCACTGATTATTACAAATTGTCGCTAATTATCTCCAGTTATTACTAATTATTACTAATTATTACTAATTATTACAAATTATTATTTATTATTCACTAATTATTTATAATTATTAGTAATTATTACTAATTATTATTAATTACCACAATTTTGTACTAATTTCCACCCTTTATTACTAATTATTACTAATTATATATAATTATTACAAAGAATTACTAATTGAAAATAGTTATTACTAATTAGTACTAATTATTTCTAATCATTACTAATTATTACAAACTATTACTATTTATTACTATATATAACTATTTATTACTATTTTTTAACTAATTAAAACTATTTTACATTAATTACCGCTAATTTTTACTAGATCGTACTAATTTTTACTAATTACCGCTAATGTTTACTAATTTCCACATGGTTTTAATAATCACCACTAACTTTAGAAATTACTTCTACCTTTTTTTAATTACTGCAAACTTTTAGTAATTACTTCTAAGTTTTACTAATTACCGCTAATTTGTAATAATTACTACAAATTATTACTAATTATCATTATATATTGCTAATTACTGTTAATTATCACTTATTATTACCACTTTTTACTAGATTATATTTTTTTACTAATTACTCCTAAATATAACTAATTATTTCTAATGTTTACTAATTATATCTATTTTTAAATAAGTTTATTGATTTATATCTATTTTTTACTAATTACTGTTAATTAATAATAGTAAAATATAATAATAAATAAAATCAATAAAATTAAATTTAGATAATTACATAAATACCTAAAAATGAAGCTTTTGTGTGCGGAAAACTTCAAAATTACCTTCCATGTAAAAATTTATACATCTACTTGAAGAATGATAAAAAAACTGAAGAAAAGAGAGATGAAATTCTGAATGGAGAGAGAAAATTTGGGTGAGGTATATATCGGTTAGATTATTAATGACGAGACTATTTGGGGCATGGTTCCCATCACAAATATTACCCACAATAAATGATTCGGGTGGTGATTAAAAAAACCATTGTGACGGTTCACGTCACAAATGATCTCTTGATAACAGAGTATTTGCGATAGGTAACTGATCTTGTCACAATTCTTATTATTTTGGGTGGGTCCTAACTCATATAGTTCCAACAATAAATGTGGGGGATAAAAACTAATTTTGAGTTGACCTATCTCAAATAATATACTTCCAATAGAGTATTTGTGATGGGATCATTCACCCGTTGATATTACCTTTACATGATCCTCGGTATTGGTAACGGCAACCAAGTCCCATTTCAAAGACCCTTTTATGAATTTTTTCAGGAAGGCTCTCCAATAATATTTGTGATGATATTGTTTACCCATCAAAAATACCCATTTATTTAATATTATTTATGATAGGATTCAAATCCCATCACAAATAGTTCCTTCGGATGGACTATTTGTGAGAGGCCCTACGCCAATCAAAATATGCCATTTTTTGTAGTGGAACTTCCAAATTTCTTACCCATTTTAAGTGAAATCTATATCTTCTTTAAGACACAATTGTTTTTTCTAAAATCACTATTTTTATCATGAAATTTTATCTTAGTTTATTTCTAGTTCGATGTAAACAATTATGAAATTGTCCACTTTTAATGTCACTTTTATAAGTTCCCTTAAACCTCACTAAAGTGGGTTATTTTAAAGTTTCTTAAAACACTATTTTGTATATATTTTCACTTCAGTTAGACGTAATTTATCATGAATAATTCCTATTTCCTATTTTGAATCAATTCATGTGTTGATATGATTATTTTATAATTTGTATACCACATTTACATATTGGGTTTACCTTGATAGTTATTTTATTAACTAGGGATATATTGATAAATCTGTATCTTCTATTTAATATGAATATTTGATGATAAGGAATATTATTTTATAATTAAATAAATTATTTGACATATGAAGAATTATTTGGACTACCATGACATGGGTTGGGGACCAGTTAATGCAACCCCTACGGGTGGGGTACGATTATAGATATCCCCTTGATGCATCGGTAGACTCATGATATGAAATTAGATAGAAACAAATCAATTGTGTTTGTTTCTAAGTAGAATCATATGGGTTTCATCCCACATACTTAAACCATCTATATGGTAGTGGTTTATATTCCATATACATGACACCCAAAAATTAATTATTCCCTTCCTTCAGCATCTATCTATTACTATCCATGGTATTTTCAAGATGAAAAAATTTATTGATTCATTTTCATTCTCAATTTATTAATTGGAATGTGTTTTTTCAATTATTTACCATACCATTTTGATTATATTTGTTTATTCCAGTTATCATTCATTGTACATAACCCTTAATGAGCATTTGATCTCATCCCCCTTATTTGTTTTATTTACCCTGGTTATGAGTATTAAATATTTGAATAAGTGTCAAGGAAGAATTTTATTTTTATTGTTATGTTATAGGTTTAATTACCAATGTAATATGTGTACCATGTATATATATAGATCTTCAAGACTAATAAATTGATTAATCATTGGTGATGTGATCTCTTGTATCCATACCATTGTCATAAAATATCATCCTACTCTGGGCTAATGGGGTTGTGGTTGATACAGTTGGTACCATAGAAATTTTAGTATAATCCTTGGGAACAACATTAATGAAATCCTAGATTATGGTAAATAACCATAATACAGACTTACAGGATAACATTATATGAACCTTCCAAACCAACCATGTTTATGAAATTATCTTTTTATAATTTGTTTCAATTAATATTAATTATTTCACTATTTTAGGGATTATACAGTATGTCTCATAATGATATGGTCTAATATAGTGTATACCATCATATATAAATACAACCTCAAAAAAAAAATGGAAACCTCCCAAATGCACATGATCCAAAGGTTAAATATGGACAAATATTTTATGGTCATATTCTAATCATTCAAAGGGAATAGGTCTCCCAACACTTCCACAATATGAGGATATAGTATTCTGTTAATGAGATAAATAAATAATTCTCTATGTATTTTGACTTCAGAGAGACACACGAGAACAAGAGTACTTATAAGAAATGGTGGGATAAATGAATGAAGAGAAGGAATTATTTTCCCATGTGTGATAATTGTGGAAATAAACATCATGTTATTTTTATAAAAGTAATGGTAGTTTTCTACAAGTTTGGAGTGAATTTCCACCTTACTTTTTATTGAAAGGGTAAAAAAATGTTTCCAATGTAAAATGGTTCAACTTCAAGGATATGGGACTCTATTAAAATAAATGTCTCAAGTGTAAAAGGAATATACCCCAAAGGTTGAATGATTAATATTCATGTGTTTGGATTCAAGAATTATTTTTTTGTATTTTGTCAATAAATATTATGTTATAAGAATAATGATATATATAAGTATTTCACTGTATTACTTATTCATTATGTTATTTGGATCATATGATGAATATCACCAGTAATCAAGAGAAGTGATTATGTTGTACTTTCTGAATTTATAAAGATAACACTAAATATATTCATGGTGTTGAGATAATATTAAATAGATATTTTGATAATAGTAATAGTGACCATGAAGTAGGTTTGTGATCTGAATGTCTATGTTATTCTGAAATTTTTAGATTTTTGGATTTAAAAAATATATTTTACAACCTAAGATTTTATTCTTGGAAAAATTCATTTTTTATAAATATTTAAAGGAGATTATGGTATTCATGTTTTTGGAATGTTACAATAAGAGATAAATAATTTAGAAAAATATAATATTAATTATATTTTGTAAATTTAGTGACCTTCCTTCTAAAATGTTTTTAGTCTTTGAATTTGGACACACATATTTTGGATGAGTATTATGGTTAAATACTTATAGAATAGATCAATGGTATTATTAATTAAGATTAAAGTATCATTTTTCATCATTTATAACATGTGATAACCATTTTGGTTTTACTAAATATTTAAAGGGTAATGGAATGAATTGTGGGCCATATTATTTGTTAAAAGTGATTTAGGTATAAAAAATGCATCTTGAATATGCTTCTCCATGAGATAGAAATGAAGTGGAAATAGATCGAAGCACAACCAAATGATGATATTATGCTTACTGTATGAAAATAAATGATGTAATATTATTTTCTCAAGTGTCTATCTTCATATTAAAAAATCATTCAACTTCAATAAAGGATTTTTTGAACAAAAATGTTATCCATTTACTTTTTTTCTGAGAAATCAATGGTCTTTTAACTGATCATGAATTTACGGCCTTCTGATGGTTAACATTCTTATGTCCATGTTCTCTATCACTATCCATAAAACCTTGAAGGTTATATTTCTTTTTTTAAGCCCATGTTTTCACATCATTTTAATATTCTCCTATAATTTTACCTGGTATTATGGTGGCCATCACATTTCCATTTCCCTATTTTTAAGATGATGTTTTATTAAGCCTTTTTACAATGTGGGGTTTCTTAAAGGATATTCTAAAATGAAAACTACAAGATTACTAATCCAATGTTTAAGTTTAAAGGATGAAATTTATTAAAGTATGGTATAATGTAATACCTCAAGATTTTATAGTATGTCTCTTTTAAATTTATCAACATTTGTTTCTTATGTTTCACACATCACCGAGTTTAAAATCACGATATACTATTTGATATAAAACCATTATAACCAAGCTGTTAAATTTTGGGTAATTAATAGTATTAACCACATTATAAAATTTATATTTTTAAATTCATCCAAATGATTTGTATGGGCAGAATATAATAATTCATCAAATTTTAAGCATAAAAACTATATTTTTCTAAAGGTAGTTTTATTGTCTTTTAATGTCACAAATGTTTTGAAATTATTTTTAAAAAAATTTATAAATTCAAATATACAAAATTTACTTAATTATTTAAAATAATAATTTCAAAATTTTCTTATGGTAAAATTTTGTTATTTTTATGAACCTAATTATTTTCCAATGAATATTTGAAAATAATGATTTTAATTAAACTGTCAATTTTGTTTTATCAGTTATCTATTTATGATTTGAATTTTATCTCACCTATGAATGTAAAAATACAATATGTTTATCTCTTAATTGAAAATATGATATATTTATATCAATTAATAAAAAACAAATTTATTACAAATGATAAATTAAGTATTGATGTCTCTATAAAAACTAAATGATTATTTATAATTTTATCATTAATATAATGACTTAAAATAAAATTAGTTTTCCCAAAATAGATTAATAAATTAATATTATTTTTTATTATTATTATAAGATAATTTTATAAGACCTTATATAATTTTTTAATGTTTCGGAAAATCCGTTAAAATTTTAAAATATGTATTTTCCAAACAATGATGATTTTAATTAAAAATTAAATTTATCATTTTTAATCGTTATTTTCATAAAATGGAGATTATTTTTGAAATATAAACTTCAAAAATTGGTTAATATAAATTTTTCGTATTTTTCAAAAATAGTTTTTTTTCATGTATAGTGAAATATAGTAATTTATGGTATTTAACATTATAAAAAATAAATGAATTATTGAGTCTTGTATGGTATATTAATGATTTAAGAACCCATTGGTTCGAACTCATATTCTATAAATACTTTATTTAGTCACAACAATCAATGTTATTGATAGTTATCATCCAAAATAATAAACAAATGAATAAAATAATCAAAAAAACCCCTCTCTTCCCCCAACAAATACCACTCTTCTCCTCACACTTTATAATCCTTGGGAATTGATAATTTTCAATCCAAATTCCTCTTTCAAATATATCTTCCATGTTCTTGTCTTACTGGTCTCAACAAAATACCATTTCTAAGTCTGATAAAGAGGTTCTCAAAGAGACAACATTTTGGAGGTCAGACCATCTCTCTCTCTCTCTCTTTCAATTTCTATTCTTTTCTTATTATTCCCTCACCTACCCTATAAAATGTTGCAAGATAAATCCAGAATTATATATATATATATATATATTTATATTCTGAAATTTCAATTAACCACCTATGTCGACAATGATTTTTCATTTTCTAATACCAAAATAATTTTTGGTAATATAACAATTATCTTGGATAAACATTATTTTAAAATATAAATTACAACTTGTTTATAATTTTGGAACCATAAGTTCAACAAAACGCCAAAATAATCTAAATAGATATCATTAATGTTTTATCAAAAGAAAAATCATATTATCTGGAAAAAAAATGATATATAAGATAATTAAATCTTATATAAATTCATTGATAACATATTATTTCAATTATAGATATATATTCCCATTTTACATGATATTTTATTTATGTATACAAGTGAACCGATAATGAGAACTAAGGAATCAAACACCCCCGAATGACAAAACTAAATCACATAAATCCTAAAAAGGGAAATAAAAAAACATAGAAAAATTAAAATAATCAAATAAATATTTATGAGGATATTAATTAAATTATTAATCAATATAATTCCATTATCCATGAAATTAAGTTCAATTAAAGAACATTTTCAGACATATGAGAAGAGTTTTTTCATCTCACTTTTATTTCTATGAGATATGACTTATTCACCACTTATTCCTTTCGTGTGGTGTATGTATTCATCACATTTATATATCATATCATGAATTTTTTTATATTTATCATATTAAATTTTTCATTGTATTATTATTTATTTTATGAGGAGTACGATTTGATTCATGACAATGTGTTAAGGGATTCCCTCTTAACCCCCATTTTTAATTTGTGTTATGCTTTCTCTCTCTTTACCCCAATGTAATTATTAATTAATTTTATTTAATCTTATAAAATTATGTTTGTATGCTCCCAAAATATTTACCTCAGTTATTCTTTATTTATTGTGTAAATTCTTGTTTTATAAGGTTTTTTTTAATTTCTCCTGTTTTGGAATCCCGATTAAAGGGAACATTCCAATTTCTTACCCATTTTCAAGTATATTATATATTATACTTTAAGAAAATATTATCTTTTCTAAAATCACTCTTTTTATCAGGAAAAACTATATTAGTTCATTTCTATTTTTATGAAAAAAATTATTTTCTTTTCCACTTCTAAAATCCCTTTTATATTTTCCCATAAACCGAACTGAAATGAATCATTTCTAAAATTTCATAAAATACTCTTTTTACATGTTTTCATTTTAGATAGACAAATATATCATGAATAATGCCTATATACCCTTTTAAATCCACTATTTTATATATATGATTATTTTATAATCGGTATACCACTTATATATATGTAGTTTACATTGATAGTTATTGTTTAACTAGTGAAATATTGATGAATTTGTATCTTTTATTTAATACAGGTATTTGATTTTAAGTTATATTATTTTTCTAATAAATAAATTATTTGATTTATAAGGAATTCATTGGACTGCTATGAAATTGTTTGGGGACCGTTTAATGCAATCCAAATAGGTTGGGGACTGGTTAATACAAGACCTATGTGTGGGTCCTAGTTATAGATATCCCCTGAGGGAGTCAATAGTCTCATGAGATGAAATAAGTTGGTCAAAAAATGTTCCAATTTTTCTCCACGAAATATAATATGGGTTTATACAGAGACACTTAAACGTTCTTGATGATAATAGTTCATGTGCTACATACATGACTTCCAATTATTAATAATTCCCTTCATTAAGTATTTCGCAATTACTATCTAAGATATTTTCACTATGAAAAAATATATTGATTCATTTTAATTCTTATTTTATTTATTGGATTGTGTTCTTAATTTATTTACTTTACTGTTTTGATTAAACTTATTGATTTAAGTTATGTCATGTTGTACATAACCCTTACTGAGCATTTTCACTCTCACTATTTTTGTCATCCTTCCCTAGGTTATGAAGTTGAAATATTTGAATAAGTGTCAAGTAATTAGTTTATTTTACATTGTAATGTTCTATGTTTAATTTCCAATTTAATAAGATTACCATTTTTGTACATATTTCTTTAATAATACTAAACTGATCGATCATTGGTGATGTTATATATTGTATCTATTCCATTATAATAAAATAACCTCTTACTCTGAACAATGGGGTTTGGGTTGTTACAGTTTATACCTAAATAAGGATTATTAAGGATCCTATGTTTATAGATATAGTAATGATTTATTTGAAAATTATTATGTAATGTGATACACCATTCTTTTTTCATTTGTTTCTAAAACAATATTTATTGGGTAAGGTAAATTGTTATCAATCTAATGATGAGATTTTTCAGAATGAAATTGATTCTTTGAATTATGAGAAGTTTTAAGACTTCTCTTGTGAATATGGACTTTGTATGTTTGGAAAGATATTATGTGTTCCATCTATAACTGATATGAAAATGGATTTTTTGAAGGATGCTCACAGCTCCAATTTCTCTATACACCACGGTAGCACTAAGATGTATAGGTATTTGGGGGAACATTCTTGGTAAGGTAATATGAGGTTGTAAATTTCTAATTATATGTTTATATGTTTTATTTTTCAACTAGTGAGATATGTGATATGGAATCATATGAGATTCATGCAATTTATTCCTATTTTTGTGTGGAAATGTGATGACATTACTATGTACATTTTCACAGGACTACCAAATAATCAAAGGAAGAATGATGCAACATATGTTATTGTTGATCGCCTAACCAAATATGCACATTTGATTTCTATAAGGGAATATTTACCTCAAGAGTGCCTCACATGTATCTATATTGATGAATTTTTAAGACTTTATTATGGACCTATTTTGATTTTATCTGATTGTATTCCCCATTTTCCATTTAAATTCTGTAAGAGTAATCATAAGGCTCTTGATACTTAGCTCCACATGAGCACCACCAACTATCCTCAAACTGACAGATAGCATAAAAAAGACTATTCAAAAATTAAATAAATTTGGATGTCCTTCTCACATAACATTCAATGAATATGGTATCAATATTTACTTTTGGTATATATTTCTTAAAATAATAGTTTCCATTAAATTATTCAAATGACACCCTATAAAGAATTATTTGGAAGAGATTTCATACTTTAACTTGTTGAGATAAAGTTGGTGAGAGGAAAATTATAGGACTATAAATTTTGGAAGATAAGTGAATAAAGGAAAATAAAATTGGTGGTCATATAAAAAGTATCTCAATGTAGGAAATAGATTTGTCAAGACAATGAAAGGAAGGATTTGGGATTTAAAGTGGACAATCATGTTTTATTGAAAGTATATCAATGAAAGGATGTTGTAAGGTTTTTTATACAGGGAAATTAGAGAACCAAGAACATTAGACCCTTTTAGAAATTGTAATGGATTGTAGTTACAACTTATCATTTGGAAAACTCCACCAATCATCTCTAATATACATGATGTGTTCCATATATTAATTTTAAGGAAGTAAATTCAAGACCCAATACGTAATCTCACCTCTAAAGATGTATAATTGGAACTAGGTATATCTTACTATGTATAATCCATCTCAATTCTCAATTAGATAGAGAAGTTATTAAGGAATCATACAACTCGATTGGTAAAATTATATTATTGAAATCATAAATTATAGTCAGAAATATCGGAACCAGAAGATATTATGAAAAAAACCGAACCTAAATTTGTTCAGAAAGTAATATCTATGAAATTTCAATGATGAATTTTTTTAAGAGGTTATAATTTAACACTAAAAATTTCCAATATATTCCTTTTTGGATAAATTTAATTTTCTCAATATCTTCTTGTATACTAAAAACTGAGTTTTAACAAAACTCAGTCCTCTATTAAAATATTATTATTAAAATGTCAAGGTTATAACCTAGCCACTAAGGACTAACTAAATTATGAAAATTATATGTTTTACACATGTATTAAATAAATCAAATGGTTATCTATTTATTAGAAATAAAATATGTATCATTTTAAATAAAAAAATAAATATTTTCTGAAAACATTATTTTTTCTTAAAGGCGGTATAGTCACCCAATACCCACATAATTTAAAATTATTTTTTTACCACTTTTAGAAAATAAATTGTAATATATAAATTATTTTTTGAATTATCAAATAAATACTATCTTCTGGTGATTTTTTTGGATTTTTCTAAAAAGATTTGTTTTTGGATTAATAGTAATGAAATATTAATTTCTATTTAAATTATTATTTTTGTTTAAAGAATTTAAAAAAATTATTTATATATTTTTTTAAAAGAAATTTTATTTTAATTATAAATTTTTTTAATTCAAATTAGGTCACTTGAATAAATTCATGTTAAATTTTGATATAAAAACGTTTTAAACTTTTGAATGTTTTTTCTTTATAAAGTCGCTTTTTCTGCATCATTAAGTTTATTTTTAAATTAAACTATACCACTTATATGAATTAAATTTAGAAAAATGGATTTAGAATTTTTAATTAGAATAATTTATATTATATTATAAGATAAACTTAATTTTTTACCATAATGAATTGTGAAATAGTAAAAACTAATTACCACGATTATGGTGAAAATGAGTTTACTGGGGTGTTAAAATAATTAGATAAGAGTTATAAATGACATAAAACTAATTAAATTATTATTTTATGGAAATATTTAGACCATATATCATACATGGTTCTTTAATGGTTCATTTTGGAGATTTATATTCTTTGAAAAACATGGGTATCACTTTTTCATTTCAAAATTTCCATGTGTGTCCACCTCCACGATTAAAAAAGGGAACTCCCAAAATTTACCATTTCAAACTTCTAAATACCTTTGTCTCAAAGAAAACCTGAAAATTATATCTCAAGAATACTTATAAATATTCTTGTGCTATTATACCTCACAAAATACCAACCCTATGGTCCTTATAAGGATATCCAATGGAGGCTTATCTAAGGGAATGTAGTTGTCTTAATAATGAAATTTCATTTTATTACATCCTTTTCCAAATTTAATTATGAATTAAAACATACAATATAATAACATCAGAATAAACCATATACTTTTATGTTATTATGTTTATTTCACAGTATTTATCATTCTTCTCCTCCATGAAATGGGAAATGAAAACATTGACTATGTGTACGGTGGACAACCGCCTCACGAATATATGTAAATTGTTTTCAAAATAAAATATCATAATAGTATATTATGATAGATTTAGTTTATATAAATAATATTTATTATATTATTTTTCATATTTAATTATAATATCACATATACTTCTTGAATTCTATGTCATTCATAATATGATAATTTCACTCGTGTGTATGAAGGACTACTACCTTTCTAAGAGATGTGGTTCATTTTTCTCATATGATATAAATGGAAGGTAATAAGGATAATTTTTTAAAATATATATATATATATAATATATATGAAATTATATTGATTTTTTACAATTAATATGTCATCAACTTCTATATCCTTTCATCCATAGACAAATGATATTTCTACTCATGCAAACATATGGCTTGCTGTCTCCACAAAGAAATTTGATTCATATTCTATGTACAATTTTAATTAATGGTTTTAAGAATGTATCAAATAATTAAATATTATATTTATACCATTATTATAATTTTTTTATATGATCGATCTATATCCTATGTAAAATAAATGGAACTTCGACAAAAAAATAGTGATGAGAAAAAAAGGAAACTCGCACACAGAACAATGAATTTAATGTAATATTATTTACAAAAATGGGGTAAAATGTTATATGATTTTATTAATATATTTATACAATTATTAAAAACATTATACCGTAGGTTAAATCAGGTTCTAACAATAGAAAGTTCGATGTAATGGATTTCATTTCAATTTCTATTTCATTGAGACATATTTGTTATTATAAACCTGTTAACATTTATGTGGATTATATACTTCTCATTTGATGTATTTAACTTGAATGACTATGTATTTATGATATTATTTTTAAACATAGATTTAAAATTAATCCATGGTCACCTATCATTTCAGGTTTCATTTTTTTATTGTTAACTTTATCTTAAGGAAATCACTTATTTATGATTATTTTTCATTGGAAATTACATTTACCATAAATATTCATATTCATTATGTCATGGATATAATTATTTCCTAAAAAATATAAATTTTTTAAATATCTTGTTTTATTTGGAATTTATTTTATTATCTGGGGAAATATTGATAAGTGTTTATTCTTTACTCAATATGTATATTTGATTATATAGAACATTATTAATGAATTAAATTGATTATTTGTTATATGAGGAATGATTTGAAATTGTAGTGAAATGTAGGGATTCATCATTTATTACATCTTAATGCACTATTAGACTCGTGAGGAGAAACATTAAATATAATTAAATGGGTTTTACCAATATTTTTAAACTATTTTTTGAAAGGTCATAATTATAGAGGTATCGTGATGCGTTTGATCACGATGTCCAATAATTTTTAATTTACTACATTAAAAAAAATTCAATTATTATCCATGATATTTTTATAATGATGGTATATCTGTATTCATTTTATTCCTAGTTTATTGATTAAATAAAATATGTTTTCAGTTGTTTACATTTCCACTATTTTTTTCCTTATCTAATCATGACAGTCACGTTATTAATTAAATGTAATGTGTTTTCAGTTTTTTTAATGAAATATTGATTATGTATTAGTGATTCATGATTGCTTCCAATATACATAAACCTTCATTTTCATCTGATATCTCCCTTATTTTTTCATTTTTCTATTACATAAATATGAATTAATTGAATGAGTTCAAGTATTCCAAATGTTTTCTATTAGTATGATTTTTATTTTTATTCCAAGTATAAAATGGGTGTTATTTATTTATTATGTTATGACATATTACTAAATCGATCAACCACTTGGAATGTAATACCTTTTATCTTATTATAATGTAATAAATTATACTGATTTTGGATTATTGGAGTTAGGTTCATTAATGTAATGTCCTATTTTTTCAGTGTAATAAATTGGAATATTTCTATGAATATTTCAAGAGCTAGAAACTGATACAATAGGGGATTCTAAGGCCTTGTGAGCCTAGAATAAATTTTTGGAATATATTAAATATATTAATATCATGTGTGGAAATTTTTTCAGAAAAATTTGACTAACTCCCAAATGTAGTCTTTAATCAAAATTAGATACCACTATTGAGTTCATAACACAGGGTTTACCCTATGCACGATATAATATTTTTCAGTTCCAATAATTTCAGTAAAGTTCTATAAAAGGTGTAAATAATAAAATAATTTAATTTAATTTATTTATTTATTTATTCATTTCAATAAATATACCTATAATCCTCTATTTAAACAAGGTTTTCCTTAATCCCTAGGGGTATATACATAACCTAGGGATTGAGAGGAGCAGTTGGAGAGGAGTTATTTGAGGATCATTGGAAGATGATACTGAATTGAGATCTAACTGATGACTATGTGTCCATTAATCTAGTGAATATCATCAAGGAAGAAAATTTGAAATCATTTATCATAATTTGTTGATCAAAATAAAGGTATGACATTTTTTAAGTGTATTTATCCTCGTTTGAGTATTTTTATGACAAACATTTATCAATAAAATAAAACATTGATTCATAGATCATGCATATTGTGGGTCTATGATTGATATTATATAGGATTGGGGATTCCTTTTTTGATTATGTTATATATCTTTGTTCTACATTATTATAGAAATGAATCAAGGAAAACATGAAAATTTCTTGAGGTACATTCCTCATGTTTTTTTATAAATATATTTCCACATTATTCATTCATTATGGGAAACTCCTTTGGCCCTTGGTTTCATGAATACATGTAAATCAATTCTTGAGCATGCATTTCTTGGATTAATGGACTGATACAATAGATTCATGTTAGTATTAGTGATGATATCAAAAATGACGATGGATTGAAAAGCAATAACCACAATTTGGGTGTGTGGCACTGACAAGGTGTGAAAAAATTGGTACCCTAGCATTAGATACAGAGTAAATATTGACAACAATGGTGAGGGGGGTTCATTCAACCTCATATCCATGAAGAATGGCATGTTTCATGTTGGAATCAAAGTGTTTGGGAGCATAATAATACATGTTAAGAATCCTTCAAATTCTGTGAAAAATCCAATTACATGTAATGTGGCCCTCTAAACACATATCATTAGTCTCTATATATGTTATTATAGGGTTTTTAGATAAATATAAGTATCACTTGTCATTTCACTTAAGTCACATTCCAAATGACCCTTGGTCGACCAGGTTGGCATGTACAGGGGGTACACGCCCAAGAGGTCATGTGGCATTACACATTATGTGGCCCATTCCACAGACTGTATATTCCCTAGATAAAGGTTATCCATTAATTGTGTTTATATGCCCGGGATATTTTGGTGTGTCAAGATATATATACACCATGTACATAAATATTTACAAGGGAATATGTATGCAATATTCCAAGTTCCAACCCATACAAATACATATTTTGTACTTCATGGACACTTTATGTGTTGTGGAAAAGTGAATGTTGTGTGAGCATGTGAAATGGGAAGTTCTAGGCAGAGTGCTACATGTCATATACCCCTGTGAACATGTTGTGTAATCATTTGAGGACTTTTTGGAATCTACTTTCTTCTCAGTTCAGCATTATAGTGACCTTCTATGGGATTCCTTAGACTAGAATCTATTCTATGTGTTCCCTTAGACCATTACTATGAAGGTTATATGTATCATAACATTCCCATCATTATGGGTGACCCCACTATAGCTTCATTAAGATCAGTGTAGTGAGGTATAGATCCCTTATTCTGGAGTGAGTTGTCTCAATCCGATATGATGGATATCTTGGTGGCTTGGAGCATGTATCCCTCTAAGAGGCCCAGAGTAATCCTCATGTCATTAATGATTCTTTATATGGGGTTTTTTAAAATTATAATGACCAAAATTTACTCATTCATCAATCCCCAATCTTGAAAGATGTTTCTAGTTGGGTCTCATATCCCTACAGTGAGCCCTAGGTGTTGACCCCCTATCATTGTATTGAGATCTGATCTTTCTAATGGGGTTTTATTCCAATAGAGTGTCTGTATAGGATAAACCTTATCATTTTTTTTGTTCTTGTTCATGGATAAAATTGATGAGTGTGGCATCTCATTTGGGTTTTTTGAGAGGTAGTATAGCTTTGTAGGTGATATCTCTAATAAGAACATTGCTTGGAAACCTCATAATGGATTTATAAAGGTAAGTGGTTGAGACCTTTGAGGCTCATAGAATTTGATCATTATATATTAATGCTTCATTGAATTTTTTCTTATTGTGATTGATATATCCCACGATGACAAGGAAATTCTCGATTCCTTCTTCTTAGTGATTTTGGGGTGTCCTACTAGATATTTTAATACTCACAAATGATTGATCTCTACCAATACAATTCATATCTTTTATAGATGGATATTCTATATATAGAGTCCATGGAAGAATAGAATAAGTTTTATCTTAGTTATATTAGATAGAATGAGGTGTATACTGATGTTTAAATTGAAAACAGTCCCCTCCTTTGAGTAGGTCAATCATTATATTCCAGTTTTTGTGGGCTTATGTTTGGACACTTTTATGAGCTATTTTACTTTATGTTGTACTCTGATTGTGGGACTATATATGTATGAATTAATTTCTATAAGTTAATTTAAATTTCATCATCACATATTCTTAGAGATGTTTGTGTGCCTACAGGTACCTTAGTATAATAATTCCAATATATGTGATATGCCTTCATTTCAATAGTGTCCAACTCATGGCCTATTAAAGAAGGGCTTGGTGTAGTTGCGACTCAGATTCTAGTGGGTTGGGTCATGAAAAAATGGTATCAGATGGGTACCCAGTCTGAAGTGTTATAGTACTTCCTGGGTTCAGGACCAGATTTAGGAGTTTTCTTTTTTCTAGATATGACGTTTGGTTTGGGTACTATAGATGAATTATTAATGTGTTTTGAGTTTGGCTCTCATGTTATGTTATCTAGTGTTGGTGTGGTGGTTGAATCCATTCACCAAGATCCTGATAACCTTCCTTTTGACTCGATATGTGTAGGAATCATTTATTGGGAAAATATTTTCACATTCATCATATAGAAATCCATTTTGATTTAAATTTCATTCATTTGTCATCTCTCCATATATACTTATTGATTTTGGTATGTATTGTCCTCTTTTAGTATGTATTAATGATGAGAATCAATGAGATTTCCATATAAAAGTCGAGTGTTTGACCGGATGAGTGATGAGGTCACCGCGCATGGGTCTAGTCATGAGGTAGGTTTTCTTCTTGGTGGATAGCTTCTATACCTTACACTAATTGAGTAGTGAATACACCCACCTTTGAGGGTTCAAGTTGATGATGCTTTTCAAAAAATCCATGGATGGCGCTATTGGTGAATAAGGATAATATATAGGGTTCGAGTGTATATCATGAGATTCCATGTTAGGGATCTCTTAGGATGTCGGGTCTACAGTAACTACTGTTAGTAGTCATGTGACGCAACTCTCTAAATAAGAGTTTTCATTAGAAGTATCAAGGATTGATTAGTTATCTATGGATATGATGTAAATATGTTTGTGATGGGAGAGTAAATCTTGAGTTTTATTATTGTACCCATTGTGATATATCCAAATAGACGATCTATGAACCACCTAGGTAGATGAAATGGCTAGAGCAAAGAGGTACATGGTGCGGTGAATGTGATAGAGGGGTTTGGGGAGCAGTATGAGGTTGCAGACACTTAGGTTTGATTCTACCACCTCCATCCCCAGGTAGACATCTCTATGCCTAGGAAGATAGTGGTAAAAATCATTGATAGCTACATATGTTATAGGTTCTTTACCCGAAGTCTCTGGGAGTGTTTAAAGGTATTTTATGTGTCCCAAATACTCTTATTGTAGTACTATTAGACACATGTACGATACAATATGTCACTTATATTGGTCACATTATTTTCTAAGGAGACATGGGGGAATCGGTAGTGCCTTGTGTTGGTGATTTTTGGTGTCACTTTTTATATAAAAGGAAGAGGGAAAATTCCCCCACAAAGATGCCATCTTAAGACACGATCCAAATCTCTATGGGTGAGTCAGTTCCACCGAAAGAAGATAGTGTCATGGTTTTGTGGATCAGTTTCTTTAACTTGTGTTTTTTATGTTTTTTTTGTACGAAGGTGTCATAGAAAATACTTTTTGTGGTAAATAGATGGGAATGGTAAATGATGAGTTTTGATCATTGGGATCTTGCATAGGATTCGAGTGTGGTTCGAGGTGCGACATTTTTCCTCAAAACCTCAGTTGAAATTTTCACATGTAATCCTTATACACTTATCCATGAGTGTATACCTTGTTCGAGACCTAGTGATACCAATGGATCTTTTTCACTAAACCATTGTGTTTGAGATTTCAACAAATAGGATCTGTGATTATAAGCTTATAATGATAAAGTGACTGAAATATGGGAGGATAAAGAGTACCTCACCTGAAATATCATCATAGTTGTAGTGAGACCTTATAATTTTTCCACATCATGGGATGGATGTTTACCATCTATACCCAAATTATTTCAACCATTTAGTGATGGAGTTACTTTGATTTTTTGGGATGGATTTTTCCTTCTTTGATGATGTGTGATCCCATGATGAGTTGGATAAGCTCATGTATAGGAGGTTATGATCAACTTCATATCAGTTTTCTAGTGATACATATGTATTAGTTGATGTTATGAGCTCTCATCCTCTTACACTAGTGGTGTAGTATAAGGATTTATTTCTTTGGGATTTTCTAGTCTTATCTCTATATAGAGATTTAGGATTCTATAGGGACTGACACAAAGGAATGCCCCTTATTTTTGGATAGCACATAAGATAGAACCCATAGATCTTCTTGTAATGAATGTGTAGTTAAGAGTTTGTAGGAAAAGGATTTTTATAATACACAGTGTGTTCACTTTGGAATACTATTTTCAGTTCTCTTTAAGTGAGGATGACTTCTTTAGGTTGGTTCTCAATTGGTGGCAGTTGGACCAGATGAGATGATGGAATGTACCAACTCTGGAAAATCATTAGACTCTTTGACCATTGGTATGGGATAAAGTGATTCTCATAGTTTGACCTTGAGAAAAGTTATCACCATCTCTAAATTTGGAAAGGATATACCAGAAGTGGTTTTCCAAAGCCACTATGGTCATTGTGAGTTAGTGTTGATACCCTTGGTGAGTTGTACACCATAATAGAATCACAAGACATATGGACTGGATCTGTAACCCTTCTTGGATCAGTTCAAGGTAGTCTTATTTTATGGAATATGTGTGTTCTTAACATCTAAGTTGGAGTACACAAGACACTTTAGGATGGTGCAGTTTACCTCCAGTTGATATTTGGTACCCCTTAGCTTCATTATAGATCAAGGGTAGTACAACTCAAGGATAAGAAATGTGATATTTCATGTGGAAATATATCCATTGGATACATTTTTGATTTGTTGTTTAAATAATAAAATATCACCATATTTATTCAGTTATAAATGATGACACCAGTCACATTGTGGTAGGAGGTGTTGAGGAAGTTGTTCTCCCTTAGTACTTCATCTGGTAGAGGTGATCATGTACTGGGATCACTTGGAATGAGTTGGGAATTCGAGAGTGTTTCACTGATTTTTCAAGTTAATATTTATATTGTCTCACCTATCTATGTTGGGTGACCAGTAGACCATTGAATGGATTTTGAGACACCTATTCATGTTAATGTAATTTCAGCTTCATGGAATTCCCTTAATAATCATTTCAGACAGTGATGATTATAATATGGCATGATTTGGGAGAGGATGTGGGAATTATTTTGAGACTCATTTTCACATGAGCACACTTTTTTATCCCATCAACTTGTCAAGAATAGTGGAACATTTTTGTTCTAGTGAACATGCTTCGGGTTTTCATGTTGGTTTGGAGCCACAAATGGGACAACCATCTATAGTAATTGGATTTTTTATATCATGATGATTATCACTCCACCACTAGAGTAGAACTTTTCTGAGACTATTTAAGAGAGACCATGAATGAAACTATTATACTAGTCATAATTACTAATTAATCGCTCTTGGGTCCTATTTTTGGTTCAATTGAAGGTTGTAAAGGTTGGAGTTCATCTATTATTGAATGTGGACTTCCTAGTAAATCATGGGAGTTCCCTATAGACCCAAAACATTGTCCTTTGGTGTTTTAGAGTCCTAGTGTTTTTTCTAGGGTGAAATGGTATCTTCCAGTTTCTTAGGAACTTTATTTTCCAGCTAATGTTTTGGGTTAGTGATGTTTCATACCTCTTAACCCCATGACCATAGTAGTTTTGGTTTCAAGGTTTTTTCTACTTTTTAAATATAATATGGTATGTTCACAAATCCATGTACAATATTGACCAAGGTATGTTGGTTAGTGATATTTGAGTTTCCATTTTCAAGAATCCGGTGGAGTTGAAAACTAGTAGAGAAAGACCCTTCATGGGAAAGTGTTTTCCTTTAGTGTGTGTTTGTTGGTTCCATAAGAAATTATTGGGATAACTAATTGGAAATGGGAGACCCATTTGATAGCTCATTATTCCCATTTTTTATTTATCATGTGATCATGAGGGATTAAAATCTTTAATGGGGGTAATAATGTAATGACCTAATTTTTTTCATGTAAGACTTCAGAATATTTTTAGGAACACACTACAAAAAAAAGACCACTATAGAAGGGGTTATTTATTATTTTAAAAGGGGTTATAACCCCTTCTAAAAAAATTTGCAGCAGTTATGAGGAACCACCGCTAATGTGCCTGCCTATTGTTAGTAGATCCAGTTTTGAAGAAGCGCTGGTAAATGTGTAGTGAATTTAGCGTTGATTATATTAGAGGGGGTTTAAATTCCCTCTATTGTTGTCCAAAATTTACAAGAAATAACTTTCATTAGGGGTGTTTATAACCCCAGCTGCCTCTAATTGAAAGCTTAGGGGTGGTTCAAACCGCCCCTAATTATTGATTGCATTAGGGACAGTTGTGTAAAAATGCCCCAAATGCTTCATTTTTTTAAAAAAAATCCCATGTCCATACATCCCCCCAGCCTGTCATGTTCCCCATTCCCCCCACAAGTCCCCATTGCTGCTCTTGTGTATCCCCTAGTCTCTTCTCATGTCCCCCCACTGTCTCTCTTGTACGCTCTTGTCACTCCTATCCCCCCGCTGCCTCTCATGTCTTATGCGTCCCCCAGTCTCTACCCCTCCTGTCCCCAGTCTCCCCCGGTGTCTCGGTGTCTCCTGTGGGGTGTCCCAGTCTCAGGGTCTCCTATGAGGTGACCCGGTCTTGGTCCGGTGTCTTAGTCTTAGGGTCTCCTGTGTTAGTCTCCCCCTAGATTATGTGTGTCCCCCGGACTCTAGTGTCTGTCCCCTGACCCGCCCCTGGGTCTCCTCTGTGGGTGTCCCAATCCATCCCACGATCTCCTCTCGGTCAGAGAATTTAGAGGGATTTTAAAATCTATATTCCAAAGCGGGATTCAAACCTCGGTTCTATTTAATATTAATCTTACGCATAAACCACTATTCCAAGCCTTTTTTGGATTATACATTACATAAATTATTCTATTTATATATTTTGGTATGTTTATTAAAATATAAATTATTTTCATAATAT
This sequence comes from Viscum album, assembly GCA_963277665.1. NCBI lineage: Eukaryota > Viridiplantae > Streptophyta > Magnoliopsida > Santalales > Viscaceae > Viscum > Viscum album. The sequence continues at coordinate 1,680,793,330 of OY728161.1, read as the reverse complement.
ATTTTAATATATATAATAAGTTTATTAAAATATGTATATATATTAATAAACATATATATATATATATATTAACAAATTTACACATAATTTATATATTATTATATTTATATATATTAAAAGGTTAATTAAAATAAAAATTATTAAAACAATAGATTTAAATACATATAATAAGTTTATTAAAGTAAGCATATGTATTTATAAACATATATATATTAACAGATTTATTCATATTATTTATATATTGATTTATTTATATATATTAATAAACATATATATATATATATATTAATGAATTTACACATAATTTATATATTATTGTATAAATATATATTAATATGTTTGTTAAAATAAACATCATTAAAAAAATATATTTAAATACATATAATAATTTTATTAAAATAAGAATATATATTAATAAACATATATATGTTAACAAATTTACACATATAATTTATATATTACTGTATTTATATATATTAATAAGGTTATTAAGAAAAACATTATTTTCATAGTATATTTAAATAAATTAAATAAATAACATGTATCTATATTTATATATATATATATATATATATATATATTCTACGCACCTCTATAAATTATATATTTACATATATTTAAATAAAATTATGAATGTATGTATTTATAAATACATTATATCAAACGCACACAAATGCAAATGTGTATTTATATATTTATTTGTAATTGTTTATATTTAATTGAATACACATATATACCATATATATATTTATATTTTACCCAAATATATTATGAATATATATATATATATATAGTATATTTATACGTACACAATTAATATATATATATATTAAAATTTATATGAATATAATATATTATACATTGTATAAATACATTAATATATGTATACAATAAATATTATATATATACTATATATATTTTTAAGAATATAGTAGGGGTTCACAACCCCTCTGATCTCTTAAATTGGAGGGGGGTGTAAACCCCCTCTAATGTAAGACATTAGAGGGGGTTTGACAACCGCCACAAATGTAAGTCATTAGTGTGGGTTCGAGAGGGGGTTTTGAACCCCCACTATTGTCTTACATTAGAGGGTGTTTTTGAACCCCCATTTTTTTCTTAAAAAAACAAATTCCGTATAACACACACACACACACATATATATAACCCCTCTAAAATTTAACCGAACATATATATATTTATATATATATATATATATATATTTGTGTGTGTGTGTGTGTCTATCACCTCTAACCGAATATATAGTGTCTGTGACTAAATATATAGTTCCACTAATTATTAAAGTAGTGACATTTTTTACATAACCGTCTCTAAAATCCAACTAAAATTTAAAAAATTGATAAAAAATTTAGAGGGTCTTGTGCAGAACCCCATCTAAATAACACCCTCAAATGTACTATTTTTTTTATAGTAACGTTATTGAATCTAGGTGCTAAGATGACATGGGATCACAAGTCCTAGTGAGCTTGGAATAAATTTTGGAAATATATTAGATATATTAATATCACTCAAATGAATTTTTCCAAAAAATAAGTGGAATAACACCCAAATGGAGCCTCATGTCATAAATTTAAGACCTCCATTGAGTTAAGAACATGGGGTTTACCTTAAGTTTGTCATAATATTCTTCAGTGTTTATTTTTTTGGTAAATGTAGTGTTGTGGGTGAAAATAATAAAATTAATTTATTTATTTAATTTATTTCATATATTTTATTTATTTCGATGAAGTGATGTAGCCCTGTAACATCCCCAAATGATAAAGGGTTAAATGACTAAATGATATGACTCATGTCAACAAGGTGCACCTTCCTTTTCGGGAGCCTACCTGATTAGAACTCCACAGTTAAGTGTGCTTGGCCTGGAGTAGTGATCAGGATGGGTGACCTCCTGGGAAGTTCCCCAGGGCGTGTGTGAGTGAGGACAAAGCACACTGGAAAGGACATGTGTTGGCCTGTGGGGACTATCATTAGTCATATGACCCGTTCAGGCATGTGGGTGGACCCTAGGGTGGGCCCCACGTGTCTGCGGGGCAACTGGGTGGTACCTGGTGGGCCAGGACCCGACGGCCGTGTTAAGGCGGGGTGGCTGTGCTGTCACTGGGGCCCGGTTGTCACATTTGGTATCAGAGGAGGAACCCAGCCTTAAGTGCGTGGTGCACTGCCTGGGTTGAGATGTAGGGCCCACAACGAGGGCGTTGTGCACTAAGGGGGGGGGTGATTGTAACATCCCCAAATGATAAATGGTTAAATTAATAAATGATATGACTCATGTCAACAAGGTGCACCTTCCTTTTCGGGAGCCTACCTGATTAGAACTCCACAGTTAAGCGTGCTTGGCCTGGAGTAGTGATCAGGATGGGTGACCTCCTGGGAAGTTCCCCAGGGCGTGTGTGAGTGAGGACAAAGCACACTGGAAAGGACATGTGTTGGCCTGTGGGGACTATCATTAGTCAGATGACCCGTTCGGGCATGTGGGTGGACCCTGGGGTGGGCCCCACGTGTCTGCGGGGCAACTGGTGGTACCTGGTGGGCCAGGACCTGACGGCCATGTTAAAGCGGGGTGGCTGTGCTGTCACCGGGGCCCGGTTGTCACAAGCCCCGTCTATTTAATCATGTTTATTACTAATCTATAGGGTTAGAAACATAACCTAGGTATTGAGAGGATCAATTAGAGAGGATCCATTTAAGGATCATTGTAGATTACATTGGATTGAGATCAGATTGAGGATCGTGCATCAACATAGCGTATGGATCTTGTTAACAGTAATAAAGTGTAATCACCCCTCATCAATGGTTGATCTAAATTGAGGTAGGATGTTTTAAATGTGGATTTTCCTCATTTGATTTTTCCTACAACAAACTAGATTGAATTAACTAATGAATTTATTCATCGATCATGTGTATTGTGGGTGTGGGATAGATATTATTTAGGAGTGGGGATTCCATTATTGATTCTATTATATCTCAAATTTATTCATTAAATAGAAATTAATTAAGGATAACAATAACATTGGTTGAGGTCCTTTTCTCTCTTTTGTGCATTTATTTCCCTATTATTCCTTCATCACAAGAAATTCCTTTAGCCCAAGGTTTAATGAATACCATGAAATAAATTATTGTGCACCTGTTTCTTATCGTAGTGGACTGATATTATAGATATAGGATCATATTAGTTATGAGATCTAACTAGGAATAAGGATTATGAGATTATATCCATGGTTTAGACAAGAGGTTCCAACAAGGCATGATGGAAGTGGTCTCTGAGCAACGGATATGGTAAAAATATATCCAACAATAGTGACAGTGGTTCGGTCAACCTCAGATCTACAATGAACAACGTGTTCCATGGAGGAATCAAAGGGTAGGTTGTGTGGTGTAATGCGTGTGACTAATCCCTTGTATTATGTGAAAAACCCATCTACACATCATATATTCTGGTGAACTCATTACATGTAGTCCTTTTTATACAGTTCTATTGTTTTATTAAAGGGATATGTATCGTAGGTTGTGTGACTATAGTAGCATGATGTGTGACCCTTATCTAACCAGCTCAGCTTGTACATAGAGTAAATTCCCATGAGTTCGGGTGGAATTACACGTCGTGTGTCCCATGCCACCCAATGCATACACCCTAGAAGAAGGCTCAAAAAGTACTGGGATTACACAACCACGAGATCATGTGTCCACACATGGTGTGTGTGGAGGGATATACATTGCGTACTTTAGAAAGTATACGGGAATGTGTATTCTATACACCGAGTTCCTGCCCAAACATCTATATTCCATGTACTGCATGGACACATCATGTATTGTGTAAAAGGGAAGGCCATGTGAGCATGATACACTAGAAATTCCATGCTCAGTTAGATAGTCCATGTACCCCTAGTTACACTCTATAAACTAATTTGATGATAGTTTAGATTCCTCTTTCTTCTTATTTCAGCTTCGTGGTAAACTTTTTTGATCTTACTTAGACAATTATTGGTTGAGTGTGCTCCCTTAGTCAATTACTATGAGAATTCAGTGTGGAATCACATTCCTATCATAGAGGGTGACCCTAATGTAGCTTCCTGGTGATCAATGATGTGCAGGTGAGATCCTGTATTTTGTGTTGAGTTTTCCTAGTCTTCTTCGATAGATATCTCAGTGGTTTGGATCATGTATCCCTCCAATAGGCCTATAGTGATCCTCATGCCGTTTATGATTCCTTATATGGGTTTTTTGTAATTGGAATGACCAATATTTACACGGGCTTCAATCCCTTATCTTGGAGTATATTTATAATAGGGTCTAGTGTCCCCCTAGTGATCCATTTGTGTTTCCCCCTATCTTTGTATCAAGATATGATCTTTCTGATGGGGTATTTTTCGGATGGAGTGTATTTCTCAAACGGACCCTAATATTTTTCTATGTGGTTTTTCTTGATTTTACCTAATGAGAATGACCTCTAAGTAGATATTATTTATTTTTAGTATATCTCATAGAGTAATATATCCTAAATTAGTGTTACATTGAAACCTAAAAGTGGATCTATGGTGTTCAGTGGTTGTGACCTTTGAGACTCAGAGTCTTTTATGAGTATTATTGTATGTTTCATTGTTATGTATTTTATTATGGATGAAATATCCTATGATGATATGATTTATCTTGATGATTTATGCCTAGTTATTTCACGGTGTCCTACTGGATATTTTATACTCACCGATGCATGGGATCTTTTAATACATGTCATGTATTATGCATATAATGAACCTATATACGGATTCCTTGAAGGAGAAGGAAAATGTGGATATTAGTAGGGATAGATAGAACAATATGTATACTGGTGTGTCCTTTAATATAAGTATCCTCATTTAAAAAGGTCATACATTATTTTATAGTTTTTTGTGGGATTATATTTGAAACCATTTTATGATATCTTGAACAATACATCATACTCTAATGGTGGGATTATAAATGTATGCATGCATTATTATTGAATTTTTTACACTTTTGCATCGTATGGGCCTAGAGATATGTGTGTTAATAAAGGTAACTTAGGATAATTCCTTCCATGTGGATGATATTCTTTCTTAACACTAGTCACTGCCCTGAGCCTACTGGAGGTGAGTTTGGGTAAGTTGTGACTCAAATTCCAATGGGTCGGGTCATAACAGTTACAACCACATCTACTAGGAAGGTCCATAGAGAGAAAATCCTACATTTTATTATTATTGTCCACATTCTTGAATTAATATTTATTTAATTGTGGCTTATTATATCCATGTTTAGAGATAATACCCCTAACACGAAGATGATAATTTAATAGGTACTCAAATTCCTTCTCATTAGTGAAAGGGATCAACTAATTTATGCACGTTAACAATTCCTTCATTGATTGTTTACCCTCAAGGAAAATCATTATGTAAAACAACCTCTCCAGTGTCATTATATATAGAAAATTACCTTTAATAAATGTGAAATTAATTAATTTCCAAGACATATTAATCTATAATTGTGGTGGAATGAATGTCATCCACCATTTCTGACTAGGTCTATAAAACAAGATCAAAATATCACTCAAGAGAAAATTTAAATTTTCAAGGAAATGAAAACTCATTTATTAATTTTAATCTACTAAATATCCTCTTTAGGTTCTTTTTCAATACATATGATGATCCAAAACTGAGAATAGGTTGGTTTTATTGATCTACAAGGACTTTGGGTTGGGTCGACGACTAGAGAACCACATATGAGTCATGGGAGACAATAAGATAAGAAAAATCCAATGATAAAACCATCCTAAATTCCCCAAAAAACATCTTAGAGTCAAGATCTTAATATAAGACCCCCAAAAATATCAATTAATATATTTAATTTAAATACACTATAAAAATATCCCATGAAAAAATATTTTTAAAACCTTTTTTTAAAAGCAACTCATTAAATTAAATTCAAAAAATAGTTTTTAATTCATTTTCTGAATAATGTTTTTTAGTTTAGAGAAAATTGAAGATATAAATTTATGGTTAAATAGACATTACAAATCCAAAACAACCAATTTGTATTCCACCATTTCTAAAAACATAATTATATACATATTAAACTAGAAATTAATTATTTTAAATTGGGTTCATTAAATCAAAATATTAATAAATACAAAAAATTTGAACCATTAATAAAATCATCAAAAACTCATCTCACATAACTATATTACATTAATAGCGGAAATATTAATGAGAAGGAGGTAAAAAAGAATAATAATAAAGGGGTAAGTTTCTATGAACAGTCTGTTAGCATGATATAGTATACTATTCACTAACTCTAAAATCTCATATAGAATCTATATAGGTCCATGTTCTTGGGAATCACGTTTATTACCCAACCATGTGAGCTAGATATACAGCTCCATTATAACTACCATTTCCACCCAAAATAAAAAAAATCTTAACAATCTGTATGAATAAAATTTAATGAAAAACATCATTAATTAAAATAAAAACACGTGAGGATGAATGAAAAGTATTTATTTGAATTAATACATGAATTATAATATCATATTTAATTTCATGTTACATCATGAGTGGTAGTGATCAGTCACCCTCCTATGACATACCTACTGAGATTTGGCGAAATTATCTTCCATCCACTAGACATACAAAATTTAATGGGAACATCAAAAACAATGAACTCTTACCATCCTTGGATATGATACCATTTTATCATGAATCAAATGATTCTACCCAAGGAATAGGATTTTGGGGCAACCCATGACTTTACCTAAGGCATTATCTCAATCAACATGGGCTGGAGAAAATCAATAAGGCATTAGATACAGATATGTGTGGATGATTTCTCCCCAGATAAATTATATTAACAACCCAAAAAATATTCCTAAAATGAGTCTATCTTGTTGAATCCATACATTAGATTTCCATGCATAAACACAATAATAAGATCATAATAAAAATAATAAAAACAATTAATTTTAAATAATCAAACATAATCTCAAAAAAAGAAGAAAAAATTAAAACCATGAAAATATTTTATTAAATGATTTTGATCGTACAACTATGATAAAAAATAAAAACCAAAATATTTAATGACAACTATATATGAATTCAAGTCACTATCCATCATCAAAACCAACATAATTTCTCCATGAGTGACCAAAACCCATAACATGAACTTTTAAGTGAGTCATTGGATCTACATATGATGTGTAATGTATATTGGTTGTTATTATAAAAAAACCCCATGATAATTCAAAAATAAATCCAGGATTTCTCTTTTCCAAACATCCCAATATTATTATTTCAGATAATGAAATTAATTATATATTTTTATTTATTTTGAAATATAAAATGCATAAAATTTTCCAAAATACACTTTAATGTCCCAAAAAAACTTCAAAAACCTTATAAAACCTCATATAAAATTTAATTTTGAATTTTAGTTTAAAACCATTTCATTATGTACTAATTAATAAATGATTTAAATAATGATAAATAAATCCTTTAACAAAATCATAAAAAATATTAATTGAAAAATATAAATTATAGAATAGATTAAAAGAAATCATAATGGAATGTAATAGAATTATGTTTTTAGAATTAGAAACCTATGTAGTAAACAAAAAGGCAAGTTAATTTGAATATAATCATGGGATACTACTAAGTATTAGTTACACGATCTTAGATATACTTGGTCGGTATAATCCTCTAGTGTAAAAAACTCAACCTCTAGTAACTCAGAGTCAATGTATAATTTATTACATTAGAATAATATAAAAGGAATAACATCAATTAGGATTGATAAGTTTAGTAGTCATAAGGAACAGATAAATACAAGATTCCCATTTTATAATGAGAATATAAATATATAAATTCATAAGAAACATTATCTCATCTTTGATATTATTAATAATTCTCTAATTTATATCCTAAGGAGAGGAAAAAATAATAGGTGAGTTAAAATTCATAGTAAGTGTTTTGTTCAACTAAATATAACTTGAATAAATAAGTTATAATCAATATGGAAAGGTAAATAATTTAAAACACATTCTATTTAATCATTAACATGAGTTCAGAATGCATCTATGAATAATATAAATACGTTAGGCTCATGGATAATTATAAATAAATTCTGAAGGGAGGAAATGATTACAATGGGATGTCATAATATTCAAAATAATTATATCTTTACCATCAAGTCCATGTTATATGACTGTTTAATTTTAGGGTAGGAATACACTAAAATATCATTTAATATGTTTGGCCAACGGTTTTTTCTCGTGATACATGTCGATGCATAAAGGGGGTATCTATATCCAAGACACCCACATCACTACTTTTTTTTTAAAATATATATATATATATAATGATCAATTTAATTCAAAAAAATATTCTTTATCAATAGTTATTTGAATTGATAAAATAGTACATAATATTAATATGTCCATTGTCACCCAAATAACATTCACCATAAAAAACATATATATAAATGGTCTAACATTTTGGAAATAATTATATCCATGATACAGTGAATATGGATATTTAAGATAAATGTAATGTATAATTAAAATTTTCATAAGAAAGTGATTGTTTTAAGGGAAATTAAATGACTAAAAATCAATATGTGATATCAGATTACCATCAATTCAACAAGAATATTTGTTTTACAAAAATATCATGTTCTTTTGAGAAATAAAGTGGGAGAAAAACATTAAAATATGGTTTCATAAAATAGTTATCTTATATAACCATTTAAAACATGTTGAAGAATCTAAAAGGGCATAAAATATTTATGGAAATGGGAAATGTTTTTAACACCTTAAACATTAAAAAGCATAATTTATTTTGAATTTTTGTAAATTAAGGTGAAAATGATCCCCTCAAAAATCATTAAAATTATTCCTTTTTAAACCTTATAAAATATCAAGGATAATAAAAAATTTACTTAAAAAATCATTGGATTAAATAAATTAACATTTTTAAAGAAATTTATAAAAAAAAATATAGATATTGAAGGAAAATATACTCGATCAAAAAGATAAATTAGATCAGATTTTATTTTAGACATTTCATTGATAAAATTAATAAGAGGGTAATGGTTGTAATATATCTTGTAAAATCCTTCAATTTCAAAAGTATAATAAAATATAAGGATTTTATAAACTATATATTTTATGATTCATTCAATGAAAATAATATCAATCCCAAAAATGATATTGTAATAAAAAACAATATATTTTTGGTAACATTTAAATTGTAACCCCTTGGTAGAGTAAACATGAATTGAAATAGTAATCATCATGAATAAATATATATTACATTTAAATACATCATAGGGTTCATATATAAACCATATATAAATAAATAGGATCATAATGTCTAATATGCCTTAATAGAGTAGAAAATGGGACGAAATCCATTACCACAAGTTCAAATTTCCTTACATTCCATTTTACCTCATTTATACTAAATTTAGATTTATTATAATTTTATGAAATAATAATATACATATGTATAATATCATATATGATCCATTTCTAACATCTTATCACCCATCAGTTAAAAATCTTTTATTGTTATCATTATTTTGGGTGTTAACTGCTTCATTTTTCGTGTATGTTTTTATTCAGAAGTTATGGTACATGTATAATAATCAATTTTATATGTTATCAAGAATTTTAATTAAGGTCTAAATATATAAATGTTCATTATATAAATATTTCAAACAATTCAGGATAAAAATACATGAAAAATGAATCATATTTTAAATTTAGATGGTCGGTCATGCGTATGTAAGACTGACATAATCATTTTTTACAAAAGGAAGGGTTAGTAAATATATTTTAAATTAAACTTTATGAATTATAATTTCGTAATTATTATCATACATATTAATTATATTCATCATTGTTACAATCCATATACTGTTCTAATGGAAAACTTACTACATCGGTTTTTGATGTGGTAGTCCATCGTACACAAGAGTAATGGTTAGGTCCCCCATTTGATGGTGAAGGAAATGAATAAATATTATTACATTAACATAATAACATCTAATTGTATGGGAGAAAATATTTTTATTATAATTTAATGTTTAATAAATAATTTAATGTGGTAAAATAATAATAAAAACGGAAGTGCTTCGTGAAGATGATTACCTATTGTTTGAAATAGATGCTTTATATATCATGTAAAGGGGCATAAACTGGTTCTTTTATGAAGAAGAAAACCAATATAACTTGGATAAGGATTCATATATGAGTTTTTTTAGTTTTATTTTGAGATAATTTTATCTCAGTGGGGTATAGAATAGAGGAGAGGTAATGTCTTTATATATTGAATAAAAGGACAAACGTGAAATTAATAAAAGATTTAAACATATTAAATTCATTTTCATGTGAATTTGGAACCAGGACACTATAAATTCAAATATAATATAAGATAATGATGTATTCCTTTAATCAAATTTAATTTTTAATGTTTTATGTGTTATTTTAAACTTTATATTTTTTGTTTAACCCCTTTATAAAATAATTTTAACATTAACGTCAATAATGACTTTTTCTATATTAAATTGTTATAATGTCACTTATAATTTATCAATTTTCCCATAAATGTAAAAGGTATTATATTTTATACCATTTATGATCATAAATTTCATCATATAATATTTTTATTATTTTTAAATAATTAAATAAAATATTTTCCTAAAAAAATATCATTAATGTCATTTCTGATAATATAATTTTATTGGATTCAATGAAAAACATAAAAAGATAAAATTATAGTATATTCCTTTTGAACAAAAATAATAAATTATTATTGAAAATAATATTCTTTTGTAACCATAATTAATCCATAATACATTTCTTTTATAATTTTTAATATTATTTACATTGATTTGTTCCCCACTTTCAAGAGGACAATGAAAGCATTTAAGGTAATTCTTTCATTAATAAAAATTAAAAAAAATTGCATAATCAAACTAAAATACATATTTAAAAAATAAAATTTTGTATTCAATCATAACATCTTATTATCCTTATGTTATAATATAATTGAAATTTAAGCTAAGAGAATGACTTATTTTATTTTTTTCCTCACTTAAAATAAAATAATCATCTTTATGAAAGGAAAATGGAAACAAAATATCGTATATTTTAATATAGTATGAGTATATAAAAACATATATCATCCAATATTAATTATAATTGATTTTGGTAATTTATAAAGACTTATCACATTATTTCTAAACACAATTACACGATTTAGTCTTACTTAGGTGACTACCGCAATTACTATTCTTAATTCCTAAAAATAAAAGAAAAATATTTAAAATATTTGAACTCGTGATTAAAAGTTTTTAATATATTTTATAAAATTCAATTTATATACATTTCTTAAATTATTTTATAAATTAACGTAGAATATGTGATGAAATTGGATTTCCATAAATATCCTTTTTTAAGTCGAACTATCAAATTATATCAAAATCATGTAAAATAATGGTATTAATGTAATTAATTAAACTATTTTAAATAAAATTTATCTATTATCTCCTTAATATTAAATCCAATATATAATTTCACTTTTAAATTACTTGATTTGAAGAAAACAAATGATGGTTAAAAAATCGAAATATTTCACTATTCACTAGAAAAAATATAATTATTGATAACCCAAAAATTCAAACTTGAAAGGATAAATATAGATCATTGTTATCCATGATAATAAGAGTATTTTAATCAATGATAATTTTTTGTTATGTTTTATTTATTACAAAAAAACCTTCCCCAGCTGCTAAATTGCTAAAACATTGCTAAAAAATCAGAACACCCATAAAAACATAAGAAGTTACAAGGATCAATACTCAACATGAGTAATTAGTCCATGGTATGGTTTTTTAATAATATAATAGAACATATTACACTAGTAAAAATCATTTTTATGTGCTTACAGTAATGAGAAAATTTCCTTACACTTTCATTATACTGTTATCAAAACTACAGTGCATGTGCTCTCCACATAGTGCAAATTTGTAAAAATGATTTTTGTAACAAATTTAAAAACCACCCCCAATAGGTATAGTATGTTATCATTGTTCTAATTGTAAAAAAATAACTTTTTCTATTATTTCAAAAACTACTTCTTTTCTTTTATAACAAGCAGAATGTATGAACCTATTAAATTAGTTGGTTGTCCATGTGATATGTTCATCCAAGAATTTTATTGAGTAAGTATTTATATAAAATTTATATGGTTTATTATAAATGATTTTAAAAAATTCATATTCCCTATTAAATTAATTCTATATTCTTCTTCAACCATGATATTTATTTGTTTGAAAATTCCCTACTAAAACTTTTAGATTTCCGAGCTTCGTCCTGTGAAATACTCTACTAGGTTCATCCAAAAATATTTTCACAGTGCTTCATATTTTTACCATGATAAAAATATAAACACTATACTCATAAATTCACCACATTTTATAAAAAAAATTGGAGTAAATTCAAGATTAATATTTTATTTTCCTCTTATTGAAACATTAAATTCAAAACTCCCACTCCAAATAATCATCAAAATTCTATCAACAATTTTAGAATATTCTTGAACCCATATGTGAAATGAAAATGACAACATCCTTTTTCAAATATTCTTAAAACTTAATTAGTATAAAAATTTTAATTCATATAATTTGGAATATTAAAATATTAATATAACATCATCACATTATAATCTATATGAAAAAATTATAAATAACTCTGAACCAAAAATAATATTAAAACACTAAAAAAATTTGTTAAGAAACATTGTATAACTTATTCCATTTGATTGTACCAATAAAAACATTTTTGAAATTTTTATAAGTCTTTATTAGATAATTTATCCACATAACAGATTTCATTATTAAACTTCAACTGATGATAAATGTTCATCTTGAGGACATAGTTTTGTGAGACTTCATCGAATTTCTACTTTATGTGAGGTAACACCTCAAAAACTTTACCTTTTCACATATTAAATTTTTATTTTAAAAGGTTAACCAAATTAATTTTTTTTGGATTGTATGAATTTTGATGATACTTCTAATTTTTAATTCATCTAATTCCATTATTCATCAACTTCACTATCAATAACTATTCTTATCAACATTGTATATTTAAATTTGATAGAAATTGTGCATAAAATTCTTTAATAGAATCTATTTCCAATAAAAACATTTCTATCCCCCTTTAACCATAGTAAATTTACTCTTTTTATTAATCTCACTAAAAAAATAAACCTCATATAATTCAAAAAAAAATTACTATATATATATTTGTTTTCATAAAAATAATTTTCTCTCAATTTCTACAAAAGTAACTTCATCCTTTTTTTATATTGAGCTAAATTATTTTCTATTTACTCAAGATAGTAACATGATATTTTCAAATTTCATGAGAATATGAACTTTATATCAGTAAAGAATCACCATATTTGTTTATCAATCATTCTTCATGAGAGTTTTTTAGAAACATTATAATATATACATTTAATACATAAGTTCATTCAATATCCCCAACCACAAAGTGTTTTTATAATAGACTAGGGTTTAGAAACCATTAACTGATATTCTTCATCTAATTTCCTTTGATAAAAATCATTAAAAGTGATGTAATTTTTATTAAGAAAAGAAAAACATTCATTTCTAGAAAACCTTAACATTCATAAATATCCAACCAAACATCTTCAAAATAATATCTTGCGAACTCAAAAAATAATTAAACCAACATGGTCCCAAAAATATCTCCTTTATATTTTTTTATCAACCAAGAAACATAAATAACTAAAACATTATAATTCAATCTATGGATTACTAATAAAATAAAATTTAAGCCTATGTGAGTGAACTAAATATATGTAAAAATAATCATTTAATAACAAAATATTATTGTCTATGTGAATTGAATTAAGAAATAATTCTTAAAACCTCAAAACATTCACATATTTTTCAATTTTATATACAAGAAATTTTTCCCATATCCATATCTAAAAATAGTTAAAATATTATACACATTTTGAAATTACAACATACCGCTTAAAATAAATACATCTAAATATATTCTCTCCTTGAAATCTTAATTACATACCTATTGATCAATTTATGTTAAAAAAAAATTTCAACCTTTTAAACACTATAGGAATAAATAATGGAGATGGGATAGTTTTAATTACAATATACTAGAATATATTTAAGTTGTACACCCATGTTCAACCACATCTTATAAAATATTTCCTTTTTCGATGGTTTAGTGAATATATAATCAACTTGTTCCATTGTATGATCATAATACACCTTTAGTTCAATCTTCACTAACAAATCATTGATGAATGATATTTTATATTTAAATAATGTTAAGAAAGTGAATTTTTCACTTTATTGTAAGTGAGATTCATTTAATATTGATTATTACATCACATGAAATGGATAACTTTACATCTGTTAAAAAATAATCCAATAGACTCATCATCCACCCAAGTTGTGTAGTATCTTGAGTGGAATAAAAACTAATTGTCGACTAAACTAAAAATTATATAATTTTTCTTCATTCTATAATAAAATAAACACATTTCCTATATAAAGAAAACTCCACTATATATAGAACCTCTATCATCAATAATTCATTCAAGATTTATATTTTTATGACCAAAAAATAAATCTTCATAGAGGTATCATATTTTATACAAAAATTATTAATGGAAATGGTATATCTGATAATTATTTTTCCAGCACTAATATGTCATTATTTCAAAGGACATTCAGAACTAGTACATAAAAGTAACTATATACATAATATCTAGCCTCAAATATGTTGGTTAAAATAAACATCTAACTAATTTTCTAATCTTATCAGAGCCACCTCCTTCCCATTTACCTCTTTACACAACATACTTCCCACTAAAATAAGTCTGAAAAGTAGCTTTGAATCTTCTAAACTAACCTTATTTAGAAGTTCCTTATCATAATTTTATTGTGATAGAAAAATATACTTCTTCTTTTTCAAGATTTTTAACCCAATAAAATATTTCATTTCTGCCAACATGGAAATTTCAAAAATCCTTTTCATCTATTCAAAAATATTCTCACATGATTTATCATTATTCTCTAAAAATATTATAACATTAATATAAATTATTATAATGTGGTAATTCTATTGATTTTATTTGATATTTATATTAAAATCAACTCTTTTTTTCTTAATATTAATCTTAATTAATAAATTATCCAATTTCAAATACCAAGATCTTAGAGCTTTATTCAATCCATGCAAATCCTACATCAACATACACAACCAAAATTCATATTTCCAACTCACAGTAAGGTGACTTTCAATATATCTAAAAATAATTAAATTTTCATTCTGAAATGATAAAAATAATGTATCTAGTTGATTATATGGTTTCCACTAGAGAATGTTACCTCAAAATCAATGCCTCAAATTTGTTTGTATCCTTTATAAACCAATCATGATTTGTTTCTTATAACTTATCCTTCTTTATTCAAATAGTTTTGGAACACCCACTTTGTACCATTATTATTGATTTCTTTGGTATAAGTGAATATATATCATTTTTCTCAAATTTATTCATATATAAATTCATATAATCAATCACCTCTTGGTGATAAAAACATCCTTTAACATATTTTATATCAACATTTGAGTTAAATGAAGTATGTGAAACTAGACTTTATATTCATCAGGTTTAAACTTGTTGTTATTTTTAACTAATTATGTTTTGAACTGGACCATTTTTTCTTAGCCTAATATGATATGTATAATGTTTTTCCTCTTATATTAATATATCTAAGTTTAAATCCTCATCTTCTACATCATTAACATTTTTACAATCATCAAGAAATTTTTCATATTTCTTAATTACAACCACCTCACCTTCCCCATCTTCCGCATATTCATCTATTTTTGAAACATCTTTTTAATATTTTTCAAGAAACATTACTTATATATAAACAAATATCATTATAATTTATTTATTAAAACATATGTATCTTCAACCATTATGATCAAAGATAAGAATTATTCCATCAATACATATCTAATAAATTTTCTAAAGATTTATGTCATTGATATTTATAATGAAAGGACTTCCAAACACCCTTAGGTGTTTCAAATATAAGGATTTATTAAAAACATTCTTAAGGATTCATATCAGGGTTTGGTATATAGAATCATTGATTCAATTTGAAAATGTATTCCTGGTATCCTACTACAATAATAATGAGAGGTACCATGTTCAATCAACTTTTTTCATTCCATCTCTACCAAATTTCTATTTCTTCTTTCTGTAACTATTTTTTATGTGGTGTATAAGGTGCACCAAATCAGGACTAATGTCATGTATTTCTTGATTATCACTAAATTATTCATTTTTAAGTTCTATACAACTATTATTTCATAAATCCTTCTCTGAATATCCACATTCTTTCTCTACACTTCATCTGAAATTCATAAAATGTTTTAGAGAATTTGATTTATGTTTCAAAAACATAACACATGTAATGTGAGTAAATTCATAAATTAAATAAATAAATTACTTATCTAAAAATATTAACTATTTTTCCATAGGACCACAAATATTATAATGTATTATCTCCATGAGATGTGTTGAGAGAATATCAACAATATTATGTACTGATTTTTTAATCATCACTTTCTGACAAATGTAATAGCACTACAAAAAAACAGTCAGCGCTAAAAAGGGGATTTAACAGTGCTAAAAAGGTGTTGTAAAGATCAGCGCTAATATAAGGGGGTCCCTTTTATCAGCGCTCTGAAAATCTTTGATAAAGGCCACTTTTATCAGTGCTAAAAAAGTGCTGATAAACGACCCCGTTATCAGCACTTTTTCTTAGCATTGATAAATGGGGCATTTATCAACGCTTTTTTTAGCGCTGATAAAGGTCAAAAAAATTAAAAAATTAAAAAAAAATGCGGGGAGTGCTTTTATCAGTGCTTCACACCCCATTTATCAGTGCTAGGAGGTCTCTCACGCACTGCCCTTTCCGCGTATCTATATACGAGCGCACCCCCTTCGCTTCCACCAGAACTCGAACCTGGGACCTCCCCCCTTTCACGGGAGCACCTTCACCACTATGCCATTTCGTTTTGTTCTTTATTTAATGATATATCTATATATATATAGTCATATTTATTCATATATAGATATAGATTCATATTAATATAAATATATTTATTCATATATTTGTATATATATATATATAAATTTGTATATTAATATATTTATATATATATTTTTAGTTATAATTTATTATACGTATATTTATTTGTATATTAATATATACTAATAAGATTAGTTTTAAATACATTTATGAAACAACATGTTTTTATGTGTGTTTATAAATAAATAAATACATACACACATACATACATAGATATATACAACACACAGACACACACATAGAAACACACACACAAACACATATATATTTACGAAAAAATACATATATATGTGTATTTGAAAAGCCATAGAATGTACTTATAAATATTAGTTTTAAATACATTTATGAAAAAATATGTTTTTGATGTGTGTTTATAAGTAAATTAATAAATACATACATATATACATATATAAAACACACAGACACACACATAGACACCCACACACACACACCCATATATATTTATGAATAAATACATATATATGTGTATTTGAAAAGCCAAAAAATGTTAAAACAACCATAAAATATAATCTAGAATTCTGTTTCAATGCCACAACAGGTCAAATTGAATAAAATGAATCATTCTTTGATAGGATATATGGTACTGGCCTAACAGACATCCAGATCAGAAGTTATACTTGTTTGAATATTAAAAAATCGGGGTATCCCGACTAAAAACTCAGTTTTTGAGGCCTTATGTGCCTTTGTGGGCTCAATAAATGTGACAGAGGCATTTCCTGGGTCACCAGCACGTAGAGCTCTTCGCAGGCTTCGATTTGATATGTCGTAGAGCTCAAACAGACACCTGAATCAAAAGTTATGTCTGTTTGAAGTTTGAGTTACATTTTCAACATATTTTAGATATTTTATTAATTGTTTTGATTTTTTGTGTCCTCAAATTATTATTAAATGATTTTTAATCGATAATAATTATAGAATTATTAAATAATAATATTTTTATAAAATATTTTGAATCCATTTTCACAAAATTTCTTATATATTAAATGAAATAGTCTATTTGTACGTATATATAACATATTTAAAATATATATATTGTATTTATATCAATATAAATATACTTATATAACAAAATATTATTTTTATGATTTTTTTTTGAAACATAAAATTTATCATCGTTCGAAAAAAGCACTGATAAATCCCCCCTTTATCAGCTCTACTTAAAGAATCACTGATAAAGGGGTCCCCTTTATCAGTGCTAAAAAAATGATGATATAGGGGGGGCCTTTATCAGTGCTAAAAAACGCTGATAAAGGGGGCCTTTATCAACGTTTTTTTCATTGATAAAATAGAACCTTTATCAGTGCTTTTTTAGTGCTGATAAAGGCCCCCTATAACAGCGCTTTTTTAGCACTGATGAAACAGAAGCGCATCCCTTGCCCGTTTTTGTAGTAGTGTAACACCAGTCTCTTCTTCTAGTCATTTAAGCACTATCAAAAATAAAAAATCTCTCTATTAGATTTCTCATAATTTTATGACTCATATATCCCATCCTATTAGGATATATATGACTTTCGTCTAGTATTCTCATCTGGAAAGAACTTTCTACAAAACTAACTTGAACCAAGTTTCCCCTGGGTTGTTGTCCTTTTATAAAAATTCATCCATATTCATCTCCCTTTACAAAAAACCTTATTTTCTAAAAAACTTTATTACCTTTGTTACAAATTTATTAAAACCATTACTTATTTTTCTTTATCCCAAAAAAAAACAAGGAACATTTGGATTTCAATTTTTCATCCCCAATGACGGCATATCCAATTATTTTGATTATAAGTGACTCATAATTTCTAAAATTCACTTTTATTTATATAAAATCTTTCATATCATTAAAGAGGATTAAATATCATTTTATATGTGAAGATTATAATCAACCAGGATTTTCATATATAGAAATTACATCATTTTTTCTGAATAAAAAAATACACACCCAAATACTCTATTAGTTGGATGCCTTTGGAAACTCAGAATACAAACTTCTATTCTTGCGAAAGATAGTGAGTTTTTCCCACAATGATATTACCCTTTAGTAAACATAACTAAAACAATTTTTATAACCTATAGAAAATAAAATGTAAGAAAATGGTGATCTTAGATTCTCATTAAGGGTAAACAAGGGAGATATATAAGCATAATCATCAACATAAGGGTATGATAACATGAGAATAACATAAAAATATCATACCCTGCATATCAAATATCATATACATGGGTCGTATAATAAATAATAGAAATTCATATGACATTAATCATGATGAAATAAAGATCATATTCCATGAATTCATAACACAGTAATAATTCGTGGATATTTTGGTAGACACATAAACATGTGATTTCATTCCCTATAAGTCAAGGCTCATTTCCGAAATATAATAGGGTACTTCATAAGGGCTATACCTACTAGGCGGGACGCCCCACAATCCCTAGTCTCATTCTTTTTAATATAGTAGATCATATTTCCCCTTCATCCCATAGTGGATAAGGTTTCTCTATCATCCAATAGTGGATCAAGCATATCGACTTGTCTCCCATAATTATCTCATGATATATAAATCTCCACCTAATGTATTAGGGGAGATATATGTCCCACCCATCAAATAATGAAAACCATAAATATGTATTCTATAAGAAAACAAATCATTCATAATAAATACAGACTTACCATAAAAATAATAAATATATAATACTTGAATCATAACACCAATAAATCATAATTAATATCTAATAATATTATAATTTATGGAAAATGGTTTTTAAAGAACATTTGAAAAAATTCATGAGGAAAATATCCTTTCCCTTTAAAAAATACTTCTAAAAATCATAAAACATTAAGAAAGAATTCCATCGAAAATACCCTTGAAAACATATAAAGAATTTTATGAAACCCAATTTCAACATATTTGAAATCTATTTCCTTGAAAATATATAATTGATCATTTAAAACACTTTTAACCCATTTTTTGGAAACATTTTTTTGATGGAACATAGATTTCTGGATGAAGAGATAATAACATTATATGAAACTTATAATTTCATCAAAAAAGTTATATTATTGATAAAACATGTCTAAGGGTAGAATATAAACCTTGAAAAATAATACAGTTACACAAAATAACATGTCTCAAAGAATCCAAATTGAGACAAAATTACCACATCGATTTGGTATTTTTGAACCGTAAACCCCATAAAAGGGAGATCGTCATATGGATATTTAAATACTAATAAATTTAAAGATAAATTTCATAAATTTCATTCATGTGTAGTATATACACCACAAAAAATAAATTATTGGTTAATATGGAAAAACTCTCACAAAAATAAAACTGAGATTAGAAATCCCCTTACCTTAAATCTAGACATCCATTTTATACATTTAAAAATAATTTATAACAAATAAACGTTTATTATAAATCTACCATAGAACCATATTCATATATAAAATACCATATATTATTTACTTATGAATTTTTATTAATCTCTTAATTATAATTCCTTGTTAATGTTATGTTTATTGTAATAACTATTTTTCATACAAGTTTTGGCATGTCATTTTTTGTTCTCATACTTAGATCATGATTGAATAATATCTAGAATTATAACCATAACTTAAATATAATATATTTTCCATATATATATATATATATATATATATTTATGGTGATTCATAAAATTTATAGTTAGAAAATAAAATACATAGTTGTTGTAAACGGTAGGTCGTACGTACGCATGAATGTTGTTTTCATTTTATGGTAGATTTAAAAGAAAGAATGGTTTATGATATATTATCATTATAGACTATTTTTTATGTCATATAAATTACATAATTTTAAAAAAACCCGTCTTAAATACCTTCCATGTAATGCATGAATGGCTCTCCTCACTTCACGAGGCGGTTGTACTTCGTACACACAAACGACGTTATCATATTCCCACAAAATGTAAAACATGAAGGTATATATGATATAAGAATTATTGAATCATAATAAAATAATAAAATATATATATATATTATAAACTATAAATCCATGATTATTTCTAACCATCAAATATGATAATGGAAAAACGAATAACTTGGTTTGTGAGGCGGTAATTTGTCGTACACACGAACGATGATTTCATATCTCATTTGATGGAAGTATGTAACATTTTAAAACATATAATTAACATAATAACATGAAATTATATTTAATATACTATTATTTTTATTTAAAAATAAAATAGAAATAATATTTTTGTTTAAAGGGATAAACAAAACAAAAACATTCATGGATGGATGTTACCTCTTCTTCAGGTATCTCTTTTTGGTTTTCACCCAAAGAAATTCCTTGGATGGATTTATTCCAAAGGGAAGGATTATAAGATGAAGTGTAGTATGTTGGTAATAACATTTTATAGGGTTTTTCTAAACCAAATGGGTTTTAATTTGTGGATAAAGAAAAACAAAAAGTTCCCTTTTATAAAGGAGGGGAGAGGCACTTTATGAATTTCAAAAAAAGATTAATTTATAATAATTTCAATCTAAATCAAAATATATAAATAAGGTTATTTTTTCAAATATAATTTATAATAAGTTTAACTTACTTTTTTACCAAAAATATTATTTAATGTGATTTAAATTAATTACCGGTAATAAGAGAAAAATTAGTTTTACAAGGGACGAAACCATAATCTGAAGGGCCAAAATGACATAAATAATTATAAAAAATACATTGTAAATTCATATTTATACCCTATACTCCATTTTATTGAATTTGGATCATTATTGTAACCACATGAATTGGAAAAAATGTGGGTTCAATTCCCTTTTAAAAATTTCCATGAATGCCACACCTCCTCCATTATAAAAAGGCACTCACCCCTCACATTTATTCACACCTATCAAGTTCTTTGTATTCTAAAAAATATTTTAAAAAAAGCTCCAAAAAATCCTTCACATCCTACTATAAGCCTAATTTTTTTGCAGAAATCAAACCAAGGATCACTTAAGATATTAATAAAAATGAGTTACCCAAAAATGACGTAACATTCTTCAATGATCGATTTAATTTTAGTTTCTTCTCCACACCCTAAACTATAAAATCCCATTAAAAATATTTCAGTTTTGTATTTAACATTTTCATGGTTTTTCTTTTTTTTGTTTAAATGGCGACAAGAATGAATTTGGATGATACCTATAATGGTGAAGTCACATATTTGTGGGATTATCTGCTTTAACCAATCATTTCTATAGCCTAATAGAGATTTAAAAACCATGTAATACTGTAACACATCATGAAAATCATAAAATAAAGATAATTTTGTAATGAAAATTTTGATGGGATTTTCTACAGATATGAATTTTTTCAACTACATGGCATATAACTAGGTTACACATCAATTAAAACCCTTAGATTTTTTTAAATAGGTAGTCCAGCTAAAAATATTATTCCTTCTCTCCAAAACTTCTTCCTCTTAACCCAAGAGGCTTTCCTAGAAAAATTTGAATACCTCAAACCCTTTTGGGTGGTTTATTTCAACATTCAGTCATTATTGTGGTTGTGGAGTGACTTACTAGGAAAGATTTTTCTCTATCTCTCAGTCTATTTATCTTTACCTACTCGGGGTTTGATAGATTATCTTTAAATTGATGGATCTAAACTCTGTTTTTTAAAATCTTATTTCTAGTTTTAGTTCCTAGATCTTCTGCACCTTAATTTTTGTTTCAAGGTACACTGTGGACTTTAGGTCTCTATGAGAAAAAGTTTTGTGGTTCAATCTTGATGCCCAATTTATATTAACCTAAAATTACTTTTTTAATTTCAATTGTTTGGATTAAGTTGAATTTAATGATTTTGTTTAAAATGGATTTCAATTGGTTTTCTAGATAAAAAACAAATTTCTTTTTATTGGGGTTTTGAAATGGGTTTTGGAATGAAATTAGAATACCTTACATTCTAGTGAGTTGTGGTGTGGTTATGAAAATTGGAAATGTTTATATTTTTTAATTTAAACTATGAAATTAGTTTAATGGAAAATTATGAAAAACCAAAATTCCATTAATTTAATGGTTTGTTATGAAATTGATAATATTTTATTGAAAATTCAATTGATGAATTTAATTGTGAGATTGGATTGTGGAATTGAATGAAATGGTATCAAATCCTTATTTCTGAAAAAAAAGGCTTAAAATATTTTCATATAAACATTAGGGTTTTATCTTGTTGAAAATAAATGTTTTTTTATTAAAAATCTATTATGGGTTTTAATAGAAAAATTGGAATATTTTAAATGTAGAGTGATATTAATTTTATTTTAAGCAGTCATGAGATAAATTATGCATAATTTTTTTCACTTGAGAACATGAGATTCATAGTTGGTTAGTGAGTTATCTGGATGTAACATTCTGACTAACAATGTTCTAAAACAACATATCAGCACATCACATCAATTTGGAGATAGTGGTGAGTCCTCTTTATCTTGAGTTCAAATGGGCGTATGTACATATTTTTCATTCACTTTGAGTGTGGGATCCCTATAGATAGAAACATACATACCTTATTAGGTGTATGATCATATTTCTTTATTTTTTATTTGAAATTTATATATTCTATTTTGTAAACTATTTTATATGGATTGATAATTTATATAAACTATTTTATATAATAGTGTTTATTTAGGAAATTTTATTAAAAATTGCTATTTTTTATAAAGAGCCTTTGGTTAAAGGAAAATTTTATCTTTTTAAATGTATTTTCTTCATTTGAAATGTGAAGCATGAATTTCTAAAGTATTTCCATATTTTAAATCATAAAACATGTTTTTTTAAATATGTTCTTGATATAATAAACCTATTTATTTTAAAAATGGAATCACATTCCTGGTTAATTTGATATTGGAATCTTGTTATGGATTATTTTGGTGAAATCATATTGGGATTTGGATCACACCCTACTTATTCCTTTTGGTTTTTTTAGATTATCTCCTTCCAGGTTTGAATAAGGGTAAAGGATCTCTTAGAGGTGGATCTAGTTGTTGAACCATGGACATGGTGAGTTGCGTCTATGCTGGGACTTGGATTGTTTCTCCTATTTTTGTACTTTCATTATAGTAATTTTGGATTTAATTCTTATTTTAATTTTGGTAAGTTACTCCTAGTAGATTTTCATTGGATCTGCATACTATCTTGTTTCTTTTACTTCTGTAATGCTTGTGGAAAATTATTACCACTTTCAGTTTGTGTGATACCAAGTCCAGGTCATTTACCAGTGGGGGTTGGGAACAACCTATAAGCTATGTTATTGTAGGATTGGTTATCAAGTTACCTGGTTACCTTGGTTGGTTCATGAAAAATTGGTATCATGGCTCTAGGTTGATCTTTTTCCTTGAAGTCAGTATGCATTTGTGGAATCTTCTTGGGACTTAGGAGGTTCTTTTGATTGAGTGTATAGAAAGATCTCATCACATTGAACCATAAGTCACTAGGGGTGGTTAGGTAAAAAATTATTCTGGATTAATTCAAGTATTTTTTTCTACTTTTAATTCGATATAATGAAATCCAAATCATGTTTATTCTATCTATTGGGATTAATCTCTCTTGTTTCTCTATTTGAGATTAATCTGATGTCTTCTTGTTGTCTAATGATTTTGTGTAGCATCATGCCTCTGATAATATGTGAAAATAAGACCTAGGAGAAGTCTTATATGGAACCTCAATGAGAAAATACAATAGTAGATCTAAATCTATTTAAGGTGATTGTGTACACTATCCAAGATCTGGGATAGGCATCACCTCCAGTTCCTGTTCAGTCTCCAGCTATGTATCCTCAAAGGGATGTTCTCGAGATTTGTTATTAAGATTTCTTTTACTTGAAACCAGCACTATTAAAAGGGTCTAATGATCTTCAAGAGGATAAATAATTGTTAGTAATGATGGAAGGATTGTTTGGGTTCGTATATGCACTCGAGGAAATCTAAGTAAAGTGTAACACCTTCGTGATGGAAGCTCCAAGAAAAAGATAGTGGGACACTAACGGAGAAGAATCATGAGGCCTTAGAGTGGATGGAATTCAAGGTTATTTTAATAGGCCATTTATATCTAGAGTTGATTTTTTATTCCATGTATATAATGTTTTTTATACTTAAGGATCCTGACAAGACTGTGATAGAGTATGAAAATATTTTTGATGAACTCATGCATTTTGCACCTAAGATTATATCTAATTGGAAGATGAAGGCTCAAATGGTCATGTTGGGACTTCTTATGGATATTCATTATCAGGTTCTTTTACTGAATATTACTTCTTATACAAATATAATGGATAGAACACTGATGGTTGGGATGGACCTAATTGGTAGGTTAGGGTTATCAAGAGTTTCTTTCTCTTCTAGTGGTAGTGTTAGTTCCTTTAAAGGGAAAAAAAGAAAACCTAATAATTCTTGAGGCAGCTCTCGATGGAGGTGTAATTATATACCTCATACCACTCAAGGATGATGTCATTTGATTTACTACTAGTTTCGAAATCTAGTACATTTAAAAAGGGTTTTCACTAAGGCACCTAAGAACTTTGTCTCCAGTTGATGTTCTGGGCACTTACAACGATTTTTCCATATCTATTCTACTTCTTATAGTAGAACAAAATCATCATATCCTCTTAAAACTATAGATAAATCTAATTGTTTCAATATAAAAGGGTTCTAGACATAGGAATCTATAACAATGATAATTCATTCAATGGAAGATTCTCCATATAAGTGGACATGGGTCCAATGACTATGAGAAGTACCATTACTATAGCTTCATCATTAGTGACTACTCTATTTAATACTGGCATATCTCATTTTTTTATTTCAACCTATATAGTAAATATAATAAATATTTTTATGGATATTTTATCTTGTGCAATGGATATTATTAAACCCATTGGTACAAAGATATATTAGGGTCTCTGTAGTCCCACTTGTGTCTTATCTTTATCAGATGTCACGTTTTCTTATATTTTTCTGGTTCTCAAAAAGAAACTTATTAATGTCATTTTTGTGATAAATTGGATGTTTAACAATAAAAATCAAATTTATTGTTATCTTTGATGGGTATATCATACTACACCTAGAAGTGTGTCTAATTTCCTTCAAGGAGAATGGGATCCAAGGTCGATCAGAGCCGAACCTTCTTATTCGAAGTTGGGGAAAGTAATATCAATAATTTATTTTGATCTGAAGTGGTAATCTTTGAGTAGTGATCTTCCTCCAGTTGTTCTCAAGTTTCTCGATGTGTTTCCTTCTATCATCACATGTTTTCCTGTAGTAATAGAGGTTGAATTTACCATTGAATTAATTCTCAGTACTCAACCAATTTTAATTCCATCCTCTCACATGGAACCAACTAAACTAAAATAGATGGAGTTATATTTCTAAAATATTCTAAATAAAAGATTTATATGCCTGATTGTTTCATGTTGGGAGGCACCGGTTCTCTTTGTTATGAAATATGATTGTTCACTTCACCTATGTGTTGATTAATGAAACCTCAATTGAGTTGCGGTGAAGAAAAAATATCCATTTCAATGGATTGATTATATGTTTGATTAGTTGAACAAGGAAAAGTGGTTCTCATAGATTTATATTCTATATGGTTGCCATTAGATAAGAATAATAGAATATTTAGAGTAGTTAAGGTCATTATTAGTATCTTTTTATGGCCTTTTTAAAAAAATATATATTATAGTCCTTATGGAATTAAAGTAAAATAATTTCTATGAATATCAGGATACCTTTTTGGTAGTCTTTGTATATGAAATATTTATTTACTCTAAATATGTAGAGGATTGTGTGCATTATCTGAGAAGAATTATGAGTTTTCTAAGAAATCACTGACTTTATACCAAGATTTAGATGTGAAACTTATGGATTCAGGAGTTGAAATTCTTACGACACATGGTGTTAGAACATGGTATTTCCGTTGATCCTAAAATGGTAAAAAAATTATGATATGGGAATAACCATGGAATTTTTTCTAAATATGAATCTTCTTGGGTTTATCTCGGTATTATCGTTAGTTAATTAAGGACTTATCAAGGTCTTCTTATCCAATGACTACACTAACTCAGATAGGAGTAAGGTTTTATTCATATTAAATAATTCAGAATTATTTTGTTAAGATGAAATTACTTTTGACTACTGATCCAGTGTTGACACTTATAGAGGTCATGTAGAGTGATGTGGTATTCAATGGTGCATCAGTTTTAGTATTGGGTTGCATTATTATGCAATTTAATCATGTTTTTGCCTATCGATTTGGTCATCTTAGGCCACATGTAAAGAAATATTAAACCCATGATCTTGAACTTTCAGTTGTGATGCAAGTGATTATCAGTTTATGACATTACCTTTATGAAGAAAGATTTATCATTTTTCATACCAAAAAAGAATGAGTTATGTCTTATCTACAGAAATTTGAATCTATTCCACAGGTGTTGGTTGGAATACTTATATTCCTTCGATTTCGACATCACCTATACCCTTGGGAAAGGGAATTTCATTACAAATTATTTTGGCAAGAAATTTCTAAACTAGTTCATGACTGAATGATCGGAAGAGTGGAACATGAGGTCTCTCTTTGCATAGTTTCATATTGAAGTCTAGAAATCAAAGGATGAGGTTTCCTTGGATATTTTTTAGTTGACATCGACATTTATCAAAATTATTATTCAATATTTATAGCTTGATGAATAGTTCCATGGCACTAGAACATTATTTATGGTTGGGAGTAAGTTTCCACATGGTTGTTATCTATAGAGGGTATTATATTCTATCATAATCTCTTTGTTTTGATATTAATGATAAGGAATTATGTGAGGGGACTTTGGGTTTTCTTTAGCCACATCCAGTGCCTACTTGGAAGTGGTGTGAAATGTCAATGGACTTTTTTGTTGGGCTATCATATACCCATAGAAAGAGGAATTTGATATGGGTTATGATCGAAAGGTCGTCCAAGTTATCTCACATTACACCCATTATTGATACATCCATAGTTGAGGAGTTGGGAAATCACTATGTAAAAGATATTTTTTGGTTGCATGGAGTTCCATATTCTATTGTCTCTAATAGGGATCTTCAGTTTAATTATCATTTTTAGAGAGTCCTTTAGTAGGAATAGAGATCTCACATCCATTTGAGTATGGAATATCATCCATAGTCGGATTGATAGATAGAAAAAACTATACTGATTCTTGAAGATATGATTTTTGCATGTGTTCTCGACTTTGGTGGGGCTTGGGATAAAAATTTGGGGCTAGTTTAGTTTTATAATAATAATAATTACCAGTCTATGATCAAAATGGCTCCTTTTGAGGCCTTTCATGGCCAACCATACATATCTCCATTTTGTTGGTCATAAGCTAGTGAAATTTCATTGAATATAACAATATAGAGAAAGAGATGATGAAAAATATTCAGTTGATTCAGCAGATAATGTTGACAGTATAGAGCTGATATAAATCTTATGATGATCTTCATTATAGAACATTTTATTTCTCAATTGGTTAAATGGTTTTCTTGAATGTTTCACCCTGGTTGGTACATCAATGTCTAGGGATTAAAGGGAAACTTTATAATCGTTATGTGGGACCTTTCAAGTTTGTTTACAATGTAGTGAAGGTTTATTATCATGCACCACATCCATCGCACTTGACGTCGATACATTACGTGTTCTATGTATCTTAGTCGAAGAAGTGTCTTTCTAATACATCTCATGTTTTGAGTTCAAGTGATCTTGAGATTGAACGTGATTTATCTTTTAATGAATATCCTGTCATGATAGTTGATTATGAAACCATGGTACTTCTTGGGAGGATGATACCTTTGGTTAGAGTGATATGGTGCCACTGTTCAGATTTTCATGATATATATGAATGCGATGAAATTATGATAAAGCAATAGACTCTTCTTTTTTGGATTTGAATATTATTTTTATGATTTCTAGGGATAGAAATATTTAATGTTTGGGAGTATGTAACATCCCATTACCCATATATCATGTACATCTTTAAACATTCAAATTTTTTTTCTACTGTCTAAATATGGGAAAGAATTATTTGGGAGGATACCTATAATGGTGAAGTTCCAAATTATCTGGATTCTCTACTTTAAAAAAGCCTTTAAGTAGCCTTCTAGTGATTTACATGTTTTATAATATGGTTACACATCATCTAAATCTTAAATTGAAAATAATTCATTTTAAGAAAAAGGATACTAGTTTTTCAGCGAATATAAAAATTTTCAATTAATGGATGTGTAACTTGGTTAGAAACCATGTAAATGCATGAGATTTGTTTTTAAAAATATATCCCAATTGAAAATAGTATTCCTCCTCTCTGTAACATATTCTACTCAACCCTGGAGGCTTTCCCAGGAAACTTTAGAGCCCTCAAACCCTTTTTATTTTTTTCGTTCAACATTTGGTCATTGTTGTGGTTGAGGAGTAGCTTATAGGGTAAGTGTTCTCACTATCTGTCTATATCTTTCTCTTTTCCTCCTTGGGGTTTGATAGATCATCTTTGAATTTATTGTTCTAAAATCTGTTTTTTCAAATATTGTTTCTTTGTTGTGTTCCTAGATATCATGTGCCTTTGTTTTTTTGTAGGTATGTTGTGGGCTTTGTGTTTTCTTGAGAAAAAGGTAGTTTGTTTTATTTTAATACCAAATTTATATTAAACAAAATTTTCTTGATTAATTTAAATTTTTTTGTGTCGAATAAATTTTTTTTATTTTTTAAAAAATGGATTTCAATTGTTTTATTGGAGAAAACACCAATTCTTTTGGATTGGGGTTTCAAAATGGGTTTTTTGCATAGAATTAGAAAAACTCTAATTCCTATGAATTAAGGTGTGGTCATGAGAATCCGAAAATTTTAAATTTTTTAATTTAAATTTTGATAATAATTCGATGGATAATTTTGAAAAACCCAAATTTTAGTGATTTGGGGGTTTGTAGTGAAGTCTATGGAATTTATTTGAAATATAAATTTATGAAATTAATTGTGAGTTTATATTGCGGAATTCCATGAAACGGATTCAAATTATTATTTATGAAAATTTGATTAAAAATGATTTTATATAAACCTTATGGTTTTATCTTGGTGGAAAGTCGTGTTTTTTATTAAAAACATATTATGATTTTTAATGGAAAAATTTATATATTTGAAATGGAGAAATGGATTAATTGTATTTTAATCGGCCTTGAAATAAATAATCCATTTTTTTACATGAGAACTAGTAATATATACATAGTCAGTGAGTTTTCTGGATGGAAATTTATGACATTAAATGTTTTAAAACATCATAACATCACATCACATCCATTAGGTTATGGGGATTAGTCCTCTTCATCTTGAGTTCAAAGGGGCGTATGAACATACTATTTTGTTCACTATAATTGGGGGATCCTTATAAACTGGAACTTTTATAGCTTATTATATGCATGACCATGTTGCTCTATTATTTATATTTCAAATTTATATGTTTCATTTTTTATACTATTTTAAATCATTTTTTAATTTATATAAACAAATTTTTATAAAAGTGTTGGTTTAATCCATTTTTTTGAAAAGTTCGTTTTTATGTAAAGCTACCTTTGGTTAATGGAAAATCCATATTTTTAAATGTATTTCCATTATTTTAAATGTGAAGCCTAAATTTATGAAGTATTTATATCTTTTAAATCATAAATCATGATTTATTTAAATATTATCTTGATATTATAATCTTATTTGTTTTAAAACATAAATCATATTCCTAGTAAATTCAATATTGGAATATTTTTATTGAATCTTTTCATAAAATCCTACTGGTATTTGGCACACACCAGACTTGTGCCTTCTAGTATATGTAGATTATTTCCTTCTAGGTTTGATAAAGGGTAAAATATCTCTTGGTTGTGGATCTAGGTTTTAAACATTGATCTTGATGAGTGCATCTAAGCTGGGACAAGGGTTTTTTTCCATATTTTGGTACTTTGGTTTTAGAACATTGGGCATTAATGCCTATTTTACTTGTGGAAAATTACTCTTATTTGAGTTTATTTTGATATTAATAAAGTCTTATTTATTTTACTTACATAATTTTGGTGGAAAAATCGTTTCCACATTTAGTTTCTATGATTCCAGGTGCTTGTCACCAACTATGGGGATCGGGAATGTCCTTTGGGTTATGTCAGTGTCGGCTAAGTTATCGAGTTACCAGGGTACCTGGGTTAGTTCATGATGTAAAATATTTTTATTCTATGCAATATAATTACTATATTATCCTATATATTCATTTTTTCTAATATTATTACATGCACATTCACGCACTTCTATCTAATGGGTAATGAACTTACAGTTCGTGTACGGTAGACTACCGGCTCACAAAATGATGATTGTTCATTTTTCATTTTCCATCTCTCATGGTGGGAATAATGATGGGAATAGTATTTTTATATGTTATATATGATATTTAAAATTTATTTATACTTATATAATTATTATATTAAACTTACCTTCATGAGTTTATTTTCTGAGGATACAACAAAATTTTTTTTGGACGTGTGGACTATCACCTTATCTAAGTGATGTGATTCATTCATGCTATACATGGAATGTATTAAGGTATGGTTCTAATAAACTCATGTGACATATATGATATTTATATGATAATATAATGATAATATACATACATATATATATATATATCACTTATATTTTAAATAGAAAATAGAAATGGAAGTAGCATTCATGTGTGCGCAGGGCCTACCTTCTCCATGAACGATGCATTTCATTAAATATCTCCAAATATTATGGATTAGTATAAATTAATATATACTAAATATATATTATAATTATTCATGGTTGACATTATGGTGATTATTAAATAATTATCTTATTAATAGGAACAAAAAGTAACAAGTCAAAACATATATGAAAAACATGACAATTAATAATTGAAATATTAAAAATAATGAACGATTATTAAAAAATGGGTAATAAGACATTATAAGATAATATATGGTATTATAAATATAATTATTGTTCTGATATAAGTTATTTATATGTTTAAAACCATTATAAGGGATGTTAAAGGAAATTCACCTGAAAGGAAAAACAAGGTAAGGCATTCTTGTCTCACTTTTTCTTTCATAAGGCATGCACCATTTTCAAAACTACTTTCTCTATGTGGTGTATATATTTACCTTATTGTATTTTATATCATGAATAAATTCATATTCATGGTATTTATAGTTTCATTTGAAGTTATTTCTTTCCTAGTATTTTATTTCAAAAGATACCAAGTGGTAAAGAAATTTTATAACCCAATTCTTTTCCATTGGTTATATTACTTCCTTGTTGTTGTAAATAATATATAATTATATATATAATTTATTTGACTAAATATTGATATATTATAAATTATTTTATTTTTACTTAAATTTGATACACATAATCAATTCATTTATCATTTCTCACTTCAAAATTAGGATTATTTTAAGGGTTTACTTCACAATTTTATTTTATTTGGGATTGATTACACTTGAATTCTCTTTTGAAGAAATTATTTGAAAATTATTTAATAAAACCATTAAATTTATTCTTATTTAGTTATTTATGAAATTTTTCAAGTATTAGTACCATTTTTACAATATTTGGTACTAAAAATGTTTTAAGAAATTCTTTCACTAAAACCCATCTTTATTTATTTTTTGAGTCGGATAACCTGTTTTCTTCTAAAACACTATTTTCTAAAAAGTTTTTAAAAACATTAACCTTTCCAAAATTATTTATTAAATACATTTTTACCCTTTATTTATTTTACAAAAAAAATTACAAGGAATCATCTTGTATCCTTCTGAACCAGGCACTTTTTAAACCATTTACCTTACAAACAGGTTGTTCAATTTTCCTTGTAAGACATGTACAGAATTTCCTGTCATCATTTATTTAAATATTCATTTTTAAATTTAAAAGATTTATTTTTAAATAATATGTTTTGAAGAATATATTTTCAATGAAAATTATTTTCAAAATGCTTTTCAAAATGAAAAGGATATTTTCCTCGATAAAGTTTTAAAAATATATGCTTATAGTATTTTCATCCATCAATCACAATAACTGTTTATTTTACACCAAATAGTATATGTTGTATTGATACTATATTTATTCTTCATTTATTTGGTGTATGATTTCTTTAACCAATGATAGTATTGAAATTCAATATCTTTATTCCTTTGTTAGTACCCTTGAGATATTCAATTTACAATGATCATTGAACCTTGAATTTATATTAATTATCCATATCATTTATCATGGATATTTTTATTTCTTAAACCAAATATCATTTTTACATATGGTTTTTATATTAAAAGACAATTTAAATAAATATTGATAAATCTATATCCTTTACTCAAGACAGATATTTGATAAGGTGCATTTTTTAAAAAAAAATTAATGATTAGATATATGATTTATGATTTGGAAATGAAAGACACAGGTTATGTTACTATTTAATATAAGTCTATCGATTCATCAATAGTCTGTTGATACTAAATTTGTTAGTGATAAATCCTTTGAGTTTGTTTCCAAGTGTAATAGACTACTTTCTACCCATATATTTAATGTGTTTTTTGAATGGTATTTGTAGTATAATGCTAAACCATATTTTGAAATGTCTTCATGATAATGAAATAATGTTCTAGGGAAACAGGACATCTGATAATTAATCATTTCCTTCATTAATATTCAGTATTTATTATCCATGATATTTTCACTGTAACAAAGTTTATGGGTAAAATTAATTATTAGGTTATTTATTAAATGGAATTGTTTTCAGTTTCTTACCATTCCATGTTAATTATTCCTTATCTAGTTATTTAAATGGAATTTTTTTTAGTTATTTACCTTCTCATACTATTGATGAAATTCTTTCTCAGTTTTTTGATTACATGGAATGTGTGTTTAATTATTGACCATACCATAATGATAATTCCTATTGATTCATTTTTCATTCCATGATTCTTAACCCTTACTAAGAATTTTATGTCACCCATAATATGATTCCTTTCCTTAGTATTCCCTAAAGTTTACTAAGAATTATATCAAAATATATGCTAGATGCAATAAATTTATCATCCTAGAAAGGGAAAAAATGTCATATTTTGTGTATTAATTTGTATTAAAAGACTCGGGTATGTATCTAGTTTACCAAGACTACTAAATATTTTGGTCCTCTAGTACACAATTTATTGTATCTTATGCCAATGTAAGGGTAATAGACCCCAGATTTGGGATTTTTGTGGTCAGTCACTATAATAAGTTTCATGTCATATTTAGTATCAACCTTGGGGGATATATTTAGGGAAAAAGATTATATAATGTAACCCTAAGGTATACTTTTAGGATATGTATATAAAAACATCCAATAATTTTGGTAAGTTTTATATTATGTGCACTATTATAGAAATAAATCCCTATATGGATACTAAAATTTGTCATGTTTCTAGAATATATGTACCTATGGGTAACAACTCTAAAAAGATCAATCGGTATTGACTCGAGCATAACCAAGAACAGAAAAATGGTCCTTACTACAAATGTGGCATGAAACCCTTGGAGGATATGCTTATGATAATTCACATTTTCTTTACAAACCAATATGCTATATTTGAATTGATAATTACAATTAATAACCTAGGTTAAACCTTATAACATGGAAGGACATATATATAAATAAAATACATAAATTATTTTTCTATTGAGGTTATCTTAAAAACATTAGTTAAAAGTTTATTTATAGATTAACCTTATTTCATGGATTTCCATCAGATATATTTAGAAATTATATTAATATCGGTTTTGAAATCGACAACATGTATGCCATTTGACAACTCACCACATCTGTAAAGGCCATGGGACTTGAACGCTTTACTGGGGGATAATAAGGGTTTCACACCTACCACAAGCCTATGTGATGTCTTGGTTAATGTGTGATTATTTTTAGGTAAATAATTTTATGAAGACATATTAATGATGAACCAATAGTGTTACATTTTAGGTTTAGATGTTAATGTATTAACCATATTTTATTGTGAGAAAATTTAGAGAAATATGGAAATACTTTTCACTCTTTTATTGGTATTACTATCCATTAAATGTGTATTTTAGTACTTTAGGAATGAAAGTTAGTTTTTTGTATATCAATTTCATGAAGTAATGGATGAATTGGAAGATGATCAAAGCATAGAAAAAGTATAAAGAAAATTTATAGAAATATTTTAAATAAGTATAATTCAATATATTATTTTGAAGTATAATAATTAATGCTTTCCTAATACCTTAAATTTTATTTAACCGGTAATATTTTAAATCATCGTAGTTTATGAAATTGAGACCCTTAAATTAGTATTGATCATTCCCTTGTTTGTGATTTATTACATCAATCACAACCTATAAATATTTATTATTTTCCTCCATTTATTTATCTCCACCTTCCACTAATGTTCTCCTTCATAGAGACCTAGTTATATGTTAGTCCATGTGACCTTTGTACTTCACATTCTCTCTATTCTAGAGGATTTTTTATGATCCCTTCTCAAAATGTATGATTTGAACATAGAAAATATAAAAAAATCTATTAATATGATGGAGTATAAATTGAGAGAGTTTAATTTAATTAAGGTGATGAGAATGCAACACCCCAAAAATTCTACAACAGTGACTTTTATTCAATAGCATGTATGACACACAACACAAAACATAGAAAGGAATATAACATATCAATATTTTTTGATATGTTAAATATTTTAAATAAATATAACATATTATATATCTTTTAATTCCCATAGTACTGAGTAAGCTTATTTTTTACGTAACAGAGTCTTTCTTCGACAGCTTGTGCTATAGGCAAGACTGAGTTTTACTAAACAATAATATATTATTAAAATATTATTATTTAATATAATATAATATAACATATCCATTAAATTATTGGTTAATAATATTATTAAATAACTTATGAATATATATCAGCTATAAAAATATTATATGGATTCATTGGTTACCTACTCATTAGAAATGAAAATGTAGAATCCAATTGAATATAATGAAATTATTTTTATGCTATAGATGGTGTTTTGTCTTAATAAATTAAATTAATTTCAATTATATAATGATATTAATGAAATCTATATTTTATTTATTCAAAAAAAATTATATTCATCCAATTGATTTTATAGTCATAAGATAAGCAAATACCCTATTTACACATATAAACCTATGTTATTCTAAACATTGTTTTAGAAACGATTTAATATAGAACCTATTTCAAATCCTATTTTTGGAACTTTTATAAATTTTATATGTCAAAATGAACTTCATTGGTTCAATTTAAACATGAAAATTATGTTATCGTGAATTTTTTGTATTTTTATGAGAAGTTTCATTTTTTCAGCAATAGTGAAAAATACTAAATTTTAAATCAAAACTACTTTATCATAAAATATATTTATAAGGATAAATTATATTTTGTTTGGTTTTAATGTTTAATTAGATAAATTATAAATTAATCAATCCAATTTTGGCCATTAAAATCAATTTCACATTGACATTTGATATAAAAATGTATCAAACTTTTTACCATTTTTACTTTAAAACCCTGCTCTCTCATCCTATCTGTGGGAATAAGATTAAATTATTTTATGTATTTTATGTGATTTTAATTTTGAGAAATTGATTAAATATTTTGAATTAGAATAATTTATAATTTATATTAATTTAAACTTACCTTCAGACCTAAAATATTTTTGAATGTGATTAAAATTAATTATAGGGAATAAGAGAAAATTTAACTTAACAAGGGAATAAACCTTGTTGGAGCCACTTGATTAAAAGTAATATGATTACCCAATAATAAATTTTATTTAATTTTAAATATTATTGGATCCACTTGACATGGAAAAAATTTGGTTGGAATTCCCTTTTCAAAAAATTACAAGAATGTCACCCATCCACTATAAAAAGGAACTCATCCTTTTCATTTATTCACACATATCAAGCACTCTTTATCATCCAAAATAATATAAAATAAGATCCAACAATCCCCCATATACAACTAGAATACTTAATTTTTTAATTAATAAAACCAATAAGTCTTTTGGTATAAACCAAAATGAGTTATTCAAAGACACTCCAACATTCTTTAACGATCAGTTTAATTTTAGTTCCTTATCCACCACATAAATATTATTATTACTTTCCTATATAATAAAATTATTATAAAAAATATAATTATGTGGTTTTATTATGAGTTTACTACCTACACTTACACCCAATTCCATCAAATGGGTAAAAAAATTATCGTTCATGTGTACAGTGGACTACATCCTCACAAAATGATGATTGTTCATTTTTCATTTACCACCTCTCATGGTGGTAATTAATATGTAAATATTGTTTTTATATTTTATATATGATATGTAAAATTTATTTATACTTATATAATTTTTATATAACACATAACTTCATGTGTTCTATTTTGGGGGGATATGATAACATTGTATGTGGACATGTGGACTACCGCCTCCTCAAGGCGATGTGATTCATTCATGATATAGATAGAATGTATTAATGGATGGTTATAATAAACTAATGTGACATAATTAATCGAAAAAATATACTATAATTATAATATACATGTATATATAACTTACTTTTTAAATATTACAACGAAATGAAAGTATTATTCATGCGTGCATACAGTCTACCGTCTCCATGAATAGTGCATTTCTTTTTCTATCTCCAAATATTATAGATTTTTATAAATATATATGTAATTAATATATATTAGAATTAAATAATGGTTTAAATTATATATATTATTAAAATATTTTCTCATTAATATGAACAACAGGTAAAAATTCCAAACATAATCAAAAAACAAGGCAATTAACACCCAAAATAGAGAAAATAATGAAATATTATTAAAAAATTGGTAATAAGATAATATAAGAAAATAATTTATGATATTATAAATATTATTATGGTTAATTTATAAGTTAGTGATCTGTTTAACACTGTTATATAGGAATTTAAATGATGTTCACCTAAAAGGAATTGCATGGTAAGGGATTCTTGTCTTAGTTTTTCTTTTATGATGCATGAAACATTTTCACCACTTATTTAATTGTATGGATTATATACTACCACTATAGTATTTTATATCATGAGTAAATTTATATTCATGGTATTTTTAGTTTCATTTTAATTTAATTATTTCATGGTTATAATAATTCAAGAGTTACTACGTGGTAAATAAATTTCATACCCAATTATTTTTATTTAGATTATATTACTTCCTAATTGTTGACAATATTATATGATTATGTTTATAATTAATTTGAATATATGTTGATTTATTTACACTTATTTTATGTGGATTTATATTATAAACCCATAATCAATTCATTTATCAATTATGACTTCAACTATTTTTTCATTTTAAGGGTTTACTTCACAATCTCATTTTATTCAAGATCATTTACACAGGAAGTTTAGTTGGAGGAAATTATTTCATAAATATTTAATAAACCCTTTCATATATTCTCGTCAATTCATTAATGAAATTTTTTAACTGTTAGTAAAAATTTTCCACTCTTTGAAACTAAAAAAATTTTAGAAATATTTTTCAAGAAAATCGGACTTCATTTCTCTATTTAGTTTGAGAACATGGTTTCTTATAAAAATAATGTTTTTTAAAAAGTTTTTAAAAAATATTTTAGCATTAAAAAAATTAATTATTATATAAATTTTTACCGTTTTATTCTTTAAAATTTATTTTTAAAGTAATATTATTATCTCTTTTGAAGCAAGACACATTTCTAACCTTTTACATTATGAAAGGAATTTTATATTTTCCTTATAAAATATGTATGAAAATACACCTCATCATTTATTTGAAGCTTCCTTTTTTATTTTAAAAGGTTAAAATTTAAGGAAATTTTTTTCAATAATATATTTTAAAAATTATGTTTCAAAAAAAATTATATGAACCTGATATTTTCCTCAAGAATTTTTTTAAAATATCTTTTTATAGTATTTTAATTAATCAATGAAAATAACCCTATATTTTACTCCAAAAATGATATGTTGTTTTGATATCATCCATATTCTTCCCCTGGATAATCTATATTCCTTTGACCAAGGATAGTATTGACATTCACTATATAGTTTCCTTTATTAGTCCCCTTGGAATATTAAATTTTCTATTATCCTTGAACATTGAATTTCCCCTAATTATCCAAATAATTTATCTTGGATATTTTTATTACCTAAAACAAATATAATTTTTATATATGGTGTTGAAATTTATATGTATTGTATTTATTGTAGAAATATTGATAAATCTATCTACTTTACTCAATATGGATATTTGATAAGGAATTTTTTTTTTAATTAAATTAATTATTTGATATTTGATGAATTATTTAGACATTAAATACATGGGTTGAGTACTATTTAATTTAATCCCATCAATGCATCAATTGTATCATGATATGAAATTAGTTATAAAAAACACATAATGTTTTTTTTCCTAGATGAATCGATGGGTTTTTAACCATAGATGTAAATTCTCTTGTGAAATTTCTTGACAGTTGTATGGTAAAACATCTAGTGAAATGTTTTTATAGTAAAGGTATCATGTTCCTTAGAAACACGGTGTTTTATAATTAATAATTTCCTTCATTATTATTCAATATTAATTATCCTTGATATTTTCACTGTGATAAAGTATATTGATGAAATTATTTGTTAGTTTATTGTTAAAATGGAATGTTTTTTCAGTTTATTACATTTCCATATTGATTATGAATTATCTAGTTATTTAAATTGAATGTTTTCTCGGTTATTTACCTTTGAAAAGAATTTATGTACTTCCTTATCTCTTTATTTATTTCATGTCATGTTTGTTCAGTTATTTACCATTCCATAATGATTATTATCATTAATTAATTATTATATAAACTATACATATCCATTACTGAGAATTTGATCCCACCCTTATTGTGCTTCCCTTCCCCAGGATTCCTTCAAGTGTACTAAAAAATATATTCAAGGATATGGAAGATGGAATAAATTTATTTTTCTCTAAATAAAAAAAAATATGTTGTATTTTTTGTATTTATTTTTATTACAAAACTCATGTGTGTGTCTAGTATACTAAAAATAATAAACCGTTCAGTCCTTTGGGAGGTGATTTACCTGTATCTTATGCTAATGTAATGGAATTAGAAACTATCTCCAAACTTTCTAGGGTCGTGTTACTACAAAAAATTCATAACACAAAGAGGCCTGAAAAAAATTCATTGATATCAGAAAAAAAAATAATGATATATGGAAAACCTTTAATTTAAAACTTCTTTGAGAAGATATATTTACTTTTTTTAATCTCATAAGTACAATATCACTTTTTGATTGTGTTTTGACCAATATTTACTTAATATCTTACTCAAGGAAAATATGAAGTTAAAATTTTGATTCTCGAAGAACTAGTGGATCATAAGATTCATAATGGGATGATAATTCATTCCTTATATCTCTAATTATCTTCACAATAAAATGGTTAACACATGTTATCCAATATAGAGAATTCTTCATATTATGAATCATTATTCTCGAAAAGCTCATCTAAATTTCAACATAAAAAAATTCATAAATGGTTAACCTTTTCAACCATCTAAAATATTTAAATACAAAACATTAAAAATAAGGTTACTAAACTTATAATTTATCCCTGCAAAACATAACAAATATCCTAACTATCACATACCAAATATTTTTAGATCATTATCATATATTCTCTAGAAACATGGTAATAACCTGAATTACTATAAAACCTTAGTGAAAACATGCATTATTTCTTATTCCAAGGATAATTGAATATATTATTTCAGTCCAAAAATGATGTAAATTCCATTTGTTATAGTATAAACCCCCTTTTCAATAAATCCTTCATCAGTTACATAGTAATCAGTACTTTCCATTTTACTTATTTATATCAAACATATCTTTATCAAAACATCATTATCTCAACATTATGAACTTATTAAGGATTATCTTTCCCATGATATTGTTTTTCCCATGAATATAAACATACCATTAAATCCCATTTTTTGGTCCTCATAACTATTCAACATATCTTTTTCAATTGTTGATGAAAAACTTATACTAAAAATAATTATATATTTCATGATTTTTATAATATAATATCTGATTTCCAAAATATATACACTTTAATCATCTAACATTATTCTTAAAAAAATACTCATGGTTTTATATCTT
Organism: Viscum album; assembly: GCA_963277665.1. Taxonomy (NCBI): domain Eukaryota; kingdom Viridiplantae; phylum Streptophyta; class Magnoliopsida; order Santalales; family Viscaceae; genus Viscum; species Viscum album. The sequence goes on along the minus strand of OY728161.1, from coordinate 1,680,751,725 downwards.
ATTCTTTCCTAGAATATGAAATATGAATATTATCTTATGGTTTCTCAACCTCAATCTAATCATGCTTCTTATGTTTAATATAAACAATACTATTCAAACATCCCATACCTTTCACATGTCATTTGGGGTCTCTTTATCCTCATTGTAAAACCAATACTTATACCACCTTCTTGATTCTCTTCATGATATTTACACTTAGGACATTGATTGTCATAATGCCCATACATTCCACATCTGAAGCATTAAATATGAACCCTATTCATTCTAGTTCATACTACTTATTTAGGATAGAAACCATAGTGTGAGAAACACTTATCATAGCATAAAAATATATAATCATGAAAAATTACTTATAGGATTCATAAATCATTACACATACTTTTAAATCTTTGAAACCTTATGCTTATCCTTATAGACATCCCTATATATATCCTTATAAATACCCCTAGGGATCTCACTAAATTTTTCTCAACTATGTTTCCCATGGTTTACAAAAACTTTTCTTTGATACCAACTTTAACGAATCCGGATTTTCATACATATATTTTGCATTATTTTTATGGAATGTACAAATACACACACACAATGACTGTATTAGTTTATTGAATTTGGAATCCTAGATTGATAACTTCTATTCTATTGAAATATCTTCGATTTTTTCCCAAAAATATTTTCCCCTTTAGTACCCCTACCTAAAACCCTTATTTATAACCTATGGAAAATAAAACAAAAGAAAAGGGTTTGTTTAGTTGATCACTAAGGGTAAACAAGGGAGTAACATAATCATAATCATGAACATAAGGTTATGGTAATATGATTATAAAAATATAATATCATACCCTATATATAAAAGATCATATAAATGATTCATGGAAAAAATAATTGTAGTTAATAAGACATGATTTATGAGGAAATCAAGAGCATATGCCATGAAATAATAACATAGGAATAATACATGGAATATGTGGCAGGAACATAAACATTTAATTTCATTCCCTATAATTCAAGTCTCATTTTACAAAATTAATAGGGCACTTCATGGAAGGTTTCACCTACTAGGCGGGACACAACAACATCCCCAATAAAATTTCCATCCTAATAGATGATTTTCCCCCTTTTCCTCTAGTAGATCATATTTCCCATTATTTCAATGGTGGATCAGTCCAATCTAATGGTTTTCCATCATTATATCATGATATATAAATCATAACCCAATGAATTGGACGGAGATATATGTCTCACCCATCAAATAATGAAAACCGTATATATATTTTCCATAAGAAAAAAATAATTCATCATAAAAATAAATTAACTATATAAATAATAAGGATTTAATCCATGGATCATAACCCTAATAAATCATAAGTGATATTAAAAAAATATTTTCATGGATGGGAAATTGTTTTGAAAGTTCATTTGAAACAAATTTGAGGAAAATAACATTTCTGTTTTGAAGAGAAAATATTTTTAAAACCATAAAACATTTATAAAAAAAATTCAATGAGAATAACCTTGAAAAATGATATAGGAATCCTTTAAAATCATTTTAAATTTCCTTAAAATCCTATTTCATGAAAATTCATAATATATGATTTCAAACACTTTTAAAACATTTTTTGAAAACATTTTTTTGAAGGAACACAAATATCTAAACAAATATAGAATAAAAGTATATGAAACATATAATATCATGAAAAGAATTATATTCATGATAATAAATTTTAAATTTTACTATATACACATCATAAAAGAAAATAGGTTTATAACGTAACATGCGTCTCAAAGAAGCCAAATTGGGACAAAATTACCTCACCAATTTGAAAACTTTTGAACTGTAAACTCAATGAAAGAGAGATCATCAAATTGAAATGTAAATATGTATAAATTTAATGATAAATATTATATATTACACTAATTATTAGTATATATTCCACATGAAATAAATTAGTGGTTAGTATGCCATAAGTCTAACAAAAATAAAAGTGAGACTAAAAATCCCCTTACCATAAATATTGGCTTCCTATGGATATGTTCAAACCTCCTATATAATGAAGAGAATTTTATTAAAAATATTACATAGAACCATATTCATATATATATATATAATACCATAAATGATTTAATTATGACTTTATATTACTCACTTATTAACAATTCCATGTTAAACTTATCTTTCAAGTAATAACCGCTTTGTTTTTATTTTGTCCTCTTACTTAGATCATGATTTCATAATATCCAAAATTATAACCATCACATAATTATTATATATTTTCATTATATATGAATTTATTGTGTTTCATAAAAATTATATTTATAAAATAAGACACATCATTCATGGATATGTTAGGTTCTACGTACAGAGAAACATTATTTTCATTTTCTTGTCAGGTTAAAATAAATAAGTGAATATGATATAAAATCAATAAAATTATTTTTATTTCATTATATCACATAATTTTCTTTAAACCATTTGTAATAAATTCAATGTAAAAAATTAATGAATCCAAACACTTCGTCAGATGGTAATCCATCGTACACACGAACAACGTTAACATATTCCTTCAAGATAGAAAGCATAAAGGTAAGTGTGTTATTAAAACTAAATAATCATAATATCATAATATATATAATATATATAACATATAAACTAAAAAAATCATTATTACCAACAATTACATTTGGTAATGGAATAAATAACAACATTGGTTTGAGAGGCAATAGTCTGCTATACACACAACTAATGATTGTGTGTCCCATTTGATGGAACAGTTTGAAGTTGAAGGTCAAACCCTAAACATAACAAAATAACATAATATTTAAGATAATAATTTTATTATATAAACTTTAAATATAAATAATTAATAGTTTTAAATTACTATATAAAAAAACATTTGTTGATGAACGTTACCTCTTCTTCAAGTATCTTCTTTTGGTTTTCACTAAAGGACTTCCTTTGTTGGATTTCTTCCCAAAGGAAGGATTATAAGATTAAGGGAATGATTTTTAGAGGATATTTAGATAGGTTCTTTCTATAACAAATATTATTTTAAGAATAAATAATGTAGAAAAAGAGGTTCCCATTTATAGGAGGGGGGAGGGGAACTTTTGATATTTCTCAAAAATATTAATTTTTAATAGATTAAATATACTTACAAATACCTAAAAATGTGATTTATTAGAAGATAATATTTGATAAATTTTTAATAAAATTAACTAATATATTCTAGAAAAAAATTATTATTTTAAACCATATCATTTTGATTAACCCTTAATTAACCTAATTTAATTTTAACTACAGTAACAAATTATTCAAGGTTAAGAGGTTGTAATTATTCCATATAAACAATCAATTGGACCATAAATGGGACATTTATGATATTTTAGACCATCTATCATCCAATGTTTCCTAATTTAATACTTTTACATTTTTAAAATAACTAAATAAAATATTATTTTCATAAAATGACAAAAGTGTCAATTTTGACACGATTAATTACCTTGAATTTATAAGACTCAATAAAACAAGATATATTAGAAAAAATTAGTAAATAATCTCATAATACATTTTAATAATATATAAAATACATTAATTTAGTCAAATTATATTTCTTTTCATATTTCTAATATTGTTTAATTGATTATTTCATTAATTGAATAATTTCTACATCATCGTTGTGTAGGTATTTTTGATAATTACTTCTTTAGTAAAATTTTAAAAATATATTTAAATAATTCATATAAATCATTTATATTTCATAATAATATATATAATTGTGTATATATGTTATTTAACTTCATATTAAAAATATTATACTTATTAAAAGTAAGAGTGTTACATTCTCTAACTCTCTTTGCTTTTAATAATATCCAAGTTGTTTTCAAGGAAAAGTGTCCATTAAATAATATAATTTTGAAAAATAGGTGTTAAGGGATGGATTAAATTCATAAAATAACAATTTAACATGTTTTAGAATAGTTTTATAAAATTTATAATATTATTTTTACCCTTCATTACCCGATTAATCTTTAACCATGGTAAAACAATCCGTAAAGTTAATATTTTTGTTATTCAAAAATAAAAGAGTAATATATTATAAATTTGGAACATATGATTCCAAATATATAATCTATTTTTTAAAATTATAATTACATATTTATTAGAAATTAATTTAAATTTAATCCATTTTAGAGGATGAGACAACCGGTTTTTAAAAGTGAAAAAAGTCTACAAGTTGGAAATGTTTTTATATCCAATTTCTATATAAAATCGGTCTCAATGAAAAAAAATGTTAATTGATGTAAAATTGTACTAATTATCATTTTAAACCAATTAAAGATATAATTTAACTACACAAATGAGTTAAATGGAAAATTAGTTTTAAAATAAAATTTAGTATTTTTCACTATTCATCAAAACATGAAACTTCTCAAAAAAATACCAAAACTTCAGCCAAAGTAAATTTTTATATTAATATTTCAAAATGAGTTTTATTTTTTCATATTAAAATTGTAAAATATTCAAAAATTATATTCAAAATGGGTTCTCAATTAAAAGGGGTTTAAATTTCCTTTTCGAAAAATATATATCTTTAAGCATAAAATTGGTTTTATTCTTATCTCATGTATAGAAAACAAAAAATATATTTGGTAATTTGTTTAATGAGTATAATATTTATATTTAATTAAAATAATTCCTCAAATTAATTTTAATTTATTTATTGAGGTATAACATATTTAATTTCATAAATATAGTTTTCTAGAAAAATATTAGCTATATTTTCAAAAGGGTTTTTTTCATTCTTAATTAATTGATCGACCAATATTTATTCATATATACGTGTGTAAATTATTTTTCCTAATTTAACTAATGTTATTTAATCATTCATTCCAATAAATAGGGGACCAATATAATAATAATATTAATTGTACATTGTAGTTAGGTAAAACTAGGTCTTTCTTATAACATAAGCTATCAAAATAATTCAACACTGTGTATAACAAAAAAACATTGTGTCACATATACCAAAAACTAATCTATGTGTTTTATGTAGAAAAATCTCAACATGGTGTTGCATAAAATTCAATGATAACTTTCTTCTTTCTTATAACATTATCTACATTCAATTTTCTGTGAAATTAAAAATATAAAAATGATTAGATTAATTCAAAAAATATATATTTCAAAAAATATCAGGGTGTTACAAAGAGCACCCAATATCCAAACTTTGGTTTATTATTTATTTATGTATTTTAGATAACTTTCAATAATAAAATATTTTTCCATGCATTTTTTATTCTTCACATATGTATTTGGAGATATTTTATACAAACTATATTGTTCTTAGAATATAACAATACAAGCTTTTTCCAGATGTCTAGGTTGATCATATAATTCAAAAATAGTATCTAATGGCTTAAATCTACTTTCAATATTCAAACAAACATTATTAGGTTTTCTCTTTTTAGTGGGATGACACCCCCTTAAACATATCCTCCATATTCTTATTTATTCTATGAAATGTTGATGATGAAACTTACACATATATAATGTATTCCCAAATACACTAAAATACTAGTAAAAAAAGAAATCATATCTTCCTCTATAACTTGTATATTGTTCATAGTTTTTTTATTGATTTTCATCATATTTCTTACCTTCCACATTGATATTTCATTTTATATCAATATTTTGGTTATATCATGAGGTATTCTTATTTAGATTATATTTCTTATCAGCATCAATAGAATAACCTATAGTAGAAACTTTTGTTTCAGAATTTATAACCTTATAAACTTTTGGTTTTCCAAATCTACTTGTTTTATCTATATTCATTGTATTCATAACATCTTTTTCCTTCTGAGAATCTTCATTATTGTTATAAACCTTTAAGGACAAGTTTTTTATCCTTCTTATTTTTACACTTATCATAACATTGAAGAACATAACTAAACTTTGGAAAAATGTAACTCCTTTCATAATTATAAAATGTTTTTGTTAAACTTGTTCTTGAAATTATAACTTTAACTATAACTTCTATAAAATATAGATTTTTATTTTATTCATTTAATCTTCCAAACACTTGATATTGTCAATATATTCATCCAATGTGTAATTTTCATCAAGAGAAGATTCTTAATTTTTTGTATTATGCTTCTTTTATTTAAACTTTCAATTCTCCATTTCAAGTCTTACAGTCTTTTTAAAACATTCATTCAACTATATTTTCTATATTAACTCCATATGTGTCTCTTATTATTTATAAATACTTCTTTTATAATTGGTGAAATTTTCATCATTCAAGTTTTTAGTAAATTCAGTTTCACAAAACAATCAAAAGAAAATTTTAAATTAATCTTTACATTTAGTATCTTCATCACATTGAGATATATAGTTTCTCCTTTTTATTTAGAGAAATTATTATCCTTTTCCCATGGTTAGTTTTTTTATTTTTATTCATTACTCTAAAATTATCTTATTTAATTCCTTTTATCTTCATCAATATTTCCATCTTCCTTTTATTAAGGGAATTTTTCAGAAAAAAATCTCAATAGCTTCCTAATGAAATCATTACAGTATTATATTCCCTTTGAATATTCTTGTTCCTATTTTCACCTTTTTAAAAATAGAGACATAAACTTATCAAAATTATTACTTACCAAATATTCAGTGTCAGATTCAAAAACATCTTTTTTTGTAATTTTATTGGATTTTCCTTTCTTTGATGTTTTTACGGAAATTTCTAGACCATGCTTTTCTTTTTTCTCCATAAACACTTATCTTCTAAATTAATATATTATGATAGTGAAATATAGATCATTCGAAGATAGAGTTTTAAAATAACTATATATCTATTATAAACCTTTAGAATCAAATTTATCATTAAGAATTTTTAAGATAATTTTAATGAATATAGAATCATATAAATTCTAATCAAGACTTTTTTGGTTCATACAATGCCATTCATACCTGTAAATAAATCATCATCATATTCATAATATCTTATATTGTGATCTTTATAAATCAATCACTATTTTGTAACATTGACTTATTCACTTTTTTATTTCCTAAATAGATGATTCTCAACATCTCCCTTGTTCCTTTATCCATTCCAACACCTTTAACTAAAATAAATTCTCTTTAAATGAGTGAAGAAATTATAATATTTATAGATCACCCATAATTTTAAAAAATCTTCTTATTAGTATTTGTAAGGGGAACATTAATTTCAAGAGTATTAAATCCATCTATAAAGACCTTGATAACATCATAACTAAGGTATATAAAATAAGGAAATATTCTATATTTCAAAACATGATAGTTATTTTTGTTGAAAATATGAATCCCCTTACTATTAAAATTATTTTAAAAATCCTTAGTAACTTCCCATTTCATCAAACAAGATTAAAGATTAAATGATTGGAACCTTCACACTAATACCAATTGAAAGGCCCAAAAACAATTTGTGTGATCACTAGGGGTGAATCAATAATCTCTTTTTTTTTTGTTTTCCTTCTTATTAAGAAATATTAACCAGCTATTAAATATTTATTACATTGATTAAAATCAAACTCACAAGAATAACCATAAAAATCTAATATTATATATGATTCAGTACTCAAAAAAAGTGTGTCAAGTCTATTCAATAGTCTGAAAATAATTTAATACAACACATTTTATTAAAAAGTAAATCCTTTTAGGTGGTTACAGTACGTAAGGAATATCCTTACACCTAAATTTCATATTATCAAAGACACAGTGAATTTTCTCTCTACATATATAAAATTTGTAATAATATTTTACATTTCACCTTTATAAACATTCACCAAAAATATCAATATGATAATTATTCTTGAAAAAACATTACATTTTATATTCTTGAAAAAAACTTCTTCTTGACATTAATACATAGAAGAAGGTAAAAACTTCTTCAATCAGTTGTTTATCTATTAAATATGTTCTTTTAGAAGGTTTTTTCAAAATGCTCATCCAGAAAATTCCCTTGATACCTTTAGGAAGATAATCCAACCTTCTTACACCCAATTCACCTAATTCCTTCTTCTTATTTTGATGTGATATTATTTTAGTTAAACCTTACCTTCTAAAACATTCCACTTTCAAATCATCATGTGGTAAGAACTTCTAATGGATTCATCCAGATCTATTTCTACAACACTTTCTCTTTTTCACATGTGAATAGTACACACATTGTACTTTGTTTACACCACATTTTAATGAATCAATTGTGGTATCATAGTAAGGAATTAAATTTTTCTTTAACACATAAATAAAAAACCAAATTCAAAACTCCTACTCAAAATAATTGACCAATTTTATTTTACATTTTTATAATATTCATGAATTCATTTTAAGAAACCTCAGTAATGTCACCCTTCTCCAAATTTCCTTAAAACTAATAGAGTATCATTATTTTACTCCCTATAATTTTTAACATTAAAATAAAAACTAACTATATCCACATTAATTAACATTATGAAAACTTTTTAAATAATTTTGAACCAGTAATAATATTAAAGCACTAAAACCTTGCACTATAAATATCATTATATCAATTCTTCTATATATTTTTCCAATTTAAGTATAGTATAAAATTAACAAAATATTTTCTTAGAATAATTATATGTTCAATTAATTTTGTATGAAAAAACTAATGGATGAACAATTTTTGTGTGATGAACTTTGTTTGGTGGGAATCCATCTAATTTGGACTTAATCTAAAAACAATCCTTAAAATGTTTTCTTTTTCAAATCACTATCATTTTCCTAAAATGGTTCTCTAGAAGAAATTTTTCAAATAATATTTCATCCAATGATACTTCATCTAAGTTGGACTTCATTCAATGCCAATATTTAGAAACATCATTATCAACAATCTTTCTTCACAAATTTTAAATGATAATTTGACAGAATTTGTGCAAATGATTCCTCATCTACATCACTTTCCTAAAAATGATTTCTCCCCCTTTCACATTAATAAATTAACTCTTTCCTTTTAAATCTCTGAAACACACTTTGAAACTCTACAGCTTCTAAAAAAATTATTGAATGTGAATTTTTTGTAGAAATAGTTTACTCCCCCTTTCGACATATAGAACTTCTTTTTCATTTCAAATCTATCTCCATTATTCTTATTTTACTCAATATAATAACATAAAATTTTTAGAACTCTAAAAAATAGAAACCATAGATAATCATATCATAGATATATTTTACTATTGAACATTCTATCATATAAAACTTTAAATACATTTAAAGATAAATATTAAAAACAAACATCATAAGATATCCTCATTAATAAAAAGATACTCTTATGGAATCAAGTTAGGAAATATTCTTCTGATCCTATCTATTTGATTTCATACCCTTCTAATTATATATGTCATGAAACATTATAAAGTGAAGTTATTTTTTTAAGATAATAAAATAAAGCTATTTCCATTAAACCTTTATTCACAAAAATTAATCAATACTTATTCAAAACCACTTCTTGAAACCCAAAAAAAATATTTCATCCAACTTGGTCCTAATAAAAATTTAGTTAATATTGACATTATGATATCAAAAATAATATAACAATTATAGAATAATATTTCAAAAAAATCATAGTTTTTTAAGCTCGGTGTTGTGAGTACTGAAAGTATTCAATGAAATTAGATTTATTTAAAAATAAATATATCTTAAAATATAGTGGTGTCAAATTATACCCCCTTATAATAAATTATAAATCTAAATTCTATCAATCCAATAGAGAAAAATAACAATACTTCTATCTTATCACATGTTTAGGTTCCCACATAGCATTTATAAATCTATTATTTCTCCTCAAATGTTTTACTAGATGATTGTTCATTTTTTTAGAAATTTCTCTCCATGATCCAAAATTTCGACCTATTTTTCCCATTATAAAATTCTTGAACCAGTGGTATGACCTTGTAGTTTAGCACATATGAAAGAACCCGTAGTTACTTCCACGTGAGAGATACCTAGAACACATCATGAACATGGGATAGATTTGGTGGATGTTTCAAATGATATGATACTTACCCAATATGATCAATAATTTCAAAGTGACCAATATACCCTGGGCTCAGCTTTCCCTTCCTTCCAAATCTCATAAACTTCTTCCATGGATATTTTCATAGGAATTCCATGTCACTAACTCTTAAAACTGGATCTCTCCAATGATTTTCTTTTTAATATTTTTATTGACTCTTAACATCCATTTTGTTTTATTGAATGGATATGTCCCTCTTTATCGTTTCATAAAAAATATCGAGCTCTAATAGATTTATTTCTCTTACTTTAACCCAATACATTAGTCTTATACGTTTCCTTCATTATAGGGCTTCATAAAGAGGCATCTGAATGCTCGAGTGAAAAATATTATTGTTTTCAAACATCTACAAAAGCAAGGAGTTGATCCAAACCACCTTAAATCCCATTGATAATGATATCAACAAGCCTTTGAGTGTTTGAATGGTCCTATTAGAATAACCATATGTTTTTAGATGATATGTAGTACTAAAATTTAACTCTGAAACCATATCCCACTAAAAACTTCTTCAAAACAAATAGTGAATCTGAGAATCCTGATAAGATATGATTAAGGTTTTTACTCTATGAAATATCACAAATTTATTAATTTATAATAAAGTATGTTGATCAAGATAAAAATATGATCTAATTTAGATATAATTCCGTGGTTTCATATGTTGATCAATAATAACCCAAATAGAATTATACCCTTTAGATGTTTCAAAGAGTTTTCTTTGAAATACATGATAATTTTTTCTCATTCATATTTTAGTATGGAATATGGTAGTAATATCCCATTACAATTTTATATCTCATCCTTGCCTTTATGACACACCAGGAATCCTGATACATTTTTTACTGTATCACTTCTCTAATTACCCCACTTAAAATACTCTTTTAGATCTGTATATATATTCAGAGTTCTGGGATAAATAGGGAATGAAGAATAATGAGCATTATATAACATCCCCTTCTTCAAGACTGGTATTGATGGAACATATACCTATTTTTTGAACCTTATCATTCTACCATGATAATTGTTAAACTCAAGAACATTCTTTTATTTCATTAATAATATCATATCTACTTTTGACACAAACTTAATCATCTCGTGGATGGATGGTGGAACATTCATATGAGAAAGATTTGATATATCCCATTTTTATAAGATTTAATGATCACCTTCTAAAAATCTAAAATATTGGATCTATTTTCATCATTATTATGGAAAAACATGCATGTTCTTTCTGACTTAGAGGATCTCCAACCTTGTTCTCTTTCTTATGGTAGAAATGTATTGAGAATTCATAATCATTAAGAAAATATTATCATATTATATAGTGAATATTCAACTCTTTCTTTATAAATATATACTTTCTAGTTTTATGAATAGTATATATATCAAACATTTCAATATATGAATAATTAATTCATATCTTAAATGAAAAAATTACCAATTCCAGGTCCAAATTATATTTGGGTAATTTTAAAAATTAATTTTAAATTGGTGAGAGGCATAATCTATCTTCATATAATTCTGAAAGAGGACACATATCATTCCCAAGTTTGATGCATCATAATATATCACAAAAACTTCTACACTATAGTTTAGTGTAATCATAAGTGTCTTGACCAAACTTAAATTTTGTTATTTAATACTCTCCTCACATTTATCTTCTTAAAAAAAATTGGCTTACTTTATGGTAAACATAGTGATTGGACCTGATAGTCATGAGAAATATCACATAAAGAATCACTATTATCTATCCAGCCCATGAAAAATTTAGATATCAATATCCATTGTTATTTGAGTCCATCACCCAATTACTTTTTTCTTTGATAGGTACATATATATACTTTATCTTGAAATTATATTACTTAAGAATGAGTAATTTTAAATATAAAATTCATAATTGGAAAATTTAGGATATAGTGTCTATTACAACAGGGTCATCATCACAATATTTAAAAATTAATACTGCTCTTCTTTACTCTTAAAATTTATGTGAATATGTTCTATAATGACTACCACAAATTGATCATGGTAATCTATAAAGAATCTATTAATTAAATCCATGAATACATTGGAAAATTAGTTTTTCTAAATGGAATTACTATACATTCATAAATACCATACCTTGTATGGAAGGTTGTCTTGGGTATATCTTCCTTCTTGACCCCTAGAATATGAAATCCAGATCATATATCAATTATGGAAAAATATGGAGCTTCTCTGAATTTGTCAATTATATCATCAATAATGGGTAGAGGATTCTTGTTCTTGAAAGTTATTTTGTTAAGTTATCAATAATTAATGAAAATACATATATACACATATTTTTTTCTTAAAAGAGAATTAGGGAACCCCATAGTGAAGAAGTGGGTCAAATAAAAATCATATATGGATTCATCTTGAGTTTTATCTTCAATTCCTTCTACTAAATTAGTTTCATTATATAAGGAGTCTTTGAAATAGTTTTAACAGTTGGTATGAGTTCTATTAAAAATTAATCTTCATGATTTTGGGGAAGAACATGAAAATATTCCAAAAACAAATTAAAAAACAAGATTACAATAGGCATATAATCGATGTTGAGTTTCTACCCAACCATTTGAGTTATATATCCCTCATGAATTTGTTGTAAAACCAACATGAGGGAAGTAATTTTTATTGGGGATTTGGGTTAATCCCCAAATCGATATATTATCAAAGGTTGATTAAAAATATAAAATGTTACTACCCAATTCCAAGAATATCATTTCAAAAAATATAATCCATTTCTCAGCTAACAATGTATTTGTTGTTCCATTAAAAATGGAGGATTCTATCACAAAAACTGTTCCAACCTATATGAATCACACAGTGGAAAAATAAGACCCCCATGTGGGAAAGTTTATTCATCAAAACACAATTACGATGTCCTAATATATATATGTTCTTGTCAGTTCCAACAATAATATATTGGATTTCTTATTAGAAAGGTCCCAGCATTGACTATGGGTGTTTATTCTCATTCTTCTTTTATGCATCATCACTAAACACTTCTAAAAATTTGGTTATTTGTGAATAGTCATTTGAGATGAACAAATGAACCATATCAAATAGTCCCCAAACTTAGACTATTTGTGACAGATTAGTCTTTAATCATAAATAATCACAATTTTCAACAGAAGAACTTATTTCTTCACAAATAGTTTTGTCTTGGATTTCCACCACCCGGTGCCAACACATTTTCGATGGGAATTTTTGATAGACTAATAATTCCATCACAAATTACTATCAATTCAGAAGTACTTCTAATAGAATTCAATTCTCATTGAAAATAATTTTGAACAATTGACTATTTGTGATGGAATTAAATCTGTTGTAAATAATAAATTGATTTAACCTTCATGAACCCTTCTTCCTCCTCCTATCTTCTTCCTTCTCTCCCACACAGCCATTGCGGCTCCTCCCCTCCTCCATGCCACATCATCATGCCATTGTAGCACTCCACTACACCACAAAACAACTCCTCCATGCTGCTTTTTCAATCCCTCTCCTGCCCAACTTCAACGCAGCACCGTCCTAGGTTTCCCACTCATATATACTAGGTACGGACTCCAATTCTATTCATCTTTATTTTTTTTACATATTTAAGTTTAATATTATTAATACTTGTCTGGTCAAAACCATATTTAATCAATTTACCCCTTTTTATTTATTTGATATTTAGGGTTAATCTAAATTTATTAGTATCAATTTGGTTGTAAGTTTTTTTTGTAATAGTTGATTTCATTTTATTTTCAGTTATATATATATATATGTGTGGGTTTAAATTGTATTATAATGAATTTATTTCAAAATTTATCATTGATATAAGAGATCTAGTGGTTTTGGCTTTTAAATTCCATGCATAAATTGGAGTATGAAACAATTTAGCACCCAAAATTAATAACCAAAATTGTCTTATACTTCTTATAATACTTGTATTCTGAAATAGATTTAAATTTGGTTGTCAATTATTTGATTTTAGGGTCAATTTATCTTCAAACTTATAAATTAATTTTATAATTATTGTATCATTATATTTGGGTGTCAATAGTTTTTTCAAGATTAGATTTCATTTAACAAAATGTTATTTATCATAATTTTTTTTAAGAAATGTTAATAAATGGTATAATGAAACAATAATAACAATTTAATATATTTAATATTTATTAAAAACAATGTCAATAAAATTATAATAATTATTTGTAACACTTTTTCAAAAAAAATTACAGATATATGGTAATTGTTAAAAATTTGTGAAAAATATTAATTATTAAAAATTAAGTATTAATATAAATAATTTGTAATATTTAATAATTATTGAATCATTATTATTAATAAATTGTAAATATTAGATTTAATTATAAAATAATATTAACAGTTTGTAAAAAATATAAAAAATATAACAACTATTAGAAATTCACAATAATTAATATAATTGTTGTAATAACTAAAATAATAAGTATAAATAATTCATATAATTGTTCTAAAAACATCTGATATGAATAAATATTATAATGTGACTAGTGTAAAAATTATTAATTCAAAAATTATTAATTCAAAATAAATATCATATTAAAATAAATATTATTTTAAAAATATTAACTAAAGGAATTTATTAATTATGTATTTAAATTATTAATTCATGATAATAAAATTTATTTATAATCCTAATAAATTATATGTAAAATTTTATATAAATTATATATATACGTATATATGTTTATATAGATTTGATATATGTATATTTTTTTAAACAAGTGTCAGAATATATATTCGATGTATTTGTATTAATTAAGTATTCATGAAAAATATATATATATATATATATATTAGTTATTAAAAATGTAATAATAATTTAAATAAATAATAATAATTACATAATTTATAATAAATAACAATTAATTTCTCAGTATTATTAATAAATAATAAATATTAGCATTTGTTGGATATTATTTTTAACAACTTCAAAATTTAAGGAAATTATATAAATATGTAAAAATTTGAAAAATAAAAAATATGAGTTACAAGTTATAGTTAAATATAAGTAATATTATTTAAAAATAGATATAAATAATAAATAATTAGAATTACATAACAATTAATTTTACAAACTACTAAAAATTTAAAAAAAATCTTTCTAACAAATACTAAATTTTTTATGAAACCTATCCAGAAAATATATAATATAATAAATATTAAAAATTAAAATAATTCATTAACATGTTATGTTTATTAAAATAATTTTTATTAATAATTTTTATAAATTTTGTTATATATATAGTTATATATATGTATAATACTAATAAAATATTAAAATTGATACACACGAATGTGATGTTACGAAGCATTGGACGTGCAGAAATGTTATATCACACCTAATGTAAAATAAAAATACCCAATTTAAAGTTTGGCTTAGGTTTTTAATATGATACACCATTACGAATAAACTTCTATTTTTTTGAGAAATTATAATAAAAATATTATAGGACATTATCATTGTCCATGATGTTACCAAAGTTTTGATGAAAAAAAATGATATGTTGTGCCTAGGGTAAACACCAAATCCTAAACCCAACCACAATCTATGATTTTCCATATGATACAAATTTTTAAAGACATACTTTAAATTTTAATAAGAAATTATAATAAAAATATTAAATGAATTACTTTCACGTGCAATGTAACTAAACACCTAACGCTCACAAATGTTATGTTGATGCTAGGGGAAACCCCACATCCCGGACCCAATAACGGTCTTACATTTTTTATATGATGCACAGTTTGAATGATAATTTATATTCAATTAAGAAATTATTATAAAAATATTAAATTATTTACCCTCGTATGCAATTTAACTAAACACTCGATGATCACAAATGTTATGTCGCGCCTTAAGTAAACCCCAGATCCTAGACCCAACAATAGTATCCAATTTCTCATATGAGACATCATTCAAGAGATATTATATTATCTTTTTTAAAAACCATGTGTCTTATATAATATATTTAATATTTTTATTCTATTTTTGTCGAGCATATATGGTCCACTTAATCTAGTTATAACATAGAACCTCACTCTGGTCGTATTCCACATAATATTTCAAGGTATCAAAATATAATAATAATTTCCAACTAGTAAATTTGATATGTAAAAATTATTTATTTTTTGTTTTTTTTATAATTATCGAATCAGTATGTAGAAACCAGTTTCTATTACGCAACCGTGATTGTATAAATCAATGTAAAAACACAAATGAATTGGGTATAAATCATGTATAAATTGGTGGTGTTTAAACCATTATATCATTTGCATCATCGAATTCTGATTTTGTTTCAGAAGGATAAATTAAATGCCGATGCCAGAAATGTGATCTTAGGAGATTAGAAATGTTTTACAATGTTGAAAATCATATTTTTCATTTTAATTTTTAGAAATATTATATTTTGTGGTAGTGAAAAGAATTTAGTATAAAATACAAATTTTTTGGTACTAGGCCCATCACTTTAGAATTTAGTACATGTGGTCTCTGTTATATCTATTCTGGAAACAACGAATTACATGATATTCCAAAACCATAATAAGAACCTTCTCAGTTTTATAATTTGTTAAAATCTACTTGTAAATCCTTACATCTAGAATGCCATATGAGAAAAATTGAAGTTGTCATAAAATTTATGGCTATTAAATAATATTTTTTAATTTCAAATAGTTATTTCAATCAAATTTTATCTTTTGTTAAATTATTGTTTCCTAAAAGAAATACATTACCCGCAATTTTATATAAATGTTAGAGGTTGGTTCATAATCTATGTCTTAGTTATCAAAAAATCCATGCATGTTTAAATGACTGCATCATATATTATGATGATTATGAATATTTGGTTAATTTTCCAACAAGTGAATAATCATGGTATAAAGAGGCACAATAAAGAAATTATAGAGTTCTTATGTTATGGTATTTTCCAATTACACCACATTTACAGGGTTTATTTATATCTCGCAACATAGTTGGATTAATGACATGGCATAAATCAAATATTTTCATTAGAAATTTATTAAATCATTCATGTGATGGTGATTCATGGAATCACATTGATCTGACTAATCCTTCTTATTATTCATAACCTTCTAACATATATTTGTGAATTTCCACTAATGGTTTTTGTCCATTTCATTCTTACACTAGTCAATATTCTTATTAGCCTATTGTCATTATTCCATAAAACTTTCCTTCTTAGATGTTGATTAATGAACCATATGTATATTTGAAGCTATTAATTCTAAGAAATACAAATAAGAATAATGAATTTTATTTGAATCTACTAGTTGATGAGTTAATTTCATCATGGAATAATGGTGTCACTACATTTGATATATTTATAGATCTGAATTGTATAGGAAAGGTAGCATTATTATGGATGATCAATGACTTTAAAACATATGGTATGTTATCTCGATGGAGAAAACATGTTATAAAATCATATATGTACTACATGTCTGAGAATAAAGAATTTAATCTTGGTAATGGGAGAAATTTTAGTTATTTTGACTTTTATCAGATATTTATTCCTACGGATTTCACTTTTTGAAAGAACAGAAATAATTTTACAAAAGATCAAATTGAAATATATGAACCTCCAATATTGTTCTCAGGTAATCAAGTAAAATATATTATCTCTTCAATACCTCTTGTTACTTTTGTACCAACCATTAGTGAACAAAAAATAGATGTTTGTGGGAGAGATCATAATTAGATAAAGTGGAGTGTTTTTAGGGATCTTCCATATTGGTTTGATTTTTTGGTTCCTCACATGTAATATTTCATTCCTATTGAGAAGATTTTTTTTATAACATATTTTATACTATGTTGCACACACCTATCAAGACCATAGATAATGTAAAGTCATAGTTAGATATTTCCCAGATTATCAAACTTCCTAAACTTTTATTATTTGATGATGAAAATCATACAAATTAATGAAAGAAAAATTATCTTACTCACTTACTAAAGTAAACCATTCATTATTATGTCAATGTATTAGAAATTTGAGGTTATAAAATTTATATGCTTCAAATTTCTCTCATTGTGTCAAAAATTTCCATATTAATGGCATAAAATTCATGATTGCCATGCCATAATTTAAATATTAGTTCACATTTGTCTTCAAGGGTTTTGGAATTCATCAATCTGGGATGTGTTGAATTAAATATCAAATTTTTTCTCAAAATATTTTTGCAGAAACATCATATTATTATGCATTTAGTATAATTGAAGAATTTTTTTAAAAAATTTATGTAAATTGGAGAAAATATTCCCTTCGGTCTTATTAGATTCCATAGAACATTTAATATTGCATTTTCCATATGAAGGTAAATGTGGAGGGCTAGTATAATTTTGGTGGATGGATCTGTTTAAGAGATTTTTACAAAAATTAAAGAAGAAAGTACAAAAAAAAGCATCAATTGAAGGTTCGATTATAGAAGCATACTTGTGTGGGGAAATTTCTAATATATAAGTTTAATATTTTCAGTTAGAATATCCTTCGAAACATAATCACATGTGTTTCAATGAGAAAAATGTTCAAGTTTTCATCGATCATTATTTTTTAGTTTTTAATTAGGATAAACTTGGTTTTGGTGGTTATCATGAATGATGTCTTACAGAAAAACAACTGCACAGAGATCATACATAAGTTATTCAGAATTGTAAAGAAATCACATGATATGTGTAGTAAATACTACTTTTTTATTATTTTGTTAAATAGCTAAAAAATATTCCTTTATTGACATTAACTTTTTTGTAGACTATATGATAAATATATCAAAAAACAATTTATACAAATTTCCTCTATTACTCTTAAATAATGTCATCAACAAAAAGTTTCATATTGGTTTCATGGACTAGTAAGTTATATTTCTTTCAATGGAACAATAAATCAATTTTTCAATGATATATATTATTAATAATTTAAATTTTTCACAAGAAATACAACATGGAAATAAAATTGATAGTCAATTATGTTTTCTCCAGAACCCTCTAATGAAATTTGTAAAATTATATAATAGGTATGTGGTTAACAGATTTATATTCCATACAAGATTATATGGTGGCTCAAAGAAATCAATGGTTAGTGTTTTTTTCGAAAGAATATCATCTTAATTAAATTGAATTTGGAATTTATGTTGTGATGGATGAAATAATTGATTTATGTTATCTGAGACCAAATTATGATTAAATGTTTAAATGTAATTGTATTGATATTGATTGAGGTTTGATAGTTCATCCACAACATTGACTATTTGACATTAAATATAATTGTCTTCCTGCATCAAATGAACCATTTATGTTGGCACATCAAGAACTTTATGTTTATTATGAAAATTACTGTGATGTGTTGATAGATTTT
Source organism: Viscum album (assembly GCA_963277665.1). NCBI lineage: Eukaryota > Viridiplantae > Streptophyta > Magnoliopsida > Santalales > Viscaceae > Viscum > Viscum album. The sequence goes on along the minus strand of OY728161.1, from coordinate 1,680,732,230 downwards.
TAGGACTGGTAGAGTGAGATAAAATTGAAATCACATGAAAATCCATGTATTGAAAATGAAAATGATTCGGTGTAAGTTCAATATATTTAAATTTTTAAAGAAATATCCCAAAATATATCTCTTACCCAACGAGATATAAATATCTATAATGAAAACCCTCAGCTAAGTGCCAATGATATAGATAATATTGGTGAAGTAATAAGGGGTGATAAAACTGAAACTAATATAAAAGTTTATAAGGATGAATATATTTATCTCAATGAGAATGATAAAGATGATGATGATTGATGCATTATATCCAGGTCTTTAATTACTTGTAATTATTATATTTTGATATTTATAATTTTTTAAAATTTTATATTTGAATTAGAAAAAATACAAGTAAGATTATTATGTTTTGGTGTTTAATATTTTTTTTATTAAATATATGTATTAAAAATTCCTTATAGGTAAAAATAATTGTTTCAGATGGATGGAGATGATCCTAATGATCTACTTCATTCTCTCACTGATGTTGGAATTTAGGCTGATGAGCATGATTCAACTGATCCTCAGGCTGGTGCGCCTATTAGGAGGGTGTGTAGTATTTCTCGATTGATGATTATGAATCATATTCCCAAGATATGACCATCTTTTGAATTTGATCCTTGTTTATGTCTGTATGTTTATTTGTTTATGATATTTATTTTATAGATAATTTATGCATTAATTTTTTAACAATTTTATGAATATTTTTTTATTTTCATATTTTTTCCCATTTAGTTTTTGGGTATGCTAGTGGGATACTAAGATATTATTTTTCCAATACATGAGTGTCATGGGACATGGTTCACATCATCGTGAACCCCCAAAGGTTCAACCACTAGATTGTAAATTATTAAATAATACATACTTTATAAAATTTACATAATTACTAACATATTTTTAAAATTTCCAAGTATAATTTATTTTCTCTGATTTCTGATAGACTGAGATGTCTTATCCAAATGGCATGGGATATTTTTATATATGACCACCTTCGTCAGTTTCTACACAACCTCAGAAAATGAGCTATGAATAAAACTCGTGCTACTATTTTCGACCAGTGTTTCATCTCCTATCGACCCAGATATATCTCTACTTGGGTACATGATGTATTATGCTACTTCAATCTAGGTGGGACTTTTAGGAGGGGGTCATCATCTGGACATCAGAGATAAGTGAAGAAAGAGGTCATTCATAGGGTTGGAGTTTATACATTTGGCATACATCGATGACATATTCTAAGTGATATTATTTATTAATGTATATATACATTAACAATAACATGTTTTTTATATTAAACATTCCACTACTAACCCATTTACTACATATTTTAATGTTTATATGAAGTTGTATATTTATTCCCATATAAGAGAATTTGTAGGCAACTGACAATGGCATATTATTGTTGGTAATTTTCTTAAAAAAATTATGAATATTTATTTTATTTTTATTCTAATTTTTCGTTATATTTAAAGGAAATGTATGAGGATGTGACTTCTCATTCGTGGTAGAGTCAAGCTGATAGCGAATAAGAAGCCACTGGTGATTCATGTTTCGATGAGGGGGGCTAGATACAGGAGACTTTATAAGGTGTCGATAAAGTATGGGTGTAAGAACCCTTATTTTTATTTTAGGTATGGATCGTTATTTCGGGTTGTTTTTTAGGAAAAAAGAGGATTTGGAAATTTACTAAGTACACATTGTGTACTCCAGAGTCCATTTCATGTATTCAATTTCTGTGGGTATCCATGTATTGGTTGTGTAATGGCCAGTACAAGGTCATGTGGGTGACCTGGAAGACCACCAAAATTGGGGCCAGTTCAGTCTTGTATACTACATGTACATTAAATGAACATTCCATTAACTTTTTTTTAATTGATTAATTATACTAGGGTCACTTCTAATCTCTAGAAGCGACTTCTTCTTCATGTGTCTCGTATAGGATTGAAATGTATGGCCAAAAATATTCAAACCCATACCGTTCCTCCTTCTGAGCTCCAATTGAGACACCTCTGGGTGCATTAGATGCCAATAGGTGAGTTCTATCTTCCCCTAGAGAATATCTTCCTGATTTCTCTTATCTCTTGAGATATCCAAGGTTGAACATTTTTTGACCTTTTGTAGATCTATGACATTCTATCCTGATTCAAGGGCCTATGTTCTAGAGTGTTCATCGTACAACATTGAGGTAGGTGGTTTGTACCTCTCTTTGATCATCTTTGAATTATATAAGCTTATAGTGTTGATTAACCATGTTTGGGGTGTTTTGGGTTTTGGAATTTGACCATATGTTGTGTCTGCTATGGTTTTATTGGTTTATTAAGTGTTTTTTCCTATGAATACGTTTTTATAACCATGTTTATGGGACAACCCATGGGTGAGTTCCCATGTTTGACTATTATTGTCCATTTGTCCTAGGTTGCCTATGAGGCATACCATATTTCCATGCCTTGAGTTATTTAGGATGGATTTGTTTGGTTCTGTATGAAGCCTATTTTTTCCTAATTAAAGTTGATCTATGTAATAGTTTGAATTGCATGTAGAGCCTTTAATTAAGGTTGTATACATGTTGATCTTCCTTGGACTGTGAGAGATTTGGACTAGAAAAACTATGGGGGTTTCAATGTTTATTTACAAAGGATCATGAGAGCCTCACTGTAGGTTTTAGACTAGGGGGTATTGACCATGAGAGCTACCTGGAGGTCATTTATGATCATTTATAATATGATAAACCATGGGGTGTTAAACATGAGAGATACCTGGAGGTCGTGTATATTTCTTTTATTGATTCAATGTGGACCCAAGGGTATTGACCATGAGAGTTGCACAAGTCGTCACTTTATTTTGATTGATTCTATGTTAAACCAAATGGGTTAGACCATGAGAGCTTTCCCATATGGTTTATGAATAATTTAATGATGGTGACGAGTTTGCCAAGCCAAATCACAAGCTTGGACATGGTTTTACTTGTTTGTTGAAATGGTATTCTGAGAAATCTATTGATACTGTTACCTGGAGTGATACAGAGATTAGGCTATATCACAGGATTAATTATTCAATGGTTTGAATAATTAATAATGAAATTGAATGTAATTGAAAACTATAGGTTTTTTTACTTTTGAGTACTTCCTAGTTTTTTGCTTGATTTCTGCATACTGCCTACAATATACATTCGCTGACTGTTAGGAAAGATCTTTTGGTGGTTTCCTATTGGGATTCATCTCACACCCTATTCGGTTAATGATTTTTGGCTAAAATAGATTATATGGTTGCAGGTATAGATAAGGGAAAGTTCCCTTCTTCGTCTGGTACTTGATTGTTGTGGGGTTGGAGAGAATGGGACCAATATGAGGCTTGCAATGATTTTAGAGTTTACTATTTTATATACCAGGTTTCATTATTGTACTATTAGAATGGTGAATTTTTTTATGCTTTCCTATATACATGTAACATGCATCATTTATTTATATATATTCTATAATTTTTTATACTATCAGTATTCTGCTGTTGGTTCTATTATATGGTATTACTACTTTTGTTACTGTTTACTATTTTTTCCCACTATGTTACTCTTCCGATGAGGGAATAGTTTACCCACTATCACACCTAAATCCCTCACTTCTAGTTGGCAGCCTCTAGCATTTAGGTTAATGCGCTTGAGGCCATGAGACCAACCGGGTAGGGGCACCCTTGGGTGGCACTAAGAACCGAGATATTACAAATTATTATCAGAGGCAAGTTCTACTCTTATTTGACATACTTTTTGGTGCCTATATCCAGGTATATAAAGAAATATGTTATCGGTAATAAGTTGTTCCCAAGAGTAGCTAACCTGCATGTAGGGAAAATCCAAGTTACCTCGAATATTACAAATTTTATGGTTTTTCAATTTTGACAGTTGATTTGATTTCACCATTGGTTGATTCACTTGTACTATGTAGTTATCGTTGATATTATTTCTATTCCATTTCTTTTCCAACCTAATGAGATGATGGTATTCCATCTCATGCATCATGTAGTCACTTTCTAGAGATCACATGTCATGAATTCTTTTCATGTCATTTAGGATTCATTGCAAGTTTCATGTTGTTATGATAGATGCCTTGATATAATAGAGGCTATTTTGATATGGTATTGGAATATGTAAAGTCTCATTTGGAGGGATGCCAAACTTGGGTCCCTGAGGTGTTATGGGCCCTCTTGTATCAGAATTTGGGGGATCATGATTGAACATTAATTTAATTTTGTTAAGTTATGATTCGAAAAAGGATGTCAAAATTTGATCTGTGGGAGTATGGGCTCTCACGAGTCGGAATTTCTCATGCCTTGGACAAAAATCTAAGTTTTCAGGGGTTTCGAAGGCGTTTCAGAGGCCTACTATCTGGAAAGCCAAACAACACGTCATGTGGTGTTATTAATACACACCATGTGTTCTTTTGTTCTGGTAGAAAAAACTTTTCTTAAGTACACGTTGTGTACTGCATGTACACACTATGTAGTATTTAACAGTTTCACTGACTATGTGAGTAGAGACACGGGGTTGATAATTGTTTTTGGGAACACACCATGTACCGAAAATGCATTTCATGCTGTAATAACTATGTTTCTAGCTATGTGACTAATGACACTGGTGGATAAAACTTAGGTTGTACACGTCGTTCCCCATTCTTACACACTATGTAGAGTTCACCATGTCACCTATTGTGTGGCTAACAACACCGGTGGTTAGAACATAAGTATTATACACCATTTCTAGGGAGAACATGTTGTGTAGTGTTTCCTAGGAGTGAACCGTGTGGTTTAGTCATGTAGAATAATTTAGGTACGAAGGAAAATTCAAGTACACAACGTATCTTTGGATGAATATGCCATGTGTAGGGGTGTTACATGACCAGGTTTGGCAGGGGTATATGCCATCTTAAAAGCTTAAGGGAACATGTCGTGTAAAGTTTATACACACCATCTACCTATGTTTTATAAATCTTGAATGTTACCATTCTCATGTTCCTTTCTTTTATGTATAAGTTGTTTTCCTTGATAATATTTTACTAAGGTGTGCACTTACCTTGCAGAGTTCGGACGCCAAAACATCCTATGGTTGTACACTAGGTGTAGGGTGATGACTAGACACTGAATAGGATAGATCAGGGACTACCAAAAGATCCTCCCATTATGCTCGTCTTGGCACCAGCTGTTATACCAGACACAGGTGTTGATGCACAGTTCAGTGAAATCTTTATGAGGATGATTCAAACCTTACATGGAGCACCACATCTTACCCCAACTATGGAAAAGTTGATGAGGGTGTTTCGACAGCAGCATACTCCCACCTTTTCAGGGGATGGAGGATGACAGGTTGCAGAGTTGTGGTTGGAGTCCATTCTTGTAGTCTTTGAGAATTTAGATATGCCTTCAGAGAGGAGGGTGAACCTTACGACTTACATGATGCGTGATTCCTCCATGAGATGGTGGAATGTTACCACACTAACAAGACATCATCGATATATGGATTAGGAAGAGTTCTAGAGGTCCTTTTATGACTATTTATATCATGAGATGTTGAGGGTCGATCAAGCCCTAGAGTTCATGAATTTAGAGTAGGGTTCTCTTTTAGTGATGGAGTACTCTTCTCGTTTCACATAGCTTTAGTGCTTCTCAACTGTTCTGGGAGGTGATGAGTTATCTTTGGCTAGGTGGTTTGAAGATGGTCTTAATAATGACATTCAATCATAGGTGAATGTCTTCAGACTAACTTCGGTGATGTCTATAGTGAACAAGATGTTGATTACTGAGCATAATCTGAGGGAGTTAGAAGATGTGAGCTAGGGTGGTTCAGTTTCCGAGGTTGGTAATCCTTCGACTGATAGCAGGAAGCATCACAGGGAGCTTTCGTGTGGTGATTCTAGTAACAGGGATATATCTACAAGAATCTAGGTGATGTGCTACCAGTGCTGGAAGAGTGGGAACACAAAACCTCAGTACCCGAGAGGCCTAGTTGTGTGTCGAGCATACAGTAATATGGGTCATCGTTAGTGTTTTTTCAGTTCTTCTCACCAGCAACTAGTGATATGGAATCAGTTATGAGTCTATAGTCAGGAGAAGGAACACAATTTTCTTAGCAATCAGGGAACTGGAGTTCATCTATCCATTTAGGCTGAGGAGGAGGTTGTGGCTGTGGGAGCTAGTCTGTAGGCTTTCGGCGACAGTAGGGTAGATCAGCTTAGGGTAGTCAATAGGGTCGCTGGTCTATTGTGTAGATCATATTTTTGAAGTGGAGCAGACCCAATAAGAGTAGGATCATATACCCTCTATAGTTAAATGTATGATTTTAGTTGCCTCATTTTTATCTTCATCTTTTTTTTATATTTGGGATCCCCATATTTTTATATATGTTTCCATTGTGGAGAGCCTTGGACTCGGTATCTTTACTTATAAGGATGTTATGATGCTAGAAACTCTATTGGGGATTATGATGTCTAGTGTATGTCAGTTCAAGGAGTTCCCTCTTGAGATTGGGGGGTGTCACTTTTTATGGGATCTCTATGTCTTAGAGAATATAGGTAATGATATAATTATTCGAATGAACTGGTTAGTCTCCTTTCAGGCCTTTTTTGACTCCTATAACTGTATGGTGAGTTTCACATCACTATAAGGAGGATATTTTCTACATAAGGGAGAATGGGATGTCCAGGTGAGTAGAGATGGACCCAAGAATCATGGGATGGGAGGAATTACAGGTAATATTGTTAGTTTATATATGGATGAATAGGGGACTTCAAAGATATACTTCTCTCCAGTGGTGGATTATTTTAGTGATTTCTTTCCAGGTGACTTTTTAGGTTTACCTCTGGTGTGAGAGGGAGATTTCTCTACTGATCTTGTTCTAGGAGTAGCACTGGTTCACATTCCTTTATATAGGTTGTAATGGCCCAGACCCTCGTGGTCCATCCCTTGGCCAATTTCCGGATCCTAAGGATGTCATCTCAGTAGTAGGACGTCATTTCGGTGTGCGACCGATCGGCGTGACACGATCGGTGTGTCGTCGATCGGTGTGTCGCCGATCAGTTTGACATAGTCAGTGTGCCCATGATCGTTGTGACACTATCGGTGCGACCGATCAGTGTGTCACCGATCGGTGCGACCGATCGGTGTGTCCCCGATCGATGTGACACAATCAGTGCGACCGATCGGTGTGTCGACGATCGGTGCAACTGATAGGTGTGTCACCGATTGGGGTGGCACGATCGTGCGACCGATCGGTGTGTCGCTGATCGTTCTATCACTGATAGGTGTGACATGATCGGTGCGACCGATCGGTGTGTCTCCGATCGGTGCGACCGATCGGTGTTACATGATCGGTGACACACAACCTTATCGAGTTTTTCTTCTACAGTTTTTTCCATAACGCCACTTTTAAGCCTTTTAATCCTTTTGGAAGTGGTCCAATGTCGTTCTTAACCCCATAATCAATGTTTAAATTCCTAAGAGTGGGGTGACCCTCAACGGACCTAGCTGTGTGTCCGTGTAATGTTTCCCCTCTATTTATATAAAATCTTTTTAATTCACAGCTGTTGCAACCTATTCCCATGAGAGTTATTTAATAACAATTGATTCAGTTGTGTGTAACCACCCAACAGCACGGTGAAACCATGATATGACTTTAAATCCATTCAAATTTCCATATCTCGTAACAATCGGATCTCATCCTTATATTGCACGATAATTTCTTCTTCTCCTCCTTCCTCCTCTCGGCTGGTTTCCCTTTTTCCTGGTGTGTTTGGAGTCCCCTTCCTAAGGCAAGTGGTGTGCCTGTTCTAGAGCCCTTCTACTCACCCTTGGAGTCCCTGATGTTCCTCCCCTTCAAGTCGCGCATCCCCAGTTCTTGGCACGTGGAGAAGAACTTCAATCCTTGATCAACCAGGTAGGGATTCTCATTCGTCTCTCTTTACTGTGTATCATGCGGGGAGGGATTGCAATTGTTTCTGTGGGATGGATGAAACCAAATGTTAATTAAGATAACAAACAGACTATTAAATAATGAAGGGGGTGTGATCGATGATCTGCTGTTTTATTCTTCTTACCCTTGATTATTTATGTTGTGAATTGTGTGGGCATATGCCCACTAAAAATCACGGTCGTTGGTGGTATTTCTTTGTGCATTAATGAACCTCAGTCTTCTGTAATGATTTAATGGAACCAACATGGAAATTTGGTTAATCACATAAACTCAGAAAATTAAATGAATTTTCAATTAACAAAGATCCTTGTTTGATCACTCCGGTTAACCAAACAGAAAGACGAAAACTTAGTGAATGATGTACTTCAGTCTGGAAACTTACTTTCTTTGTCTTGGTGGAATGTCTGTTTGTTCTGATCGATGCTTATGGGGTGACGTGGATGAGTATGTGATCCTCTATTGTGGCATGGTTATTGGTTATGAATCTGAAGCTATGTGGAGATGTATCTCAAGGATTTCTTTGGTTCCAGTAATTTGAGGGATCTCACTGATCCCTTTGTTGTTTTTACTTCACAAGGGAACCAGGTGTGAATGCTTAAATTGTTGTTTGGGTGTTTCTATTTCTCTAGCTTGTGTTTATGCCTGTTATTTGCCTAGTAGTGTAGAATTTAATTGAATTGGATCACATGAACATGAAAAAAATAATGGTAAATAGGGAATTTGTTTTTGGAATGAGTTGGGACTTGGTCGTGAGTGTCGTGCCTTTCTTTTATGAATGAATAGTGACAAGGGTGTTTGTAATTAGGTTGGATTTGGAGACCCTAGGTTTAGATGAGTGCTTGTTACCTTTACCTATAATTATAGTTCTTGTGTTTCTTATTTTTTTCCCCACCCATGTTGAGCACTCAGTGCCGAACACCCACATTTCATGGGGGAGGGTGTTTTTCCCAACATTCTTACAAGTGGCTGGTTATTAGCTTCTTTTCTACTCCCTTTCCTGAATATCCTAAGACTATTTGGGAAGTCTGTGACGGTCTGAGGTCCATTATAGCCCATGATTCTTCAAGCAGGTTAGTTGTGGTGGTTTTCCCAGGTGTGTGCGGGCAGGTTGTTTCCCAAGATTATTCGGGATGAGGCTCAGGTGTCTTCGAGCATTTAAGTAGTTGTTCTGGACGAGGTGTTTGTGGGCATGGTTACGTGTGGTGGTTATGGCCCAGGTGTTTGTGGGTGGGATGTGTGGTTGTGGCCCAGGTTTTTACGGGCGGGATGCGTGGTTGTGGCCCCGGTGTGTGCGGGCGGGGTGTGGCAGTGGGACTGCGGAGAGAATGGCGGGATTTGTTCGATGTGTTGGATGTCTTCAATAACCAGTGGGAAAGTAGTGCAGGGTACCCAAATATCGATGTGCTATTACTATACATGACTTGACTTGTGTTATTTGGGGAGTGTGTCTTGGGGAGGCTTGGGTGGATAGTTTTCCTTGTTAGGTGCTTGGTTATCTCTTTTTTTTTACAGGGCATTAGAATGCCTCCCCACTTGTGCACGAGAGTCTTTGGTGTTTCACTATTGAGTATACTTGTATACTCACCCTATGTATATAAAACTACTTCTAGGTTTCCAAGAGGACTTCAGGGATCTTGCAGGGCTATACTAGCTCGGTCGTTGGGACAGTTACAGTTGCTGCTTTTTTTCATTGGTACATACCTTTGTAGTGTCTTTTACTTTGTTGTATTTACTTTTGTAACATACATATGGGAATGGTTTCTTTGGATTTACTCTTACCACCAGTTTTGGTGTTTTCAGGATTTACTATCGTATCTCTCGATTCTAATAAAGAAAAAAAATGTAATTCCTTCCATATTGTGTGTGATTCTATACCCTTGGTTCTATTCGCTACTCTAGGACCTATTGAAGGCGGGTATCGGGGTTCATTATCTCTCCTTCAACTTGAAGAAGGAAGGGTCCGGCAATCTGTTGTCCCTTCCCTCATCTTGGTGAAGGCGGGTCGTGACAGAATGGTATCAGAGGCAGGTGGAGAGATAGGATGGGGTCTAGAGTTATGAACAGTAAGGATTGCATGGGATGGTAGGGAAACAGTGTTGGGTGACCATGGTGTGTGAAATAGGCCAGGTAAGACTTGCTAGGAAACGAGATTTTAGGGCCCCCCGTGATCCGATGCAAGGACTTTGGGCCTAACGAACGACCAAGTGAGGCTACATTGATTGCAGGATAGAGACCCTAGGGAAGGTATATGCATCATAATGACTTGAGTTATTATGTTTTATGGGTATATTAGGGATTTAAAGTGGATAATAAGTCTACTAAAATTTAAGAACAATATTCTGCACTACTTGGGCTTAGGCATTCCTTGTTTACCTTGCAGCTATGTCACCTAAGAGGCAACCAAAAGTAGTGCGGGCGATCGAGGCCCAGAAGGTTGACTTGGCTGATCAACAGAAGGATGACCGAGAAGAGTATGACGATTAGTGGCAGAAGATGCTTCGTGCCTTTTAGTGGCAAACCCTCATGAAGTACGAGGGCAACATCTCTAACATGGAGACAGAAAGCTAGCTAGAGGAGCTGGTGATAGCTTTTTGGTTGATCCGGGCTCTGACGGAGTACTGGGTTCCTTTGGATATAAGCTAGATTTTTCGATTAGTGCATTAGTGGTGGACACTTTATCTTGGGGAGAAGAGGGAGGCTGAGGTTATGTGGGATGACTTCGAGAAGAAATTATGGGCAGAATTCCTCTCTTCCATGATGAGGGCTGAGAAAAGGCAGTAGCTACTCTCCCTCCAGTAGGGAAGCCTGTCAGTGAGAGAGTTGGGGATCAAGTTCAAGGATCTCCTCTGCATTGCACTGGACCTCTTTCTAGATGAGGAGTCTCCGACGAGATGTTTGGAGGAGGCACTTCGACCTTCTCTTCAGTATGTTGTTACTCCCTTCACCCTACCAACGTACATGGAGGTCAAGAAGAAGGATGTAGTGGTGGTGAGGATGCACATGGTGGTAGGTGTATCGTGAGAGGTAATAAATTTGGGCTCGTCGAAGGGGAAGGCCATCAGTAGTAGACGTCCAGCATTAGGGTCCTCTAGGTCTCAACTAGTAGGAAGCAAGCCTCAGCAGTTCTAGTTTCGATCTTCCGGCACTCGCCCTTTACTTTCGGGCCCAGATCCAAGATTTTACATCTATGGAAGCCATGGGCACCTTCGGAATTAGTGCCTAGACAGAGTACAGTACATCGGGGGTGGGTAGGTTTAACACCAACCTCAGCAGTAGCAGTTTCCAGAAAGGCCCTTTCAGCCGTAGCAGTAGGGGCAGAAAGCTCTCGCTCCCCTTAGGGCAGGCGTTGCAGGACGTGGCCAACCTCAGGACTCTCCTCAAGGACCTCGACCAAGGCATGGTCGGGGAGGTTACTGGTAGCCGAGAGGAAGAGGACCTGGGCGTGGGTAGTTTCACGCCGTAGAGGCAGCAGTTCGAGCAGGGCCAGAAGTTTTTCGAGGTACGATCTACTTGTTTAGTACTCTTAAATATGAATTTTTCGATACAGGAGATTCGCACTCCTTTGTTGCACCCAGTATGGCTCGTGCTCTAGGTTTAGATGCTGAGAGACTTGCAGTGCCCTTGGTACTGAGCACACCAGTCGGAGGATAGACCGACTTGTTTTATGTTTTCTGTGAGTTTAGACTAATGATAGGGCCACATCAGTCTATTAGGGATCTTCTACGGATTCAGATACATCCATACGATTTCATCCTAGGCATTTACTGGTTGTTCTTTATATGTTTCTTCATTGAATACTTCTGAGGAAGGGTCGTGTTTTCAGATTTGGGCAGCCGACGTGTGACATTCATTGGTGAGTGGGGTTTCTAGAAAAGCAGTAGGCAAGAGGAGCCCCTCCTTTCCTTATTAACTGGACTATTAGTGGAGTTGTTTCATGTAGAAATAGTAGAATTCCCAGGGATCGGCAGTGCGTTTATGGATTTCTTCCCTGAGGATGTGGCAACTCTACCCCCTCAACGTGATGTTGAGTTCGGGATAGACTTGCAACCTGGTTCTCGCCCGATTTCGATGGTTCCCTACCAGATGGAGCCTTTTTAGTTGCGGGAATTGAGGATTCAGATTGACAATCTGATGAAGAAGGGTTTTGTTCAACCAAGTGCGTCACCATGGGGTGCTCTAGTATTATTCACATCAAAGGCAGATGGTTGTCTCAGGCTGTGCATAGACTACTGGAGACTGAATCAGGTAACGGTCAAGAACTGTTACCCTCTCCCAAGGATAGACGACATTTTTGACCAGTAAATTGGGGAAGGGTGGTTCTACAAGATTGACCTACAGTCGATATATCACCAGCTGAGGTTGAAGGAGGGTGACATCTCGAAGACGGCCATTAGGTGCAGATTTGGGCACTTTGAGTTTGTGGCTATGCCGTTTAGAATCACAAACTCTCCAGCTATGTTCATGGGACTCATGAACTCTGTCTTCTAGTAATACCTGGATCGGTTCATAGTCGTGTTTATTGACGACATCCAGGTCTACTCAAAGTCGGAGGAAGATCATACTGAGCACCTGAGAATAGTTTTGGAGGTCCTCCGATGGAACCAACTCTATGGGAAGTTGTCCATGTGTAAGTTATGGATGCGAGAAGTGCACTTCCTTGGGCACGTGGTGTCTGAGTAGGGGATAGAAGTGGACCCATCGAAGGTCGAGGCGGTTGTTTCTTGGGCTGTGCCCAAGAACGTGGAATATTTTGTGGCTAAGTGCCTAGTATGTCAGCAGGTGAAGGTCGAACTCCGTGTTCCAGGCGGTTTGTTGCATCCTTTAGACATCCCCAAGTGGAAGTGGGATGGCATCTCAATGTATTTTCTCACAGGGCTACCAAAGGTTCGAGGAGGCTACAACGCGATCTGGGTAGTGGTGGACCAGTTGACAGAATAGGCTCACTTTTTGGTAGTCAGGGAGTCAGGTTCAATGGATGCATTAGCACAGAGATACGTGGATGAGGTGGTGCGGTTGCATGGAGTTCCAAGGTCCATAGTCTCGGAAAGGGATTCACAGTTTACCTCACGAGTCTGGAAAGGATTTCAGCATGCTTTTGGAACCCATCTATGTCTTAGTGAGGCTTGGGCGGATAGTATTCCTTGCTAGGTGCTTGGTTATCTCTTTTTTTCACTAGGAATTAGAATTCCTCTCCACTTGTGCATGAGAGTCTTTGGTTTTTCCCTACTGAGTATACTTTTATGCTCATCCTACATATATAAAACTTCTTTCATGTTTCCAGGAGGACTTCAAGGATCATGAAGGGTCGTACTAGCTCGGTCGTTGGGACAGTTGTAGTTGCATCTTTTCTTTTCTGTGGTACTTACCTTTGTAGTTTCTTGTACTTTGTGGTATTTACTTTTGTAACATACATATGGGAATGGTTTCTTTGGATTTACTCTTACCCCCAGCTTCGGTGTTGTCAGGATTTACTATCTTATCTCCCGATCCTAATAAAGAAAAAAAGGGTAATTCCTTCCATATTGTGTGTGATTCTATACCCTCGGTGCTAGTCGCCACTCCGGGACCTATTGAAGGTGGGTCTTGGGGTCATTATCTCTCTTTCAACTTGAAGAAGGAAGGTTCTGGAAATCTGCTGTCCCTTCCCTCATCTTAGTGATGGCGGGTCATTACATAAGATGGCTACACCAGAGTTATAGGATCTCAAGAAGTAGTTACAGGAGTTTCAGGAAAAAGGTTTCATCTAACTCAGTACATATCCTTGGGGTTCTCCTATTCTTTTTGCCAATAAGGTGTTTGGTGCCCTTAGACTTTGTGTAGATTATCATAAGCTGAACCTTTTGATGGTTAAGAACTGATATCCCTTATCGAGGATTGATGATCTCTTTCATCAGCTTTGATTAGCTCATGTGTTATCAAAGATTTACTTGAGATCTAGTTATCATCAGTTGCACGTTAGACTATCAGATATACCTTTTATAGACATTCTGAGTAGGTATGTTCTATAAGAGTATTTGGTTATGTAGTTCAGTCTCAAAAATGCGCCAATAGTTTTTATAGAACTGGTGAATCGAGTGTTCCATCCTTACTTAGATTCTTTTGTGGTTGTTTTTGTAGATGATGTCTTTTTATAATATTACACTCGGTACAATTGTGTTATCTATCTTGATATCATTTTTGAGTACACTAAGAGAAAATCATTTATATGCCAAGCCCTCAAAATGACACTTTTGGATGGATTAGATTCACTTTTTTGTCATGTTATCTCAAAGACAGGAGTTTCAATGGATCCATAGAAAGCGAGAGTAGTAATTTCCAAGGATCTTCCAAAGAACATTTTTGAGTTACAGAGTTTTTTAGGGCTTGTTGGATACTACAGGCATTTTATACTTTACTTTTCATGCTTATCAGTGCCAATAATGGGCCTAACTAAGAATGTTCAAATTTACTAGTGGAAAGATTCTTATGATTCATTATTTTGGGAGCTAAAAGGGAGATTGACTTCAGCACCAATCCTGATTTTCCCATATCCGGGAAAGAGTTACACCATTTAATTTAATGCATCAAGTTTCAGGCTGGGAGGATATCTTATGCAGGGGAGGATTCTTTGTATACAGGTCTCGACAGTTGAGGCCACATGAGAGTAATTACCTGATGTGTGATCTCGAGTTAGCTGCAGTTGTGCATGATTTATGTTTTTTGAGACATTATCTTTATGGAGAGAATTTTTTGGTATGTGGGTTGAGTACCTTCATTCTTTTGACTTTGAGATTTCCTACACACCTTGGAAACGCAATACATTGGTTGATTCATTGATTAGGATTAATTAGGTATAGGCAGTTCAGGAGGCCAGCAGTGAGTGGCATCTTATGGATCTATTCTCTGAGATGCATTTGGAGGTTCACGATGGGTAGGGGAAGATGTTTCTTTTATCTATAGCTATTTCCTTTACTCTACTAAACCATGTAAGAATGTGGAAGTTATCTGATTCTGAAGACCTAGTCTTATGGGGGAGTGTGTCAAGAGAGGACCCTACTCCTAGGTGGACCGTAGGCAATGATGAGATCTTTCAATTTCATTGGCGCATATTGGTGTCATAAGACATATGTGAGGAGCTGTTGTGAGATTTTCATTCCTCATTTTGGGAAGTTCATCCTGGTGTCACCAAGATGTATCGAGATCTACACCATTAGTATTTTTGTCCATGTATGAAGAGGGATGTAGCTAGTTTTATTTTGATATGTTCCACATGCCATCATGTGAAAGAAGATAATCAGCAACCAGCAGGTCTTTTATATTACTTACCCATCCATGAGTGGAAGTGGAATGATGTCATGATGGCTTTTGTGATGGGTTTACTGAGAATTCCTTGAGGGAATTATGTAGTTTGGGTTATTTTTTACAGACTCATGAAGGTTTAACACCTTTTTACCAATTAAGGAAACCTTCAGTGTTGATGAGATTGCAAGGTTGTACATCCGAGAGATTGTACATTTGTATGGGTTTTTTCACTCTATCATTTCAAACAGGGACTCCCAGTATACTTCTTTTCTCTAGAAAGAACTATATAAGGAATTAGGTACATTTACTTCTTAGTATAGCTTACCATCCCCAAATAGATGGCTAGTCGAAGCACACGATTCAGGTTTTGGAGGAAATGCTAGGAGCATGCGTCTTGGATCTCGGGGGCTATTCGGAAAGACATATACCCCTAGTGGATTTTTCCTACAATAACAGTTTCCAGACGACGAATCAGATGGCACTTTATGAAGCTTTTTACAGTAGGCCATGCCAATCAACCCTATGTTGGTTGGAGGTAGAAGAGGTAGCTATATTGGGACCCCATCTTGTCCAGGAGACCACTGAGCGAGTGGAGTTGATTCAGAAGAATATGGCTACTACACAGTCTCTCCAGAAATCTTATGTTGATCGACAAAGATGACCTTTGGAGTTTGAGGTCAAAGATCAGGTTTTCTTATGTTTCACACAAAGGTTGGGACACAAGAGGATTATGAGATAGGGGGATCTTTCACCAAGATACGTCGGGCCATTTTAGGTTTTGTAGAGAGTCGTGTTGATTACATATCGGTTGAAGTAACCTAAGAGGTATTGGGCTATGTATGAGTTCTTTTACATTTCTCAGATATGATGTTACTTTTCAGACCCATCTCATGTTTACCAACCTGAAGAGGTTGAGTTGGAAGTGGATGCATCCTTCTAAGAGCACCCTATTCGAATTGTGGATCGTAGTATGAAGGTTCTCCATGTCCAGTCTATTCCTCTGGTATGGGTGTTATGGCAGCATCAGAGAGTACAAGAAGAGACTTGGGAGAGGGAGGCTGATGTATGATCATAGTAGCCATAGTTGTTTGAAAATTCTTCAACACCACCCTTGGAAGGGAAATTTGGAGATGAATTCCTTTAAGGGGGAAAGTTTATAAGAACTTGGATTTTCATTTCAGGTATGGATCATTATTTTTGGGTTGTTTTGAGGAAAATGATTATTTGTAAATTTACTATGTACAAACCAAGTTTCCAGTTTCCGCTGGTAGCTATGTACTGGCTGTGTAATGGCTAGTACAGGGTTGTGTGGGTGACCTTGAAGACCGCCAAAAGCAAGGGCCGGTTTTGTCTTGTACACGAGGTGTACATTAAATAAACATGATGTGTACTTTTAATTTTATTTTATTAATTAGACCAGGGTCACGTCTAATCTCCAGAATCGTCTTCTTCTTCCCTAGTCTCATATAGGAGAGCGATGTATGACCTAAAATCTTTAATCCCCTACCATTCCTCTGTCAGATCTCTCATTGAGATGTTGTCGGGTGCATTGGATTCCCGCCAATGAGTTATATCTTCCCCTTAGCCTATCATCCTAATTTATCCTCTCTATTGATTTATCCAAGGTTGAATGTTTTTTTACCTTTTGGTTGATCTATGACGTTCTAGGACAATTCAAGGGTCGAAGTTCTAGAGTGTTCATCGTACAACATCGAGGTATGAGGTTTGTGCCATTCTTTGATTGTCTTTGAATTATATAATCCTATAGTATAGATTACTGATGTTTGGGGTGTTGCGGGTTTTGGAATTTGATCCTATGTAGTTCTTCATATGGTTTGATTTGTTGATTAAGGGTTGTTTCCTAGGAATAAAATAGTATAACCTCGTTTATGGGGCTCCCCATGGGTGTGTTCCCTAGTTTGACTATTATTGTCCATTTGGCCTAAGTTGCCTATGAGGCATACAGTATATCCATGCCTAGATTTGTTTAGGATGGAGTTTTTTTATTATTTATAATGCATGTTTTATGCTGGATTAAAGGTGATCTATCTAATAGTTTGGAATTCATGAATAGCCTTTAATAAATGTTGTATGTGCGCTGATATTCCTTGGACAATGAGAGCATTGGACCAGGAAAATTGTGGGGATTCCACGTTTATTTACATAGGACCGAGAGAGATTTGGTGTGGATTTTGACACAGGGTGTATTGACCGTGAGAGATACCTAGAGGTCGTTTATGATTATTTATACTACGATGACCCAGTGGGTATTGACAGTGAGAGCTACCCAGAGGTCATGTATTTTTTTTTATTGATTCCATGTGGACCCAGGGTTATTGACCATGAGAGATAACCAGGTGGTCGTTTTCTTTTGATTAGTTCTATGTTAAACCAAAGGGGTTAGACTATGAGAGATTTCCAAGAAGATTTTTATGAATAATTGAAATAAGGTGACGAGACTACCTAGCCATAGCACTAGCTAGGACTCAAATTTACTTGTTTGTTGAAATGGTCTTCTAAGACATCTATTGATACTATTACACAGAGGGATATAGAGCTTAGGATACATCTTGGGATTAATTATTCAATGGTTTGAATAATTAATAATAAAATTGAATGTAATTGAAACTATAGGTTTCTTTAATTTTGAGTACTTCCAGTTTATTGCTTTATTTTTGCATATTTCCTATTATATACATTCACTGACTATTAGGCATAGATATTTTGTTGGTTTCCTTCTAGGATATATCTCAAACCCCATTTGGGTCATGATTTTGGGCCCAAAAAGATTATTTGGTTTCAGGTAAAAATAAGGGAAAGCACCCTTCATTATCAGGTACGTGATTGGTGTGCAGTTGGAGAGCATGTGACCAAGCTGAGGCTTGCGATTCTGTTGGAGTTTTATATTTTCTGTACCTAGTTTCAGTATTTTATTATCATCATTATTAATTTTTCGGATTCTTTCCTAGATACATGTAACATGAATCATTTATTTATATATATGTTGCAATTTTTTGTACTATCAGTATTCTGTTGTTTATTCTATTGTACGGTATTACTGCTTCTGCTACGGTTTACTATTTGTTTCTACTATGTTACTTTGGAAATGAGGGTGTATTTTCCCCACTATCACACCCAAGGCCCTCACTCCAAGTTGGCAGCCTCTGGTGTTCAGGGAAATGTGCTTGAGGCAAAATGATCAACCGAGTACGGGGAACCTTTGGGCGGCACCCAAAACTGAGATATTATAACGGGGGACTGGTATTGGTTATGGAATGACACCTATGGGTTCATATGGTACTTCTAAGATGGAATCAGTGAGCTCAAAGAGAGCTTGTGGAGATTCAACGTCGAGGTTATCACTTGATGCACAGTCTGAGGAGAGGTTGAGATCCTAGGATGAGATGATATTGTAGATGCAGAAAGGAATGAGTGTGAGAAATAGTGTTTGAGAGATGAGCATATGATGGAGTATATTTGGCGACTTGTGCATGGTGTTGGTATGGATTTTCTTCCACCTCATCCTTCGAGTGATCCTCCTCCACCTTATAGCAGTTGACGATTTCGGATGTTTGGTGGTTGTTTTGTAATTTGGTACGAAAAAACATATCATGTTTGAAATTATGTTTTACTTTAATGTATATTTTAATTTTTATATTTATATTAAATATTTATTAAAAAATTATTAATTTTTAAATATTTGTAAATTTTTTAATCAATTTTATATTTTTTTTAATTTTTTACTTTTAAAATTATTTTTTAAATTTTTAAATTTTTTTAAATATATTTAATTTTTGAAATATTTTAATTAATTTTAGATATATTTAGTTTTTTAAATTATTCTTAAAATTTTTAGTTAATTTTAATATTTTAATTTATTTTAATGGTTTTTAAGTATATTTATTTTTTAAATTTATTAATTAATTATATTTTTTTAAAATACTTAAATTATTTTTATGTATATATTTTTGAAAAAAAAATTAATTAATTTTATATATTTTTTTATTTATATTTATTTATTTTAATTTTTAATTTTTTTTGAAAAAACTATTATTTGCGAAGGATTAACAGTTCATCTCAAATAATCAATTACGATGGACCATCATAATTGTGTATTCAAAAAAATTACATTACTTATTTTCGGCGTATGGAACATATGTCACAATCTTCACTATTTACGATGATCCATCACAAATAATAGTAATTTTGTTGTTGTTTTTTTATAGTGTATTAGCAAGGGACTCCCATCACTGATGACTTTTTGTAATGATATTCCATCGCTAATACACCATGAAAAATAATCAAAAATCTAGTAGTGAAAGAATATCACATACTAAGTTAGCTCATTATCATCATGAATACTGAGCCATAAAATAAGTATCCCTCCAATGGTAAATATTCTCAATTCTATAATAGATTAACATAATTATTATTTTTTCTATTTTTATTTAAAATATATTTCCTATTGTTCTACTAAATTTTTTCTAACACCAACTAGAGTAACCCTAACTCTAATAACCCATAGATTGTGTCTACTTGTTTACATTGGAATAAAATCCAATTTTTCACATCAATAAGGATCAATCAGTTTATTAGTCATGAAGAACTAGATACATACATGATTACCATATTATATTGAAAACTAAAATACATTGTATAAGAAATATACTCCCATTATTTATATTATTCTAGACATCTTTATTCATATCTTAGGAATGGAAAATAAATAATGTGTGAGATCAAATTCTTATTATTGGTTACAGGAAGAATAATATATCATAAATAAATAAGTCATAATCAATATAGAAAAGTAAATAACTGAAAATACATGACATTTAATTAATAATATGTGCTTAAAATTCATTTCTAGTTAATATCAATGCAATAATCAAAGAGATAATAATTATTGAATTCTTTATGAAGAAGATTCCTAATGTCAGATTTCATGATCTTAAACATCATGAAATATTTACCATCAAATCCTTATTCAATGATAGATTAATAAATAGGAATTTATACACCAATAACTAATTTAAAATGTTTTCTCGACTAATATTTATCATGGGACCAGTCTATAATAGCCCAGAATCCAAACTTCTAAAATTTATGATAAATACATAAAATTTATAAATCTAACCCAATTTTTTTCTTCGCAACATACAAAATCAAAAGGAAATAATGGATCACAAACATACTGAAGGACCTTTAGTTTTAGTGTTTTAGAGAATTAGTAAAAACTCTTATATATCTTAGAAAATTAAAAAATTGGGTCATAAAAATATAAATTATCTCCCAACATTTCATTATGTCTAGCACACTTCATAGATATATCCTACTTAAAACCTTTCTTCGTTACCTGGGGAAAAGGAATCGGAAGAAAATGGGATCTCATATGCTAATTAAGGATAAATAAGGGAGATATATAAGCATAATCATAAACATAAGGGTATAAAAATATGATCATTACATTAGAATATCATATGCTTCTTATCAAAGATCATGAATTTGTGTCATAGAATAAATCAGAAAATTTCATAAGACATGAATCATTGAAGAATAACATGGCATAAAACATGGAATTTTGGTGAACACGAAAGTATAGAAAATCATTTTATTATTAATAAATTCTCTTTTACAAGACTATCATAGTGTTTTGGGTTCACTCCTCAAATCATCATAGAGTTCATGGTTCACTCCCAATACTATCTTGGTTGAAAAATCCCTTTACTAAACCGATTTCACTTCCCTTTTTAGTCATGTCTAAACCGAGTTCAATCATTATTCTATTCATATCTATCTCATGATATATATTATCATTACCTAATTCATTGAAGGAATATATAGGTTCCATCAGTTAAATAATTAAAATTATACATATGTGTTCCACAAGATGATAAATCATTCATCATATCATAACCTATAAAAAGAAGTATGTTTTGTAGATATTTAATCATAGAATAACCTATGGAAGAGAAATATATTTTATAAATAAAAGTAAACCATATATAAATTAATGTGAATAATTTACATGAATAATATCCCTAATAAAGAATATGTTACATCAAATAATGTTATCTTAGATGGAAAATTATTTATAATGATCACATGAAATAATTTCTGAGGAAAATACCCTTTATATTTTAAAAACACTTTTTAATTCAGAAATCATTTTGAAAACCATATTAATTTAAAATAAAATTAAAACATATATAGGAGTATTTGAAAACTATTTTAAACATATTTTAAATCCTTTTCTCTCAAAAAAATCTAAAATATCATTTAAAACACTTTTAAACATTTTTAGAAATCATTGATTTGAGGGACCACTAATTTCCGAACGAAGATAATATAACATTACATTAAACATATAATATCATGAAAATAATCATACCCATGTTAAAACATGTTAAAGGGAAGTATATACACCTCCTAAATTAATATATGTGCCTAACATAACATGAGTCTTAAGGAAGGAAAATTAAAACAAAAATACCAATCTGATTTGGTAACTTTTGAACTGTAGCCCCCATGAAATAGAGATCATAAAATTGATATTTAAATACCCATAAATTTAAGGATATGGATAATATATTACTTTTATGGTCATTATACACACCACACAAAATATAAAAGTGGTAAATAAGTCATATATCTTGTAAAAGAAAAAGTGAGGCAAGAAAACCCCTACCTTAAGTCGTGACTTTCTTCATACATGTTCAAACCTACTGTATAATAATTATAAGTTTATTATCCATTTAAAAAAGAACCATATTATATTATATAAACCCATATATTATTTATTATTAATTTATGTTACCAATTTATTAATGATTTCAAGTTAATATTATGTTTACGGTAATAACAGATTTGTTTTTTGTATATGTGTTGATTTGTCATATTTTTTGTCCTCCGGCATATATGATCATCTCCAGAATGTAAAACATTATATAAATATCATATATACTGAGTATATATGTATTTATAATATATATATATATATGAAATGGAATACATCATTCATGGAGATGGTAGGCCATACGTACGCATGAACGTTGTTTCCATTTTTTATCATATTGAAATAAATAAAGTAAATTAAATTAATATATATATATGTATATAATAAAATTCCATTATAACTTTATATATATATTTATTACCAAAATCCTCTTTAACACATTTTTAGTTAATTGTGAACAAATCACATTGTTTTTAGGAGACAGTAGTCCACGTGTCCACAAACGAAGTTATCTTATTCCCACAAAATAAAAAATTAATGTTTGTATGATATAATCATTAAAGAAGTATAATTACTTCATAAATATAATATATAAACATTAAACCAATCATACATCCCCATAATAAAATATAGTGATGTAAAATGAATTGTATTTCAATTTGGAGATAGTATGTCGTACGTACGCACGAGTGATACTTTCATTTCTTGTTTGATGAGAATGGGAAAGTATAGTGGTGTGTTCTTAATCATAATAATATTTCAAATTATTTAGGATGATAAATTTATTATTCTATGATATATATCATAGATTTATAGGAGGTATAGAATATTGGAGAAAGACAGTGATTGGTTAGAGTGGTTGCCTCTTCTTTAAAACCACACATTCTGATCTCCAATAAATCACTATAGAGTTAGTCTTTTGGGAAGCACAAAACCTCTAAAATGTTTCTTGGGAAGTGTAGAAGATAATATTTTACAGTTTTGATGAGATAGAAGACTCAAATTGGTTAAAATATATGAGGGAGTATGTTTCCTTTTATAATGAAGATGAGGATTAGTTTTTTTAATTTATCAATGGATTAATTTATAATAAATTAAATATCAATCCAAATACCTTAAAATTTTCATATATTTAAATTTAACATATGATAGGGTTTTATTACCATAAAAAAATAGATTTTAGACATGTTTTGGTGATATTTTAAAACTTTTCCTATTGATTAACCCTTAAATAACCAATTTAAATTTAAAGAATAGTAATACAATTTTGTTATATTAAAACATTTTCATTTTTACATATATGGTGTAAATTGTTAATAAATAATAAATTAATTAAATTTTAGATCTAAACATACTAAATTTTTTATTTTTTTATATTTTTACGATTTTTAAACAATTTAAAAAAATATTATTTTCATAAAATATCATTAGTGTTAATTTTAATACTATTCATTATATTGAATTTAATAAAAATTAAAATAGTAATGTAAATTCAAAAAAAATATTTAATACAACCCTAACATGTCATAGTCCCATAAAATTCATTAGGAACGTTAATTAATTCAAATTATATCTCATTTACGATTTTTAATATTATTTATTTGGTTTTCCATTAGTTGAATATTTACTACATCATTATTGTGTAATTATTTAAGGTGTTAATTTAATTTAAAAAAAATTATAAATAAATTACCATGTTGTAGATAAATAGTTAATCATTAGAAATGATTTTTATAGTATTGAAAATCTTCTATTTTAACTTTGTATAAAAAATTTTATACGTGTTAAAAATAAGAGGGTGACATGTTTGGTTTTTCATTAAATTAATTACTATAAAGGTCATAATAATACTAAAGTGTTTCCAAATGGTCTATAATTTGACCCTTGTATTATTATGGTCAATAAATACTATTCAAATGTGTTGGCCTTTTAATTTTTCTTATCATCTTAATTAAAATCATTTTATTGATTTTTAATCTACTTGCACAAGAACTACATCATTTTTACATAAGCCTTAATGGTAGTCATTTCACATATAAAAATTAAGAATAAATTGATATCATAAAACTAAAAAAATTAATCTTAGTATAATTGTATATATTAATTCATTGACTAAATTTGTACCTATGTGTAAACATAATATATATTTAAGTCAAAGAAAGTGACATTTTGTGGTTTTCATTGATTTAAATATTATATAATTCATTTTAATAGAAAAGTGTCCATTAAATAATTAAATTTAGAATATTATGGATTAAGGATCAAATTAACTACATCAAATAATATTTTTTCAAGATTTAGGGAGTTTTTCCAATATATATAATACTATTTTCACCCATAATTACCTGATTTACCCTTAACTATGGTAACAAAAGTTTTCCAAAGTTATTATTCATATTTTCCAAAAATAATAGCAATATATTTAACAAATTTTTTACTTCTAAATCCTAATATAAAATCCATTTTTCAAAATTTAAAACACATAATTTTCATCATTTAATTTAAATTATAACTATCAAAAAGCTACAAAAAACAGTTTTTTGGGAAAATGTTATTTTTAAATTTTAACTGTTTTTATACAAAATTTTAGTATAAAATACATTTATAAACTATAAATTTATTATTTTAAAAAAAAATAGAACTCATTATATTTTAAATCTAATACAAAACAAAATTTTAATTTTACATACTTTAAATAAAATACATTTTTTAATAAAAAATGGTATTTCTTACAATAAATTTAAAAATCAAACTATTCAAAAAATTATAAAAATTTCACTATAATTTTTTTTAGACTAAAATTTAAAAAATAAAGTTAATTTTATCAAATATATTTTCTAAAAGTTCCAAAAATTAATTATATTATTTATACATAAAAAATAATTAAAAATAATTTTTTGAAAAAATAAGTTTTTGATGAATAAAATGTATTTACAAAAAATCTAGTGATTATTTACAAAGAATTAATATATTAAAAATGTGTATGACTATTATGTATATTTCATAATACTATTAATTCCATCTTATTTAACATCTAGGTTGTACTGGTTGCACTTAAATAATGATATTTGGTTATTTGTTTAAGCTCGGTGATATGTATCTTGTATAGCATCAAAAATAGTATTTACTTTTTAAATATCATGTTATTACATCCCCCCATTTAATAAATTGAACCCTTTTAAATTGATCATGTTCTCGGTAATGAAGGGATTGAATTTCCAAAATAACATTTTTTAAATTCTAGGTCAGAAAAAGTGTCAATAAAACTTCCATTTCAAAATAGGGAAAGGAATGTATGAAGGTCATCTAATATAACACATACTGGTATTATATATAGGAAAACATGAACATGTAAGATAAAACTAACTATTATGTTCTGATGGGGAGTAATATAGAACTGGTTATTGCATAGTTAACTATCATAAAACCATAAATATGTGGGTTAAAAGTCCATTGATTTCTCACTAAGAAAATTAAACAGATAATGTTTTTATTTGAAGTTTTTTCCTGGAGTTGAGGAATTCCATTACAAAATATACTAAAAACATAACGAAACATTATTAATTGAAAAATATAGTTTCATACTTTAATCAATTTCCACAAGTAACTCATCTTTTTCATCAAACAATGAGTATTCAAGTTGTATTTTCCTGACTAAAGCACTAGATTAAACTTCTAATGAATCACATAATAAATAAATATTAACTATCTATTTATCCTATATTGAAAGATTAACTAAAATAAAATGTTTATTACGATATAAGGTCATTATTCAAAACTAATAACCCTTAAATGTTGAAAAACTAGTTTAATCTCCAAAATTCAATAGTGACTCACAAAGTACAATATAAACTTTTCAAGAAATAACTAACTTTAAAATTATTTAATATATTAAAAACTATTATTGATACCAAAAAATCCAAATTATTTGATCACATAGTCTTCTTAGATACATTTATCTCTAAATAACATCATTTTCTCTTAATGTCTCATACTAAAAAGTAATCTCCTTGATAATCATCAAGATACAATAACTATTTTCATATATAACTTGAATCAATATAAATCAAAAATAAAATCATATATTCTTATAAAATATAATTCAGCCTTTATTATTCAAATAAAATCTCGTATAAGGTTCCCAGAGTAGTGTGCGTATTGCAAAATAACATTGTTCACTTAACACCAAATAAATTTCTAATTCTTATGGTTATCTATATGATAAAAATTATGTTCCCAACAAGAAAATGAATTTTATCCATAAGTTAGTTTAGCTAAAAATAAAATGAAATACTAACCATAACATCAAATAGTCTAGTGGTTGGTGATGCACCCTTGTTGCCCTTCAGTTGTAGGTTCAATCCCCATAGCCTTTCTATATGTGATAGCTTGTCACCCATCCTATGGGTTGTCTTTTTTCTAAAACTATGTTAATATAATCACTATAAAATTCTAGTAACGTGATAAACATCCTAAAAATTAAACTTCATATATTCAATATTAATGAAATGTTTTAACTTCAAAGTTTATATCATACCTTTCATTTTTCATCACAAAATGAAATAACCCTTAATTACATAAAAACAATTATCAAATATTATCATTAGTCACCTTAAAATTTTAGATCTTAAAACTTCAAAAGGGGGCTTCTAACACTTGGATCTTATAGTATTATATATCCTTGATGGTTTTTATAACTCTTAATATAAATTCTCTTAAAAATCTATAACGTTATCTAAAACTTATGCTGATACCAAATGTAATAGTCTATAATTCACACTTTCAAATTTGGTACAAAATACATTAACAAACGTGATCTAATTTTTACCTTCAAACCATAAAAATGAAAAGGAAATAATGGATCACATACATACATAAAGACATTTAGGTTTATAGTTTTATAGAATTATGAAAAACAATTACATTAATTAGAAAAATAAATGACTAGCCCATAAAAATTTATATTATCTGACTAAATTTATTCAGGTCTACCACCTATCATATATATCCTATTTAAAACCTTTCATTATAACCTAGGGAAAGTAAACATAGGAAAGCGTGAGATCATATTCTTAGTAAGGATACAAAAGGGATATACGTAACCATAATCATAAAAATAAGGGTATAAGAACATTATAATAACACTATAAGATCATACCCTACATATCAAGAAAAATATACATGAGTCATATAATAACTCATAAAAAATCATAAGAATGAATCATAAAGAATAACTTAGAAGAAAACATGGAATTGTGGAAAAAAAACAATCATAGAGAATCATTTTCTTAGAATTTAAGGCTTTGTAAGGACTATCATAGTTTATTGGGTTCACTCCCCAAACCATTATTGTAGTCAAGGTTTACTCGGAATACTACCATGGTGGAAAAAGTCCTTAAGTGAACCTGTTTCACTTCCCTTTATAGTCCGAGTAGAACCGAGTTCAATTTCCATTCCAGTCATATATATATATATATATATATCATGAGATATAATATCATCACACAATTAATTTGAGGTAGATATTGGTCCCACTCATCACATAATTAAAACCATAAATATATTTTCCACAATAACAATAATCATTCATCATATCAGAACCTATAAAAATAAATAGGTTTCATAAACTTTTCAATACAAAATAACCCATGGAAGAGAAATATTTTTCATAAATAAATATAAACCAACCATAAAATAATAAGGATAATTTCCTTGGAAAATGTCCCCAATAAAGAACTAGTAACATCAACTATTTTTATCTTATATGGGAAATGATTTTGAAATATCACTTGAAATAATTCTTTAGAAAAATATGCTTTCCATTTTGAAAAATCCTTTTTAAATCATAAAACATTTAGAAAACCTTTTTCATTGAAAACAACCTTGAAAATTTATAAATGAAGAACTTAAAACTACTTAAAAAATATATGAAATAATTTTTTCTTTAAAATTCATGAAATATCATTTAAAACACTTTTAAAAAAAATTAGAAAACATTGACTTGAAATAACATGGAATTATGATCGAAGAGAGAATAAAATTACATGAAACTTTTAATATAATGAAAAGAATGATATTCATGAAACAACATTTCAATGAAAATTATATACACCTCCTAAAATAATATAGCTGCATGAAATAACATGTCTCTCAAAGAATTCCAATTGTGGAAAAATTACCTTATCTGTTTGGAAACATTTAAACTTTAAACCCTATGAAATAGAGATCATAAGATGGACCCGTAATTTACTATAAATTTAATAATGTAGATCATATATTACATTGAATAATAAAATATTTTCCTTTTTTATGTATTTAAATGATTATTATCCCTACATAGTGTTACTTTATGGTAAATTGTCATGTTTTTAGGTTTTTGTTGTATTTTGTTCTTAAATTGATAAATCACCCAATTCTGTAATTTTAACATATTTTAATCATAGGGGTGTTTTAGGAATAACTTTTACAATATTATTATAATTAGAGTGATTTTTTCATATTAATTGATTAATTTTATTCAATTTTGGCTTATGGACCAAGAGTTGATTTGAATATCTAGTGGCCCAAAGAAATCGATCGAGTTGAACAATTGTTTGGGAGGATACCTTGGACCCCACCTCCATAATAGAATCATAAGTAAGGATTCATACCTCCAATCGAGGTTATTAAAAATTGATGTGAAATAGGAAACATATAAATGCTTCCTAAAAGAATTTTATGGAGGTTTTAACTCATTAAGAGTCCCATTGAACGTTATACAATGGGATAGTTATTCTATAATACTTGGCCAAAAAAATCAACCATAGTATTTTTTGTGTAACTCCTTATTCCTATGACCAATGATGCTGAAATTGTAACGGTTAATCTTGGATGAATTATTGAACAAAATTACTTAAGAAAACTATTACATATTTATCAATTTAATGTGAAATACATACAAAAACCTTTGGAGATCTAATCTTGAGCGCGAATTCATCACCCCTTCTCCCTATAAAAATATATATCATCTTCGATTTCAAGATATATCCAATTTTAAGGGATAATATGGATTTTAATTTTTTTAATATTTTATAATAGTTTCAATATATATCAGTGTATATTTTATTCTTCTTCTTTAATTTCTCTCCTTTTCTTATTTTTTGTTTATCCCATTGTGCTTCTTTTAACTCTATATTTGTAGAGAACTAACCCACGTTATTGTTAAGGGGGAAAAGTGGTAGAAGTTGAGTTTATTAAAATTTAATGATTTAATATGTTTTATTATAATATTTTAGTATTTGTTAAAATTATTGTGGTGGTCAGTCACCCCTATTTCTCTACAATTGATTTCTTCTTCCTTATTAACTTATTTCTGTGTCGTTGATATTTGAGCCATTCAAATGGTCAATCCTGGATTAGATGTTTATGTGGAATAGATTAAACCTATATGTAGAGATGTCGGTGTAGGGTAATACCATCCTAATTAGTGGTTATATAGTGAATGTTCTGGATCTCTCTATTCATTAAAATAACAATGAAATATTTTTAATAATAAGGAAAACACCACTATGAAACTCTGAGAATAATGGTTTTCTTCTACTGAACTCTTTGTTTATCCACATTTTCATTGTGTTTTTCATTTTAATTATCATATATGATATATTAAATTTATTTTCATATCAAAAACCCCCCCTTATATATTACTATATAGGTTATTTTTATGTTAGCTAAATTATAATAATGACAATAGGAAAATAATGTGTGTGAGCGGCCTTCTAAAGAGATCGACCCTAGTGTGCACACTATATTGCATACATAGGTAAATTAATTATTAACTAGGATAAAATGAATAAAACCCCTATTGTAAATTTGGTGTTGTTTCTGTGTATTCCAAGATCTTATGCACACTATTTTTCATAAAATCCAAAAAAACAAATATTCCAAAAAAAATAAAAGAAAGGAATTTCATTTTAAATATTTTCTTGCATCATCCCATATAGATTTTTATGGTGATTACTATAATTATTGTAATTTTTATAAATTTTATTATTATCCTAGAAGGTATGAGTCGTTAAAGATTCAAATTCTTAAAAATTCACAACAAATGGAACAAAATGTCTTGACACTTTAAGAGAATTATAAAATTCTTGAAAAAGTAAGCAAGATAGCTGCATTTATGGACACTAAAGTTGGAGAAGTTAAAGTATTATGGATGGAACAAAAAACTAAAAGTTAAGGAGAATGAAATTTTTGTTGGAACCATATTTCAAGAATAAATTGGTGAGGTTAAAGCAAAACTTGAAGATCTACTTCCCTCTCTAACAAATGAGTTCCCAACTACCCTTCTTGAAGAAAAAAATTTGAAGCTGAATGTTTTGAGAGAGATTTAATTTCTGAGACTTATTAAAAATTAATTAAATAAAAATTTTCAAATAATCATCCTTATATTGATTTTTTTGATTCATCACTATAATTATAGGCCTTGTTCAACAAATATAAAGAATTTTTTTTCATTGAGGAGAGATAGAAGAGTATTTCGAGTTGTACATTAATTAAAATTAGGTTAATTGAACAAAAGAATAAATCCATGAGGAATCATTTTCTAAACTCAAGACAAAATAGATTCCAATTACTAATATACTATATTCACCACTAGTGTATGCCACTCCTCTAGCTGATCTAAATAGGGGTCACCGATATATTCAATTCTTATTCCGTCTTGAACTAAAATTTTCTATTTCATGTATTTTAGGGGTTGGAGTCATATCTATTTTCATTGGTGGTTATCACTCTTGAAATCTAATAATGGATGTTGGGAGACATAAAATGTGGTGTTTTCTAAGAAAGAAACCCCATCCACCTTTGGATTGGGGTTAAACCACAGTAACTAGTTGACTATGGGAAATGAAATCATAGCACCCACATGGGGGTTGAAACCATATTCTATACTCTTTTCCCTTACTATTAATGTTTATTTATTTTATCTTATTCTTTGTATTATTTCATGATTTCTAGGTTCTAATTGGAATTATATAGTAGACTAACTAAAATATTCCAATAAAAAACAAACCCATGTTATATCTTTCCTTCTCTATAGTTTTTCTGCCCTTATTTTTATTTTGTTGAGCTTAAACGAGGCTTAGTGAATTATATATGGGGGTTTCAAACTGCTTAGTTTTTCATGTGTTTTTTTTACTTTTTTTATTTTTAGGAACCCTGGTCTTAATGTAATATTCTTATCACTTATGACACTTAAAATTATTTCGAGGGAATTTACATTATTTTTGAAAAAAAATATTTAAAATGATTATTTATGTGAAAACATTTTCCTTGATTTGGATTTTCAAACATTTTTATGAGTATAACAAATTTTTGAAATCCAAGGACATGAAACACAAAATCAAAATATTATTTCTAGTCCTATGAGGTATTCTAAACCATTTTGATTTCTGATACCCACTCATTCTTGAGAGAAACTGGTATTTTCTATGAGAACTAGAATTTTTGAATTTTCTATCTCAAAGATTTAGATTTTGTGGAATTTTTTTGATATGATTTAGGAATATCTTTGGCTAACAACATTTTATCATGATACCTACCTTTATATCTATACTATTTTATCCTTTAGATTATATGAATTTCATTATAGGTTTAAGCCACATTATAAGCCATTTTTTTCTTACCTACTTGCACTCTTAGTATTTTTTAGGGATATCTCATGTTTGAGTATAGGGGAAGGGCCTTTAATCTTTTTTCTTTTGGATTTGTTTCACTTTGGGTGGTGTTAATTGTTTTAAAAAAAATTATCAATGGATAATATGAAAATTGGGATTGATTCATCAATTCATTGTGCTTTATTTGTTTCTTCTAGTTCTCCTCCAAAAATAATTGAAAATAAAAAGATATAGATGAGCATGAATTCCTCTTTGTACATTATTTTATGGCTCATTTACCTCTCAAAAATAAAGGGAATTAATTTTCTTTCATTCATTATATTTAGTTGTCATATCATTCTCCATGAAAAAAATCAATAAAATGAAAGAAAACAATGGTGTGCCTCTCTAAAGATTTATAATAAATGGTCAACAACATGTATGATATTATTCAATGAAATAATTTATTGACTCACATTCCATGTCATAAGATAGGTTTGGTGTTTTTTTAACATTCTCAAGGGTATTTTAGTGAGTTTTTTCCTGTGTTTTTACATGATTATTAATGCATTATACATAAGACTCAAAACTCCTCTTTCTAGCGTTAAATATTTTAATGATTTTACCCACTAACCCTAAACCACAATAATTATCCTATAAAAATTCACCAAGATTGAAATTTTTTTCATGTTTCATGATATGAATAAATGATAATTTTTATATGCCGGTGGTGATACATTCAATTTCCAAGTTGATCATAACTCCATATCTAATTTCTCTTAAGTGAAGAGTTGCATAAAATTAAATGTGAGGTTGGTTGTGATTGGTCCATTTATGGATTTATGAGGAAAAATGAATTTATATATGAGGAATGAAAATTATATGGAATTTATTATAATCTATGATAAATGATGTAATTTTATTTTGGAAATGATCATCGATGTTTTCTCAATATTGATTATTTTTTAGATTTTTATTTGAATATATGATGAATGGTCGAGAGTGAAATGGTTAAGTATGGGGGAGTTATTAAGACAATATTTTAATATATATTATTATTTAATTCATTTTTTATAATCCTTACATATTTTTAGTTTATGGTCGATTGTCACGTTCTTATTTTTTTGAAATATTTTGAGCTTAAATGTAAAAATATCCGAATTCATAAATTTTAAAAGATTATAATCACAAGGGTATTTTGGTAATAACATTTACAATATTTTTTTCATTTCAGTGATTTTTTTATTAATTAATTTATTTTATTCAAATTTTTATTATTGACCAAGAGTTTCTCTGAACATCTAGTGGCCTAAAAGAATAAATCTAGTTGAATAATTTTTCTGGCAGATATCATGGACATTACCTCCATAACAAAAGCATAAGTTGAGATATATATCTAACATTGTGGTGATTTTAAATTTTTGTGAAATATTACCCATATAATTGCTTCATATATTAATTTTATAAAATTTTGGACTCGTTAAGAGGGCCACTGTATGTTATAAATTTGAATAATAATTATGAAATTCTTGGATATAAAAATTAGTCCTTGGTATTTACATCATAAACCCTTAGTATGGTGGAAAATGAGGCTAACATTTTGTGGGTGAACATAAGAGATATTATGAAATAACATTAATAAAGACACCTATAACATATTATACAATTTAATAGTTCATCCAAGTTAAATCATTTTGAGATCAAATTTTGAACAAGAATTTATCACCCCTTATACCTATAAATATATATATCTTCCCCAATTTATAGAGGAATCAATTTTTAAGGGATAAGGTGGAGTTTAATTTTTTGTAATATTTTGTAATATTTTCATTATATATTATTGTATTTGTTCTTCTTCTTCTTCTTCTCAAATTTCTATACTTTTCTTATTTTTTGTTTCTCCCACAGTGCTTTTTTTAACTCCATGTTTATGGATAACTAACTCTCACCATTGTTTGAGGGAAGAAGTGGTGGAATTTGATTTTATTGATATTTAATGAATTATCATGTTTTATTATAATATATTTATCATGGTTATAATTATTTTGGTGAGGGTCACCCCACTTTATCTACTGTTTATTTCTCCCTCCTCATTCACTTATTTTTCTTCCCGTAGATATCTAAGTCATTCAAACGGTGGAGGTTAGATTTGGTGTTTATGTGGAAGTGATTACTCATAAAAGAATAGTTATTGGTGTAGTATAATACCATAAAAATAATATTTTATAGATTTAAATGGTTTTATCTCTATATTGAGTAAAATAATGAGGAAATATTTTGAATAATAATGATAATACCACTACAAAACCCCAAGAATAATGGTTTTCTTCTATTAACTTATTTCTTTTTTATTTATTTTTAGTTTTTTTCATTTTAACTATCATATATATTATATTAAAATTATTTTCATAATATAATTATCCATCTATATTACTATATTAGTTATTTTTATATTAGTTAAATTATAATAGTGACAATTGGAAAAAAGTGTGCGTGAGAGTCCTCCTCGAGACATCAACCATAGTGTGCACACTATATTGCATACTTAGGTAAATAACTTATATAATTGGATAAAATGACTAAAACCTTTATCTTCAAATATTAATGGGTATTATATAAACCACAAAAAATAAATAAGTGGTGAATGAGGCATATATCTCCTAGGAAAAAATGTGAGACGAAAAAACCCTTACCTTAAATATTGAATTTATTCATACATGTTCAAACCTCTAGAATAATGAGTGTATGTTTAGAATCCATCTAACATAGAACCATGTCATTATATATCAAACCATATATGATTTTATTATGAAATTATATTACCCATTTATAAACAATTTCACGTTAATGTTAAGTTTTAGGTAATAACCCCTTTGTGTTTCATATATGTTTTGATTTGTTATATTTTTTTCCTCTTACTAATAACATGAACTTTGAAATGTAAAACGTGATAAAAATATCATATATATATTAATTATATATTTATTTATAATAATATATATAATAAATAGAAATATGAAATGGAATACACCATTTATGGAGATGGTAGGTCATACATACGCACGAACGTTATTTCTGTTTTCTTATCGTATTGAAAGAAATAAATTAAATCAAATATATGTATATATATATTAACATTATATTTGAATTATTATTTCATAAATATCATATATGTTTACTAAATACATCCTTAATATATTCTATGTAAATTCTGAATGAATCCCATCAATTTGAGGAGGAAGTAGTCCACATGTCCACAAGCAAAGTTATCGTATTCCCACAAAATGGAAAGTACGAAGGTATATGTTATATAATAAATAAAGAAGTAAAATTATATCATAGATATCATATATAAACATTAAAGCCATCATATTTACCACTCATAAAATATGGTGATGGAATGTTAATTGTGTCGTTACGTAGAGATGGTAAGTCATACGTACGCATGAGCGATACATTCATTTATTATTTGATGGGAAAGAGGTCATATAGTGGTGTGTTCATAATCGTAATAAAATTTCATAATATTTAGTATTATTAATTTATTATCTTATTATTTATATCATTGATTTTTTGAGGTATAAAAGAGTATAAAAAGAGAGTGATCTGCTAGAGTGATTTCCTCTTCTTCGAAACTGCTCCTTTAGATCTCCTCTAAAGGACTCCAGGGTTAATATTTTGGGAAGAGAAGAACCTCAATAATCTGAATTGATAATTTTATAAGAAAATTTTGTAGAGTTAGGTCAAGATATAATACAAACAATGGTGAAATAAGATGAGTTAGGAGGTTTCATTTTATAATAAAGTTGATGGTAACTTTTGGAATTTCTAAATAATAAATTTTTTAAAAATTCAGACTCAATCCAAATAACTCAAAAAGAAAATTAATTCAAATATTTGATTGCATAGTGTTTTAATATCATAAAAAATATATTTTATACCTATTTTTATTTATTTTAAACCTTATCATTCTGATTAACCCCTAGTTAACCCATTTCAATTTTAACTAACGTAATAAACATTGTTAATATTAAAAAAAATATGATTTTTACTTATATAGTTTCAATTTTCAATAAATAGTTCATTTGTTAAATTTTATAACTTATCATAATAGCTTTTTTAATTTTTAATATTTTTATTTTTTGAATTTAATTTAATATAATATTACTTTCATAAAATATCATTAGTGTCAATTTTGACATAAAACATTACATTAGCTTTAAGAAAAATCAATAAAGTAAGATAAATGAAAAAAATAATTTAATACACCACTAATATATCATATTCACCTATAAAATTCCTTATGAAACTTAATTAATTCAAATTATATTTCTTCTTATATTTTTAATATCATTTACTTGATTGTCCATTAGTGGAATAATTATTGCATCATCGTTTTGTAACTATTTAAGGTAACTATTTAATTTCTAAAAATATAAATGAATTAAAATAATGTATATAAATATTTTATCTTTGAAAATAATATTTATAGTTATTAATATCTTCTATATATCCACATATTATAATTATTATAGTTATTAATAATAAGTGTGTGAAATGTTTGACTTTTCATAAAATTTAATACTATAAATGTCATAATCACATTCATGTGGATCCAAATGGTCATAAATTTGATCAATGAATGATTATGGTAAATTTATAGTCAAATAATAATATTTATTCAAGTATTCTAGTATTTTAATTGTTCTTATAATTTTAATTAAAATAATTTTATTGATTTTTCATCTCTTTACACAAGCACTACATCAGTGTTTCATAAGCATTAAAGGTGTCTATTTCACATATAATTATTAAAAATTAATTAATATCATAAAAATAAATAAATAAATATTAATATAATCTTTTATATTCGTTCATAACCTATTTTTTCCCAATGTGTACACAAAAGTGATATTTAAGACAATAAAAGTGACAATTTTGTGACTTTCCTTGATTTAAATATTATTTAAGTAATTTTCATAAAACTATGTGCATTAAATAATTCAATTTTAAACCTTATGGGTTAATATTTTATCTAAATTCATATAATAACGTTTTCTATTTTTTTGGGGTAATTTTATAATATTATGTTTACCCTTAATTGCATGATTTACACTTAACTGTGGTAACAAAATTTTACAAAATGTAATGTTCATATTATCAAAAAATAAAGGGGGAATATTTACCAATTTGGGACCTTATGATTCCAAATATAGAGCCCATTTTTAAAAATAAAAAATTATAGAAGTTTCATAATTTAATTTAAAATAAAACTTTTAAAACCTAAAAAAAAGTGTTTTTCGGAAAAATGTTATTTTTAAATTTAAAATTTTTTTATACTAAACTAAAATATAACATCCATTTCAAAAAACATAACTGGATTATTTTAAATAAAAATTAACTAATTAATTTTTAAATATAGTAAATATTGAATTTAAATACTATAAATAAAATATATTTTTCAATAAAAATTGGTATCTTTTTACGATTCATTGAAAAATTAAACTCTTCAAAAAATTATCATACTTTCACTATAAGAAAATTTTGATATGATGATTTAAAAATTGAATATAATTTTATAAAATGAATTATATAAAAGTTTCAAAAATTAATTACATTATTTTTTCATGAAAAAGAAATAAAAATCATTTCTTTGAAGAAAATATGTTTTTTAATGAATAAAATCACTTTATTGTAAATATAGTAATTATTTACAATGAATTAATATATTAGAAATGAGTATAGAAATTGTATATATTTTATAATACTATTCATTCTGATCTATTAAACTACTAGGTTATAATGGTAACATTTAAATAATGATATTTGGTTATTTTTTTAAACACAATATTACATATCTTTTACGTAGTCAAACATAGTCTTTATTTTTAAAATCTATAGATATTGCATTGTAAATGCATAGATTAGATATATATATATACATATATATCTAGTCCCCACCCATTCCATTATGTAAAATGTATTCTTAAAATATTAAATAATCAATTTAATTCATAAATAATATACCTTTTCATTCAATATCCATATTGAGTAAAGAGTGGCATATTAATATTTCCCCAGCCAATCAAATTAATTTCATAGAAAGTCACCATATGTTTAAATGGTATTTTTTATGAAATAGTCAGATAAATGCAATAAATTATATGTATATTTATTCTATATGTAATTTATTGTAAAAAAATTGACAATAAATTGGTTTTTTTAAGAGAATGTTAATGAATAAGATATTAATAAGAGCTAAATGATGAAAATTAATTAATCATAAATATAGGTTTTGACCTAAAATCAAAAACTTTTTAGAAATAAATAAAATAAAATTTAAACATGAAAATAAAATTTATTAAAACTATTTTCATTATAAAACCATTCAAAACAACTAAACAAATCCATAAAACAATAAAATGTTTATGGTGTCTATAAAATTGGTTATCATCGTATATGTTAAAAAAATATACATGTTGACATATTTTAAAGAAAAATGAAAGTGAAACATTCAAAATATCATTATAAAGATTTCATTTAAACCTTTTAAAATTCCAGTATAACATAAAATTTCATTACTAAATCACTATAGTTAAAAAAGAAATTTTGTAAAACAAGTTTTAGAAAATATGGACATGGAACAAAAATATACACGATCAAGAAGAACAATAAGATCATATTTAATTTTAAACATTTATTTTCTTGATTCAAGTTCTAAAGTGGGAAAATTTCTGATGAAAACATGGAATCTTATTAAATGTCTATTAGAAAATAAAATTGTTATATATTTTTAAGGATTGATTATAAGATTCCTTCAATCAAAATAAGAGAAATCATAAAAGGAGGTTCAAAAATTAATTCATAAATCCATTCTATATTTTTAATTAAAATTCCAAAAGAGTTTAAAACTTAATTAAAACATTAATCATCATGAATAAATTGTTATTTATGTAAAATAAATATAAGGTTCATTATATACACCATATAAAAATAAACTGGTATATAATACCAAATATGTGTCAATGGAGTGGGAATTTAGATGAAAACCCTTACCTCATGTTTGACTTGCATCATAAGATCTTCTAACCTCCTATATAAAAAAACTAAATTCATTTTTCTAAAATAATAGATCATAAAACATATCTCTAATTTTATATTTGATCAGTTTATAATATCTTATCATCAATTTGATACAAATATTTTAATATTATAATTAATTCACCTGACAATTGCTTCATTTTTTATGTTTGTTATGATTATGTAGTTATAGTCCATGTATCATAATCATCGATATATTATAACTAGAAATTTATTCTTGATATAAATATTATACATATAAATTATTTACATATTTATAATAAATCATGTGAAATTAACAGGAAAATGAATCAGAATGCTTCTTAGAGATGTTCGGTTCTTCCAACACATAAATGACTTAATAACTAGAGGAAATGTAAGGAATTAGATAGTATATTTTAATTATTTAATTTTAATTATTTCATGAGTATCATATATATATTCATTATTTCATTCATTGTTACAAGCCTTGTAAAGTAGTAATAGAAAGGAAATTACATTGGTTCACATGGTGGAAGTCTGTCGTACATACGAGTGATGATTTTGTTTCCCATTTGATAGAAAATGATAAGGATAAATATTATTCCATAAACATAAAAAAATATTTTTATATTGAATATATGTTGGTTTTTATATTTGAATATTTGGAACATAATTGAAGTTATTAAAATAAATTATAAAAATGAATGTTCTCAGTGAAGTTGATTACCTCTTCTTTGAAAGGGAACCTTTAGATTTCCATTAATTGGGAATAGGGTTGGTATTTTGGGAAGAAGAACACTAATTAAAATTTGGTACGGATTTTTATAAGGGGTTTTTTTATTCTTCAAGCTATGTGGCTCTTGCTTGTGCATAAAATAAATAAGGTGTAGTTTCAATTTTATATTGAATGAAAGGGAAAATATAGAATTAATATATATAATAAAATATAATATAATCATTTTCATGTGAACGTGGAACTATGTGTAACACCATAAGGTTTTCTAAAAATAAATTGAAATTTATGAAACTTTGTTTTATGTAGATATTTATAACTATCCTTTAAACATATTTTTCCCACTTTTATGTTTCGAACATCTACATCAATAAGTTATTTGGAGTCTGATGGAATCAAATTGGCGAATAGTAACATACCCTTATGAATAGTAATATTAATAATAATATGACCCTAATAAATAGTAAATTGTATTATTATTTTACTTTATTAAGGCATTAAGATAATGACATCTTGGTTAATTTTTCAATGTGATATAAAAGCAGTTATAGAATTAAAATTATTAATTTTTGAATAAATTGTGATTTTATTTCAAAATTAAATTAATTATATTTATAAAATTATTTTCATAAAATAGAGATTATTTTTTTATTCTACACACCGAGTAATGATTAAGGTTAATTTTTGTGAATTTTCTGAAATTCAAGAATTGTTTATGATTAGTAAAAAAAGATAAAATACAATAAATGCTAAATACTTGATTTACTACATCATATGTGATTCAAGGATGATTTATAACCACTTAGTTCGAACTCACATGCCATTATTACTATTTGGGGTCACATTAATTATGAATATTCATATTCTTGAGAAAAAATATTATAATAATTATTAAAATAATGTTGAATACCTCTTCTCCTCTACTATAAATAGAACCCTCATTTCCCTCTTCCTCTCACTCCTCTCAAGCCTAGATGCTTACCTAATCTCTACCCAATAATCCTACCAAGAATCATCCCCACGTTCTAGAGCTTCTGGTCTCAACAAAAAGCCAAAACCAAAGGAGGATCTCAAGGAAAATATATCAAGAGGTAAACATCCTATTTTGTTTTCTTTATTTTCTTTTCATTTTCTTTTACATTATTCTTCATTCCTCACCTACCCATATCCAAGAGGAATGAATAATACTATATCTTACTTATTCTGGAGTTTATCATGTTTATGGAAGACTCACCATTATAATTCTTCTCCTCTCCCACTTATTCAAGAAATTAAAACATCGTCTATGATGTGTTGATTAACCGACATTGTGGACGATGTGATTTCAATTTCATTTACATTCTACAAGACTGGTAATGAAACCAATTTTTTGGTTAAACCAGATAATAATTTATGTATTATATATTATATATGTTTATGGAATCATTTTTCACACATGTTATTATTTTATGAAACAAAATGAGTTCTTTACGATCGAAGAATCGCCAAAATAACCTAAATAAATATCAATATTATTTTAACTTATGAATCATCCTCATGTCATAATTAAAATTGATAAATATTATAATTTATGGTTTTGGAAATATTTAAATACCACTCCATTCAAATTTTGTATTTTCAATTCCAATTGACAAGAAAATCCATCATGAACCGATCATGGAAAACATGTAAACAATGCACCCAAAACAATGAAAGGAACAAAGTACTAACAATTAAAGATTGAAATTATGTAATTAAATGATATTATAAGGTATTATAAAGATGGATATATTTCTTTACGATATTAATAACACTATTTTAACCATTATATAGGATGTTTAAATGAGTTTTATGTAATACAAACCCAAGTTAAGGGAATTCATAACCTGGTTTCCATTCTTTAGGTT
This sequence comes from Viscum album, assembly GCA_963277665.1. Lineage (NCBI taxonomy): Eukaryota > Viridiplantae > Streptophyta > Magnoliopsida > Santalales > Viscaceae > Viscum > Viscum album. The sequence goes on along the minus strand of OY728161.1, from coordinate 1,680,690,919 downwards.
AACCCTCTACTTCATTATTTATGTGGTATAAAAATTGTTTTTGTGATGAAATTTGTTTATATTATGATGATTTTTTTATTTATAGTGTATATAAATATTACATACACTCTATTAAGTCTCTCTTAAACTATAAGATATTTATAAGGGACTTTTCTTTAAAAATCCTCTTTTAAAATTCTATTTTACAAAATTTAAAAGCCATGGTTTTATAAAATTATTCATGTTGTGTGATTTTGTTATTGTTCATGGTAATTTTTTGTTATTAAAGTTGGTACCTTTATCTCCCTCTAATTCATTGGGTATGTGTAAGTTGGATTTTGGTCATATGGTTACTCCAAGTGTAACTGCAATGGTTACACAAATTGTAAGGTACCCATGAGGGTTACAAATTATAAGGTAGCTGATAGGGTTACATGATTATGTAATTAATTACCCAAGACACCTTTATGATTCTATTTATGTTATTATGTTTGTGGGAATCTTACTAAAATCTCATGTTTCCCAAAGTATATATATGGGTGACAAGTATCTCTTTTTTAAACCATTTCATACGTTACAAGTATGCATGGACTAATGTGTTCTTTACTTTTTTTATGTCCCTTAATGGTATTTTTTTTCTCATACAAATTTTTTAAATGATTTTCACAGCTTATAAGGATGTGTAATAAAAGGAAGGAATCCAAGTTAAATGTTTGAGGAACTGAAAAATAAATCATGTTTTATTTGAAAAGTTTTATATTTTGGAAGAAATGAATAATGTTTTTATGGTATCCACTATATATTAATGTGTAATTTTATGAATGTATTATGTCCCAATTATCTAAATCTATAAACATGAAAGGAATCTCAATTTTATATGATGATATTAAATGATTAAATTCAAGATTATATAATTTAATAAGGCTGGGTCCTTATAGTTGGTATCAGAGGATGGTTTAGATAACATTAGGGGTTCAGATGATGTTAATATAATACCAAAAATATTTTTTTACTCTATGGTTAAATTGAGATGTTATAGCATATAAATATTTCCATGTTTCTTCAACTAATATATGTTTGTTCAGAGTGGTTGTCTGTAGAAGAAATAGGGAAGCTGAAGAGGAGAGGTACTGACGGAATGATATCCTTCCAAATCTAAAGCCCGGAATGGTAGGGATTGGAACCAAGTAGTTTTTGATGGTAATGGATTAGTTGATGCATGAAATAAATGGTGGTGACATACATGTACGAGAAAACCCATAGGTACCACAACGGAACAAGACAACAGTGGAACATTTTATGAGACAAAACCCACCGTATTTTAATGGATCTTTTGATCCAGTAGTGGATAAAAAATGGATAAAATCCCTTTAAAAGATATTTGATGTAACAGGTTGTTCAGATAATTAAACGTTAAGTCTTTACATTTATCGTTTTAAAGGTGATATTGATTCTTTAGAGTGGGATGAATTTAAAAGTCTTTTCCTTGAATTTTTTTTTCTAAGTTGGTGTGACTTAGGATGGAGAAGAAATTCATTGAATTAAATAAAAAGGAGAAGGATACAATGAATATTTATAAAGAAAACTTCACCCAACTGGATAGGTATTCTCAAAATCCTATTCTAGATCTTGATAGAAAAATAAACTGCATTTACTCAGGATTGATGCCAAGGTATTGAAGGATGTTGGCCTCCTGTGAATTCAAAAGTTATGAGAAACTTGTCTGATGTGATGAGAGGGTAGAGATGGGGTTTTCTGATGATCACGTGGATTTTGGAAACAAGTAGAAGAAGTGGTATAGATGGAAAGAGATGGGTAATAATCTACCAAATAAATCTTATAGTAAGAAAATCTTGTTTTTAGTTTGTGAAAAGTGTGGCAAGAAGCGCCCTGGGGAATGTCTCACCAAAACTAAGGAGTGTTTTAGATGTGGTAAGTTTGGACAAATGGCCTGAGATTGTAATGAAAATGATACTAAGACTAATCCTGATAAGAAAACTGTTATGTTTTTTAAATGTGGTGAGATGGGTCATTATGAAAATTCCTTCCCAAAGAGAGATCCAAATGATGCAATGAATCCAAACTATAAGAAGAAAGGTGTAGTGAGATCTTTTGTGACTAAATCAGCAGATATCGGGCCATCCAATGAAGTTGTATGAGGTAATTTGTTTGTTAACTCATATTTTGTTTAAGATTTGTTCGATACAGTGTCTACACATCCCTTCATTTATGAGAAATTACCTGGTAAATTGGAAATATCACCTCAAAAAATGAGACTGGAACTTATTGTTGAAACACCAGGGGAAATATTATATAAAATATGAATTATGAGAATCTTTCTATTATGGTCTGTGGAAATACATAACCTGAAAACCTTATTTTTCCCCTTATTAAAGTTTTATGTTATTCTAGGAATGGATTTTCTTTCAGTTTATCATAATAAGATTGATTATAGAGCTAAATAAGTTGTTTTTCATAAATAGTTTTAGTTTGTATACAAGAATGAACCCATACAATTCATAACATATCCGGAAGCTGAGAAACTATTCAAATATGGAAATTAAATTTATCTTTGTCATATTTTTTAAAACAAGGGAGCTTTTCAGATTAATGATGTGCCAGTGGTAAATGAATACCTTGATTTTTTTTCTTGATGATTTACCCAGTTTCATACCAAATAGGGAAGTTGAATTCACAATTTACTTAGTTCTTGATTCTAAGACCATTTCAAAACCCCCCATATCATATGGCTCAAATAGAACTTCTTTAATTGAAAACCCAGTTGTAGTATTTTCTTGATAAAGGATTCATTCACCCTAGAACTTCACCATAGGGTTCTCATGTTATGTTCATTGAAAATAAAGATGGTTTTATGAGACTTTTCATTAATTATAGAGCTTTGAATAACAGAATTGTTAAAAACAAATATCCTTTTTCTCACACCGATGACTTTTTTTATCATCTCTAGGAAGCTCAGTACTTTTCCAAGATTTACTTGAGATTCAGATACCATCATCTGAAGGTGAAGGAGGATTCCATCCCGAACATATATCTTAAAAATAGATATGGGCATTATGATTTTTTTTTATGTTGATTGGTTTAACTAATGCACCTATTGTATTCATGAATCTTATGAATAGAATATTTCATGAGTTCTTGGATATTTTTGTGGTTATGTTTATTGATGGCATTATGGTATTTTCTAAGAATAAAGAGGAGCATGAAAAAAATCTAACGGTTGTTTTTCAAACCTTAAAGGAAAATAAACTGTATATAAAATTTAGAAAGTGTCGTTTTTGGTTGCAACAGATTTCTTTTCTTGGGAACATTGTAAATTAGGATGGATTAACAGTTGATCCTCCCCAAACAAAAGTGGTTGATGAATGGAAAAGTCCTACAAATGTTACAGAGATTTGTAGTTTTCTTTTATTAGAAGGTTATTACTGACAGTTTATTAAGAACATTACACAGTTATCTATCTTGATTACTAAGTTAACACGAAAAAGGGTTAAATTTATTTGGACAGAATATTGTGATATTTCTTTCAGGAACTGAATAAGAGATTGGTGAATGCTCTAGTTTTGGCCTTGCCTTTCTGAAATGGTGTGTTTTTCATATATAGTTATACTTATTTGAAGGTAGTTTTTTTTTGATGAAAAATTATCAAGTAATAGCTTATGATTAAATAAAACTAAAACCTCATGAGTTTAATTATCCCACACATGACTTGGAATTGGAAGTTGTGGTTTTTTATTTGAAAATTTGGAGGCATAATTTGTACAGTGCAAAATTTCAAATATATACTGACTATAAAAGTATGAAATATATTCACTAAAAAGGAATTAAACATGAGGTAGAGAAGATGGCTGGAACTGATAAAGGATTATGATTACATGATCAATTACCATCTAGGAAAAGAAAACAAAGTGGTGGATATCTTTAGTATAAAACATTATGCATCATTAACCATGTTACGTTTGGAACATGATCCCTTGATTAGTAATTTAATGAATTTTGGGTTATAAGTTGTTGGTGAAATAAATAACTTTGTTTTTTTTTTCAGGTTTCAAGACAGTCATCATTATCATACAAAATTAAGCAAGCGCAGAAGTAAGTCCTTGAGCTATAGAAAAAGGTAGAATTAGTTAGAATTGGAAAGTTTCTAGAATTTAACCTTGATAAAGATAGTGTCATTAGATTTGGAAAAAGGTTTCTTATGCCTTGTGATTCCCAGTTGAAGAAATAATTTTTCTGTGAAGCTCATAGTTCTCCATTTTCAGTTCATCCTCGTATTATTAAGATATACAGAGACCTTTGGGAGTATTACAAGTGGGATGGAATTAAAAGGGATATTGATGATTTTATCATGAAATGTTTGACATGACAACAGGATAAAGTCGAGCGGTAGTTATTGAAGGGGATTCTTTAGCCTTTTCCTATGATTGAGTGGAAATGGGAGAATGTATCCCTGGACTTTGTGGTGGGACTACCTAAGACATGTTAAGGTAACACTGTGATTTGGGTTTTTTTGGATCGACTGACAAAATATGCACATTTCCTTTCAATTCGAGATACAATGTTGTTGGATCTTCTTTCTAAAATATACCTCAATGAGATTTTATGGTTACATTGAGTTCCTCTTTCCATTGTTTCTGACCAGGATCTCATGCTCACTTCTAGCTTTTGGAAGGACCTTCATAAGTCATTGGGAACTAAATTATATTTTTGTACATCTTTTAATCTTCTATCAGATGGGTAGTTAGAAAAAATGATTCATAATTTGGAGGATATGTTTTGAGCTTGTTCAATGGACTACCAGGGAAGTTGGGATTAGCATCTTTATTTAGTTGAGTTTTCTTATAATAATTGTTTTCATTCCAGTATAAAGATTGTACCTTTTGAGTCATTATATGGGAAGCGGTGTTGGACTCCAACGTTTTGGGATGAAGTCGGTGAAATAAAGTTGATGGGGACAAAATTAGTATGGGGAGTGGATGAGAATGTGATGATGATCCATCAGCACAATAGGACATCTCATAGTAGGCAGAAATGTTATGCAGATAATAGAATGAAAAACTTCTATTTCGAGGTAGGTGATCATGTTTTTCTTAAACTCTCTCCTTAGAAAATTTTGATGCCTTTGGTAAGAAAGGAAATCTTTTTCTGTGGTTCATCAGTCATTTTGAAATCCTACAGAAAGTTGGACAAGTTTCATACTGAGTAGCTTTGCCTCCAATTTTGTCTCGGGTACACAATTTATTTCATTTTTTGATGTTCAAAAAGTATCTTCCATATTCAACTCAAGTCTTGAACCCAGAAGCAGTTTAGTTGGAAGAGAACATTTCTTATGAAGAGATACCAGTTCAGATTCTTGATAAAAGGGAACAAGAATTGTGGAATAAGGTAATTCACCAGGTAAAGTTTTTTTGGATAAACCACATGGTTGAAAATGCTACATGGGTGTCTAAAAATGCAATGAGGGAAAGGTACCCCCACTTGTTTAATAAGTAAATAAAATTGTGTGGATGCAATCTTTAGGAGGGGGTATAATTTAACACCACAAGGTATTTTAATAATAAATTGAAATACATGAAACTTTATATGAAATAGATATTTATAACTATCTTTTAAACATAATTTTTTCACTTCTATGTTTTTAATTTCGAAAAAAAGGTTTTCTAAAATTATGTTCAGAAAGTTATTTGGAGTCTGATGGAACCAACTTGATTTTTTGTTTAATAGTAACATACCATTATGAATATTAATATGAATATTAATATGACCCTAATTAATACTAAAAATTATTATAATTTTATTTTCTTAACTCTTTAAGATAATGACATCTTGGTTAATTTTTTAATGTGATATAAAAGCAGTCCTAGAATTAAAATTGTAAATTTAGGAATAAATTATGATTTTATGTAAAAATTAAATTAATAATATTTATACAATTATTTTCAAAAAATGGAGATCATTTTTTAATTCTAAACATCGAGTAATGGTTAGGGTTAATTTTTTGGAATTTTCTAAAATTCTAGAATTTTTTATGAATAGCAAAATACTAAAAAATACAATAAATGCTAAATACTTGAATTACTGCATCATAGGTGATGCATGGATGATTTAAGACCACTTAGTTTGAACTCATGTTCCATTATTACTATTTTGGGTGACATTAATTAATATTATTCACTGTCTTGAGAAAATATATTATAATAATGATTAAAATAATGTAAAATACCTCCTCTCCTCCACTATAAAAACCACCATCATTCCCCTCTTCCTCCTACACCTCTCAAGCCTTCATACTTACCTAGGTTTTGACCAATACTCTTCCCAAGACACCTCCCCACATCCTAGAGATACTGGTCTCACCGAAAGGCCAAAACCAAAGTCCATAAAGAGTATCTCAAGGAGAAGATATCATGAGGTAAACATCCTCTTTTGTTTTCTTTCTTTTCTTTTCATTTTCTTTTCCATTCTTCTTCTTTCCTAACCTTCCATTATCCAATAGGCATGAGGGATTCAGTATCTTACATATTTTTTATTTCATCATGTTTATTTAAGACTCACCATTATACTTATTCTCCTCTCCCACTTATTCAATAAATCAAAACACTGTCTGTGATATGTCGATTTACCAACATCGTGGACGATGTGATTTTAATTTCATTTACTATCTTCAATACGGGTCATGAAAAACATTTTATGGTTGAACCAGATTAGAATTTATTTATTATATCTTATATAAGTTTCTGGAATTATTTTTCACACATGTTATTAATTTGTGAACCAAAATGTGTTCTTTATGATCGAAGAATGGCCAAAATTACCTAAAAAAATATTAATAATGTTTTAAATTATGAATCATCCTCATGTAAGAATTCAAAATGATAAATATTATAATTTATGGTAATGGAAATTTTTAAATAACACTCTATTACAATTCTGTATTTTCACTTCAAATCGAGAAGAACATGATTCATGAACCGGTCATGGAAAACATGTAAAGAACGTACCCAAAACAAGGAAAGGAACAATGTACTTACAATTAAAGGGTGAAATGATGTAAGAAATGATATTAAAAGATATTATAAAGATATATATCTTTCTTTATGAAATTAATAACTCTCTTTTAACCATTATATAAGAGGTTTAAATGAGTTTCAAGTAAGATAAACCTAAGGTAAGGGAATTCTTAACCTGATTTCTATTCTTTAGGTTAACCTTCTACTTCATTATTTATGTAGTATTAGAACAGTTTATATCATAAAATTTGTTTATATTATGATGAATTATTATTATTTATATTGTATATACATATTACATACACTCTATTATGTCTCTATTTAATTATATGATATTTATAAGGGACTTTTTTTTAAAACCTTTTTCAAAATTCTGTTTTACGAAATTCAAAAGCAATGTTTTGAGGAAATTATTCATGTTGTGTGATTATGTTATGGTTCTTGGGAATTGTTAATAATAAAGGGTGGGACATGTATCACCCTCCAATATATTGGGTATGTGTAAGTTATATGTCATTTTTATGGTTACAACAAGTGTAACTGCAATGGTTATACAAATTGTAAGGTAGCTATGAGGGTTACAAATTATAAGGTAGTCGAGAGTGTTACAAGATTATGTAAGTAATGCCCCAAGATTCCTTTATGATTCTATTTATGTTATTATGTTTTTGGGATTTTTTTTTAAATATCATGTTTCACAAATTAAGTATATATATGGGTGACAAGTTTGTCTTTTTGAAATTATTTCATATGTTACAAGTATTCATGGACTAAGGTGTTATTTCCTTTTTTTTATATCCATTACGGAGATTTTTGTGCTCATCCAATGTTTTTAAATGATTTACACAAGTTATAAGGATGTGTAATGAAAATAAAAAAATCCATGTTAAATGTTTAAAGAATTGAAAAAGAAATCTTGTTTTATTTTAATAGTTTTATATTCTGGAAATAATTAATACTATTTTTATGGTATCCACTCTGTATTAATGTGTAATGTTAAGAATGTATTATGTCTCAATTCTCTAAAGCTATAAACTTTAAAAGATTCTAAATGTTAAAGGAATTTATTGGTTGACTAAATTCGAGATTATGTATTGTAATAAGGTCGGGTCCTTATTCTATGTTTCTAGAATTTATAAAATAATATAGTATATGATTAAAATATCATTAAAAAATAATAGTTTTACATGTTTATATGTTATTTTATCCCTTATATTTTGGTTTAACCCCTTAATTAAACAAATTTAACCTTTACTGTTGTAAAAAAAATTTATATTAGAGGGTTATACATATAATTGTAATGTAACAGTTTTCTCATAAATGTCAAAGAGTTGAAATTTTCTAAAATTTATGTTTCCACTTCTACTATATTATATTTTTATGAATTTCAAAAAACCGTAAAATAATATTTTCAATAATATAAAATTAAGGTCATTTTTCACTATTCATTTAATTTTACTTAAATGAAATTAAGAAAAATATTGAATTCAAAACTAATATTTTTCACCATAAATAATTTATTTTTATTAACTATAATATTCTTTTGTAACCATAATTAATACTAAATACATTAATTTTAATTTTTTAAAATTTATTTAATTTGAATTTTCCACTTCCTGCATAAGGATTATATCATATTTCTGTATGGTTTTAAAATAATTATAAAATAAGTAAAAAATTAAAATAAATTAACATCATAAAAAATAATAAAATATGTTTAATATTATTTTTTTATTTTTTCATAACATATTCACATTCCAATGTGTAAATATGAGTGAAATTAAAGTCAAGAGAGTGATATTGTGTGTTTTTATTTCTATAAAATATATAAATGAACTTATCAAAGAAAAATAGTGGAAAAATTTAATATATTTGAATATTGGATGAGTATCTTAAAACATATAGTTTCTAATATGGATAATTTTAGGTCTACATTTGTTTTTAATACTTATCCAATTATTTTAAACCTTAGTTACCTAATTTACTCTCACTAAGGTGATAAATTTTACCATTATTAGTATTACTTATTCCAAAAAAATTAACCTATTTAATAAATATAAAAATCATGATTCCAAATAAGTAATCCTTTTTATTCAACTAAATTCCTATAAATTTTAGAAAATAATGTTAAAATAAACCAAAAACATTCAATAGAAGATTGTTTTTCAGGTTAATTTTTTTTCATTCCTAAAAAATGATTTATATAAAAATATGAGAAATATATCATATATAAGATTAAAATGAAATCCAAAAATATAATAGTACACATAAATTATTGATTTAATGAAAATAAATGATTATTTTCCAAAAATCAGTATTTTTTACTATTTGGTAAAGAATAAATATGTTTATAAAAATCAAAAAAAACTGAACCTAAGATAATATTTACAAGATTATTTTAAAAGTTATATAATTTTTACATAATAGTTTATCTATAGTTTTCTGTGGTTTTTTTTAACTCAGTGTTGTGTATAAAGAATACTATTAATGAAATTGGATTTATTTGAAGATAAATATATCATAAAATATCAAGGTGTTATATATCAATTATCCACCAATATCTTATTTTTTTAATAACTAAATTATCTTAACTACATTCACTGGAGGAACTCCCCTATGACCTCTAATTTCATGGTGGTCTATTATGTCACATCGAGTGTAGATAGTAACCATTACTTGATCTCTTACTAAGACTCCTAGGATCCCAATGATACTAGTAATGTATAGTGAGGAAAGATTTGTTCTTTATCATATACACTTGAGAAATTAAAATACATTTTAAACCATTCCCAAGTAAAAACCTCTACCCATTCTCCTGAACATATCTCACTGAATCCACCAATTAAAACTCATAAGAAAACAATAAAAAATCACATCCATCATCAATTCATTTTCAAAATTGGTCTATGGTGTATTGGTGAGGGATTCATAAATTTTATAAGTATAATGATTTGTGTAATGTTTCAACCTAGCCATGTAATATTCAAATAATATTATTGTTTCAAAAGCCTCTAAAAAGTGTTATTTCTAAATCAATATTATATTTTATGATCCCTTTTCATGTGACAAATGGGCCTTCAGTTTACAAATTATTATTATATATCTTTTTGGTTTGGTATATACAATATTATTATATGTATAATATATGTATACACATATACACACACATACACACACATTTATATATACTTAATCATATATATATAACATATTTAAAACTCTCTTTGAAACAAAGTTACATTTGAGGAATCTATGAAATCAAGGAGGAGTCCTACATTAAAAGCAACATAGGTAATAAAAATCCTCAAATAATTAGGAGTAACTTGAATGAAAAATTATACAAACAAAATAATCTTGTAAATTTATAAATATAACATAAACAATTTAAAACACCCTTATAATTCTATTTAAAAGTAAATTTCAAAAATATCCCTCTGGGATTCTTCAACAACCTCTTTCGATTTAAAAATTCATTTTCAAATATCAATTCCTCTTTGGAAAAATATAATTTAATCGAAAAAATATGTCTTAAATGATTTCCAAAGAATTGATTTTAGGGAAAAAATCATAACAAGTCATTCTATAAAAAATAAAAGGCATAGAAACACCTACTTGGAACAAGTCAAAAAGATGAAAATACTTAAGTAATTAATAGAGTAAGATATAGAGAAGAATATACAGAAATTAGACACAAAAAAAAAGAGATTATAGTCAAAACCCTTATATAGTTTGATCAACACCATCCTATATTATAATAATGTGATAAATAAGAGATGATTGGGAGAGAATATGGATACATGATCAATAAAAATGAAAAACCCACCATGAATCCAAGGGGGGGCCTCAAAATAAAAAAAAAGATTGAGGGGGCCACCCATAATGCACCTTGACTTGGTTGTGTGAGTGAGATGATTGGATGTTATGTATAGGTTAATGTTTGGGAAATATAAAAAATGAATTTCATGTTTTAATTTTTCTAGGTTGACCGCATGATTTACCAAATCAAGCCCCAACAGTTCCCATCTCATTGAACACACATAAAAAGTAAGAAATATTTGGCCTCATGGTTGGATTAACTATCCACCAACCATGAGAAATGGATATGTTATAGTTACTAATACACATGAATTTTTCTTTAATGGTTTCTACTAATCATTCACTAATATTTCAACCCATATTAAATATAAAAAAACATAAAACAATTCTTAAGTATAACACAAAACAAAGGTACAATTTAGAAAATAAATTAATAGAGAATATAAAGAGTAAATAAGACATTATAGAGAGAAAAAAAACACAAATAATATTTTTGGAAAATTGTTTAAATAATGTATTTTAGTAAATTAAAGTTATATATAGGTTAAAAAACCCATATAATAGCATATTTAAGGATTTTTTATAAATGTGGATAATGGAATTCAAAGTGGTGGAAATGAAAACAATTTTTATTATAAATGTAATCATATATTAATATTTTATAATACTTATATATTTGGAAATATTTTATTCAATGGATGTAAATATATTTATTTTGAATAAATTTAAAATTTAATTAGGTCAAAATTAGACATGCTAATGTTGAGGGAGATAACTAATTTTTTCATATTATAATTGACATTAATAGGTAATTGTAATTTTATTTTTCATTTTAAAAACCAAAGGATTTATTGAAATTGGTGTATATATAACAGAGAAATATTTTTTCAAAGTAAATATCTAATGTGATTAAATTTAATAAAAATAAAAAAAAATAGTGGGAAACTCAATAAATGGGAATGGTCAAGAGTTAATCATATTTTTTTATAGCATGATATAATATAATATATGAAATTTAGTTGGTTGACTATTTCAATAGTGATTTCAAGGAGGAACACATCATGTATTTTAAAATAAATTTAGATATCTTAAAGAATTAATAAATTATGGATTAACATGAAAAAGTGATGAATAAATTTTTTCTAGTCTATAGGGATTCATATTTTTTTTATAGAACATCATGTTGTATAGGAGAATTTTTTGTCATAGAAGATGCATTAGATTTAATAGAATGTGGTGGGAAAGTACTACTGAGGCTATTGATGATAATGAATATAATTATACAATAAATAAGTATAACCATGTAATTTTTATGAAGAACCGTTTAGATAATGTTTCAATAAGAATGAATAAATAAATAGATATTTTATTTTATAATATTATTGTTATGGATCTTCATATTAATACAGTGAAACACAAAAAATGAATTATATTAGAAATATTAAACTAATTTATCTCATAAAATGCATGGAAAGAATATTTTATAGTATAATTTTTTGAAAACCCATGTGATTTATATTTAAAAAAATTCACAATCAATACATATATTTCAAAATTAGAGGCTAAAATATTTTTTTTTCAGACACCTTTTTTAGTTAAGGAAGATATAATAAAATGATGTCCGATTTGTGAAATTGTTTCTCTGACTATCAATATTTTTTATTAGAGATAATACCATTTTAATTTATTGTCAATGGGGGTAAAATATATAATATGATAGAAATAAAGAAATCAAGAAGACTATGAAAGTGGTAGGGATATAATACCAAGGGAGATATAATTCCAGGGAAGTGTGTTTCTTCTAAGGATGTATTTTTTCATTCTTTAGATCATTATATTAAATTAAATTCCATTATATCTAATTAAAATCGATTCATACATCATTATTTTCTCTAATTGAATTATATTTTATTATTGGGTTTCATATATCACTTTAGATCATTAGTTTTAAAAAAATTAACTGTGAGGACTTTACAAACAACATGAAGTTTTATTTGACAAGATGACAATATGTATTGATGTTTTTTGTTGTATTTTTTCAATAAATTTATATATTTCTCAAGGTATGATTTATTTTAATGAAATTTATTTTTTATTATATTTAATTTTTATTTTTAATGATTTTATATATTATAATTTTTTTTGAGAAATCATGTGTCATTAAATGTGTTTGGAAATGGTCATAAAGGTTAGATTTTTTATGGAAGGACTATTAATGAATATATTATTTTTAAAATTAACGGATATTATAGAATTTTGTTGGTTTAAATGGATTATTATTTGATATGTATCTATGATATCATTACATATAAAAATTATAGTATATGTTAAAGAAGTTATGGAAGGAGATAACCCCCCCCCCCTCCCCAAGACCCCTCTAAGGATAACAGTAAAGTGAGTGGGCCACCATAGGCCCAAATTTAATAGTTAATGGTCTCATGACTAGATATAAGAAGTCCAAAATTTACATGGGAGAAGTTAACTTATAATAACCTTCCATATAGTTGTAATATAATTTTAATAATATAACCAAAAACCATTCGCAATATATTTAAATATATGAACTGTACAACAATTGATATGAGGAAAACAAAAAAGAAAACCCAATTACACATGGGTAACCCATATATATAACCAACACACATGATAATTAAACATTGTACAGTTATATGTATCATAAATTCATCCCCTCACTCCAAAACATTCTCAGAAGATAACATCAATAGATTCATCAAACACTGAGTGAACCATGTTCCTCCTGGTATCAACACTATATAAATAGCTTTACTTCCATGAAAAATAATTCTAGTTATGAAAAATATGTCATCTATATTGACACAACACATGTGTGAAAAGAAATATTTAGTGGTGATAATAAACGTACCCATTATGATTTCCAAAGATAACAAATATAAAATGATACAATAAGTCAACATGAATTTCTTGAACACAAGTTTGGTAACGAATAAGATAAAAGAAATTGATAAGTTTTATAGGAAGGAAATATATAAAAATTTGGAATCCTTCCATCATCAAAAAATATATATATATAATGAATAATATCTAATAAAAACTAGTTAAGCTCATAGTTGTTATATGAGTTTAACTTCCAAAACCTAACTATATTTCACACCCTAATTGTGACTGATGGTTTCTAATGAATCCTTAGATCATACCTTTCTAGCTTCACATAACTCAAAAATAAAATAATCCTGATATTAATATAGATTTCATGAAATCTAAAAAATATATTTGTATGAAAATTCTAGGATATAGGCCAATAAAAAAAGTGGAATAAATCCTCTATTAGGATTATATAACAATTGATGGCATGTCATGATTCAATGTAAAATAATAAATTAAAACTATAGATTTAATAATATTCCCCAATGAATGTGAGACAACCTAAAAAAATTATTTTATAAAAATAGCCTTCTACTCCTCCCCTATCTATTATATAAGTGGGTCCACACATCACTGATGTGTCTTCTATTCAATGGGGTTACCAACCAAATTGGAATACCCTCAATAAATCATGTCATATGTGCCTTGTTGAGAGGATTAAGAAGGTCCCAAAGGGAATCATTATTTCCCTAGAGTCTAATCAAAATTTAAATTTATAAAACTCAAAATATGATACTTAATTATTTAAAATATAGTTTTTGTAAAGTTTGTGGTCAAGCCCACAAGGACAGTGAATTAGTTTATTAAGGTTTTATTAATATTAAATTTGATTAAATTGAAGAAAGTTTTAAAGAAAATAAGGGTTTATTGATTTTAAGAAAGTGAATGATGAAAGAAAAGAAGATTTATTATTTAGTTAGAAATCATATTTGAATGATGTGATAAGGTTTTGTAGTTTCAAGGTTCAGGTGAAATTAGATTTTATAAAATAATTTTATTAATCCAGGATTGGCATTGGAGTTGAGATTAGGTAGATCCAATGTTCAAGGTATCCTATCCTTAATGCACTAATTCCTTATTTCCCTTTCTCTTGTAATTTAGGTTTTCACCAAATCAGATTTGTTTTAAAACCATTTCTAAACCTAATTACCCTAATGTTGACAATAGAATGCCTAATTTATGGTAATATATTGTGTAATTTTTAATTTTCCTCTTAGATTCAAATACCAATGGTCATGAAAAAGGTAAAATAAATTGATTTGAAACTGATTTAATAAATTATGGAAATTCAAATACATGCATAATAAAAAGTTAATAAATCCAACAAAACCTTCCCCCATCGGCTATATAACCTTAAAATAATGTGTGGAAACCCCTTCATCATATTTATGAGAGAGTAAGAGAGATAGATAGAATGAAAAGAAATTATAATGAGAAAACATAGATGAAATGTTGAGGATCTTGCACAACATGGCTTCTCACTCCAAGATTTGGTCAATGGGATCTCCCTGATAGCAGTAACCTGAAACATTATTTATAGAAATTATATGTTCCCATGAAGAAATTAATGTAATTTAGGATTTGTAAAAAGGGGGTTATGAGTGGGTCTCAGATAATAAAAAAGGTAAAACCCTCAAAATATGTTAAATCTGGTTACTTTTTGGTCATCTAGACATTTACATGTTGTGTAATCATTACACTGCTTGTAAATGTTTCTCCAAATATACTGAATTCACAAAATTTCATATTTAAAAATATTTCTGAGAAATCATGGTGGGTGTCATTATTGAATCTCACATTTCTATTATATAACTTTTCATTACATTTTATAAATAGAGGATCTTTAAAGTTTAGTATCTTAGAAATTAGGAACATAAACATAAAAACATTAAACATTATTCTAATACACTTTTAAGTCTTCATAAAAGGTTAATACTAAGTTAAATTACTATATCTCATAACCTAGATACATATATCAAAGGAAATGGTGAGAAGAAGGCCTGGTAAGGAAAGAAAGGAAATAAATTTACTTGTGATATCAATAAGAACTTGATGAAAAACATAAGATATGAGAAATAGAAAAAGATGAATATCATAATAAAAGAACATGAATCATAACATTAATATGTGGCTACAACATTTCATTTATACAATCATGAACATATCACCAAGGTTCATCCCCAAGGTGTCTTAAAAAATTACCAAGGTTATTCACCAAGGTATCATGAAACTTTTCATCTTTAGGGATTAATTCTTTACCCAATGCATTGGAGTTAAATAAGGTAGAACCCTTAATATGTCTTTATTTTCATGTGATCCACATAGTTCATAATGAATTGTTTCATAAATAACACATAGATAATAAAATAAATGGGTTTCATTTCCAAATTGTGACGTTTTAAAAGTTTGTAAAAATAAAACTATTATGTCATTTATAACCCATGGAAAGGGAGTGAGGGTTATATGTATATAAATTCTAGAATAAAATAGATAAATTTTATGTCTTGATGAATACCCTTGGAATTGAAAATAGATTTGGGTATTCACATAAATAAAACAAGAGAATTTCTTGATAAAAAGAGAAAGATTTTGAGACAAATATTTTGTAGCATAACAGCCACATGACATGTTTTTTTAGAAAACATTAAAAGAGAGGGGACCAGGATCAACCACTAAGAAATAACTCATAATACTATATAGGAACATAATAAAATATAAATAAGAACATGGTATGGATATTTGAATGACATACCACATGGAAAGGAAACATGAAATAAAAGGGAAGATGTTATTTCTTTTACGAAAATTCGGCCGCCTAACAGCGTCAGTTAAAAATCCATAAAATCAGTTGACGAGATGAGAAAGGGTCTCTAATCATTCTAAAATAAAAGTTACAGAATGAATTATATATAAGAACATACCTCCACATAAATAAATGGAACTAGAATGCATAACATAAAGGAAGTCATTACTTAAAAGAGGAGGGTGAAAGGTTCCCTTACCTTGAAATGTAACTTCGAAAGCTCAAAGGTTGGGACCATGTGGTTATTGAGGGAACCTTGGGAGGACTCCTTAGGAGGTAATAAGACTATAACTTCGTTGAGGAGTAATTTGGAATGAAATTAATGAAGGAATGGGTTGGTATTTATAGCAAAAGTGAGAGAATATTTAATTAATTTCCAAGGGACACCTCATCGGTGGTATTGGAAAAACCATGGGTTTGATCATGGTATTTGCACATAGTATTGGCCACTTGGGACACCTCATAAATTATCTTACTATTCATAAGTCTAATAGAATTATTGCATCATTAATTATGTCATTAATCACACCGAAATTCAAAATAGTAATTTTACTATTCTTCAAAAAATAAAACATTTTATAAAAATCTCATAAATTCACCCTAACCTAATATCGATTCTATGAATTCAAAAATGAACTCAATTTTATTAAAATATTTTTCTAAATATTTTTAATTTAAATTTTAAATAAAATCATTATTTATTCAAAAAAAAACTCTAAAATTATAACTACTTTTGTAACACCTTGAAAAAGTATTCAAGGTCTCATAAAAATCGTATAACCATAATACAATAAAGTAAAAATTTATGATTACATTTTATGAAAATAAATTTTAATTTTAAATTATAAAATTAATTATAAAATTGTAGATAAAATATTTATGACATTCAAAAATACCAAAACTTATACTATGATCGTTTTTTAACTTATAATATTTATAAATTATATTTATACATTCATGGGTGAGGTTTCTATTTTTTGGGCCAATTTACTATTCATAAGAGTATATTTCTATTCACACTTTACTACTCTTTAAAAATTAAGTTGATCTTATTAGACTCTAAATTTCTTACTGGTCACAACTATAGAATACCATTTTTTTAAAATAATTTTACATTATTAAATATTTAAAGTATACAAAAAATACATTAAAATACTCTTTTTCCAAAAATCATCAATAATATGAATCTTTTATAAATTCATCCTACATTTATCCAGACATTTGAAATTCACAAATTTAACATAATAAGAAATAACAGTTTTATTTATAAAAAAGGATTACACAACGTAACTATGGTCTTGTTACGTATCCCCTTATAACACTTGCATAGGACCTAAGTGTAAGATGTGCTATGGTGATAGAATCTTGGGGCGGCTTGGGAAACATTGCCCAAGTGGTGATTTCTATCATCTTGAACTTCTCTCGAAGGTGATTCCGTTTAAGCTTCACATGTTGGAGTTCGGATTGAGATTTGTCTAGAGAAAAGCCCAGTGATGCAACCTCCTTCCCAAGCTCTGACACATGGGTTTCGTATGTCCCATGTCTATTGGATGAGTCCATCGACTCTTTTTTCTGTATTAATTAACCATGATCACTTTTATTTATAAACAATAATCATAACATTAAGAATTTAGTTTCCAATGGTTATATTGACCAACAGTCATATAATAGTCAAAATTTAATGGTATTATTTTAATTCTACTCACTTAATTAATTAAAGGATATAGTTTTGTTGAGTATAAAATAAAATAATACATAAAATTCTAAAAAAAATATTATTCAAAAGTTCATGTCATTACATTATTCCCCCCTTAAGAAATTTCATCCTCAAAATTTTAACTCATACCCTCAGAAAAAAAAAGGTATGGGTACTTCTGCCTCATATACTCCACTGGTTCCCATGTGGCTTCTTCGCATTTGGGGTTCCTCCACAACACCATAACAAGGTGGGTAGTCTTATTGCGTAGAACCATGTCTCTACGATCAAAGATATCTACCAGCTACTCCTCATAAGATATGTCATGTTACAGTTGTACCACCTCTAGATTTAGTACATCTGAAGGTTCAGATATATACTTCCTCAAAAGGGATATGTGGAAGACATCAGGAACCTGTGTTATATTTGACGGAAGTGCAAGACGATATGCCACTTCTCCCACGCGATCAAGGATTTCATAGGGTCCAATGTACCAAGGGATGAGAATCCCTTTCTTACCAAACCTCATGACTCACTTCCAAGGTTAAATTCAATGAAATACTTTTTCACCAACATCAAACTCCAAGTCCCTTCGATGGTTATCAGTATAGATCTGTTGCCGACTTTAAGCAACCTTAATGTGTTGCTGGATGGCATGGACTTTTTCTGTCATCTCTTACACAATATTGGGCCCAATAAGCTTTATCTCCCCTACTTCATCCCAACAAATGGGAGTTTTACATTGCTTCCCATATATAGATTCATATGGTACCATTTGAATTCTCAAGTGGAAGCTGTTGTTATAAGATAACTCAACCAAAGGGAGATGTTGATCTCATCCACCTTCAAATTCCATTGAGCATATTCTTAGCATATCCTCGAGTGTTTGAATAGTCCTTTTAGATTGGACATCAGTTTGGGTTGATAGGACATATTGAAATTAAATTTAGTTCTCAGAGCATGTTGAATACTTCTCCATAATTTTGATGTGAACATTGGATCATGATCAGATACGATAGAAAGTGGAACTCTATGCAGCCTTACCACTTCCTTCATGTAAATCCTAGAAAGTTGATCAAGAGATAAATCTTCATGAATGGAGATAAAATGGACAGTCTTGGTGAGATGGTCCACAATAACCCATATCACATTTTTTTCCTTTGTAAGTTCTCAGGATACCAGTGAAAAGGTCCATAGTGATATTATCCCACTTCCATGCTTGTATGGGTAGTGGTTGTAATACCCCTTTTGGAAGTTTTCGCTCTGCCTTCACTTGCTGAAATACCAGGCACCTTTAATTATAGCCAGCAATCTCCCTTTTCATATTATCCCACCAATAATGATCACGAAGGTCTCTATACATTTTCATGCTTCATGGATATATAGAAAAGTATAGCTATGAGCTTCATCCATTATCTCCTTCTTTATTTCCGGAATAGATGGAACACATAGTCTTGTATGAAATTTTAGTACACCTTCTTGATCAATACAGGACTCAAAAAACATCCAATCCTTCACAACCTCAAATTTATTCTGTAAAAAAGGATCTTCTATCTGAGCATTCTTGATCTTATAT
Source organism: Viscum album (assembly GCA_963277665.1). Classification (NCBI taxonomy): domain Eukaryota; kingdom Viridiplantae; phylum Streptophyta; class Magnoliopsida; order Santalales; family Viscaceae; genus Viscum; species Viscum album. Next base: position 1,680,671,117 of record OY728161.1, on the reverse strand, counting down.
AGTAATGACGATTGATAAATCATTTGGGTTAGGTTTGATGATGTGCCTTCCCTAATAATTCCTATATCTAGCTTTACTAGGTCATTGATCAAAGGATCTCTTTGAATCCTCATCATGGAAAGACCAACTGGGTCTTTCCTGCTTAATGCATTAGCGAATTTGTTTGCTCTTCTGGGATGATAATGAATTGAACAATCATATTCTTTTGGAAGTTCCAACCATCTCCTTTGTCTCATGTTCAATTCCTTTTGTGTGAAAATATACTTCAAACTTTGATGGTATGTGTATATATCACATTTCTCCCCATAAAGATAGTGCCACCATATCTTTAGAGAAAAAAAGACCACATCCATCTCCAAATCATGCGTAGGATAGTTCTTCTCATGAGTCTTCAACTGTCGAGATGAATAAGCAATGACCTTTTCATTTTTTATGAGGACTCACCCTAGCCCTTTCAGAGATGCATCGCTAAAAATAACGAATCCTTCTCCACTTGAGGGAAGAGTTAACATGGGTGCAGTAACCAATCTCTTCTTCAGCTCTTGGAAACGTTCCTCACACTCCTTTGTCCTGATAAACTTGACCCCTTTTCAAGTTAACTTGGTTAATGGATTAGAAAGTCATGAAATTTTTTTCACAAACCTCCTATAATATCTCATTAATCTAAGGAAACTATAAATCATAGTTATTTTTGAAGGCTAAGGCCACTCCTTTAAAACTTTTGACTTTGCAGGGTCAACTGTGATTCATTCATTGGTAACAATGTACCCCAAGAAAGAAACTTGTTATGACAAAAATTCAAATTCTCTGATCTTCCCAAAAAATACTCTAATTACACAGAGTTTAAAAAATAACCCTTAAATGATCCTTATGGTCCTTGAGACTTTTAGAATATAGCAGAATATTATCAATAAAAACTTCCAAAAAGTTATCAAGGCATTCCTTAAATACTTTATTCATCAAATCCATAAAAATGGCAGGTACATTAGTCAGTCTGTAGGGCATAACAACAAACTCATAATGCCCATATTTTGATCGGAAGGCAGTTTTTTGCAATATCTTCATTATTAAACTTCAATTGATGATAACCAGATTGAAGATAAATATTAGAGAAGAATTGATCCCCACAAAGTTGGTCTAATAAGTCATCAATTCTTGGGAGAGGGTATTTTTTTTCTTTACTGTGATCTCGTTCAGTTCTCTATAATCAATGCATAGCCGCATTGATCCATCCTTCTTCTTCACAAAGAGAACAGGTGCTCCCCATGGAGACACACTTGGATGGATAAACCCCTCCTCTAAAAGATCTTGTAGTTTCTTCTTTAATTCCCCTAGATCCACAGTTTTCCATCCTATACAGGGTCTTTGGTGTCAGATGAGATCCAGGTACAAGTTCAATGGAGAACTCTACCTCTATTTCTGGGGAGGTCTGGGTAACTCCTCAGGAAATACGTCAATGTATTCCTGGATTATTGGGACATTTTATATCCTTAAAATATCATTTCCTTATTCTTCTTCACTGGTCAGCTTCATAAAGATAGAAACAGAATGTTCTTCTAGAAAAATATCAGGTTGAGATATCTCTCCTTGAAAGATAAATATAGGTTTTCCATTCAAGACTACTGAGATTTCCTTTCTTATGTATTTGATCTTAGCATTACACTTTGAGAGCCAGTCCATCCCTAGTATAATGTCGAATTCCATCATGGTAATGACTACTATATTTTCGATAAGATTGTTCTCACTAAATTAAATACTATATTTTCTAAACACTAAAGATTCTTGGATAATCCCACCAGTATTCTTGATTGATAGCTCTAATTTTAGAAATTTGGGCTTTGATTCTAAATTATTTGCAAACATAGAGGAAATAAAGGAATGCGTAGAACTATAATCAAACAAATTACTTTCTAGATTTGAAAGAACAAAAAGAGTACCTTCCACCACATCATTTGTCACTTCAACTTCACCTGTAGTGATTTAAAATGCATGACCTTGTTCCCTTGGATGATGCTGAGGCTGATGGTGATTCCCCTCCACTTCCCTTGTATTTGGACAGTGTTTGGCAAAGTGACCATGTTTTCCACACTTATATAATTGTACATTAGATAGGGCATGCACCATCTTCCCTTTGTCATTACTATTTAGGATTTGAGTCTTCACCTCACTACGATAGTTTCATGCAATATGAACATATTTTCCACACTTGTAGCACTTCTTGATCCTTAGAAGGCAGTTCCCCGAATGCTTCTTCCCACTTGTATTACACATGGGATGTTGCACTTTCTTTCCTCCTCTTCCTTGATCAAAAGTCCTCTCTAAGCTTGGATTCATATATCTTTTCTTGTCATTGGATTTATGAGACTGTTGTGTCTCACCAAACTCCAGTTTCACTTTCATCTCACTCTGCACAATCTCTTCATAGTTATCATACTCTCGGTTGGATAGATTCTTCCACAGATGAGGTCTCAGTCCACAGAAGAATCTATCAAACTTACCATTTAGATCCATGAAAAAGATAGAGGTGTAACGTGAAATCCTTGTGAAGTTCATCTCATTACTTCCCAAAGATTCATTCTCCTTTTTCTTTAGATCGAGAAACTCCTTATCAATTCTTGTTCTCATAGAATTAGGGAAATACTTACAGAAGAATATCCCTCTAAACTCTTCCTACTCTATAGCTTCAACCTGCACTCTTAGCCTTGTGTTTTTTATCATCTCCCACCATTGATCAACTTCTCCCTCTAAGCGGGAAACATCCAGGGTTACCTTCTCTTTCTCTGAACAGCCGAGCACAGAAAAGATCTTCTCTATAGAGTGGATCCACTATTCAGTAATCAATGGGTCGGTAGATCCACTAAAGGTTGGTTTCATTGATACATAAAGGACTCAACAAAATTTTGTTTCCTTTGGGGTGATATCGTTATCTTATCTTTATTCAAGTTATTTCCCATAACATGAGTTATTTGGTTCATAATTCTCATGAAATTTTCCATTCCAGCTTCCATCAGAGGGTTGTCAGTGCATGGTCCATCACGGTCACCATTTTCAAGGTTCCTCCTATTTCCCTCCATTTTCTAAAATAATAAAACCTTAGTTAGAAGATTATTTAATTTAAAAATCTTTTAACTATAAAGGATTTTATGTCTTAAAACTTCATGCTTAATCAATTATATTTCTCTACAAATACTTCATAATGATTCATAAAAATCATGTGATTGACCAAACATATCCCCCGGGAGTGTCAAACCAGAAGTGCAGCAAGGACCATTGTTGTGTACCAGGATATCTCGGGTCAAGCCCAAAACTCTTTGCTAGAGTTTTCACTCCTAGGTACATATGTTCCAGAGAAACACCCACTTCCTCATATTTAGATGTGGATTTATTTGTTCATAAATCACTAACATAATATTTCACCAAAATACTAGGAAGTTTTCCTATATTTAAACTTTTATATAGGGTTCTTCCTAAAGATTTCATAGCCTAATTTCCATAAATAACTAAACGATCCTTTGATACAAACTATGGAATCCCACCTATTTATTACATAACTTTTCATTACATTTTAAAAACAAAGAATCTTTAAAGTCTAGTGTCTTGGAAATCAAGAACATAAAACATGAAAACGTTATGAATTATTCTAATACAATTTTAAATATTAATTAAATTTTCATCCTAATTACAATTACTACAATGGTTTTTCACTAAGGTATCGTGAAACTTGTCATCTCCAGAGATTAATTCTTTTCCCAATGCATTGGAGAAATATCAGGGAGAACCCTTAATAAGTATTTATTACTATTTTATCCACATAGATCATAATAAAAAAATTCATAAATAACCCATATAGAATAAAAGAAATGGGTTTTATTTCAAAATCATGACGTTTTAAAAGTGCCTAAAAATAAGATCATTATGTAATTTATAACCCATGGAAAGGGAGTGAGGGTTATATGTATGTCAATTTTAGAATAAAATAGATCAACTTTATTTCTCAATGAATACTCCTGGAAATGAAAATAGTTTTTGTTATTCACATAAATAAAACAAGAGACTTTCATGAGAAAAAGACTGAGATTTTGAGACCAAAATTTTACAGCATAATAGCTACATGACATGTTTTTTTAGCAAACATTAAAAGAGACGAGACCATGATAAATCACTCAGAAATTAATCATATTATCGTATATAGAAATAATAAATTATAAATAAGAACATGGTATGGGTTTTTGAATGACATACCACATGGAAAGGAAACTTCAATGAAAAGTGAAGATGCGATTTCTTTTACAAAAATTTGGCAGCCTAACGACGTCACTTAAAAACCCATAAAATCAGTAGATGAGAGAGGAAAGTATCTCTCATAATTTGGAAATAAAATTGATATAAAGAATAATATAGAATAATATACCCCCACATAATGAAATGGAACTAGAATACATAACATAAAGGAAGTCGTTACTTAAAAGGGGAGGGTGAAAGGTTCCCTTACCTTGAAAAGTAACTTTGAAAGCTTAGAGTTGGGACCTTTAGTGGATTGATGACACCATGGGATGACTCCTTGGGAGGTAAATAGGATATAACTTCATTCAGGAGGAATTTTTAATGAAATTAATAAATTAATGGGTTGTTATTTATAGCAAAAGTGAGAGAATATTTAATAACTTTCCAAGGGGCGCCTCATCGGTGGTATTGGAAAAACCATGGGCTTTCCCATGATAGTTTCCTATGGTATTGGAAACTTGGGACACCTAATAACATATCTTACTATTCACAAGTCGACTAGAATTATTGCATCACTATTACATCATTAATGATGTCATTAATCACAATGAAACTCAAAACTGTATTTTTACGATTCACTGAAAAACAAAACATTTTATAAAAATATCATAAATTCACCCAAACCTAATATCAATGCTCTAAATTCAAAAATGAACTTAATTTTATTAAAATATTTTTATAAATATTTTTAATCTAATTTTTAAATAAAATCATTATTTATTCAAAAAAACAACTTTAAAACTATAACTTGTTTTGTGACACCTTGAAAAAGTAATCAAGGTCCCATAAAATTATCATATAACCATAAGACAATAAAGTAACAATTTATTATTACATTTTATAAAAATAAATTTTAATTTTAAATTATTAAATTAATTATAAAATTGTAAATAAAATATGTATGACATACAAAAATACCAAAACTTATACTGTGATCGTTTTTTCACTTTTAAGATCTCTAAATTATATTTATAAATTCATGGGTGAAATTTCTTATTTTTCCAATTTACTATTCATTAATATTCAGTACAATTTATAAGGGTATATTACTTTTCATACTTTACTATTAACTAAAAATTAAGGTGATCTTATTGGAATCTAAATTTCTTACTGGCCACCTCTATAGAAGACCATTTTTTGAAAATCATTTTACTTTATTAAATATTTAAAGTATACAAAAAATACTTTAAAATATCTTTTTTCCAAAATTCATCAATAATATGGAACTTTTATAAATTCATCCTACATTTATTGAGACATTTTAAATTCAAAAATTTAACATATTAAGAAATAACAATTTTATTTATACAAAAGGAATACACAACGTAACTAAGGTCTCATTACATATCCCCTTATAAAACCTACATAGGACCTAAGTTTAAGATGTGCTATGGTGATAGAATCTTGGCCGACTCGTGAAAAATTTCCCGAGTGGTGATTTCTATCAACTTTAACTTCTCCCATAGGTAATTTAGTTCAAGATTCACATGTTAGAATTCAGCTTGAGCTTGGTCCAAAGCAAAGCCCCATGATGCAACCTTTTTCCCAACCTCTGACTGATGGGATTCGTATGGCCCCAGTCTACTGAATGAGGCTATTGAATCTTCTTTCTATATTAATTAACCATGATCACTTGTATTTATAAACAATCATAATGTTAAGAATTTAGTTTCCAATGGCCATATTGACCAACGGTCATATAACAGTCAAAACTCGGTGGTATTATTTTAATTATAATCACTTATTTAATTAAACTATATAGTTTTTTTGAGTATAAAATAAAATAATACACAAAAATTTTAAGCAAATATTATTTAAAAGTTTGGGTCATTTCATTCATGGTGTGACATATATGTTTCACACCATGAAAAAAGTTAAATTCACTCTCAGATGCTTTTCTCCACTTCAAAACTTTTATTTATTTCATGGAATTCTTTTCATCTAAACATTTAATGATTACATGATGTGAAAGGTCAATTTTCATCTCTACAAGACTTGATTTTCCTTGGTTCTTTAGTTTTATTCCCTTGAAGTGCTCCTTGGCCATATGTATTTTTGGAAAACCTTCTTTTAAGTGGATATCATGATTATTTTCACTCCTTTTGTTAATATCCTATAAGTTATAGCATCTTGAAAAATATAAAGAAACATCATGTGCACATTCAGGCATTAACAATAAAAATCATCGTAGTAAATACATTTTATTACAAAAAAATATATAATAATTGAACTTATTAGATTAAATACTAAATAACTAAATAACTCATTCCATTCCATAATATAATTGTTAAGAACTCTAATAAATATATATTGGACCCATGAATTTATTATAATATTTCATTTGAGGGGTTATCATCCCCATATCTATGGAATATATCTTTCTCAAAGCCATACTCATGTTTATAAAGAATATAATCTTCATCTATTGAAAACATTTAGAAATTAGATCTCGTGTATGATGAGAATGAAACCATTGTATTGTACATGGAAAATAAATCATAGTGGAAATTTAATATTTTTAGTACTTACAAATGAGCGAGAAATTATAATTAATATAGATAACTTTACAAAAACGTTATATACTCAATAGTAAATGATTTATAGAATTGTTAAGTAACCAATAACGTGACATTATGACCTAGTTCATGAATAATATAACAATATTTAAAGTCTTAATAAATTACATGGTTTGTGGGATCCTCAGGATATCTAGAAAGGTACTATCATTGCAGTTATTTGTGTATATCAAAGAATTCTATTTATAAATTATATCATAGGACTTGTAGAATCTCATAAACTGGTATGTTTGAACTTATGGTACATGCCGAGGAATATATCTATTTCACATTGTGTTTTCTCTATGAAACATATGGTGTGGGGTAAATTAATTGACCTGAAACTTACATGGGTATTTTATGATATATGTTATCTCAAGAAATATGTAAAGTTACCAATCATCTCATGATTAATGATATTTAACTCAATGAAAAATAGTGGACTTCATAGACTCCTAAATACATTATTATTATCTCATAAATAATTTTTTTGTGGTAATTTGGATGATGTGAAAATTAATGTTTCATATAAACTATGTTTTTTCCAAAGGACAACACATTCTGTCATTTAGAAATTTACAGAATTAACATAATCATAACCATATGCATTTTAGCTATTACTACTACATAATCTGATTCCCTTCACACTATTTTATAAACTATCCAATGCCTATAACCTCTAGTCATATGTATTCAATCATTATTGATTTGGACTTTGTATTTTATTCCTATTCAACATTGTTCTAATAAACTGAAACAATTTCCACACATGAACCATCAGTAACAACTTATATTTTATATCATGATTTCCTTTTACTGTGCATCCATTCCTCCTCTAGGATTTATCATCATTGAAACCCCGACTATAGAATAGTAAAAATATGTGATTTCATTATAGAAACAATAACGATGGTGAATAAAATAACTTAATTTAATGAATAATGATTTCCCAACCAATCATATATGATTATTTCACACTAAAAAACAATTTTATAGATGTATAATATTGCGAATATATTATTATTTCTCACACCATATATTTTTTATTTGTTAATAAATATCCAAAAATTAATAATAGATTTTCAAAATGGAATTGTATCACATTCCCATAAAGATTCAATAAAATAAAATCATAAATGAAATTATTAAATGATTATTAATGGGGTATAGTTTATTTTTCCACAATTAAAATAACATTTTAATATTTACTATAAGATAATTTACTACAAAATAATAACTAATTAATTTATCACTCTTGATAATTATTAACATGTATTTCCACATTGAATTTGGATAGTTTTACTATAATAGTAAGTGAATTGAAAAGTTTAGGGAATGAGGTTATAGAATTTGAAAAATGTTATACCTTATTGAAAGAGTGTATATTCTTTCACATAAATTAAAAATCATGTCACCTTTCATAAATGTTGGATTTTGAATCTTCCATCTCCCATATGATCTATTATTTTCACCATAATGAATAAGATAATAAATTCTATTTTGAATTTTCTCCCCCAAGGTAAAATTATAGTCCTATTAAATTTTTTAATATAAATGATAGAAAAATGGGATAATTTTTGTTTTATTAACCTCGCATAATTATATAAATAATTACACCATCAATAATCTTAAATATTTACCTAAAAAATAAAAAATTAATAAACTTAAAATGATAAATCAGCTGCTTTCAACAATTCAACTCAATAAATCCTCTAATAATCCATTTTTTTGATACATATGTATCCAAACACTACATCACCTTCCATAATAAATATAAATATTTTTTTAATTTTTTATTGGTAAAGAGTTGTGTTATTCTATATATAAAATAAATAACCAAAAATTTTATCTTGTGGGTCAATAAAAATCACATAATTTATACCTCACCTAGGAAAATTAACTATTTTAATAAAGAAATATAATTTTTTTTAATAAAGGATATCTATAGGATTTATTATTACTAACATATATAGGAAAAATATTTACTTAATAAATATATTTTAAAACTAATCAAATCTCAAAGTATCCAATCATCATTCCAAGGGTAAATTAATTTTCTATGAAAAAAGAATGAAAATGAAAATATTTTAGAAGTTATTTACCAATTTTAAATTAAAATATTAATTATTTAGAAAACTAACAATTATATAAGTCTCATTATAGGAAAAATAAGAGTTACTATATCATATAACTATTAAGAATCTCTTATCCTTGAAAAATAATCAAACTAAGTTACTATTATGAGAATCTCTCTAATAAACTTTTTCCTAGGGAAACAACCCCTATTTAAATGCTCTTGAACTACCTTTCATGGGGTATGCCCAGAGATAACTTGGGAAATAACTATAAAGGAATAGAATATACCCTTCACCCATCATGATTTCTATTAAATTACAAGATCTATTATCTTGATATTATTTTAATAAAGCTTCTTAGTAGAGGAATAATTTTTTATTACTCTAAATTCAACAATCATATTCACCCAATTCCATAGTCACCTAAATGATGTCCAAATATAATTGATGAATCCAAACATGAAACCACTTAAATCCACCATGTAATGGTTTTTTCCTAATGATACCACCCATAAGAACATTACTTTTTCTATGTTTAAAAAATTTATAGATAATTCTCTATAGGAAAAAATCATTATGTAACAAATTCTTATACTAAGAAAATATTTGATATTCCACAAAAAAACTATATAATATATACATAGAAACATTATCAACAAGGTGTATTTTAGTTTTTTATCATGTTCTATCAATAATACTTGAACAAAATTCAACATACGTATTGAATAAAATGAAAAAACTTTATTTCTTAATACTTTGATATACATTAGTAAAAATATAACTTCAATAGTTTAATCTAAAAAATATCATATATGTTCATATAAACAAAAATTTTATTTTATTTTTTGTCTTTCATGAAATATAATGTTAATAATAACATTAAATGATTCAAAACTCTTTAAAATTGTAGTGTTATTCCATTAATCATCAATAAGACATTCCACCGCCAATTAATAAGGATATTACCAAACTAATCAGTTGAACCTAAAAAGTGTAATATAGAATAGTTTAATGTGCCTTACAACTTGAGAGACTAAAAATAGACCCCTAACGAAAATATCTATTATTGTGTACCACGAACTGATAAATTTTAGGAACATCTAAAAACTCTTATGAATGTATACCATAGATGACCATGATCCAATGATGAAATACCTTGTAAAAATATCAATCAAGATACTTATTTTATACACAATGGTAAAATCATTATTATCTTGGTAATTTAAAGGATTTGGTATACACCACTGTGAAAAAACATTTTTTCGATTTCATTGTAATATCTGGTCTTATAAGATCACTCAATAATCATCATCATTATAGACTCTCCAACTAAAAGGGTGCATGGGAAACCACCATCAATTGATGGTGTGAATATTCCCCATCTCCCATCAAGAACCAACATGTTCACGGATATCTATTCAATAACCTCTTTCACCAACTAAATATGAGATTCCTTACTATTGGTACCAACCACCATACTATTACTACACCACATTGATCAAGATAACCTTCACATCATCAAGATTTAATTAGAACAATTTTTAACATAAAAAATCATTTATACATATATAATGGAACACAATGAGGGATAACTATGTGCCCCCCCCCCAAGAAGTTTTTTCACATTCTATCGTAATCCTATAGGAAAACCGCATCAAGACATATAGGCCATGATTTTATGATAACTTTTTTATTTGTAACTAGCTATGATTTCATGGTGGATAGATTTATATTATATAATTAGGGGGTCACTTGTGACTAAAGGTAGAAATTATTTAATCTATTAAACTACATACCATCATTTAATGACATAAATGGGTAACAAATCCATATAAATAATGATATTATTAGTTCTCATATTCACCATGGTGGAATCACATAAAATATATCTTTCTAAAATAAGAATGGAATCACATCATCGGAAATTTTTAGTGTAATATGAACACCAATAGTGTAGATCCTCTTAGCTGATAATAGTTTACCATATGATGTTTTAGATAAGTATGTATTTCTTAAAAAATAGAACACAAATCGTATACTTGAACACACTGGGTGTTATCTTACTATATCTATCAATTTATTATATCCATCCAAATCCACTTTTATATACATCTCTACTAATCAATTGCTAATTGAATACATTGATGGTGAGTGTGTATTAGATTATTATCCACCATTTTCATCCCCTTCACATATGGATCCTTTACTAAAACTGATTCATAAATATTTCTCTATTTTTATAATAGAAGGATCCCTAGTCTTTATGTTAGTTCTAATTAGGTTGTTATCAAATGAAACCTCTTTTTTTCACCAAGAAATATTATTTCATGTTCCTTAATCCAATTTCAATCTCTATGATGAATATCATTCCCACCATCACTCATTCAGGGACTCTAACATAGATGGAGTTGAGTAATTTCATAAACCTATCCCAATTGTTCCCTATAGAAGCCCCAATAAAACTACTACACTTGATAAATTCCTTTATGTATTATGTATAGAAAGTACCTAAAGAGGATTTTGAGAATAAATATTATATAGGAATTTCTATGTTTCCAAAGAGTGGGTCCAACTGCTATTAAAATAGAATGATACTAAAAATATCTAGATATAACTACTCATGACCGAGGGTTGAAACGCCAATTGTGGTATTATAGTCCCACAACGTGTTCAATAAAAATGTTTCACACTAAATCATCACTATATAATTTACGGTAATCAAGAATTTATAATTAATTATTCAATGATTTTCTAAAATACACATAATATATATGTGACTAACTCTAACAAACCCTTTAACACCAATAAATTCTGGTCACCTGAAAGTTATCTACATAGTTTTAGAAGGAACTATCATATACAAAATATGTTCTACACAACCATAATGATTATATGATCATACTCAAATCTAAGGGAAAATTAATCCTGTAACTAAGTCTCCCTATAACTATATTATCTCTCAGATGATTAGTGGTGGGAGGATTTGCAATGACCAAATTTATAAGATTATCTATATATACATACATATATATATATATATAATATCTATTGTAACACCTGACTAAATTTAATTGAGAAATATTATAATTACTCAAAAATTATAATCATTAATAGATAATATTAAAATAGTCAATTAGAATAGTGAAAATCATTATTTTTTATTGATTAATATTTTTATAAAAAAAGATACCATTCAAGGAATAATTTATCTTTTATCCTAATAAATTAAGTTTTTCACAATTAAAATTTTATTATAACTGGGAATATATATTTATAAACTAATATTTCAACATTGTATTCTTTATATATATGTGTGTGAAATATGATTAAAGACACTTGAAGTTTAAAAATTAATTTTCATAATAAACATGGTTTCTTTTTAAATTTAGTATGTTCATCTAAATATGTAAATATATATATTTGATAATTTTAATATGAAAAAATAAGGTCACTTTTAAACATATATTTTCTAAATTAACCTAGATTTATTTTTTATTTTCTATGAAAATAATTGATTTTAAGGTGAACAAATAAAAATACTATTTTTGCTAAAATCATAGATTTTTTACTATATTAACGTTAGAATATATATAAAAAAATTTACACCATTTTTCATCATTATATATTTATTTAAGGAGTAAATATATAGATATAATACTATTATGTATTTAAAAAATATATTTTTAACAACATACGTAATATTTTCCCATTAAAATTGTTTTTGGTATTTTATTTTAAATAAATATTATTTTGTTGAAATTTTTTTCTCACTTGCTATTAAAGACTAGAACCATTTTTATTAATAAACCAATTTAGTTCATTAAAATCAATTACATTGATAATTTTATCAAAAAATGTCACGAACTACCTTCACCAAGATGAGGGAAGCGGCAAAAAACTTCTAGACCCTTCTTTCATCAAGTTGAAGGAGAGATAATGACCTCTGACTCCCACCTTCAATAGGCCCTAGAGTGACGACTAGCACCAAGGGTATAAAATCTCACATAGTATTGAAGTAATTACCCATTTTGTAGAACTATATTGGGGGATAAGATGATAAATCCCAAAAAACTCCAAATATATAAAGTAAAAGTAAATCCAAAAACCCTTTTTCCACATGCATGTTCAAAATAAAGTGCTACAAAGTATAGGAAAACTCTGAAGGAGAGTACCAAAAGAAAGAAAACTAGAAATAAAAATTGTCTTGGCACCGAGCTAGTAAGATATGGCATTGTCCTTAAAGTCCTCCTAGAAACCTGAATGATGTTTTATAAACATTGGGTGAGTATACATGTATACTCAGTAGGGAAATCCAAAAGCTCTTGTGCACAAGTGGAGAGACATTCTATTGCCCTGTGAGAAATAGATATAACCAAATCACCTAGAAATTAAACTATCCACCCAACCTCACCAAGGAACACTACCCAAATAATGAAAGTAAGGTAAAGCAATAGTAATAGCACATCAATATTTGGGTACCCTGCACCACTTTCCTACGGGTTATTTAGGACATCCTATGTATCAGACCTCTGCCACAGATCCCACTACAGTCCCAGTGCCGACCCCAACAACAACCTTATGGGCCATCCCAATCCCACATTTATCCCCCCTATAGACACCTTGGCCAAAACAACCACACAAAACCAAACCCCCAGACACCTAGGCCACAACAACCACCACCATGCCCAAATATACCAAGGACAGAACAACCACTACCTCTCACGAAGACACCTAGGACTCATCCCGAATAAACTTGGGAGACAAACCTACCTAAACACACCAAGGCCAACAACCACAACACACCCTTCCTGAAGATTCTTGGTCCATAATGAACCTTATGTCGTCACATATTTGCCTAATAGTCTTGATGTACCTGGGATAGGGAGAGGAAATGAGATAATAACCATCCACTCATAAGAATGTTTGGAAAACACCCTCCCCCATGAAATGGGGGTTTTCAGAACAAAGTTCTCAACATAGGTGGGTGCATATAAGAATCAATATAACTAAATTTTATAATTATAGGTAATCAAGCATGCATCCCAAACTATGAATCCCAAAACCAACAACCAGTTGATACACAACAACTCTTGTTGTCATCCCTACTTACACAAGTATACGAAAGCCACAACCACATCACAACCCATTTCTAGAATATAGTTCCCTTTTGTACCCATTATCATTATCATGTTCAAATGAATTTTTTTAAATATTACTCCACTTCCAGGAAACTAATAGGAACAACCACTAGCCAAAACAAAAACTGAAAGAAAACAACCATGAAAATGTTTAGGCATTCACACTCGATTCTCTTGTAAGTATCCACATAAAAAGGTTTCTTTTAGATCTCTCGAAGTACTGGAACCAAACCAAGACCCAACATATTGGATCCACAATATTTATTGTCATCTTTACATAGCCCAAGAGTCACAAACCAACAACCTCTCAACAAGAGATTCCATTCCCAATCACGTTACCCCACAAACATTAAACGGAACAACCAGTCATATCATCATAACATAGAAAAGAAGTTTTTGATATTTATCCAACACCATTCATTAAGTTTATTAATTCCATTGGTTAACCAAGGTGATAACATAAAGTTTTTTATTCATTAATAATCCATTTAATCAACCAATTTTACATGATTAACTTTTTTTATGTTACAGTCATTCAATCACAAGATTATCTAGAAAACAGAGCTTCGTTAGTGCGCAATAAAGGACCACCAATGGCTATGATTTCTAGTGGACATAATCCCATACAATTCACAACATAACAAAAAAGGTATAACCCAACAACATCATCAACTTTCCCATGCCTTCATTCTTAAAATTCCTTTTATTATCTTCATTAAAGTTGGTTTCATATACATCCAGAGGGAACATCATCATACCCACCATGCATAATTCACGTAAAAGAGAGACCAAGAAAAAACCCCTACTTTGATGATCATGGATTTATGTTTCCTCCTTCCACCAAGAACTATAGTCGTGCATCAGGAAACTTCAAGAAGAACTGAACAGGAGGTCTCTTCATGCAGGAATGACTAATATCCAGAAGTGGGACTCTAAGAAAACCAAGTGAAAAGAAAAACGACCAAGGAAAATGAATATCTTGGTGTGATAAAAGGAATGATCCTAGAGGTATGGGATGTGAAATCTCGATGTTCTTAAAAAGAGGATCATGGTCAAACCAAATGGCTGGGTGGTTTCACATGTTATAATTAAATGAGATTTAATAATTATCCTCTGAGATGGTGGATATAATGGTTATGAGTTGATATATCAACTTTAAATGGAGAAAACACAAAACAGGGGAGAAACTGGATACACAGAAAGGGTATTATATAGATAAAAAACCACATGTTTTGGTAAATCCAGGGTTTCCCCACTCTTAGTTTGTTTAAGATACCATTTATGGGCTTAAATATGGCCTTAAACTACATTAAAAGAAGTATTAAATCAGAAAAATTAATTATGGGAAAAATAGGGGAAATAACCCTGACACCCCACTGTGGAACTATTCAGGTGTGGCACCGATTGGTGAAACACTGATAAGTGACACCACAATGACACCCTGCCACTAACATCGATGCCTTCTTGACTCACCGATAGTGTCTAGGATACCCAAAACACTATAATTGGAAAATTAATGGACTACGAGGGTTTGGTCTATAACATTAGATACCTCTCAAACTATTCTCTCCCTCGAGAATTCAAGAGTAGACCCAAAGAAAAGAGAGGGGTACAAACAACCACCTCGAAAGATACCTCTTAGGGACAACCACCAAAGATTTATTCTAAAGCTGGAATAAAACCTTAACATCCATGGATGCCAATCTCACATCTATCTTTTAAAAAATCATAGAACACTATGTAACCACACAAACACAAATTCAAACCATCTAGAAAAATGGATTAGGTAGTTCCTTACTCATGTCAATATATTATTTTCTTTGGGAAAAACTAACTCACCCACATGGGTTTAATCAAATCCACATTAATTTGTATTGATTAGAAATCAGGTCCTCTCCTCCCCGTGGTCAGAACTTTTCACACATATTCAAAAAACAAGGGAAAACTCATCTCATAGAAAAAAAATTCTGATCATTACATCACAACAAAGCATAAAGAAAACACAAGATCAGAACTTAGAACAACTCTGGGTACTAGGCATGAATATGTGTCTCCTATTCCCAGGTACTCTCCTCAAGGCCACCATGCCTCTACAATACATGAACCAAGGGAATGTTCCATCCATAAATCCCTTCTCCTAATTATCCTTGATTCTCACTGGTCGCTCCATGAACGTTTCATCATCCTTAGTATCCAACTCTCCCAAGTCTAGCACGTTGGAGTAATCATGTTGATATCGACGGATCTGAGATACATGGAGGTGGTAACACCAACTAATATTCCACATCTCCAACTCATCCCAACACCTTAAAGAGTCTGATGAACCTGGGAGAAAGCTTAATTCCCCTGCTAAATCTCCACTGGCCATACCAAGGGGAGACATTTAAGAAATCATGGTATCCAACCTCGAACTCTAAGGGTCTCCTCCTATGATCATCATATGACTTCTGTAAGTATCTTTCTACCTTTGTCCTTTCATGAACATGTTGAACCTTCTCTGTCGTGCTCTGCGTACCTCTGGGCCCAGAACACCTTCCTCCCTAACCTCTGTCTAGCACACGGGTGAACGACATGGTCTTCTGTACAAGAATTTAAATGTTTCCATTCTAATGGTAGAGTGATATCTATTGTTGTATAAAAACTCTACTAGAGTCAAGTGTCATACCCATGATCCTATAAAGTCCAAAACAAATTACCATATCATATCCTCCAATATTTGGATGGTACTCTCTTTTTCCCATCTGTTTGAGGGTGTAAAAAAGTGTTAAGGCATAGCTAGGTGCCAAAATAACATTTTAATCCCTTCTAGACTCATGAAGTAAAGCATATATCCTGATCCTAAACGATGGTTCTAGGAACTCTGTACAGCCATAGAACTTCACCCACATACTTTTGTGCACAGGAATCTACTACACTTGGCTCATTAACTACTAAGAAGTGAGCCAATTTATTCAATCGATCTACCACTACCTAGATGGCATCACAAACTCCCTCATACCTGGGTATTCCTGTGACAAAATCCATCGAGATTTCATCCCACTTCAACTCGGAAACGTCTAAGGGGTGCCGCAGACCATTGGGAACATGGTGTTTATCCTTCACCTTCTGACACATGATGAATTTCTCCACAAACCCTACCACAGCCCATTTCACTCTAGGTCATCAAAACTGATCCCTCCAAGCCTCAATACATCTTGGATACTCCTAGATGTACCACTAGGGATGATCTATGGAACTCAATGTGAACTCCATCGTGAATTTCCTCCAGAACAAATATATTTCCATGGAATAGCATTTGATTATATCTATCCTCCAACCATCCTTCCAAAGCATCACCCTGGCTAACATGATCATGTATCACTTTGACCTCTAAGTCTCCCAACATAGACTCCTTCACCTGTTGTACTATGGAATTCTACATTGTCATCTGGAATAGACATCCTCTGCCATCCTCCACTCTCATGCCCATATGTAAGGAAGACAACTCCTCCATTACATTCCAAGAATCTGCTAACTTCTGAACCACATCCATTTGTGACTTCCTTATCATGTCATCATCCACAACATTCCCCTTTATTGAGGTGTAGGAGATCTTGAAGTCATAATCCTGAAGAATTTCCATCAACCTATACTGTGGAAATTTCAAGTCTCTCTGGGAGAAGATATACCTCAGGATCTTGTGATATGTGAAGACCACGAAGCATTCCCTGATGATATAATGATGCCACAACTTCAGTGTGAACCCAACTGCTTCAAGATCTTGATCATGGGTGGTATAGTTACGTTCATGAGACCATAACTTCCAAGACCTATAAGAGATCACTCATTGATGCTGCATCATCACACACCCCAATCCTAAAATAAAATCATCATAGAACATTTCAAACGTTACCCCTTCCTCTGGAAACCTCAACAATGGGGCACTGACCAGCATCCCTTTTAGATAACTAAAAGATTACATGTACTTCTCACTCTATTCAAAATCCTGTTATTTTCTGTTCAAGGTCGTCAAAGGTGATACAACTTGAGATAATTAGGGCACGAACCTTCGGTAGTAACCTTCCAGTATTAGGAAACTACAAACCTCTATCACGTTCTTGGGTGTTTCCAATGAAAAAACAACTTTAACCATCAATGGGTCCACTAATATTCCATGTTTTGACACCACATGTTCAAGTATGTGCACCTTTGGTGTCTAAAAATTTCACTTGGACAACTTCATGTAGAGATGGTGGCGTCAGAGGACCTCCAAAACTATCAGTAGATTCTCAGCATGATCCTCATCCAACCTTGAGTAGATCAGGATGTTGTTGGTAAAAACTCCCACAAACCGGTCTAAATACTCGTGGAAAACAGATTTCATGGGCCCCATGAACACAACTAGTGCATTTACAATGTCTAACGGCATGACCACAAACTCAAAGTGCCCATATCTGCATCTGAAAGTAATCTACTAGATGTCACTCTCTTTCACCCTCAACTGGTGATATCCAGACCATAGGTCAATCTTAGAAAATCAACATGCTCCCTTCAACTATTCAAAAAGGTTTTAGATCCTCAAAAGGGGTTAATGGTTCTTGACTATTACTTGATTCAGTCTTTGGTATTCTATGAACAGCCCGAGACCACTATCTTCCTTCTTTGAGAACAAGACTAGAGCACCCCATGGTGGCACGCAGAGTGGGATAAAACCCTTATTCATCAAGTCATCAACCTATATCCACAACTCATAAGGCTCCATCCTATAGGGATCCATCAAAATCAGACGAGCACCAGGTTGTAAGTATATCCCGAACTCAACATCAAGTCAAGGAGGTAGAGTCACAACCTCTTCAGGGAAGGCAACCTGGAATTCACTAACCATATGATATTATTAATATTTTCATAACTTTTTATATACTACCTTCACTTATTTTATATGTAATTTTCATAATTTGTGTCAAATATTATTGTCTAAATATTAAATATAATTTTTGAGCATTATTTTAATTTATCCAGATTAAAGTCAGTTTAATTTTTTAATAATAACTATCACCCAATTGATACAATTTGTGGGGTTCTTATTTTTTATGATTCCTTATTAAATTTAAAACATATCCTTAGAAATAATAATTGTACAATTCTTACATTTTTAGTGTCATATAGACTACACAAGAAGGCCCAAAGAATTTGTGATGCAACTGGACCAGCTAATAAGGTTGAATTACTAGGCTCAATACAGAAGTAAAAATTACTTTATTATCCTCCAAAGTTAGGAGGAAAATGAAAGGAGTCATGGATAAAACTTTTAGGCACCAACTCTAATAACAAGAGGGCCAAATGATTCTATGAAATCTATCCCACCATTCTATCTGGGAAATGAAATCAGCACACCAAAATTGACTTTTCTTCTAATCTACACAACAATTCGAGATGATATTATATAGTGTGAAATAGGGGATATATGTAAACGACATTTTTGAAGAAATCATTTGGATTTTAAGTCATCTTCCAATTCAAAAGTCCATTCACATTTCGGACATCGAAAAAGCACGGATAGAAATGGACAGTTTAACATTGATTATGAAAATTGTCATAACATTGGCTCCATAACTCCAAATGTATGAAACTTTTTACAATATACTTACAACATTAATATATAAAACTTTTAAGAATAATATATCTCCAAATTCTTCTCTATGAAATATCAAATTGGTGATGCAATTGGAGGGATTGTTTTGGAATGTAAATAGTTTACTTCATCGGGCTATAAATACTTCCCCCTCCTCTCCTTGAAAAAGGTTGGAATTTTAGAATAGAAGATCATACATTGGCATGACCGAAGCCTTAAAAATGTCTTTTTAGTACCTTCCATAATCAATTTTTCACTTTAGATACCCTTCCTCCTCTCTTTGTTTTCATGTTCTTTTGTTTTCTTATTATTTGTAATCGTGTAAGTCTATTTTCATTTCAATCTAATTTTAATGCATTTTTCTTATTGTTTATCTATTATTCTCATCCAAATACAGTTAAATAATATCAATGGTCTTAAAATAGTTTAAATACCATTGAATCCCATTCACTTATTTTGCTTTCTCATTCAATCTAAAGTCTATATTTAATTCCCCGCACCGTTTGTGTGTGTGTGTGTTCGGCGCACAACTCTTTTCTTATCCCATGTTTTTTATTCACTTATTAAATCATCATCATAAACCTAATATACTATATTATTAATCCTTTTAATATATAAGTAAATATATCATTTGGTTGAATCAATATTTAGGGTTTTTAAGTGATTGAGAGTATTTTCTCGATGAATATTCTTCAAATTAACACTGTGTATATTGGAATTAACATGTCATTGATTAATGACTTGTTTTGTTTAACATGTGGTATTCATGGATTATTAGAACCATAAATACACTAACATCAACATGTAATAATTGATATTGTAACTCTATGTTATGTTAATTCTTGGATTAAATCCTAAACACTTAGGAATTCTAGTCAACGTCATCTTGAGAAGTGGGTGTTAATTTAATGCAATATAAAGAAATGATCAAGGATATCACAAGATCAACTCTTTAATAATGAACTCACCTAAATATTTATAAAATTGTTAAATCAAACATCATCCATAAATTATTTCAATTATGCTTTCAAAATACCCCCCCCCCCCCAAATCAAAATACAATCAACTAAAAACAATTGACTATTAAAAAGTATCATCACTGAGGATTTGACCTGAGTGCTGCTATACAAATTAGCAGAGTACCGGAACCTTGAACGGTCAATAGGTGAAAATATACCATGCTTTCAAATGAAATAATTGTTAGGGATGGTGAAATTAAGTATTCATTAGTCTCTAAGTATTGTAAAAAAACAAAAAAAATAAAATTTAAAAAAAATATTGAAAAAAAAAGCCTAAATAAAAACTCTTCTTCCCATAAAAATCATAAATGGAAAAAATAAAACAAAGAAAAACCCGTCTTCATATTCCTTCCAAAATCTATTTGAATTCTCGTAGCCTCCCAAAAAATCCCTTGGATTTTTTTAACCCTGAAATTGATAGAACTCTTCGCCAACATTGGAGGAACATTAGGGATAATCAAATCATTCAAGAACCAGTCTGGGTCCAACCAATAGAATTAGATATGGATAATCCTAGAAAACAAACACTTAAAGAACTTTTTTCCCCTAATATTAATTACCAAACCCTTGGTATTAAATATCAAAACATAAAGGCTAACTTTGAACTCAAATAAGTTCTGATTCATCTTCTTCCTCATTTCCACGGGATAGTTGGTGAGGATCCTCATCATCACCTCAAATAGTTCAAAGTGGTGTGCTCTACCATGAATATTCAAGGGGTTTGTAAAAAAAATCAAACTCTAATCATTCCCTTTATCCCTAGATGACACTGCTAAGTCATGTCTCTGCTGACTCCCTTCTGGTTCCATAACAATGTGGAATGACCTGAAGCAACTTTTCTAATAAAAATTATTTCTTACTTCTCATACTGCTTTTATCTAAAAATAAATAAGTGGTATCCATCAATTACCAAATTAATCACTCCTTGAATACTAGGAGAGGTTAAAAAAATCTTGTTTTAACCTACCCACATCACCAAATCTTGATCCAATACTTCTATGAGGGTTTATTAGATATGGATATAACTCTCATTTATGCTACAAGTGGCGGTGAAATTGTTGATAAAACTCTCACAGCTACAATAGATCTCATAAGAAACATGGATACAGAGACACAATAATTCCATACTCGAGCACATGTTCAAGTCAAACAATCTCAAGATAATAAATCGATAGAGCCAAAAAAGATGACAGAGTGGATGAGGGAACTTACAGGTCTTGTGAGACAATTAGATGTGGTGGACAAAGACCCAACCTCATCATCTACACAATCTCTATTCCCTAGACCAATCAAGAATTGTGGAATATTCATCTCCCCATCTCATCCAACTAACACATGTCCACAAAATCAATAGGATATATCTGATTCATCTGGACCAAAGGAGCTCAATGCTACATATGATCAGCAAAACCCCAACCCTCAACAATCTGGTTAGTTTGTTAGAAACTTCAACCAACACCATTCAAATCCCTTGTTTTCTACCTAAAACCCTAGCTTGAGATATGGGAATCCCATTTCTTATCCCCCTTCATTCCCTCATCAAAATTCAAACTAATTACATTATGGTCAAGGTGTTGGTAACTTCCATCAACCTTATCCTTTTGTTCCTCAACCTCAAAGAAACAATACTCATCCTAGATTCCACTATCCTAGTGAGACTTACCAATTCCCAAACCAATACAATCTCTTTACAAAGAAAAAATCATGGAAAACCCAATTCGGGAAAAACCTCTTCTTCCAAGCAACCATAGGAATGTGTAGTGGAAGATATTTCCTACTTTACCCATTCCAAACTCAAAAACATTAAAACATAAATTGGTCAACTTGTATCACACCTGATCCAGAAAAACAATCAAATTATTCCCAAGTCCCAGCTCAACCATTACCCAACCCCAAGGTTAATATAAGTGAAATTGCACTTAGATATGGGAAGAAAATTGTAATGCCTCAAGATAAGTCCTCCAACCCCCCTTTGAATGTAAACCTTGAAAATGAAAAGAAAAAGAAACTTGAAAAGGAATATGAATCCATTCCCTCACCTCCTTCCATTTCACTTAGGAATCTAATTATTTTCCCTCAAGTTATTTCTAAATCAAGGAAGTCCCTTGAACCTGATCCGGAAATTCTTGACATCTTTAGATGTGTTGAAGCCAACAAACCCCTCTTATATTCCATAAAAAAAATCCCTAAGTATTCCATGATTCTTCAAGAATTGTGCACCCAAAATAGGAAACTTAGGACCATCAAAAATATTTCCAGCCAGCAGTATATTCATATAAAGTGGAATGATCCAGGGACCTTTATGATTCCATTCCAAATTGTAAGTGCCAACTTTGATGATGCAATCATAGACCAAGAAGCTTAAATTAATTTCATGCCCAAATACATATTCTCTAACCATGGTATTAGTTCCTTATATCCAATAGGTGTTCTCATTCGATTGGACAATCAAAGCACTACTAGTTCTGTGGGTATAATCGAGGATGTCCTTGTTCGTGAGAATGATCTTATCTTCCCTGCAGATTTCTATGTCCTTGACATGGAAGTTGAGACAAAATCTTCTCAATCTCCTATAATTCTAGGAATACCATTATTAATGATTGTGAGAAGCAATATTGATGTCCATTAGGCATATTATTCATGGAATTTGGTGGCCAGCTGGTCAAGTTCAACATTTTCCAAGACATGTGATACTCATCTGATGATCACTCTGCATTCTCAATACATTATTCGGAGGAAACTTTTGAGATTCAATTGAACCCCATTCAATCATGTTCATCATATTATAATGAGATAGAATCTTGTTAAATATTCACCATGATTAAAAAAGTTATAAATGGTGAATTTGATGTGGACCACTCATTCATAAACTCTATCAATATAGAGGATCTTGAAAACTCTCTTGAATCCCACATCTACTCTGATTTTTACTTCTCCACCTTGGATAGTATTAATGAAAATGAATATGAAGAAACTAGAATCCCTTCCCCCATTATTGTCTAACCCAAAAATGAGATATGATAATGATCTGAAACCTCTTCCTTAACACCTGAAATATGCATTCATTTTCCATGATCACTCATATCTTGTCATTATCTCTGCTTCACTTACTGAAACTGAGGAGTCCAAACATTTTCAGGTGTTAAATGAAAACAAAAAGGCCTTAGTTTGGACCCTATATGACATACCAGATGTAACACCCCAAGCTTCTACGGTACGCTTCTCTTTGAATAATGTGATAGCGTGTGTTGTACGCAACACCGAGTTCTAACAACCAATCAAACTAGCCGTTATGAATAGTAATACCTACTTTTTAAAATTATATATATATTTTATATTTCATAATGGACTTTATTTTTGGATTCGTAATATCTAATTTAGCCTAAGGTGAAATTTTGGTACTTTTCGGATAACTTTCATATTTTGATGAATAGTGAAAATTACTAAATTTTAATTAAAAACAACTTTTTTAATCATAATAATTAATAGTGATAAATTATGAATTTTAGTAGTTTTAAAGTATATTTAGAATATATTTTTACCATTTAATATAATGTTTGTCATTGGACATAATTTTACAATTAAACCGAACATAAACAAGTGTCAATCTTTTGATAGTTATTATCTCTTAAAAACACGCTTTTTGTTTTGACAACGGGAATTAATTTTAAATTAATTTCTGCCACTTATATGTTTTGAATTTAGGAAAATGGATTCCATATTTGGAATCAGGATGTTCAAATTGTGTAAATAGGTAACTTTTATTTTTAGACATTTTGAATAATTACTACGGTAAATATTTTATTTATCATGGTTAAGGGTAAATCCGGTAAATAAGGGTTAAAAAAAATAATATTATAATAACACTAAATTACCCTAAAACGTGTCTTAACCCTATTGGTTGATACATGGTAGACCATGGGCATCTTTGGGTCGTTTTTGGGACCCCATGGATCCACTTGTAAGTGATAATGACACTTTATTTTAATTAAGTTAAAATGAATACAAAAATGACACAAGCATATATCTTTTAGCAAAACAATTGTTACATAGGGTTATATATGTTGGATTTTAGATTATAAATATTAATTAGAAAGATAAAAATATTTTCTACATAATGATATTTTATTTATAATTTTTAGACATTAAATAATTTATTTTATTTATGACACAATGATGATGCAGTAATTACTATAATAGTGAAAAATTAAAATAATTGATATTATAAATACCCAAATAAATATAATATGAAACTTTTAATGAATTAAACTAATTTTCTAGGATAATATGATATATTAGGATTGATATAATTGACTTTTTTCGAAGTAATCAATCTTTTATGAGTTTCACAAAAATCAACTATTGAATAGTGTCAAAATTGACATAAAAGAGTTCTTAAAACAAATATTATATTATTAATTGATATTAAATTCATAAAAATCTAAGTTTCGGCCAAGAGACTTATATCATGATAGGTTAATCATTAATGGACCACTTGGGGGTCGCTTGGATGTATGTAGTAAGTTTATTAACCATATTATATAAAAATACAAAGAGACATTGTAAAAGTGAAACTAATTAACTTAGAGTTAATACTTAAAGATAAGGTTAATATAAGTACCCAAACCTGTCTAAATTCTTTTGGTTGAGTTTTTTTTCGACCCATCCCCACCTTAACCTTTGAATAATAAACTTTGGATCCATTAGAAACCGAATATGAATTTATTATAAATTAATATTTCTAGCTTTTCCAAAGGTGCCCCTCACCCCTCTTATAAAAGGGCACTCCTCCTTCTCATTTCTTCACACCTTAAAAGCCTTTTAGTTCAGCCAAACTCTACCCAAATACTCTCCCAAATTCCCTAACTACAACCTAGGGGCCTTAGTTTGTTCAGAAAGCCAACCTAAGGAGCCCTTTTGATTAAATCAAAAGGAAGAACCCGAAGAAGAGGTAATGATTTCACCACCCTTTTCTAAGTTCATTTCTTCTTCCACTTCTTCTTCCTTTGTTGTTACCATTCTAAAATAATAAATCCAGTATCATATATATACTGTGATGTTATTATAAATATGGTACAACCATATTCATTATTCTATCCACCCTTTGAATAACATGTCACCATACGTGCGTACGTACGGCTTACCGTCTCCACGTCGTGGTGTAATTGTTATTCAATATAATATTATTTGGATGGGTATAATAATGATGTGTAAATCATGTAAATAATAAATATAACATGTTAATGATTCTGTATATATGATATACCATCCATTTATATATTATTTTAATATCAAAAGAATGATATTGTCGCTCGTGCGTACGTACGGACTACCGTCTCCACGAACGCGATGAGATTCATTCTCCATCGTATCCATTCAAGTATAATTATCATTTGATGATTTAAAAAATGATGTTTAAGGACTTGATATCATTCTGGATATGAATAATATAAAACCTATCCTTTACAAACATGTCTTACGTGACAAAACATATAAAAGAAAACAAGTAAGTTAACACCCGAAACAACGATAATACTAAGATATTATTATCAAATCAATATTAAAAGATCATATATGATATCATATTAATGTATATGATTATTGTATAATTTAATAAAAATTATTTCACCATTATACAGGAGGTTAACCTACCCCAACCAAGTAAAAGTACAAGGTAAGGGTTATTTCACAATCTCTTCATTATCCGAGGTTGTTTATATGTAATAATTTACTGGGATCTCTTTATCATCCACATTCATGTTTTCTTAAAAATGTATTTCAAAACATTTTTTATTATTTACAAGAATATGGGTTAAAGTCATTTATACCCTTGGTTGACTTGTTATAAGAGGTTTATAAAGGAATCTTTCCGTCGTTTTCAAAACAAGGTCCTTTTTAACCTTTTCGACAGAATTAAGGTAAGAATGTTTTTTTTAACTTATACGGCGGGTGCGGCTATTTTCTGCCGTTATAAAATCTTCAATGCTTCCCTTATAAGCTTATAAGAATATTTTCAAAGAAAACGTTTTATTTTATATGGATCTTAAATAATTTTAAAATAAAAGAAGATATTTCTTTAAAAAGAATTTTGATTTCATCTATGTCAACATCTTTTGATGGATTTTAAGATTATTTGAAGTTGATTTATTATGATACAAAACTTCTATATTGTATTGAAGGTTTTGTGATATGTTTGACTGTGGATGTGATATTTTTATACCATTCATAGTTTATGGTGAAATTATTGACATTTTGTATGCTAGTTTTAATACGAATGTTTATGTTATGTTTAAACCTTTTCATATGGGAATGCATTGGACTTAGTAAGTGACGGGTGGAGCCCGCTATAGCTCCTCGATGCATCGGTAGGTCTCATGAGACAAACTATGTCTTAGAACAGGGCCTTGACAAAATCTTATTTGTAGTCTTGGCACGAGGCCTTGACTATGTGGTTATGATAGTCTGGCATTATGCATTCCAACATTATGAAAGTGGTTATTGATTTTTGCATGTGATTATTAGATTAGTAGAATATCCATGTGAATATGTAAATGGCATTATTTCATTTTATTTATGCCATACCATGTTGAAAGTTCATGTTTGAAAGGATTTTTTTTAGTTATACATTGCCTTAAATGTTTATTCTTATTTATAAAAGTTTCCGCTATATTGTTATCCTTACTGGGCATTTGAGCTCACCCATTTTCTATGTTTTATTTTTCCCAGGAAGTGAAGAAGTAAATTCTGAATGACCTGCAGGGATATTATGTGGGGATATGAGTGTGGATTATGGAGACATTATGTTGTTGTAGTAGTTTTTCATTTTATGATGTAATGTAAAACTTATGAATATATCTAGTGTTTCCAAGGCAACTAAACCAATCGGTCTTTCGAGATTTGATCTTTCTTGTGATCATGCCAATGTTATGTAATAATGCACCGACTCTGGGTAACTAGGGTTGGGGCGTTACAGTTGGTATCAGAGGAAGTTTAGTACAAACCTTGGAAGCTAGATTTAGATAAACTCTGATTAGAGCACGTAGACCTAAGATGAACTTTGAGGATTAGTATAGAAGAACTTCCTAGAATTTTGGTATTGTAGAGATTTTGTGAGTTTTCCGAGCAATACATCCCTGTCTGGATACGAGCAGGTAGAGGCGGCTCTGGCACAGATGTACCTAGGGGTAAAACCCGAAAACACCGCTTTGAGCTAGACTCGAACGGGAACTGGTGCACGACAACGGGCCTTGCTGCACTCTTGGTTACGACACTCCCGGGGGATATGCTTAGGATAACTCTCATTTTCTTTACAAATCATTATGAAGGGTTTATGAGTATATACTTCCTCAAAGAAAACATTTTTATGATTATGGATTATATCCATAAATAGTTCAATTTATGTTAAGTGTTTTATAAGTATGGGATTATATATTTTGATTCATAAACTGATCTAGTTTATGCCATTGTTTAGAAATGGTGCCTAGTGGAAGAAATGGAAACCGTATCAATGCACGCACTCCATGTAGGGATTGCCCTCCTGCTCAAGATAATTATAGTGGGGTTGGTGATGCAACGGGTGCCGATCAGCTAATCACCATACTGGGACAACTTACTCAGGTTATGAATAATAACCTTACCCGTATGGAGGGAGTTCAAAGATCTATTTTTAGAAAAATACTTTCCTCGCGACCATCGAGCAGATATGGAAAGGCAATTTCTGAGTCTGAGACAAAAGGAGGATGAGAATGTCACAAAGTATGAGGCTAACTTTACAAGGTTATCGAGGTATGCTGGAGATTATATTCGCAACCCAAGAAGTAAGATTGATCGTTTCTTTGATGGGTTAAAACCATTTCTCCGTCGAGCATTAGTCTCACAATCCTTTTCATCGTACGAAGACATTGTCTCATGTGCTATCAAGACCGAAAAGGAATTCTCTAAGTCTTATGACTTTAAAGCAAAGCAAGAGAAGAAGAGACATGCTGATCAATCTGGGAATGGAAATAAGGGGAAGAAGGGAAAGGTTGAATATCCATCTTGTGGTAAATGCGGGAAGAAACATCCTGGTACTTGCTTGAAGGGAATGGGAGTCTGTTACAAGTGTGGTGAAAAAGGCCACCAAGCTCGTGATTGCAAGGGGAAGAAGGAAGCTACCAACGTTCAGTGATACAATTGCAGGGAGATGGGACATTATGCAAATGCATGTCCTAAGCATCAGGAGAACTTACCTCAGAAAAGGCTAAGGGATCAAGGCCAGGCTTATGCTATCACTACTGCAGAGGTAGAAGCTCCAAAAGACGTGGTGGCAGGTAATTTAATGGTTTCCTCAAGTTTAAAAAATGCATTATTTGACTCTGGATCATCACATTGTTTCATATCTTCCCAGTTTGCTAAGAAAATTAGATATTTCCAATTTGATTTAATAAGGGAGTTGTCAGTTAAAACTCCTAAGGGAAGTATCATTGCAAAAAAATTTTGTGAATCAGTCCCCATTAGAGTACATAAATTTTCTTTATCTGCTGATCTCATCATCATACCTATGATTGAGTTTGATATAATCCTCGGTATGGACTGGATTTCGGACTATGATGCGAAGATTTATTGTAAGAAGAAAGAGGTTATGATTCTTGATGATAATGA
Organism: Viscum album; assembly: GCA_963277665.1. Classification (NCBI taxonomy): domain Eukaryota; kingdom Viridiplantae; phylum Streptophyta; class Magnoliopsida; order Santalales; family Viscaceae; genus Viscum; species Viscum album. The sequence continues at coordinate 1,680,641,795 of OY728161.1, read as the reverse complement.
TAAGGAACACCTTATCTTTAGAGCAGAATCGTCACCACCTAATTCTTATTTAGATCCACCACCAGTAGCTCAACTTAATTCAATTATTGGGGAGGAAGAGAATGAAATAACTGTCGGTGAGGAAAGGAATGTTCAAATAGAGGATGTACCTGTTGTGAAAGAATTTGTAGATGTATTTCCGGAAGATTTACCTGGACATCCTCCAGAACGAGAAGTTGAGTTTTCCATTGATTTGATTCCTCGATCAAGGCCTATATCGAAGACCCATTATAGAATGGCCACTGTAGAGTTAGTCGAACTAAAGAAACAACTAGAGGAATTGAGTAATAAGGGATTTATTCACCCTAGTGTTTCTCCATGGGGAGCCCCTATTCTTTTTGTTAAAAAGAAAAATGGATCTATGAGGTTATGTATCGACTACAGGGAGATCAATGCTATAACGATAAAGAACAAGTATCCCCTACCTCGTATTGATGATTTATTTGACCAACTGCATGGAGCTCAATACTTTTCAAAGATTGACCTTCGATCTGGATACCATCAGTTGTGTGTGAAGAAGGAAGACATTCCAAAGATAGCATTTCGAACCAGGTACGGGCATTACGAGTTTACTGTAATGCCGTTTGGATTGACTAATGCACCCTCTGTATTCATGGATCTGATGAATAGAGTTTTCAAGGAGTATCTCGATGAATTTGTGGTGGTATTTATTGATGATATCTTGGTATACTCCAAAACCTACGAAGATCCTGAAAATCACTTGCGCATTATCTTGAAGACTCTGAGGAGGCATGAATTATATGGGAAGTTTAGCAAGTGTGAATTCTGGATTTGTGAGATTTCTTTTCTTGGCCATATTGTCTCTAAAGATGGAATCTCTGTTGATCCTTCTAAGACCAAGGAAATCCAAGAATGGCCAGCACCTACGAGTATAACTGAGGTACGCAGTTTTATTGGTTTGGAAGGTTATTATCGACGTTTCGTCCAGAATTTTGCCCGATTGGCTAACCCATTAACGAAGCTCACACGTAAAGGGGTTAAATTTGTTTGGAAAAAAGAGTGTGAAGAATGTTTTGAAGAACTGAAGAAAAGATTAGTCAATGCTCATATATTGACTCTACCATCGGGGAATGATGGGTTCGTTATTTATAGTGATGCATCAAAGAAAGGACTTGGCTGTGTCCTTATGCAGAATGATAGAGTTATTGCCTATGCATCACGACAGTTGAAAATTCATGAACAAAACTATCCTACTCATGATCTCGAGTTAGCAGCTGTGATATTTTCTTTGAAGATATGGAGGCACTACCTCTATGGTGAAAAATGTGAGATTTATACTGGTCACAAGAGTTTGAAGTATATTTTCTCACAAAAAGAACTCAACATGAGGCAAAGGAGATGGATTGAATTACTCAAGGATTATGATTGTACGATACACTACCACCCGGGGAAGGCAAACAAGGTGGCAGATGCTTTGAGTAGAAAAGACCATGGAGTTTTGAACAATATGAGAATTGAAAGGGATCCAATTTTCATGGATCTAGTGAAGATGGACATGGGAATAACCAGGGAAGGTGAAACATCAATGCTTTTTCAAATGGTTGCCAAACCATCTTTACTATAAAAGATTAAGAGTTCTCAGACCGATGATGAATAATTCCAAAAGAAGATTAAAGCTGTGAATGATGGGAGATTGAGAGACTTTGTGTATGAAGATGGAATTTTGAAATTCGGGAAGAGACTTTGTGTTCCCGATTTACCTGATCTAAAAAGGGAATTGTTGGATGATGCTCATAGTTCCAATTTCTCTATACACCCTGGGAGCACAAAAATGTATAGAGATTTGAAGGAACATTTTTGGTGGGACAACATGAAGAGGGAGATTGCTGATTTTGTGTCAAGATGTATGGTTTATCAACAAGTGAAAGCTGGAAGGCAACAGCTTGGAGGAGTCATGCAACCTCTTCCCATACCGAAGTGGAAATGGGAAAATATTACGATGGACTTTGTCATGGGGCTACCAAAGACTCCTAGAAGGAATGATGCAATATGGGTTATTGTTGATCGTCTTACCAAGTCAGCACATTTTCTTTCTATAAGAGAAGATCTACCCCTGGAACGTCTAGCAAGACTATATATTAATGAAGTTGTGAGACTTCATGGAGTACCTTTATCAATTGTTTCTGATCGTGATCCCGTTTTACATCAAGATTTTGGAAAAGTCTTCAGAAATCCCTGGATACTGAACATCATTTGAGCACTGCTTACCACCCTCAGATAGATGGACAATCAGAACGGACTATTCAGACCTTAGAAGAAATGTTGAGATCTTGCTCACTTGACTTTCAGGGTATGTGGGATCAATATTTACCACTGGTAGAATTTTCATATAACAATAGCTTCCATTCGAGTATTCAGATGGCACCATATGAAGCATTATTCGGAAAGAGATGTCGTACACCAACCTGTTGGGATGACGTTGGTGAAAGAAAACTTGTAGGCCCAGAACTGGTGGAGTAAACGGTGGAAAAAGTGAAAGTAATCCAAAATCACATCAAAGCAGCTCAAAGTAAGCAGAAGAGCTATGCCGATAATCGAAGGAAGGATTTGGAATTTCAAGTCAGTGATCATGTTTTCCTGAAGGTATCTCCATGGAAGGGAGTCATACGTTTTGGTAAGAAAGGTAAATTGAGTCCCAGGTACATCGGACCTTTCGAAATTCTAGAACGAATTGGGGTTGTAGCTTACCGATTGGCAATGCCGCCAAGTCTCTCCAAAGTTCACGATGTCTTCCACGTATCTCTGTTGAGGAAATACATGCCTGATCCAACGCATGTACTCACCTATGAGGAATTAGAACTGGAACTCGATCTTTCCTATTGTGAAGAGCCCGTCAGGATTCTTGATACGAGAGAACAAGTACTGAGAAACCAGACGACGCGTCTGGTAAAAGTTTTGTGGAGAAACCATAAGATGGAAGAGGCAACGTGGGAACCCGAGGAACTTATGATGAAGAACCACCCGAGTCTTTTCATGCGATAGTATTCTAGAAATTTCTAGGACAAAATTATTTGAAGGAGGGGAGAATGTAACACCCCAAGCTTCTACGGTACGCTTCTCTTTGAATAATGCGATAGCGTGTGTTGTACGCAACACCGAGTTCTAACAACCAATCAAACTAGCCGTTATGAATAGTAATACCTACTTTTTAAAATTATATATATATTTTATATTTCTAAATGGACTTCATTTTTGGATTCGGAATATCTAATTTAGCCTAAGGTGAAATTTTGGTACTTTTCGGATAACTTTCATATTTTGATGAATAGTGAAAATTACTAAATTTTAATTAAAAACAACTTTTTTAATCAAAATAATTAATAGTGATAAATTATGAATTTTAGTAGTTTTAAAGTATATTTAGAATATATTTTTACCATTTAATATAATTTTGGTCATTGGATATAATTTTACAATTAAACCGAACATAAACAAGTGTTAATCTTTTGATAGTTATTATCTCTTAAAAACACGCTTTTTGTTTTGACAGTGGGAATTAATTTTAAATTAATTTCTGCCACTTCTGTGTTTTGAATTTAGGAAAATGGATTCCATATTTGGAATCAGGATGTTCAAATTGTGTAAATAGGTAACTTTTATTTTTAGACATTTTGAATAATTACTGCGGTAAATATTTTATTTACCATGGTTAAGGGTAAATCCGGTAAATAAGGGTTAAAAAAATAATATTATAATAATACTAAATTACCCTAAAACGTGTCTTAACCCTATTGGTTGATACATGGTCGGCCATGGGCATCTTTGGGTCGATTTTGGGACCCCATGGATCCACTTGTAAGTGATAATGACACTTTATTTTAATTAAGTTAAAATGAATACAAAAATGACACAAGCATATATCTTTTAGCCAAACAATTGTTACATAGGGTTATATATGTTGGATTTTAGATGATAAATATTCATTAGAAAGATAAAAGGATTTCCTACATAATGATATTTTATTTATAATTTTTAGACATTAAATAATTTATTTTATTTATGACACAATGATGATGCAGTAATTACTATAATAGTGAAAAATTTAAATAATTGATATTATAAATACCCAAATAAATATAATATGAAGCTTTTAATGAATTAAAATAATTTTCTAGGATAATATGATATATTAGGATTGATTTAATTGACTTTTTTCGAAGTAATCAATCTGTCATTAGTTTCACAAAAATCAACTATTGAATAGTGTCAAAATTGACATAAAAGAGTTCTTAAAACAAATATTATATTATTAATTGATATTAAATTCATAAAAATATAAGGTTCGGCCAAGAGACTTATATAATGATAGGTTCATCATTAATGGACCACTTTGGGGTCTCTTGGATGTATTTAGTAAGTTTATTAACCATATTATATAAAAATACAAAGAGACATTGTAAAAGTGAAACTAATTAACTTAGAGTTAATACTTAAAGATAAGGTTAATATAAGTACCCAAACCTGTCTAAATTCTATTGGTTGAGTTTTTTTTCGACCCATCTCTACCTTAACCTATGAATAATCAACTTTGGATCCATTAGAAACCGAATATGAATTTATTATAAATTAATATTTCTAGATTTTCCAAAGGTGCCCCTCACCCCTCTTATAAAAGGGCACTCCTCCTTCTCATTTATTCACACCTTAAAAGCCTTTTGATTCGGCCAAACTCTACCCAAATACTCTCCCAACTTTCCTCACTACAACCTAGGGGCCTTATTTTGATCAGAAAGCCAACCTAAGGAGCCCTTTTGATCAAATCAAAAGGAAGAACCCGAAGAAGAGGTAATGATTTCACCACCATTTTCTAAGTTCATTTCTTCTTCCACTTCTTCTTCCTTTGTTGTTACCATTATAAAATAATAAATAAAGTATCATATATATACTATGATGTTATTATAAATATGGTACAACCATATTCAGTATTCTATCCACCTTTTGAATAACATGTCACCATACGTGCGTACGTACGGCTTACCGTCTCCACGTCGTGGTGTAATTGTTATTCAATATAATATTATTTGGATGGGTATAATAATGATGTGTAACTCATATAAATAATAAATATAACATGTTAATGATTCTGTATATATGATATACCATCCATTTATATATTATTTTAATATCAAAAGAATGATATTTTCGCTCGTGCGTACGTACGGACTACCGTCTCCACGAACGCGATGAGATTCATTCTCCATCGTATCCATTCAAGTATAATTATCATTTGATGATTTAAAAAATGATGTTTAAGGACTTGATATCATTATGGATATGAATAATATAAAACCTATCCTTTACAAACATGTCTTACGTAACCAAACATATAAAAGAAAACAAGTAAGTTAACACCCAAAACAACGATAATACTAAGATATTGTTATCAAATCAATATTAAAAGATCATATATGATATCATATTAATGTATATGATTATTGTATAATTTAATAACAATTATTTCACCATTATACAGGAGTTTAACCTACCCCAACCAAGGAAAAGTACAAGGTAAGGGTTATTTCACAATCTCTTCATTATCCGAGGTTGTTTATATGTAATAATCTACTGGGATCTCTTTATCATCCACATCCATGTTTTCTTAAAAATGTATTTCAAAACATTTTTTATTATTTACAAGAATATGGGTTAAAGTCATTTATACCCTTGGTTGACTTGTTATAAGAGGTTTATAAAGTAATCTTTCCGTCGTTTTCAAAACAAGGTCCTTTTTAACCTTTTCGACAGAATTAAGGTAAGAATGTTTTTTTTAACTTATACGGTGGGTGCGGCTATTTTCCGCCGTTATAAAATCTTCAAATCTTCCCTTACAAGATTATAAGAATATTTTCAAAGAAAATGTTTTATTTTATATGGATCTTAAATGATTTCAAAATAAAAGGAGATATTTCTTTAAAAATAATTTTGATTTCATCTATGTCAACATCCTTTGATGGATTTTAAGATTATTTGAAGTTGATTTATTATGATACAAAACTTCTATATTGTATTGAAGGTTTTGTGATATGTTTGACTGTGGATGTGATATTTTTATACCATTCATAGTTTATGGTGAAATTATTGACATTTTGTATGCTAGTTTTAATACGAATGTTTATGTTATGTTTAAACCTTTTCATATGGGAATGCATTGGACTTAGTAAGTGACGGGTGGAGCCCTCTATAGCTCCTCGATGCATCGGTAGATCTCATGAGACAAACTAGTGTCTTGGCACAAGGCCTTGACAAAATCTTATTTGTAGTCTTGGCACGAGGCCTTGACTATGTGGTTATGATAGTCTGGCATTATGCATTCCAACATTATGAAAGTGGTTATTGATTTTTTCATGTGATTATTCGATTAGTAGAATATCCATGTGAATAAGTAAATGGCCTTATTTCATTTTATTTATTCCATACCATGTTGAAATTTCATGTTTGAAAGGATTTTGTTTTAGTTATACATTGCCTTAAATGTTTATTCTTATTTATGAAAGTTTCCGCTATATTGTTATCCTTACTGGGCATTTGAGCTCACCCCTTTTCTATGTTTTATTTTTCCCAGGAAGTGAAGAAGTAAATTATGAATGACCTGCAGGGATATTATGTGGGGATATGAGTGTGGATTATGGAGACATTATGTTTTTGTAGTAGTTTTTCATTTTATGATGTAATTTAAAACTTATGAATATATCTAGTGTTTCCAAGGCAACTAAACCAATCGGTCTTTCGAGATTTGATCTTTCTTGTGATCATGCCAATGTTATGTAATAATGCACTGACTCTGGGTAACTAGGGTCGGGGCGTTACACCATAAATCAACCCTACCCTTAGAATGTATCACATCCATCTTGAATAATCATCCAAACCAATTAGACAACCACAAAGAAGACTCAATTCACTCATACTTTAGGTAGTTATAGAATAGATCACCAAGCTTATTCAAGCTGGTATTATCTACCTGATTTCTGATAGTGAATGGGTTAGTCCAATTTAAGTTATACCTAAGAAGGTTGGGATAACTATTGTCACAAATGAACATGGGGAGGTAATCAAAACTCGAGTGAATAAAAAATGGCGTGTGTGCATCGACTATAGGAAATTGAATGTTGAAATAAGAAAATATCACTAGCCTCTTCCATTCCTTGATCAAATACTAAAAATATTAGCTGGAAAGTCACATTATTGCTTTATTAATGGGCACACTGGCTATTTTCAAATCCCAATAACACCTCAGGGTCAAAAAAATGCTACTTTCACTTGATGCTTTAGAACATATGCATATAAAAGAATGCCTTTTGGCCTTTTCAATGATCTTGAAACATTCCAAAGGTGTATGATGAGTATCTTTTATGAATTCATTGAACACTGAATAGAATTCTTCATGAATGAATTTACCATTTATGGTGATTCATTTTAATTTTTCTTGAATTCACTCTCTCTAGTCCGTCAAAAGTGTTTCAAATATAACCTTGTGTTAAATTTTGAAAAAATTATCACTTTATGGTTGAAAATGGGATTTTTCTAGGGAAAAAAGTTTCAAAAGAGGGTATTGAACTTGATCCTACCAAAATTGATGTGATCCAATCAATTTCTGAACCCACCTTTATTCGAGACATCTGTTCATTACTCGGTCATGCTGGTTTCTATCAGAGATTCATCCATAACTTCAGTAGGATTTCCATCCCACTAACATAGTTTCTCCAAAATGATGTCACTTTCTATTTAGATGAGGTTTTCAAGAGATCCTTCATTTAACTCAAATCTTCTCTTAAATCTTCCCCGATAATCCAACCACCAGATTTTTATTTATCCTTTGAGTTGATGTGTGAGGCTTATGATAGAGTCGTTGGGGATGTTCTTGGTTAAAGAAGATAAAATATTCTTCATGTCATCTATTATGCCTTAAAAACTTTCGATGAAACTCAATATCACTACACTGTCATTGGAAAGGAACTTTTATCAGTGGTTTTTGCCTTAGATAAATTCTGACCCTATCTCTTAGGTGCCAAAATCATCATCTTCATAGACCATTCTTTGATAAAGTTCTTAATCAAGAAAAATGATTCCAAAATGAGGCTAATAAGATGGATCCTAATGCTCCAATATTTTTACCTTGAAATCAAATATAGACTAGGAAAAGAAAACCCTATGGATGATCACCTAAGTAGAATTTCTAATTATTCTCATTCAAAAATAATTGATCCTGAATTCCCCACTAAGAACCTCTCATCTATCACTCTAAAGTTACCATGGTATTCCCTAATTGTACACTACTTGGATTCTAGTATTTTTTTCTGAAAATTTTTCAAAAAAAAATGAAGATGAAAATTGATTCAAAATTCTATTTTTGGGAAGATAAAAAACTTTGGAAAACTGGGTCTGACATGGTAATTAAGTGATGTGTTGATGAATATGACCATTACTTTATCTCAGAATTCTATCACTCACTTCCCATGGGTGTCCACTTTGGACCACAAAGGACCTCCTGAAAGGTCCAAGACTCTGGATTCTACTGGCCTTCACTCTTCAAGGACTCACAAGAGTTATGTCAATCATGTCTCACTTGCCAAAATTTTTGCACAGTTTCAAAGAGAAATAAAATTCCCCAAAAGCCTTTAATTTTCTGTAAGATATTTGATGTTTGGGGCATCGATTTCATGGGACCATTCCCCCTTAAAATGGATTCTCATAAATTCTTCTTGCATTTAATTATGTTTCTAGGTGGTTCGAGGCCAAACCCACTAGAAATGATGATTCACATACTGTTAGTGAGCTCCTAAAGACACACATCTTCCACCGATTTGGAACACCACGTGCCTTGATAAGTGAATTAGGAACCCATTTTTGTAATAGAACCGTGGAATATCTTTTGAAAAATAATGGGGTTGTAAATAAAACTTCAAATTCATATCACCCCAAACAAATGGCATAGCTGAACTTTCTAATAGAGAAGAGAAAAAAATGCTTCAGAGAATTGTAAAACCCACCAAAAAAGACTGGCCTGAAAGACTTGTTGAAGCACTTTGGGCTTATCGAACTACCTTTAAATCACCCATTGGGATGTATTCTTTTAGGATAGTTTTTGGTAATGCATGTCATTTTCTAGTTGAAATCCTTCATAATTCATTTTGTTCTATGATGACTTGTAACTTTGATTTTGAAAAATCTGGTGAAGAAATATTGTTGCAATTGGATGAACTGGAGGAGCTTCAACTTGATTCCTTCGAGAATTATAATCTCTACAAAGAAAATCAAAGTCACTCCATGAAAAACACAACCTACAAAAGGTATTTCATGTAGGTGAAAAGGTCATGCTCTTCAATTCTTGATTTTAACTTCACCCAAGTAAGCTTAATTCTCTTTAGAATGGTCCTTTTATTGTTTCTCATGTTTACCAATTTGGTGTAGTGCAAGTCCAAGACCCCTCTTCAAAAAGAAAATTCACAGTTAATGGAAATCGGTTAAAACATCACCAGGAGAGGACGCACAATCATGGAACAACATAAACTTATATAGGATACACAAACTCAATAGTTTACATACCACGAGATGGAGACAACGACCCACCAAATACAAACCATAGGGCACCTATTTTTTCACGGCCTGTCCTTGGGGCCTGTGCCATGACTACCCCAAGCCCGCCTTCCATAGGCCAAGGGCTGGAAACTAGCACCAAAGACGTAAATCCTGATAAAAAGGGAAGGCATTGCCTTTATAAAGTAAACAAACACCACAGAGAAAGCAAGCTGAAGTAAACACTAAGTGAAATGGGTACAACTGTAAGTGCTGGAAAGTAAATGGGCCAGAATACAAACCCAACTGAAGTAAAGTACAACTGAAAAGAAAGTACAGCCACTGAAAAGTAATGCAGCAACGTCGAGCCATCCACTAGAAATCCCACCTAAAGGGTGGGTACAGATTGCCTCCTCAGCTCCCCGGGTCCAGTCGTCTGCTCCATGTACGTCCCGCCCAATGGTCCACCTCCAGGTACTGACTTGCTCCATAAACCTCAACCACGATTAGTGTTGTCCATCGTCTGCATCCAACAAAATGTAGTGCAGGCATATCCCATGCAGGGGTGAGTATACGCTACTCAGTAGGGACCCTGAGACCCCGAAGGTCTCCCAGAATCCACAAAGGATAATCCACAAAGGAAAGATGCAATAACGAAGTAACAACCAACACTACTTAGGTATATGCCCATACATATACCTAAGTCATCAATTCCAGTTTGGCTCCCACATCTAAGCCCAAGTTCAGCCTAGTCCACACAGGATAGCACACCCAATCCACACAGTATAACACAACCCAATCCACTTAGGATATCAAGTCAATCATATCGAAGATAATGATTGAAAGTCAAGACTCATCTCACACAATTACACTTCTTCGTAAGACGATAGAGATGATCAGATGTAGCCACTGATTCATCTAAGCTGTCGGACTTACGTAGGATACAAGACCAGCTAAGCTGTCGGACCCACAAAAGATACAAGACCAGGTACTCTGTCGGACCCACGTAGGATACAAGTACAGTAGTACTACCAGACCTACATAGGATACAAGAACAGTAGTCATCGTCGTCGAACCCACGGAGGATTTCAGTACAGTCGTCATCATTTCCAAACCCACGGAGGATTTCAGTGCAATCGTTGTCGCTGCCGAACCCACGGAGGATTTCAGTGCAGTCATCATCGTCGTCGCAGTCGCAGCCAGCTCTAGGGTTCCCGCACACAGCATGCTCGATTCCGGGAGGGTCCACTCCACGAGCCAATGGGGGTCGATACATCAACTGACACGTAGTATGGAGTTGATGTATCCCAAAGTTCCGTCTCGACAAAAGGAACTCAACGTGACAGACGGCGCGTCAATCGGATGCTCGGTCTGAGAGTTATTAGCTTTTTCATTCCAGGGGCCCGGTTGGTTTTTAAGTCATAACAAACCCGAACATGCTCCAACTACATCCAAACCTCGATCTTAGTAATCCAAAAGGTCCGTTTTACTAAGAGGAATCCAAAAAAGATGACGGCATGTCAATCAGCTGTCCGGAGCTCAAGTTATAGGCATTTCCGCTCCGAGGGCCCGGTTGGTTTCGTGTTCGAACCAACCCGGCCGCACCCAAAGTTCTTTGAAACCTTGAGTGTAATATATCGAAATGAATGTATCGATCCAAGGATCGCATCGCAACTGACGGTGCATCAATTGTAGGTTTGTAGCCCAGGTTGCGGGAATTTAAACGAACATGTCAGGTTTTAGGGGGTTTTGGGCCCGGACCGACCCGGCCCAAGACCCCCTGGGTCGGCCAGAACCGGGTCGACCCGACCCGGGTCCGGGTCTGGCCCATCAGGGCACGACCCAGCCTGGCTAGCGCGGCCTGGCCCAGCCAGAACGGCCCGGCCCCGCCGGCGCGGCCCGACCCCGCCCGGTGCGGCCGGTACGGCCTGACGCAGGCGCAGCCCGCGTGGCCAGCGGCTCGGCCATTTGGCCAAGCGGGATGCGGAGGGGGGCGCTGCCTCCCTTGATTGAAGAAACGGCCCCCACGAGGGGGGCCCGCCTCTCATCCAACCAGGGTTTACGACCCCCGGTTCTTCCGAAATGGCCGGCCGGTGCTGCCGCTGCGGGACCCCACGGTCTCGCTCCTCCGAAGTGTCGGTGGTCGACGGTTCTGGCCGCACCTCCTTGCATCGCCGCGGCTTTAAGTCGCAGCCTTGTCAGACTGGCGCCACGCCCCTCCACCATGTCCCTCCTCCAGTCGCGGCCCTCTTCGGCCTCAACGGCGCAGCGCGACGGCCCCGTGCTCCTTTGTCGCGGTAAAATTCCTCTCCCCCGCGTGGTGTCGTTGCACCGCACTGCCTTCGTCCGAAACTGCAGCGAAGAAAATCAACTAAGGGGGGAGGAGGAACGAACATGTTCGTGCGGTCCGACCTCCTCCCGTTAATTTGATAACATGTGGCAAAAATAAAACAACATCGTCAAGTGAGCACAAATTTAATCCAATAAATTTGGACTTAAAACCCCTACCTCGAAGAAGTCGTCGAACGAGGATCGTCACGGGAAAAAGATGTCGTGGAAGACGGCGTCGCGGAACAAGGCTCTGTAAGCATCGTCGGTTTTCACCCAATGAAGGATGTGGTGCATCGTCATTCTCCGAAGAAGTCATCTCTCACCAACTGTAGAGAAGAGAGGAGATGGCACGGCGATTCCCTTGTGGTGATGGAGTTCTTCGTCGTATACTCGGCGTTCTTCGCGAAGGAGATGAAGTTCTCCAAGACCAGAGTTCTCTCCTCCTTTACACACAATGTATTCCCTCAATAAAATAAGACCTTTCCTTATTTTATTCACACACACACACACATGACAACATTAATTTGAAAATCAAAAGATCTCATTCAATTAATTTACTTAATTAAAGAGAGTTTAATAATCAAATTAATTTTGAGGGTTGACTTGTCATTAAATTTGGGGTTTGGGTGAGTTACAAATTAATGGGGGTTTGCCAACTTAATGGGAGGTTTGAGGAAATTGAAAAGGTGGGGCTCGTGTGGGGCACATCTCACTAATATCCTATCAAGAGGAGTTAAGATTTAGTGGGTCCCACCTCAACTTCCATACATAGGTTATAATTACACAGAAAAGAAATAAAATTGCAACATGTATTTTATTTCATTCTTTAATTAAACCACTTTATTTTTTAACATCACCTCCCGAGAAAACGCAACTCCAGAGAAAGTGTTCCTAAGCAATTACCGGTACTGCGGTTCCATCGGTGCCCTTGGATTTCGATTCCGAGCACCGGTTCAAAAGTTAGGAAAACTCGCTCGTTTGTTCACTGAACGTACCCAAGATAAACTTCAGAAATTGATTTCCGGAACACCGGGCCTCGGAATTAGGTGCCGTCAGAAACTACGTACTCATAAAATCCCAAAGAAAATTAAGAAAAAAATTCCCTTGACATTTACAGGTCTTTAAATTACTCCCACATCAGGTATTTACATCCCCGTAAAGATACATCACAAAATAGGGGAACAAATGAGGGTACTGAGCACGCATCTGAGCCTCCCGCTCCCAAGTGCTCTCCTGGAGGTTCCTGTGCTTCCATCTGATGTGTAATAGATGAATCGACCGCCCATGTAGGATCCACTCTTGTCGATCCTCGATCTCTACCGGGACCTTCGCAAAAGTCACCCCGTCATCAATGTCCAGCTCCCTATTGTCGATGATATGCATCGGGTCATGCACGTATCTCCTCAGCTGTGATACGTGGAAGACGCCATGCACCCGGTGCAACTGAGGTGGTAGATCCAGGTGATAAGACACCTCGCCTATCCTGCTAAGAACCTGGAATGGTCCGATGAATCACAGAGATAACTTGTCGCCCCGACCAAATCTCTGTAATCCACGTCGAGGTGAGACCCGCAAGAAGACATGGTCGCCATCCTCGAACTCTAGTGGTATCCGCCTCCTGTCAGCATAAGACTTCTATCAGCTTTGAGATGTCCTCATCTACTCCTAGATGACCTGGACCTTCTCTGTCATGGCTTGGACCATCTCTGGTCCCACAAGTGCTGACTCCCCAGGGTCTATCCAGCACAGAGGTGATCTGCATGTTCGGTCGTACAATGCCTCGTACGGTGTCATCCCAATGGTGGAGTGGTAGATGTAGTTGTATGCAAACTCCACGAAGGGTAGGTGATCCTCCCAGCTTCAACCAAAGTCAAGGAAACATGCCCGGAACATGTCCTCGAGTGTCTGGATGGTCCTCTCTGCCTGACCTTCTATCTGAGGGTGAAAGGGGGTGCTTAGATGTAGCTGCATCCCGAATGCCTCCTGCAACCCCTTTCAAATCCGGGAAGTAAAGAGAGCATCACGATCAGAGAGGATAGATGATGGAACACCATGAAGCCGTACAATCTTCTGAACTTAGAGGTTTCCCAAGATCTCCATTGTGCCCTGCTCTCTGATGGGTAAAAAGTGGGCCGACTTGGTGAGTCGGTCGACAATCACCCAAACGGAGTCGGGACCTCTGGAAGTACGTGGAAGTCCAGTCACAAAATCCATAGATATCCTGTCCCACTTCCACTCTAGGACCTCCAAGGGTTGTACCAAGCCTACTGGTACCTGGTGCTCCGCCTTCACCTGCTGGCAGGTGAGGCATCGAGAAACGAACTCTACCACAACCTTATTCATACCTGGCCACCAGTGTTGCCGTCTGAGATCCTGGTACATCTTCGCCACTCATGGATGTACCGCTAAAGGGGAAGTGTGGAACTCTCTCAGAACCTCCTCTTGTAAAGCAGTTGGTACCATGGTACGTCCTCTGAAAAGGAAGACATGCTCTCCTCCCATAGAAAAACTATCAGGTGCTTGTCCCATGGAAATCGTTGCACGTCGCGTCTCACAGTCAGCGTCCCCACGCTATGCCTCTCTGACAAACTGCATTAGTGGAGGAGTGACTATGAGTGACTGAAGAAAGGTTTCTCCTTCTCTATCCACGAAGGATATCTGAAAAGCGACTAGTTGCTCCGTCGCCTCCCCAAGTAGTTGAATTCTCGTCCTCCTACTGAGAGCATCGGCTACTACGTTCCCCTTTCCAGGAGTATAGACTATCTCAAAGTCATAGTCCTAGAGGAACTTGAGCCATCGTCATTGTCTCAGGTTCAGGTCCTTCTGCGATAAGATGTACCTGAGACTCTAGTTGTCAGACTAGACTGTAAATCGCTCGCCCATCAGATAGTGCCGCCACATCTTCAGAGCGAAGACCACTGCTGCTAACTCCAGGTCATGGGTAGTGTAGTTCTGCTCATGCTACCTCAACTGTGGTGATCCATAGGCGATCACTGACCGCTCTTGCATCAGGACACATCCGAGTCTGGTCCCTGATGCATCGCAGTAGACTACGTACCCTACTCTCTCCTCTGGTAGCCTCAAGATAGGTGCGATGGTCAACCTCTGCCTCAGCTCCTGGAAGCTCTGCTGACATCTATCTGACCACACGAAGGGTTTCCCCTTCTTCATCTAAGATGAAAGTGGTTCCGCAACTCTAGATAAGTTTGGCACGAACCTCTGGTAGTATCCATCCAAACCTAGGAAACTTCGCACCTCCGTCACGCTCCTGGGT
This sequence comes from Viscum album, assembly GCA_963277665.1. NCBI lineage: Eukaryota > Viridiplantae > Streptophyta > Magnoliopsida > Santalales > Viscaceae > Viscum > Viscum album. The sequence continues at coordinate 1,680,626,617 of OY728161.1, read as the reverse complement.
GGCTCCCAATCTAGCACTGCCTCAATCTTCGCAGGATCCACCGCAACTCCCGCCTTAGAGATGACGTGTCCCAAGAAGTGGAGCTCACGTAACCATAATTGATACTTCGAGAGCTTACCATAAAGTTGGTGCTCTCGGAGTGTGTCATGTACAACCTGCAAGTGGTAGGCATGCTCCTCCTCTGTGGTCGAGTATATCAATATGTCGTTGATGAAGACTATGACAAATCAATCGAGGTAAGGCTGAAATATCTTGTTCATGAGACTCATTAACACTAATTGAGTTTTGTTTATGCCGAAATTCATAACCAAGAACTCATAGTGGCCATACCGACACCTGAAGGCCGTCTTCTGCACGTCCTCATCCCGAACTCTGAGCTGATGATAGCCTGACCTGAGGTCTATCTTCGAGAACCACTGTTCTCACTTGATCTGATCGAAGAGGTCATCAATCCTTGGTAGAGGATACTTGTTCCTCACGGTCACCTGGTTCAGGCGAAGATAATCGACACACAATCGCAAGCTCTCGTCCACCTTCTTGGCGAACAAAATCGGGGAAGCCCAGGGTTAAACATTGGGTCGGATGAATCCCTTGCCCGGCAAGTCCTCCAGCTGTACCTGTAGCTCTCGAAGCTCAGTGGGAGCCATCTGATATGCTGGAGTGGATATCGGGGCTTTCCCGGGGTATAGGTCAATATAAAAGTCTACCTCTCTGCGAGGAGGTATTCCTGGAACGTCGTCAGTAAAAACATCTGCATACTGATCCACCACTACAGGAAAACTCGGACTATGCACGTCAACTACTCCTAGGATGAGGATAGCCAAATTATGAGTGATCGGTTGTCCTCTCATGTGCGTGAGTCCATCCTATGCTGCAAAGTCTCCCTTCTCACTGGTGAAGGTGAACCTGCTCCCATTGGTGCAGACACACCGCACCTTGCGCCTAATACAGTCGATCTGAGCATGGACTTTAGATAACCAATCCATGCCCAAGATGACGTCATAAGGCCCCGACGCCGCTACAAGAAGATCCCAGCCGAAGCTCTCACCTCCCAGAGTAAGCTCACACTACCGACACCAGTGCGTAATCATCGAGTCTTCTCCTTTTGGAGTCTCTAGCCGTAAGGATCGAGCCAACGGCTCCGTCGGAATCTCTGAGCTCCGAACAAGGGCAGCAGCAATGAAATAATGACTCGCTCCTGTGTCTATAATAACTGCAGAAAGGGTGGATTAGACACAGATAGTACCTCGAATCATCTCTGGTGTGCCGTGGTTGTAGGCCTCCGCTGCCTGAAGCTGAGCCTTCCTCTGCCTGCCAGCTCCCTGTGGTCGGGGTGGACCTCCTGGTGGTGGTGGTGGTAAAGCCTCAAAGCGTCCCCCACCACCTGCTGCTTGGCCATCTCCTCTACCTCGTCCGCCTTCTCCCTGTAGACCACCATGGTTGACCCTCTTCCTCTTCCTGGGTGGTCCCTCAATTGTCTGTTGCTCCTCTGCACGGCGGGTCGAGCAGTCACGAGCCATGTGGCCCTGCCCGCCGCATGCATAGCATTGTCTACTCCTCGGAAGGCTGGATCTGCGTCGTGTGCCCCGCACCTCTAAGCCAGTGTCCTGAGCTCATCCGCCTGCTGGTCTGGTCCTCCTAGACCCCTGTGATGTACGTCGACTGCCAGCTATATAAGACTCTGCTACGTGCCGCCCTGCGGTAGGTCTCGCTACTGGTGTAGGCTCAGCAAGAAAGATCTCTATGAGAAGGGCTCGCTCCAGTACTCCCGCCTGCGTCGGAATGCTGAGGGTGATCATCGATGCCCTGATCTCATGCCTCGATCCCTGCTCGAAAGTCCGGGCCCGGAAGAATGGGTCTCGTACCATGTTCTTCGAATAGTGCGAGAGGTCTGTAAATCTCACCGAGTACTGGGCTACCGTCATGCTACCCTGCCATAGCTTTAGTAGCTCCTGAATGCGCACCACACGTAGGATGGCTGGAACAAACTCTGGGCAGAAGAGGCTCTTAAAGTCCGTCCAGAGGAGAGATGCCTCGTCGTGCACCTGGAGCATCAAGCTCCACCATCTATTTGTTGCCACATGAAGGAGGTTTGCTGAAAGGATCACCATGAGGTCAGCTGGTGTCCCCACTAACCTGAAAACTCTAACTACAGCCTCCATCCAATCCTCAGCTGCCTGATGGTTCATCTCCCCATGGAACTTGGGCGGTCTCTGACACTGAAACTCATGCAGTGCACTAAGGCGACATGCACTCTCAGCGGCTAGGGCTAGTGGCATCGGTGGATTGGCGTGTAGAGGTACCGCTGGTGCCTCCGCTGTAAAAAGGCCCAGCACTGAGGCCTCGTCGCTCGGTGGGTTTTCGTCTTGAACAAAGCTCTGAACCCTAGCCGGCTACCGTCGTGGGGTCATCCTAAGAAGAAATAGGTGCACCATGGTCAATACAGTATACCTGGTGAGCTGATAGAAAGTAATCACAAATAAAACATTTGAAATACACATGCAATCATTGTTTTCGTGTAGTGAGTCGGAAATCAGAAGTCAGGGTCCTGGTGTACGGATACTTTGGTTGCCTCACCAACACTGGACTCCCTGGACTGATAACCACACTCAATACCCTTAACACTATTTCTTCACATAGAATAAAGATCAAAGTCCTGAGTTCTGTGGTATAAATGAACTCCTCTGATACCAATTTGTCACGAACCGTCCTCGGGGCCCGTGTCATGACTACCCCAAGCCCTCCTTCCATAGGTCAGGGGCTAGCGACTAGCACCAAAGGCGTAAATCCTGATAAAAAGGGAATTCATTGGCTTTATAAAGTAAACAAACACCACAGAGTAAGAAAGATGAATTAAACACTAAGTAAACCGGGTACAACAGTAAGTGTTGGAAAGTAAATGGGCCAGAATACAAACCCAACTGAAGTAAAGTACAACTGAAAAGAAAGTACAGCAACTTAAAAGTAAAGCAGCAACATTGAGCCATCCACTAGAAATCCCACCTAAAGGATGGGTACAGATAGCCTCCTCAGCTCTTTGGGTCCAGTCGTCCCCTCCATGTACGTCTCGCCCAGTGGTCCACCTCTAGGTACCGACTTGCTCTAAACACTGTCTGTCGTCTGCATCCAACACAATGTAGTGCGGGCATAGCCCGTGCAGGGGTGAGTATACACTACTCAGTAGGGACCCCGAGACCCCGAAGGTCTCCCAGAATCCACAAAGGATAATGCACAAAGGAAAGATGCAATCACGAAGTAACAACCAACACTACTTAGGTATATGCCCATCATATACCTAAGTCATCAATTCCAGTTCAGCTCCAACATTCGAGCCCATGTTCGGCCTAGTCCACACAGGATAGCACAACCAATCCACACAGGATAACACAACCCAATCCACTTAGCATAGCAAGTCAATCATATCGAAGATAATGATTGAAAGTCAAGACTCAGCTCACACAGGTATACTTCTTCATAAGATGATAAAGATGATCAGATGTATCCACTAATTCGTATAAGCTATTGGACCCACGTAGGATACAAGACTAGCTAAGCTGTCGGAACCACAAAGGATACAAGACCAGCTACTCTACCAGACCCACATAGGATACAAGTACAGAGTCAAACACTGCCGAACCCACGTAGGATACAAGAACAGTAGTACTGCCGGACCCACATAAGATAAAAGAACAGTAGTCATCATCGTCGAACCCACGGAGGATATCAGTACAGTCGTCATCACTTCCAAACCCACGAAGGATTTCAGTACAGTTGTCGTCGTTTCCAAACCCACGGAGGATTTCAGTTCAGTCGTCATCGTCGTCGCAGTCGCAACCACCTCTAGGGTTCTCGCACACAGCATGCTCGATTCCGGGAGGGTCCACTCCACGATCCAAGGGGGGTCGATACATCAACTGAAACGTAGTCCGGATTTGATGTATCCCAAAGTTCTGTCTTGACAAAAGGAACTCAACGTGACAGACGACGCGTCAATCGGACGCCCGGTCTAAGAGTTATTGGTTTTTTCGTTCCAGGGGCCCAGTTGGTTTTTAAGTCAAAACCAACCCGACCGTACTCCAATTGTGTCCAAACCTCAATCTGAGTAAGCCAAAAGGTCCATATTACTAAGAGGAATCCAAAAAAGTCGACATCACGTCAATCGGACGTCTGGAGATCAAGTTATAGGCATTTCCGCTCCGATGGCCCGGTTGGTTTCGTGTTCGAACCAACCCGGTTTTACCCTAATTTTTTCGGAACCTTAAGTGTAATATATCGAAACGGCTATCTCGATCCAAGGATCGCATCACAACTAACGGTGCGTCGATCGGAGGTCTATAGCCCAAGTTGCGGGAATTTAAACAAACATGTCTGGTTTTATGGGGTTTGGGCCCGGACCGACCCGGCCCAAGACCCCCTGGGTCGGCCTAAACCAGGGCGACCCGACCCGGGCCCGGGTTCGGCCCATCAGGGCGCGGCCCGGCCCGGCCTGACGGAGGCGCGGCCTAGCCCGGCCTGACGCGGGCACAGCCCGCGTGGCCAGCGGCTCGGCCGTTTGGCCGAGCGGGATGGGGAGGGGGGCGCTACCCCCCTTGATTGATGAAACGGCCCCCACGAGGGGGGCCCGCCTCTCGACCGGCCAGGGGTTACGACCCTCGGTTCTTCTGAAACGGCCAGCCCAGCTGGCCGGCCAGTGCTGCCGCCGCGGGACCCCGCGGTCCCACCCCTCTGAAGTGCCGGCAGCCGGCGGTTCTGACCGCCCCTCCTTGCACCGTCGCGGCTTTAATCCACGGCCTTGTCCGACCGGCACGGCACGACGGCGCCGCCCCCCTCTGTCGCGGCCCCGCTCTAGCCGCGGCCCCCTTTGGCCTCAATGGTGTGGCGTGACAGCGCCGCGCTCCTTTGCCTTGGTAAAATTCCTCTCCCACGCGCGGTTTAGTTGCACTGCGCCGCCTTCGTCCAAAACCACAATGAAGAACATCAACAATGGGGGAGGAGGAATGGTCATGTTCATGTGGTCTGACCTCCTCCCATTAATTTGATAACAGGTGGCAGATATAAAACAACATCTTCAAGCGAGCACAAATTTAATCCAATAAATTTGGACTTGAAACCCCAACCTCGAAGAATTCATCGAACGAGGATCATCGTGGGAAATAGACGTCGCGGAAGACGGCGTCGCAGAACGAGGCTCCGTAAGCATCGTCGGTGTTCGCCCGATGAAGGATGCGGTGTGTAGTCGTTCTCCGAAGAAGTTGTCTCTCACCGGTTGTGGAGAGGATAGGAGATGTCACAACGATTCCCTTACGGTGATGGAGTTCTTCGTCGTAGACTCGGCGTTCATCGCGAAGGAGATGAAGTTCTCCAAGACCAGAGTTCTCTCCTCCTTTCCACACAATGCATTCCCCCAATAAAATAATACCTTGTCTTATTTTATTCATGTACACACACACATTCCAAAATTAATTTGAAAATCAAAAGATCTCATTCAGTTAATTGACTTAATTGAAGAGCGTTTAATAATCAAATTAATTTTGAGGGTTGACTTGTCATTAAATTTGGGGTGTGGGTGAGTTACAAATTAATGGGGGTTTGCCAACTTAATGGGAGGTTTGAGGAAATTGAAAAGGTGGGGCTTGTGTGGGGTTCACGTGACTAATATCCTATCAAGAGGAGTTAGGATTTAGTGGTTCCCACCTCAACTTCCATAGGTAGGTTATAATTACACAGAGAAGAAATAAAATTGCAGCACGTATTTTATTTCATTCATTAATTAAACCACTTTATTTTTTTAACATCACTTCCCGAGCAAACGCAACACTAGAGAAAGTGTTCCTAAGAAATTATTGGCCCTAAGGTTCCATCGGTGCCCTCAGATTTAGATTCCGAGCACTGGTTCAAAAGTTAGGAAAACCCGCTCATTCGTTCACTGAACGTACCTGAGCTAAACTTCAGAAATTGAGTCCGGGCACACCGGGCCTCAGAAATAGGTGCCGTTAGAAACTGTGTACTTGTAAAATCCAAAAGAAAATTAAGAAAAAATTTCCCTTGAAATTTACGGGTCTTTACATATTTCTCTTTAACTCTCTCTCTCTCTTCCTCTATCTACCTATTTCTTCTTCTTCCTCTCTCTTTCATTTTTTACCACATTCTTCATCAAACCCTTTATTTTTCCCTTTCTCTTTTTTGTGGGAGTGTATTTTAAAAACACTAAAAAAATAAAAAAAAACAAAAATAGTCATACTTACTCATCCTCCAGTTTTGGAATTTTGTCCAACCATTTTGGGGAGTCAAAAGACATGTTTTAATTACAAAATTTTGTATTTTCATCAAATATTTGGATAAAGAATCTAGTGTCAAAACTATAAAATTTTGAATTCTTAGTTAATGATTTGGAACATTATTTTACCCCAACTAGGAGGAAAAAATTAGCTTTCATGTCAAGGACACCTATGGAAATCTTTTCAAAATGTTTGTTTTTACCCACAATTTTTATTCTTGAGTTTGGGGACCTTCTATTTGAATTCCCCACTTTTTTGTGCATTAATATGATAGAGGAATTTTCCAAACCACGTGAGAATAAAAATATCCAAATATGCTCCCATTACCCTTACATTAATCCTAATTTTGAAAGCCCCTATGAGCCAATGAAAACCTTTTCATTGATAGCCACATTACAAGCCTAATACCTTATCCCACTCAACATCTACCTGGATTTTCATTGCATTATTTATAGAAATTTAAGTGTGGGGGGATGGATTTCATTTTGGGTGCCATTTTATTAATTTTAAATATTTAATCATATGATTGAGGTAAAGCATCCATTTTAGTGTGGGGGAGAGGTTTTAATTTAGTGATTTTTGGGAATGTATATATGCTTATCACATATTGTTCAAATCTTATTGAAAAGTGTTCAAAAAACAAAAAAATCAAAAAATAATGAAAAAAATAATGGGTTGTCTCTTGTGTGGCCCAAAAATAAATCTTCATCAACCTTTTATCTTGTTATAACTATTAAAATTAGTGTCTTGAGGATATAAAACATGGGTTGGGAGATGAGTGTGAGATTTATTTCAAGTTAAACTTTCAAAAAATGCAAAAAAATGAAAAAATTTAAAAATAAAATAAAAAAAATAAAAACATGGGTTGTGTTATGAGCGAGTCAAAAATAACTCCTCATCAACTTTTTATCATGTCATAACTATTAAAATTAGTGTCATGAGGAGATAAACTATGGGTTTTGAGCTGAGTGTGATATTTGTCTCATGTTCAAATTTCAAAAAAAAATTAAAAAAATTAAAAAAAAAAAGAACACTTTTCATATATATTCTTGTGTCATTGGGAGAAATTTTTTATTTTGTAAATATTTAATATTCTCATTACCTTAAAATTATCTTCCTCTTTTATGTTTTTATTCACAAAATATGTCCCTTGTAACTATGTGTTTCCATTTCCTTCTATGTTTTATTTCATAAATTTTGTGCATTACTTTTTCCATGTTAGTGTTTTACCCATATTTATACTCTTTTGAATACTATATTCCAATCATCCCATAAACACTGAAAAATCCCTAAAAATACTTCTTGATTCTTATGAACTTTAGGATAGGTAATGGAAGCTAAGAGGTCTTTCAAACTCAATGATTTTCAACATTGGTTGGTGAATGAGTTAACCTCTATAAATAAATTTTTATCATCTTAAGAGGAGTGAGTTCTGAGTGCCTATATTTTCCATTTCTAAATTTGAGCATGAAAAATGATTTTTTTTGGAATATTATTACTATAAAAATTTTTGGTGGAATTCAATATGGATGTGTGAAATGGTCTAAACCTCCCCTGATTGGTGAAATAAAATTAATATTTGTTGGCGAGTGAAAATGATTTTGCTATGTTTTTATATTTGTTGCACATGAGGACATGCACAAGACTATTTTTAGTGGATTTGATGTTATTATTATTTTCATAACTTTTTATATACTCTTTCTACTTATTTTATATGAAATTATCATAATTTTTGTGAAATATTAATGTTTAAATATTAAATATAATTTTTTAGCACTATTTGAATTCATCCGTATTCAAGTCAGTTTAATGTTTTAATAATAACTATAACCCTACGGAAAAAATTTGTTTGTTTCTTGTTTTCTAGGATCCCTTATTTAATTTACAACATATCCTTATAATGAATCATTGCCTAATTCTTCCATTTGAAGGGGCATATGGACTACACAAGAAGGCCCAAAGAATTTGGGATGAAACTGGACCATCTATGATGATTGAATTACTGGGATCAATCCCAAAGTCAAAATTCCTTTATTATCCTCCAAATTTTTTGGGACAATTAAAGGAGTCATGGATAAAATTTTAGGGCCCAACACCAACAACAAGGGGCCAAAATGATTATATGAAGTCTATCCCACCATTCTGTCCATGAAATGAAATCAACACACCAAAATTGAATTTTCTCCTGATATACACATAAATTATAGCTGAGATTTTGTATTTTTAAATAATAGATATAGTTGGATGACTTTTTTGAATAAAGGAATCAGGTTTTAAGGAGTATTCCTATTCACAAATCCATTCACATTTCAGTTATCGAAAAATCATGGATGGAAATGGACAGTTTAACATTTTTTATAAAAACTGCCATAAATTTGGATACATAAGTCCAAATGCCTCCAAATTTTTAGAGTCGACTTAAAACTGTAATATATACAACTTTGAAGAAGAATATTTCTCTAGATTTGGATTTCTAAAATATCAAATTGGAGATGCAAGTGGAGGGGTGGTTTTAGAAAGTAAAAAGGTCCACTTCCTTGGGCTATAAATACTTCCCCATCCTCTCCTTACAAAAGGTTGAAATTTTAGAATAGAGGAGAATACATTGGAATTACCAATTCCTTTAAAAAGTCTTGGGAGGACCATCTATACTTTAGTTTTAACTTGAGATACCCTTCCTCATCTCTTTGTTTTCATGTTCTTTTGTTTTCTTCTTATTTGTAATCGTGTATGTCTATTTTCATTTCAACGGAATTTTAATGCATGTTTGTTATTATTCATCTATTATTCTCATCCAACTTATATTAAATATTATTAATGGACTTAAAATTGTTTAAATATATTAAATCATCCTCCCTTATTTTTTCGTTCTCATTCAATCTAAAGTTTGTATTTAATTCCCTTCACCGTTTGTGTGTATGTGTTAAGGGCACGATTATTTTCCTATACCTTGCTTTTTCTTCACTTATTAAATCATAATAATAAACATAATAAACCATATTACTAATCCTATTAAAGTAGGGGTAAATATCTCATTGGGGTGAGTCAAAATTGGGGGTTGTTAAGTGATAGAGAGTATTTTCTTGATGAATATTCTTCAAATTAACATTGTGTATGTTGGACTTAACATGTCATATGTTAATGACTTGTTTTTTTTAACGTATAATTTCATGGATTATTGGAAACATAAATAAATTACCATAAACATTTACTGATTTATATTAGAACCCTAAGTTACGTTAATTCTTAGATTAAAGCCTTAACACTTAGGAATTCTAGTCAAGGTCATCCTGTGAAGTGGGTGTTAATTTAATGCAATATAAAGAAAAGATCAAGGATATCAGAAGATTAAATCCCTAATAATAAACTCACCTCAAACATTATGAAATTGTTAAATCAAACATCATCTATAAATTATTTCAATTAAACTATGTAAACAAACCCACCAATAAAAATAAAATCAACTAAAAATATTTGACTATTAAAAAGTATCATCGTTGAGGATTTAACCCGAGTACAGATATACACATTAGAAAAGCACTGAAACCTTGAATGGTTGATAAGTGACAATCAGCCACACTTTCACAATCCCCAGAACTTTCACCATCGCTAAGTCTACTGACTCCACTGACATCTCATCCAACAAGGTATCAAGGGGCTCCACTCATCGGTTTCCCTTCTGGAAATCTTTCTTGCCAACAAAAGCTACACGCTGGCCACCCATATTTGATAATATGACCATTCTCCAGAAGCATTAGATAACAGTGTGAATAGAAAACAACCATTCGATGCCTAGGATAACATCATATGTCTTTATTTGCAGTATGAAGAGATCCCCATTGGGTTGATGCGGCCCCAACATCAGTATTCATTCTCAACAAACATCAAACAGGATAGCCTGGCCTCCAAAAGGTGTGCTCAACACCAAGGTAATGGAATGTTTATCTAGGTATAGAACCAAGTCATGGGCTATAATAGGTAAAAAAATGAGTTTGAATCATCAAAATCAAACAAGTAAAAGGTAACAGTACTAAATAAATGGATCGTACCTCGAATGACCTCTGTCCCTGCTACAACTGTTGCCTCTGCAGTGTGCCACTACCCACACCCAGCTCCTCTGCCCCTTGGCTATCAGCTGCCTACCAAACCATGCCATGTTCGATATCCCTGAGGAGAACCCTAAGTTTGTTCTCCTCTTGCATCATCTTCCCTCGATGTAGCTGGAGCTCACTACCCCTGTTGCTACTATTGAAAAGGTCTGGCTGGAAACTGCTGCTGATGAGGTGGGCGATGAGCCTATCCACCCCCATTGTACTGATCTAAAAATGGGAAATGACTCTGTATATTACCCAAACCTCAAAAAGAAAGGAACCTCATTCTCGGGCCCATGGTGAAAGGGTGAGGACTGGGAGATCGAAAGTGGAACTGTTGAGGCCTGCTCCCCACCGACCAAAACCAGGAAGGCCCTGATGCTCAAAGTCTATTATTGCGTCTTTCTCTTTTGAAAAGCTCAACCAGTTCCCCTATCATGGAACACGTCCCCGTATGTGCATCCCCTCCACTAATTCAGTCACCTTCTGAACCTCTAAGTTCATCATTAGAGTTAAGGGAGTAACAACATACTGAAGAGAAGGTCAGAGTGCCTCCTCTAACCATCTCGCCTGACTCCTCGTTCGGAAAGAGGTCTAGAGAAAAGAATAGGAGATCCTTGAACTTGATCCCCAAATCTCTTTCTAACATACTACCCTACTGGAGTGAGAGAAACTACTGCCTCTTCTCATCCTTCATCATAGAAGAAAGGAATTCCACCCAGAATTCCTTCTCAAAGTCAGCCCACAAAACCTCAATCTACATCCTCTCCCCAAGGTAGATCATCCACCACTTACGTGCTAATCCAATAATCTAATTAACTAACAACAGAACCTATTACTCCCTAGGATCACAGATCAAGGTAAAGTTGAATGCCATCTCCTCAATCCATCCCTCTATCTCTAATTTGGAAACATTTCCCTCGTACTTTTTGAGGGCCTACCTTTCTAAAGAACGTAGAGTATTCTACCACTTGTTATACTCTTCCTCTTAGTCAATCCTCTGTTGATCAATTAGATCAACCTATTTGGCCACTACTACTCATACTACCCATGGATTTCATCCGGTTTCCATAGATTAAAGGAGAAACAAAGAATTCCTAAGCCCGATTACTGTAGAAGATCCCTTTTAAATTTTGTTCAAACTTTTTATTTATTTTAAATTCCCAAAACACCCAAGACACACAAGAACCCAAGTCATTATGATGCATGTACCTTTCCTAGGGTCTCTTCCCAGCAATCAATTTAGCCTGAATTGGTCATTTATTAGGTCCATAGTCCTCACATCAGATTGCAGGAGGGGCCTAAAATCTCGTGTCCTAGCCAGTCTTCCCTGGACTATTTCATGCACAAAGATTACCTAGCACTGTTTCCCTCCATCCCATAAAATCATCATTTTTCATAACCCTAAACCCCATACTATCTCTCAAACATCCCTCTAATACCATTCTATCATGACTATCCTTCACCAAGATGAGGTAAGGGAAAGAAAACTTCCATACCCTTCCTTCTTCAAGCTGAGTGGGAGACAATGACCCTTGAGTCCCACCTCCAATAGTCCCCAGAGTGGAGACTATCACTGAGGGTGTTGAATCTCACGTATTATGGAAGGAATTACCCTTTTTGTAGAAAAATATTAAGATATTAAATGATAAATCCCAAAAAACACTGAATATAGAAAGTAAAAGTAAATCCAAAAACCCTTTTCCCATATGCATGTTCAAAATAAAGTTCTACAATGTACAGAAAAACTCTAAAGGAGATTACCAAAATAAAGAAAAGAAGCAACGACAACTGTCTAGGCACCTAGCTAGTAAGGTTCAGCACGGTCCTCAAAGTCCTCCTGGAAACTTGAAAGCATTTTTATATACCTAGGGTGAGTATATAGTTATACTCAATAGGGAAAACCAAAAGCTCTTTTGCACAAGTGGGGTGACATTATAATGACCCGTGAGAAAAAGAGATAACAAAATCACCTAGAAAAGAAACTATCTACCCAGCCAGACTAAAGCACACTCCCTAAATAACACAAGTCAGGTAAAGTAAGAGTAATAGAACATAAAAATTTGGGTACCCCACACCACATTACCACCTGTTATTTAGTGCATCCTATGAATTAGACCTCCCCCATAAATACCACTGCAGTCCCACTACCACCCCAAATGAAAACCATATGGGCCATCCCAACTGCACGTCTATCCCACCCATAGAAACCTAGACCACCACAACCAAAAAACCACGACCGCAAACATCTAGTCCACAACAACCACCACTATTCCTAAAGACACCTAGGCCAGAACAACCACTACCTCACCCAAAGACACTTGGGCCTCATCCTGAAAAAACATGGGAGGCAAACCTGCCCGCACAAACCTGGGCCAACAACCACAACGCACCCTTCCAAAAGGGTCTTGGGCCATAATGAACCTCAGACTATCAGAGCCTACAAGAAGAGTCTTGGGCTACCTAAGAGTGGGAGAATAAATGAGCTAATAATCATCCACTCATAGTAATGTTGGAAGAAACACCCTCCCCCATGAAATGGGGGTGTTCGGAACGAAGTGGTCAACATGGGTGTGGTGTTTATAAGAAACACAAGAACTAGATTTTATATATATAGGTAATCAAGAAATCATCCCAACCTAAGGGTCCCGAAACCAAAAAACATCCCATACACAACCAATATTGCTGATATCCCTAAATACACAAGTATATGACATCCACAACCAGAGCACAACCCATTTCTAGAAAATTGTTCCCTATTTGTACCCATTCTCGTTATCATGTTCAAATGATTTAATTTAAATATTCCTCTACTACTAGAAAACTAATAGGAACAACCAAAATCCAAAACAAAAACTGAAATAAAACATCCAAGCAAACATTTATGTATTCACACCTGGTTCTCTTGTAAGTAACAACATCAAAAGGGATCCATTAGATCCCTTGAAGTATGGGAACCAAACAAAGCCCCAACATACTACCTCAAAAACATTTACCGTAGTCTCGAGACAGCCACAGAGTCCCAAGAAAACAAACTCTCTACCAAATATTTCATTCCAAACCACATCACCCCATAAACATTAAAAGGGAAAATGAGGCATATCACTAGAATAGAGCAAAGAAGTTTTCCAGTTTTATCCAACACCATTCTTTAGGTTTCCTCTTTCCATTGGTTAACTAGGGTGATCACAAAAAGGTTATTATTCATCATCCATACATTTAATCAACCAATTTTACATGATTAACCAGCTTCCATGTTACAATCATTAGATTATAAGGTTATCCATAAAATAGAGATTCATTAGTGTGCAATAAAGGACCACCAATGGCCACAATTTTTAATGGACATAAGCCCATAAAATTCACAACATAACAACAAAGGTATAACCTAGAAACATCATAAACATTCCCACCCCTTCATTCTTAAAATTCCATTTATTATCTTCATTAAATTTGGTTTCATCTATGTCCTAGTGGAACATCATAATACCCACCCTGCATGATGCACAGTAATGAGAGACAAAGGAATACCCCAACTTCGATGATAAAGGATCGATGTTTCCTCCTTGAACCAAGAAATGTAGTAGTGCGTCAAGAAAATAAAATAAGAACTAAAAATAAGGTCTCTTCATAAAGGAATGACTTGTCTCTAGAAGAGAGACTCCAAGCACACCAATGAAAAATAAAAGAGACCAAAGAAAAAGAAGATCTCAGTGTGATAAAAGGCTCGATCCTAGAGTTACAAGATGTGCAATCTCAATGTGCTTACAAATCATATCATGGTTAAACTATGCGGCTAGATAGTTACACATGTTATAATTAAATTATATTTAATAATTATCCTCAAAGATGGTGTAGATAAGGGTTATGAGTTGATAAATCATCATTAAATGGAGAAAACACCTAACAGGGGTGAAACTGGAAATGCAGAAAGGGTGTGATATGGATAAAATGTAACATCCCAAGTAAGTAATGAATAGTATATTTTATTATCTATGTATATTTATGAATTAGATAGTGTTTTAAGAGGCTTAAAATGAGAATAAATCCAATCTTAAGCATGGAATACACTAATATTTTTTAAAGAATGTTTTAATGCCTTTTGATGGCAAACCATTTTTAAATAAAACTTTTGACAATTTTATAAGCTATATTTGTCAAAATAAACTTATTATTTATTATTGGGACATTGAAATTTATATTGGATAATTTTTTGGTATTTTTCTGACAATGTTCATTTTTTAATGAATAGTGAAAAATAATGCATTTTACATCAAAACTGCTTTTTCATCTAATTTAATTATATTGTTAGATTATATTTTTAATGGGTTTTAAAGTTTAATTAGAATATATTTTTACCATTTAATCCAATGGTGGTAATTATAATTAATTTCACTTGGAATTGGGCATAAACAAGTGCCAAACTTTTCATAGATATTGTTTCAAAAAACCTGCTATTTATTTTAACAACGAGAATTATTTTTAAATTAATCATTGCAATTTTTATGTTTATAATTTAGTAAAATGGATTCAATATTTGGAATCAGAAGGGCCAAATTATGTAATTAAGACTCTTTTGTTCTTGGACATTATGAATAGTAACGACGATAATTATCTTTAATTATCTTGATTAATTAGTAATCAGGTAGTTAAGGATAATAAAATAATATCATAATAATAACCCCAAAATGTGTCCTAATTCTACTAGTTGTGTCAAGGCCGACCATGTGGTGCCTTTTTCCAAACTTAGGGACCCCATGGAATCACGTTTGGGTGAAAGTGACACTTTATCGTTTTATTTTTAAAGAAAGGAGAATATCACAAAAGTATGTAACACCCAAGTAAAACAATTTTAATTTTGTATACATAAATTATATCATGGACTATAAATAGTCATTTGAAAGATAAAAATATTTCCTAAATCATCATATTTTTTTTATAATTTTTATAAATTAAATTTTTTATGACACCATGATGATGCAGTGATTACCTCATTAATAAACAATTTAAATAAAATGAAAAGATAATGTAAAATATAAGACTTAAACTTGTCAAAATACTATTTTATGAGTATATATCTAACCCTTATAACCTTATCCTATAAATATATCACTGTGGGACCCTTAAAATCCGAAACTCATTTTAATATAAAGTAACATTTATTGACTTTCAAAGAGTGTCCATCCTCCCTCTTATAAAAGGCCAACACCTCTACCTCCTTACCCACACTTCTCAAACCATTGGATCAGCCAAACTCTGCTCATTTTATCTCTACACATCCCTCTCTTCATCCTATAAGCCTTACCTTAGGAAGAAATCTCTTCAAGAAACCCTTTTGTTTCAAACCAAGAGGAGGTCTTCACTTGTGTTCTTTTGTTTTATTTTGCTTATCCAACCCCCTAGACTCTTTTTATTCCCTTATTTTGTTACAACACCAGTATCTTAAACATAATAGTATATATTTATGAAAACTATTCTAACTACACTTACACACAGCTACATCTAATGGTTAAAGAACATATTGTTTCCATGGGTGGAGAATTTCTGCCTCACGAAACGATGATTGTTCAATATTCTTATAACACCATTAAAGGTGGACATTAAGATATCAATATATTTATATATGGTATATAATATGTTTATGTTTTCTTTATGCTTCTGTATTTTTCATTTATGGCATACCTTTATGGTTTCCATTATGGTTAAGCGCGATATCTTCATTTTAGGAAGTGTGAACTACCGCCCCCTCAAAGTTATTTGATTCGTTAATGCCATATGTGGGATGTATAAGGGATGGAGTTGATGATATTATATATTATATTATACTGGAATTATAATATACCTTTATATCATTAATATTTCACTCCATTAAGTAAGAAATAGAAATGAAAGTAGTGTTCATGCGTACGTACGGCTTACCGTCTCCATGAACGGTGCATTTCATTTCTTACCTATAAATGTTATGTATTATTATAAATGCATGTATATAATAGATATATATGATATATATGATATCTACATCATGAATATAATTTTGGATATAATGAACCTTTGATCACATGAACAACATGTAATTATAAGAAGTCCATTTTTGGCTCAAGTACCAAAGATCGACAAAACGGACGTTATTAACTTAAATAATTACATAGTGTTAATAACATGGTAATAAGTGATATAAAAGTAATAATGAAATTGAAAACTTTTCTTAAGAAAGTATAAATTAACTCAAGTTTATTATTTAGGAGATTAAAGAACGATCGAGTCATGTCGGATACGAGGTATGGGACTTCATCTCAATCTCCTTTCATTGAGGCATATTTTGTTTTATACACAACCTTATTTTATATGGTGTATAAAAGCCTTTGAATTTTATGTTTTTTCAAAAGGAATCTTTTTATACGGATCATTTTACTAAACAAAAAAAGGGAATGTTTTTGTCGTACGTATGTGGCGACAACGACTTCTCCGCCGCTGTGACCATTATTTGAGTTTCAGCTTCCTCTACAAGACATAACTTATTTTTAAATGAAAAATAAATACCATGTTTTACTTTTCTTTTATTTTGGTATTGAAATAGTTTTGATAATGTTTTTATTATATCAATGTGTTATTGATATCTTGTGATTGAAATGTAGAAATTTTATGTTTCTTTTATGAATGTTTTATGTGATACGATTATGTTATGGTTCTTGGGAATTGTTTATAATGACGGGTGGTTCTGTGATAAACTAAGGGCGGGTGAGCCCGATATAGCTCTCCAATGCATTGGGTAACACGAAGGAGTTAAACTTTATGGTTTCTCCGAAGATATTTAGGTAATATACTGTGATGGGTATTCCAAACATAACCATGAGGGTTACTCCCTACGTAAGAATGTTATGAATGCCTCAAGTTACCTTTATGTCTTATGATTTCTATGATTTATTCATGATTAGATGAGGTATGTTAAAATGATTATGTTTTATGATTAAAGTATGATTTCATACTTGGACTAATGTTTTCATTTCGAACTTTTATATCCCTTACTGAGCTTTTTATTCTCATCCCAAGTTTTTGAAAAAAAATTCACAGGTCAAGAGAAAGGTACATGATGTGATGATAGTGTCAAGGATGTGTGAAGAAAGAATCCATGTTTTATTTTAAATATGTTTTCGTTGATGGGAAAAATGAGTACTATATTTTATGTAACCACTTTGTTTAAATGTGGAATGTAATGCATGATTTATGATATAATTATCTAAAACTCTAAACCTGAAAAGATCCTCAATGTGTATTCCTGAAATAACTCAAGATTAAGTAAGGTTTAAGGTTGGGGCCTTATAGTTGGTATCATAGGTCGGTTTAGATAACTTTAGGAGTTAGAATTATATTAAATTATTATTCAAAAATATTTTTTTTGGTCAAATTAAAATGATATAGCATTTGAAGATTACCATGTTTCTTCATCTAAGACATGTTTTTTCAGAATGGTTTTCTGCAGAGGAAACAGGGAAGCAGTTCTAAGAAGGTATACAGAAGGAAATGACCTTCCGAATCAGCATCCTGAGATGGTCGGAATTGGAACTGAACAGTTTGTTGCAGTAATGGCGTAGTTGACTCAAGTGATAAATGGTGGTGGTATCCATGCATGAGATCAGCCAGATCAACCGCATAGGAGCATGTTAGTGGTGGAAAATTTCATGAGGCAACAACCCCCATCATTTAGTGCATCATATGACCCTGTGCTAGCTGAATGGTGGATTAAAGAACTGGAGAATATTTTATATGTCATGGGGTGTTCAGACAATCAAAAGTTTAGTCTTGTTATTTACCATTTGGAGGGTGAAGCAGATCAGTGGTGGTCGATGGTTAAAAATATCAGGGATGCTGTTGAGATTGATGCTCTTGATTGGGATTAATTCAAAGGTATGTTTCTTGAGAAGTATTTTCCTAAGGTTTTTTGACTTAGGATGGAAAACAATTATTGGAATTGAGGCAAGAGGACAACTCAGTGGCTGCTTATGAAGAAAGGTTCACTCGATTGGCAAGGTATGCTCCAAATTTTATCTGAGACCTTGATAGTAAAATCAATCGTTTTAATCGGTATTGAAGCCAAAATATCGAAGTTATTTAGCTTCTCGCGAGTTCAAGAGTTATGAAAAGCTTGTTAGATGTGCTGAGAAGGTGGAAATGGAGTTTTCCGATGATCAAGTGTTCTATAACAACCAACAGAAGAAGAGACTGAGGTGGCAGGACAAAGGGAAGAATTATTCAAAACAGTCTGATGGTAAGAAAACTAAGTTTCCAGTTTGTGATAAATATGGTAAAAGGCATGCTGGGGAATGTCTTCTGAATTTTTTAAAGTGCTACTAATGTGGTAATATGGGACATAAGGCTCGTGATTGCACTGAAAAAGATCATGGTGATGGTAATACCAAATTTGATTTACAGTTAGTGAAATGTTTCAAGTGCAATGAGATGGGTCATTATACAAACGAGTGTTTGAAAAAGAGATCAAGTGATGGGAAGCAGTCATAATACAATCAAAAAGGAGTGGTGAAATCCTTTTCAACTACTTAAGCAGATGTTGGGCCAGCAAATGAAGTGGTATCAGGTACTTTGTTTGTTTTCTCAAATTATGCTAATGTATTGTTTGATTCGGGGTCTACACATTCTTTCATCTCTAAAAACTTTTCTAGTAAATTGGGAATTACATCTCAATAAATGACTCCTGAACTTGTGGTAAAAACACCTAGGGGAAATGTTGAGACAAAAATAATTTATAAGAATCTTCCTATCCTTATCCGTGGAAAGAACCTACTTGAAAACCTTATTGTTTTACCTCTAGTAGAGTTTGATGTTATCCTGGGTATGGATTGGCTCTCTATTTACTATGCTAAGATTTATTGTAGAGATAAAGAAGTTTCTTTTCAGAGAGACTTTAATTTTGTGTACAAGAATGAACCCTTACTGTTGATAACATATCAAGAGGCTGAGAAACTTTTAAAAGATGGAAATGAATGTTACCTTGCACATATTGTTGAAAACAAAAGAACCATTCAGATTAATGGTGTGTCAGTGGTAAATGAGTTACCTGATGTTTTTCCTGATGAGTTGCCTGGAATAATACTAGATCAGGAAGTTGAATTTACTATTGACTTAGTTCCTGATTCTAAGCCAATTTCAAAACCCCCTTATTGAATGGCTCAAATTGAACTTTTAGAGTTGAAGGAGAAATTGCAAGATTTATTAGAGAAAGGTTTCATTCGACCTAGCACATCATCATGGGGTGCTTCTGTCTTATTTGTTAAAAATAAATATGGTTCTATGAGACTTTTCATTGATTATAGAGCCTTGAATAACATCACTGTTAAGAAAAAATATCCTTTTCCTCATATCGATGATTTGTTTGATCAGCTCCAGGGAGCTCAGTATTTTTCAAAGATTGACCTGAGATCGGGGTACCATCAGTTGAAGGTAAAGGAATCAGATATTCTGAAGACTGCATTTCATTCAAGATATGGCCATTATGAATTTGTAGTTGTTCCTTTTGGGCTAACCAATGCGCCTGCTGTATCCATAGACCTTATGAATAGAATTTTCCATGAGTTCTTGGATAAGTTTGTGGTTGTTTTCATTGATGATATTTTAGTGTTTTCTAAAAGTAAAGAGGATCATGAAATACATTTAAGGGTTATTTTTAAAACCTTAAAAGAAAATAAATTGTATAGGAAATTCAGCAAGAGTGAGGTTTGGTTGCAAAAAAATCATTCCTTGGTCACATTGTTTTTAAATATTGAATAACTGTTGATCCGGAAAAAACAAAGGTTGTTGAAGAATGGCCAAGACCCTCAAATGTAACTGAGATTCGTAGCTTTCTTGGTTTTTCAGGCTATTACTGAAGGATTGTTTGAATTTTTCCCGGTTATCTAGTCCAATTACTAAGCTAACTCGGAAGGGTGTTAAGATTATCTGGACAAAAGAATGTGATGATTATTTTCAGTAGTTGAAAAGAAGATTGGTGAATGCTCCAGTTTTGTCACTACCTTCCAGGAATGGTGAGTTTTTTATCTACAGTGATGCTTCATTGAAAAGGACTTGCTTGCGTCCTAATGCGGAATGATCAAGTAATTGCTTACGCTTCACGTCAGTTGAAAACTCATGAGGTAAATTACCCTACACATGATTTGGAATTAGCTGCTATTGTTTTCACTTTAAAAATTTGGAGGCATCATTTGTATGGTGTAAAATGTGAAATATATACTGATCACAAAATTTTAAAGTATATATTCACTCAGAAATAATTGAACATGAGATAGAGGAGATGACTAGAATTAATCAAGGATTATGATTGTACAATTCATTACCATCCAGGAAAAGAAAATAATGTGGTTGATGCTTTGAGTCAAAAAAATAATGCTTCATTAACCATGTTACATTTGGAATGTGATCCTTTGTTTAAGGATTTGATGAACATTGGCATAGAAGTTGTTGGTGCAGGATGTTCTTCTATTTTGTTTCAGGTATCAGTGAAATCTTCTCTATCAGACAGAATAAAGCAAGCACAGAAGAAAGACAGTGAGTTGTAGAAAAAGGTAGAGATGGTTTAGAAGGGTAAGTTTCCTGAATTCACATTGATAATTATTGTGTTTTGAGATTTGGGAAGAGATTGTGTGTGCCGTGTGATTCAAAGTTGAAGATAGAGTTGTTATGTGAAGCTCATAGTTCTCTGTTTTCAGTTCATCCAGGCAGTACTAAGATGTATAGAGATCTTCGGGAGTATTATTGGTGGGATGGAATGAAAAGATATATTGTTTATTTTACTGTGAAGTGTTTGAATTGTCAACAGGTTAAAGTAGAGTGGCAGTTACCAAAAGGGATGCTTCAGCCTTTACCAGTGCCAGAGTAGAAATGAGAGAATATATCCATGAACTTCGTTGTGGGATTCCCGAATAAACCTCGAGGTAATAATGCAATCTGGGTTATTGTTGATCGCTTGAATAAATCTTCTCATTTCCTTGCTATACGAGATACTTTTTCCCTAGATCAAATTTCTCGTTTGTATCTTAAAGAGATAGTCAGGTTACATGGAGTTCTCCTCTCCATTGTATCTGATCGTGATCCCAGGTTTACTTCTATCTTTTGGAAAGGCCTTCATAAGTCATTGGGTACTGAATTAAATTTTAGTACAGCTTTTCATCCTCAATCAGATGGACAGTCAGAACGAAAAATTCAGACTTTGGAGAATATGCTACGTGCTTGTTCGATGGATTTTTAGGGAAGTTGGGACCAACATATTTCTTTGGTTGAGTTTTCTTATAATAACATTTTTCATTCCAGTATACAGATGGCACCATTTGAGGCATTATATGGGAAGCAGTGTCGAACTCCAGCTTTTTGGGATGAAGTAGGTGAAAGGAAGTTGATGGGACCAGAATTGGTAGAAGAGGTTGCAGAAAAAGTTCAGCTGATATAGAGACACATGAGAACAGCTCGGAGCAGGCAGAAGAGTTATGTGGACAATAGGAGGAAGGATCTCTCTTTTTAGGTAGGTGATCATGTTTTTTTCAAAGTTTCACCATGGAAAAGTGTGATGCAATTTGGTAAGAAAGGAAAGCTGAGTCCAAGGTTCATTGGACCATATGAAATTCTTGAGATAGTTGGATCAGTTGCATACCGAGTGGATTTACCTCCAATTTTATCTTAGTTACACAATGTTTTACATGTTTCAATGTTAAGGAAGTACATGCCAGATCCATCTCATGGTTTGAGTCTAGAGGTAGTTCAGTTGGAAGAGAACCTATCTTATGAGGAACAAGCTGTCCAAGTTCTTTACCATAGGGAGAAAGTGTTATAGAGTAAGTTTATTCATTAAGTAAAGGTGTTTTGGAAAACCCACATGAGTGAAGAGGCAACATGGGAATCTGAAAATGCAATGAGGGATAAATATTCCCACTTATTCGATAAGTAAATAAATTGTGAGGATGTAATTTTCTAAAGGGGGGAAGGATGTAACATCCCAAATAAGTAATGAATAATATATTTTCTTATCTATGTCTATTTATGAATTAGATAGTGTTTTAAGAGGCTTAAAATAAGAATCAATCCAATCTTAAGCATGGAATACACTAATATTTTTAAAAGATTGTTTTACTTCCTTTTGATGGAAAACCATTTTAAAATCAAACTTTTGATAATTTTATAAGATCTATTTGTAAAAATTAACTTATTCTTTATGATTGGGATATTGAAATTTACATTGGATAATTTTTTGGTATTTGTCTAACAATGTTCATTTTTTAATGAATAGTGAAGAATACTGCATTTTACATCAAAACTGCTTTTTCATCTAATTTAATTATATGGATAGATTATCTTTTTAATGGGTTTTAAAGTGTAATTAGAATATATTTTTACCATTTAATCCAATTGTGGTAATTATAATTAATTTCACTTTGGAATTGGGCATAAACAAGTGCCAAAATTTTCATAGATATTGTTTCAAAAAACCCGCTATTTGTTTTGACAACGGGAATTATTTTTAAATTAATAATTAAAATTTCTATGCTTGGAATTTTGTAAAATGGATTCCATATTTGGAATCAGAAGTTCCAAATTATGTAATTAAGACTCTTTTGTTTTTCGACATTATGAATAGTAACGACGGTAATTATCTTTAATTATCTTGATTAATTAGTAATCGGGTAGTTAAGGATAATAAAATAATATCATAATAATAACCCCAACATGTGTCCTAATGATACTAGTTGTTTCCAGAATGACCATGGGATTCCTTGTTCCAAACTTAAGGACCCCATGGAATCATGTTTGGGTGAAAGTGACACTTTATCATTTTATTTTTAAAGAAAGTAGAATATCACAAAAGTATGTAACACCCAAGTAAAACAATTTTAATTTTGTCTACATAACTGATCTCTTGTATTATAAATAGTAATTGGAAAGATAAAAATATTTTCTACGTCATATTATTTTTTTTATAATTTTTAGAAATTAAATAAATTAAATTTTTTATGACACCATGATGATGCAGCGATTACCTCATTAATAAACGATTTAAATAAAATGAAAAGATAATGTAAACTCTAAGACTTACACTTGTCAAAAACCTATTGGATGAGTATATTTCGAACCCTTATCACCTTATCTTAGAAATATATCAATGTGGGACCTTTAAAATCCAAACCTCATTTTAATATAAAGTAACATTTCTTGACTTTCCAAGAGTGCCCCTCCTCCGTCTTATAAAAGGCCCCCACCTCTACCTCCTTACCCACACTTCTCAAGCCATTGGCTCAGCCAAAATCTACAAATTTTATCTCTCCGCATCCCTCTATTTATCCTATAAGCCTTACCTTATGCAGAAATCTCTTCAAGAAACCCTTTTGTTTCAAACCAAGAGGAGTTACCTGATTTAAAGGTAATGTCTTCACTTGTGTTATTTTGTTTTATTTTGCTTCTCCAACCCCCTATACTCTATTTATTCCCTTATTTTGTAATAACACCAGTATCTTCAAAATACTAGGATTTTTTTTATGAAAATTATTCGAGCTAAACTTACACACACCTACATCTAATGGTTAAAGAACATACTGTTTCCATGGATGGCGAATTTCTGCCTCACGAAACGATGATTGTTCAATATTCTTATAACACCTTTAAAGGTGGCCATTAAGATGTCACTATATTTATATATGATATATAATATGTTTATGTTTTCCTTGTGCTTCTGTATTTTTAATTTATGGCATACTCTTAAGGTTTATATTATGGTTAAACACGATATCTTCATTTTAGGAAGTGCGGACTACCGCCCCATCAAAGTGATTTGATTCGTTAATGCCACATGTGGGACGTATAAGGGATGGAGTTAATGATATTATATATTATATTATACTGGAATTATAATATACCTTTATATCATTACGATTTCACTCCATTAAGTAAGAAATAAAAATGAAAGTAGCGTTCATGCGTACGTACGGCTTACCGTCTCCATGAACGGTGCATTTCATTTCTTACCTCTAAATGTTATGTAATATTATAAATGCATGTATATACTGGATATATATGATATATATGATATCTACATAATGAATATAATTCTGTATATAATGAACCTTTGACCATAGGAACAACATGTAATTATAAGAAGTCCATTTTTGGCTCAAGTACAAAAGATCGACAAAACGACTGTTATTAACTTAAATAATTATATAGTGTTCATAACATGATAATAAGTGATATAAAAGGAATAATGAACATGAAAAAGGTTCTTAAGCAAGTATAAATTAACTCAAGTTTATTATTCAGTAGATTAAAGAACGATCGAGTCAAGTCTGATACGAGTTATGGGACTTCGTCGCAATCTCCTTTCATTGAGGCATATTTTGTTTTCTACTCAAACTTCTTTTATATAGTGTATAAACACATTTGACTTTTATGTTTATTCAAAAGGAATCTTTTTATACTAAGTGTTTTACTAAATGACAAAAGGCAATGTTTTTGTCGTACGTATGCGGCGACAACAACTTCTCTGCCACTGTGACCATTATTTGAGTTTCAGCTTCCTCTACAAGCCATAACTTATTTTTAAATGAAAAATAAATACCATGTTTTACTTTTATTTTATTTTGGTATTGAAATGGTTTTGATAATGTTTTTATTATATCAATGTGTTATTGATATCTTGTGATTGAAATGTGTAAATGTTATGTTTCCTTTATGCATGTTTTATGTGATACGATTATGTTATGGTTCTTGGGCATTGTTTAGGAAAACGGGTGGTTCCATGATAAACTAAGGGCAGGTGAGCCTGATATAGCTCTCCAATGAATTGGGTAACGCGAAGGAGTTAAACATTAAGGTTTATTCGAAGAGATTTAGGGAATATAATGTGATGGGTATTCAAAACCTAACCATGAGGGTTACTCCCTACGTAAGAATGTTATGAATGCATCAAGTTACCTTTATGTCTTATGATTTCTATGATTTATTCATGATTTGATGAGGTATGTTAAAATGATTATGTTTTATGAGTAAAGTATGATTTCATACATGGACTAATGTTTTCATTTCGTACTTTTATGTCCCTTACTGAGCTTTTTATGCTCATACCAAGTTCTTGAAATGTTTTTCACAGGTCAAGGGAAAGGTACATAATGTAATGATAGTGTCAAGGATGTGTCAAGAAAGAATCCATATTTTATTTTAAATATGTTTTAGTTGATGGAAAAAATGAGTACTATCTTTTATATAACCACTTTGTTTAAATGTGGAATGTAATGCATGATTTATGATCTAATTCTCTAAAACTCTAAACCTGAAAAGATCCTCAACGTGTATTCTTGAAATAACTCAAGATTAAGTAAGGTTTAAGGCTGGGGCCTTATATAAAAAGCCACACATTTTGGTAAATAAAGGGTCACCCAACTCTTAGGGGATTTAAGATACCATTTATGGGATTAAAGACGGCCTCAAACCACTTTAAAATAAGTATTAAATCCTAAAAAGGCGTTATGGGAAAAACTGGGGAAAGAACCCTAACACCCCTCTGTGCCACCGTTCGGGTGAGGCACCGATCAGGGAGACACTGATAAGTGGCACCAATAGGTGACACCACAGCGACACCATGCCACTGACACTGATTTCTTCTTAACTCACTGATGGTGTCCAAGACACCCCAAACACTAGAATTGGAAAATTAATGGGCCTGTAGGGTTTGATTCATTAAAAAAAACATAAATTTTAAGGTTAAGAATACACTTATACTATAAACAGATTTTTCCAAGTTACAAAAACTAATGTTAAAATTAATTTTTCTCACATTTAAAAATTTTATCTAAAAAAATTGATTTAATAATTTTAATTAGTATGTTTAAATTATTTAATTAGGAGAATTTAAATTTTTTATTAAAATAAAATCACTTAGGTAAAAATTAGTTACCATAGTAAACCCAGAAATGTAAATAGTGATAATTTTATGAGTAATGGAACTAAAATCATGATTAAAATGTTTATTTAAATAAATAGATGACATTTAATCAACCTTATATCATATTTTAATCAATTATTACCCATTTGTTGGTCTTTATGTCTTGTGAAAAAGTAGATCTCTTTATGTTATGTTGAAATTATTAATAAAGTGTCATTCTCACCACTTATAAAGGGGAAATATCACTACTCCTTTAAAAAACCCTTAAAATTTTGTGTCCTCTTCAAAATATTATATATCTCTATAGCATATAATACTACTCAATTTTCTTAAGACTTTGGTCACTAGATATTTACTTAATACATCTATTTTTAAGGTGTCTTTAAAGGTAAATCCTAAGTTCTCAAATGTGAACACATTTTTCCTAATATATTTTATTTTATATTTTAAATTTCTAATGAAATATAATTTTATAATTATTTTATAATTACACTAGTTTTTTTAAAATACTAAAATTTATTATTCAATGCATATTACTATAACCCCCTTTTTCTTTTTCAATTAAAAAAATGAATCTTTCATTCATGATTTTTCTGGACTGATACCTTTATGAAGTGATGACTTCTATTTTTTCCACCACTGAATCACATCAAATTTTATTAGGGTTAAATTTAATAATAATTGAAACATGTAAAATATAATTATTATTATATAAAAAATTATATTCCACCTAATTTACCTCTAATTTTCCAACAAATGTGAATGTTAACCATATGTTGTGTAGACTACCTCCAGCATAAACTAACATTTATCGTTTTTCATGAAATTTGATTTTTATTAATTAATAAATCTTCATTTTTTATTAAAAACATTTAAATAATAAAAATAATGTCATTATTATTCCATAACAATTATATTATTCCAAAATAAATTACTTTCATAATCATTATAATTCATTATTTATAATATGTTAATGTTCGTGTCATTCAAACCACCTACTTGAACTATGCTATAAAATAATATCCTATATTACCATTAGAACTTAATTATTGATAATATATGATATATATATATATATGAGAATATAAATATTTTATTTTGGTACTATATTTATGACATTATTGTTAAACTCAATAATTAAGATACACCATTCATTTTTCAAAAATCATCAAAAACTTGTTTTTCACCAATATTGCCTACTAGAACCATAATCAAGAATACTTAATGAATTATTTTTACCATATTTATTTAATTAAATAGTTATTATGATAAAAAATATTTTTTATTCTAAATAGATTTGATACAAATCAAACCAATTTTTAAGGAGTTTTTTATTAAAATTCAACATAAACCGTACGGGTTTCTTATATCAAATTTTCACACTTGAGACTTATTTCTTATTAATTCCCATGTATTATTTATAATTTTTTATCTAAATCACCTTTAATATTTTGTATCATGATTCTTTAATTATTATTTACATTTAATTTTTCTCATAAAAACATTTTCTTTAAGGTGTTTTGACAAGGTAGTCTTTATGGTTGTAAGGGGTTCTTTGTCTCAAATTTAATTTCATGAGGCATGATTGATATTTCACACCATTATTTCATTTATATAGTGTATTAATTACCAAAATAATTTCAAGTATGAAATATCATCAATTTAATGATATTTTAATTAACATTTTATGATCTTCCTCTGAATCACTTTGTGTTCTTATAATACCCTTATAATTAGGGTTTTGTTACCAATCTTATTTTCCAATAGAGAATTATTTTAGAAATAATTCATATGTGTAATTTGAATACTTTTATCTTTAAAACCCCATGAATTTTATATTCATCTATTAATTCTTTATTTTTTACTTGTATTATACCTATTTCATTCTTTACCTTGCATCATTATTTACCTTTTGTAAGAAAAACAAACATATTGTTTCCTTTATATCGTGAACCTGAATTTTTACTTTTCCATTTTCATTGGATAATTTTTTAAATTTACTTATCAATTCCAAAATAATTTATTAATTTCATTTTATAAGAATTAAACATCTTTAAATGTTTTATATAATTTCTTTATATTTTCTATATGGGTAAATTTCATCGTAGTGTGAAAATATTTTATCTTTAGCGTTATCTTTGTACAGACATCTTTTCATTTCTTTTTCCATTTTATATGAAACTTTCACTCTATGATTCCAAGTTTTTTAATCAAAATTATTTTTATACATATTTTATTAAATACATATTTTTAAAAAAATTAAAAATATCTAGGATATTATTTATTTCAAATTTGAGTTTTCTAAAACTAAAAAAAGTGATTTTAATTTAAGACATAGTTTTTGTCTAATAATATGCTTGATTTTGGAAATTATTCCAATTTCACCATGAACTTTATTTTTATAGATGAATTATGTAATATTATTTTTTATAATATAAATTACTCATTATCTCTTTTTTATAGACTAACTATCCACCATGAATAGACATAACTTTTCTTCGATTTCCTTTTTTTAAACACATTGATTTTTTATTATTTGACTGAATGGATTTCATTAAAATCCAATAAATCGATTGATTGTGGAAATTATTAACTAAATTTTATAACATTTATCTATACGGTGTAAATACCATATAATTAATTATATTTATTAAAGGGTAATTACCTAATATATTAATAATTATATTTTTATGCACATTTATTTTCCATGGGTTTATCATGTTATTGTTATTGATGGAAATTTGAATTATACCCTTATATGAAACTAATTGAAATGGATATGAAACGGGTTTTCCTTCCATGGTATATTTATAATACCTTTAATGAAACCAAAATTACTTCCATATATTCTTTATGATATAATGAAGGTTTAATGTTTTATATCACACATAGGTATTTTTGAATAATGTGTGGGGTCCATTATCTGCCTCTATTGAAATAGTTTGAAGTTTATATCTCATGAAACAATGTATTCTCAGGTTTGTTATAATTTATTTTAGTTGTGGGAATAGATAGTGTGGCTCATGAAATCAATTTTCCCTATACAAATTTACGTTTCATATTTAAATGAGGTTTTACATTCTAATCATATTCTCTCATGGTGAGGATCATGAAAGTAATATTCCCCATAATAATGTTTATGCCTCTATTTTATTTATAAAACTCAGATATCATGTTTATTTACTCATATTTATATACTCTTTCTATTTATGTCTTATGTTATTCTATGACTTACTCCATGTGTAAGGATCTATTTATTATTGGGCATTATTTTCTTATGTATCTTGATTATATCCATATTTTAATATTTTTTTCACTTATGGTTATTAATTTTTATAACTTATATTTACCCTTACTAATCATTTTATATCACAATTTATTATCATTCCATTCCATCATGTAATAATGAAAATTTATCAAAATATTTTCCTAGAAGAGTATTTATTATGGCTGATTTTTAGGAGATGTTTAAGATTTGTTGGGGATTAATTTGTTTCTTATATAATGAAAAATAATAATTTTATTCAAATAACATGGGTATTATTGGGTAAATATTTTGTATAACTATCTAAATCTCTAAAAATGAAAAGTTTCTTGGATTATAAATGTTACATTATTTTTGGATTATCGTGTTACTAAGGATTCATATCAAAATCTACTATGTAACGCATGATATTTTCATCACTAGACCTAGGAATGAAGGTATGGTGTGCCTAATGATCAAACACTAGAAAGATATCATCATGACCCAATGTCTAAATATAACCTATATTTTCTTTAGGTGGTAACCCTTATTTTATATGATCATTCTTTAATGATTAAACCCTATTTGTATGAGTTGAAAATCAAATGAAATGAATAACAACAACTAACCACAACATAATGCATGGACATAAAATATTATACCCCAAAACCAATATAAAAAGGTTTTGAGTTGAATGGATTATGAGAGACCTAGAGAATCTATACATTTTATAATAAATTAACATTGTGCTCTCTATGGTGATAATTGAACTAAAAACGTTTGATGTTATTTTTATGAAATTTAAAAAACCAACCCTCCTAAGAACATTAACTTTAAACTCTATCCTTAAGACTTTAATATCTTTAGTGGCATTATTTCAAAATCCTACCCCCTAGGACCCATACAATTCTGATAGTTAGATATGTGTTCCAACTCATTCCAAAATATAATAGGATAAGGGTATAAAATTATCACAATAAATGAATTAATATGCGATAATACTTAACCTACAAAAATTTTCAACAAAAAAGTAATATAATACATATAATATAACAAAATCCATCCATTAATATAAAAAAAACATCTACACTACAAAAAATAGACACATGTGAATCAATTATTGAACACCACACTCCATTGTTAACCCTAAAAATATATCAACATGAATGATAAGACCAAAATATACTTTTGAAATATAAAATTAAATTTCATCCCCTTGTTAAAAAATAATCCTAGTAAGAGTAAAATAATAGAAAATGACACGTCAATGTAGCAACATAGGCCATAAATAATCATCTTTGAATAAATAGATCCATCACCATATCCACTATGTCCAACTAGGAACTTTTAATTATCTTTATAGAAACACCATGTGTGAGTTCATGAATAATATAGGGGTGTGTAAAAAACATAAATAGTTGAATTACCTATGATATAAAACAAATAATGAAACTATTGGTCAACATAACATATCAAAAAAATATTGATTTCCAAATTAAGATAAAGAAATAAAATATTTTTTTAGGAAGGAAACACAATAACATAAGTCAATATCTAGTTATCATATCCCACCTCTACTAAGAATCACATCTTATAATAAATAAGTGGAAATCATTATAGAATAATACTATAAGAGTCATAAGACTACAACACTAATTTAAGAAACATTTTGGTATATTCTTATGTTATATGAAAAATCCTAAAATCACTGTGGTTCAACTCCACATTGCTCGTATGTCGAATAATCTTGAGATTATTTTATAATCCATGAAATACAGAAAACCTTTGAATATAATATTTCAACTTCACCATTCAGAAAATATATATGGTATTTTGTGTCATTAGAAAATTTATATCAATTGATGGCATGACATTATCTAATGAAAGATGTTGAACTAACTTTATTAATGGAGTTTTATGCCTTAATTTATGGTGGATTACCTAAAATCCAAACAATTTACCCCTAACCTTCTATGAAATACCTATAAAATATTTCTAGGAACCCATTCCTCACTAAAATTTATAGTATTATATGGGGTTACTGACCAATATAGAGGACCCACACCTCACTTTTTGGGATATGCACAATCCATGGGGTGGTCTACACTATAAGTGGAAGACCTATGACAAGTTATAGTAGAGGTTTAACTGCTGTAATAAATATATGGAGGGCCCAGAACCTGATTGTAATATTTCATCAGGGGGCTGCAGAAACTATGTTTTCTCTATATATCATACCCAACCCCATCATCATGAATCTTTCAATCCCAACATACCCAAAAATTCCTAAATATGACAATTATTAAAGATGAAAATACGGTTTCCATGTTCTATATATAAAATCAAATTAAATAGAATATTAACATATATGACATTGACATAAGGGAAATATAATATATAAAATATTGATAATTTTCTAGTATATGACTTGTAATCTAGAGTACACTGGTTCTAGGCCTCAGTTTTATCCATCACAATGAAGTTTTAGTGGGATATAATAACACGAAATGGGGTATATGGTGTGTGTAACCCATGAGAGAATTTTATTTATAACAAAATAAGAGTATATTTTCTGTATCAATGTAGAATTTATTCACTTTATATCACATGATATGATAAACTACACAGGCTAGTCAATATGAGTTCAGGGTATATGAAAATGCATCTCTCTCTCTCTATAAAAGTATTATATTCTATATCACATGATGTGTGGGGTCTAGGAAATTACCAAGCATATATATGGGTATAATTGAGATATACGGTCTTGAGATACATGAAATTTGACCCATTTTCATAGGATGTATGATATTTGACTCAATGTATAATTGTACCCATCAATTAATCTAAAATACATTACATATATATTATAGATACATGTCTATTGGTAATAATGATTAATCATAAACAAAAGTATGGGTTAAACAATGTGTGAATTGGAGGAGTACACACTATGTATTCAATAAATTAATATAATTTATATAATAAACACTTGATGCATTCCAACCATTACCGCAACACATTACAACACCTTCCATATAGTTTAATAAACATACATATTTCAATGACCTATAGTGATGCACATTCTATCATCATATATTTAACCATGTGTTTTATGGAAGCCCATTATTGTTCACAAGAATAGGAACCATTTCCACACACATGTTATCATTCACTATATACAATTTTTTTTAATATTTCCTCTAGTTTTTTCTATGATCATCAAATCATTATCATCAAAATATTACTACCAACCATGATATAGGCATCTAATTAGTGTTCACTAAGGAAACAAGAATGAGGGTGAATCAAAGAGAATGGTTGACTGGGAAATGAGAGTCCAAACACTCATTTATGTTTACTAGATAATGAAAACATCATTGAAATATGAATAAAAATTATAATATATTATCATTTACCAATCCATAAATATAATATCCATTAATGAAGTAAAAAAATTGATAACTGAATTGTTTGAAAAATAATAATCATGTTCACAAAAAAAATTAGTAATGAAAAAATAAAGGAATTGATTTTCTAATAAACTATAAGTAATAATTTTTTTTACACACTGAAAATATTCTTTGATTAGTTATTAAATAATATTTAATAAAAAGTTAAATTAAATGAATTTATCAACATCCTATGATTTTTATCATGTTATTTCCCTACTTACAATATGTGGTTTAATTTTTTAGTGGAGTCGAATTTAATATTTCATTAAATGTTGAAGAACTATTAAGATACCTAACTTAGGGAGACAATGTTAAGATTTTATATACATTTATCATAATGTCTCATTTCATCATCATTGGATCATGAATTTGGATTCTATACTTTGATATATTGTCATCACCTCCATGAAAAATATAATGAATGCTCTCTATAATTTTATCCCACTGATGGAAAAGGAGTCTATGAAATTTTTCACCACATAATATGGAAAATACAGTTAAGTATTATGGGATTAAAGTAAAAAAAAAATATGCATCTCACGACCCGTCCTCGGGGCCCGTGCCGTGACTACCCCAAGCCTGCCTTCCATAGGCCAGGGGCTGGCGACTAGCACCAAGGCGTAAATCCCAACAAAAGGGAAGGCATTTCCTTTGAAAAGTAAACAAGCACCACAGAGTAAGCAAGCGGAAAAGTAAACACTAATTAAAAACAAAGTACAACTGAAAGTGCGGAAAAGTAAATGGTCCAGTATACAAACCCAAACTGAAAGTAAAGTACAACTCGAAAGGGAAAACATCAATAGTAAAGTAAAAGCCGCTACACCGAGCTGTCCCCAGGAAATCCCACCTGAAGGGTGGGTACAGATAGCTCCACTGCTCCTTGGGTCCCGCCATCCGCTCCGGGCACGTCCCGCCCAGAGGTCCACCTCCAGGTACCGTTCTGCTCTGCAAGCCTCAGCCACGATCAACGTTGTCCTTCGTCTATAACCAACACAACGTAGTGCGGGCATAGCCCATGCAGGGGTGAGTATAAGCTACTCAGTAGGGACCCCGAGACCCCCGAAGGTCTCCCAAAATCTACAAAGGATAAACCACAAAGGAAGATACAATCACGAAGTAACAACCGACACTGCTTAGGTATATGCCCATACATATACCTAAGTCATCAATTCCAAAACGCTCCAACCTCCGAGCCCAAGTACAACTCATTCCACACAGGAAAGTATAAGTATTCCACACAGAAAAGAAAAACGAAATCCACACATGATAGCACAACACAAATCCACACAGGAAAGCAACAGAATTCAGCTCACACAGGTATACTTCTTCGGATAACGATAAAGATGATCACTGATCCATCTAAGTCGTCGGACCCACGAAGGATCGATAGGTAACTAACCCCCGCAATGACCCACACAGGATCGGGCCCACATAGGACCAGTAGGCGCTGGTTCACACAGGACCGCTGAGCGCAGACCCACACAGGATCGGACCCACACAGGATCGGGCCCACACAGGACCTGTAGCACTGATCCACGTAGGATCGCTGAGTGCTGCAGTCATTGTCGAATCCACCAAGGATCTCTGTACTGTCGTCGTCGCAGTCATAGTAGCAGTAGCAGTAGCAGTAGCAGTAGCAGTCACAGTCGCAGTAGCAGTAGCAGTAGCAGTCATAGTCGCAGTAGCAGTAGCAGTAGCAGCCACAGTAGCAGTAGCAGTAGCAGTAGCAGTAGCAGTCACAGTCGCAACCAGCTCTAGGGTTCCCGCACACAGTAAGCTCGTTCGGGAGGGTCCGCTCCACGAGCCGAGAGGCTGATACATCAACTGTCACATAGTCCAGAGTTGATGTATCCAAAAGTTTCATATCGTCAACATGAACTCAACGCAATAGACGGCGCGTCAATCGGACGCCCGGTTTGAGAGTTATTGGCTTTTTCGTCCCAGGGGCCCGATTGGTTTTTAAGGCAAAACCAACCCGACCGTACTCCACCTACATCCAAACCTCGGGCGGAGTAATCCAAAAGATCCGTCTCACTAATAGGAACACAACAAAGCTGACGGCACGTCATTCGGACGTCTGTAGCTCAATATATGAGTGTTTCCGCACCGAGGGCCCGGTTGGTTTCGTGTACGAACCAACCCGGCCGAACTCAAAGTATTCCGAAACCTTGAGTGCGATATACCGAAACGACCATCTTGATCCAAGGATCGCATCGCCACTGACGGCGCGTCGTTTGGAGATCCGTAGCCCAAGTTATGGGCATTTGAATCCAAACCGCTTGGTAACGGGGGTTTCGGGCCCAGGCCGTCCCGACCCGAGACCCCCCGGATGGCCCAAACCGGGTCGACCCGCCCCGGACAGGGTCGACCCAGCCCGGAACGGTCCGGCCCGGACCGGCGCGGCCCGGCCTGGCCTGGAGAACCGGCCCGGCGCACCGGTTCGGCGCAAGGCAACGCGCTGGGCACGCTGCCAGCTCGGCCAAAGGCCGAGCTTGCTGGAAACGGGGGGGCTGTCTGCCCCCCTTTGTGAAACCGGCCCCCCTCATAATGGGGGGCCATCATGGATGGCCGGGGGAAATTATTTCCCCCAGTTTTCTCCCTTCCGGCCGGCCCGACCAGGCCGGCCAGTTCTTCCTCAATGGGACCGGCAAGGCCGGTCCCCTTTCCGGCTACCGACACCGGCGGCCCGGTTGGACGTCGGTCTTCTCGTTCTGCCGCGGCCCGGAACCGGCCGTGGCCTTCGTTGTTCGGTGCGGTGCGACGGCACTGCGCCCCTCTGCCGCGGCCCAGCTCCGGCCGCGGCGCCTTCGGTTTCCTTCGACGTGGCGCGACGGCATCGCGTTCATGATAATCTTTCCACGGCGCGGCGCAACGGCGCCGCACAATAATTGTCGGAAGATATCTGCGTGGTGCGACGGCACCACGCCATCATGTTTCACCCACAAGAAACATTCAAGAACAAAGGAGGGGGGTTCGGCCGTGTTTGTGCGGTCCCCCCCCCCCCCCTCTCGTTAGACGATAGCACATAATCATTTATCCTCAAAATTGTCATGCTAGAACCAAGAACGAGAATAAATAAATTAAACAACAACAAACCCCTTCCTCGGTTTCAAGAACGATGTTCATCAACGACCCACGGAAGACGAGCGTCGCGGTGATTGGCGTCGCGGAAAAAGGACGTCGATGTCGTGAAGCGAGGATTCGAATCTCTTTGACGGCGATTTCATCACGGGAAACCGTCGCGGAATAGATGACGCAGAAGGAGACGTCGTCGGTGTCACGGGTATGGCGTCGCGGAAGACGGTTCCCGAGAACGTGGCGTTCTTCGTCGATGTCCGAATGTTCTTCGTGTTCTTCATCAAAGTTTGAAGAAGATGGAGAGAATTCTTCAAAACCTCTCAAGATGGCTAGAGAATTCTAACCAAAATAAAATAAGCTAAAGTCTTATTTTATTTACACAATCAAACCATTTTGAAATTCAAAGTTTTGAAATTAAACAACTCAACCCATTTAATAACCCAAGTTGTCAAGTTCATTAAAAGAGGAGTTAAAGGGAGTTAAAAAAAAGAAGGTGAAGTGTTAGGGTTCGTGTGGGCCCCACCACACTTAATCCTCTCAAGGGAGGTTAAGTGGATGTGGGTCCCACCCATAACTCCCTTTTGGAGAAGTTAACCAACAAGTTAAAAATAAAATGTGTTTCCACATTTTATTTAACTTCTTTTAATTTTTCCCAAAACTAACTTTCATTCCGCACAAAACGCAACCTCGGAAAAGGTCTCCTTAAGCGAAAATCGGCGCTGCGAGTTCATCAGTGTCCTCGGATTTCAATTCCGAGCACCGGATAAAAAGTTAGAAATTCTCGCTCGTTCGTTCACTGAACGTACCCGAG
Organism: Viscum album; assembly: GCA_963277665.1. Classification (NCBI taxonomy): domain Eukaryota; kingdom Viridiplantae; phylum Streptophyta; class Magnoliopsida; order Santalales; family Viscaceae; genus Viscum; species Viscum album. Next base: position 1,680,589,732 of record OY728161.1, on the reverse strand, counting down.
CCAAAATTCGGAAATTTATTCTGGGCACACTGGGCCTCGGAATCAGGTGCCGTCAGAAACCGCGTTCTTGTAAAATTCCAAAGAAAATTAAGAAAAAATTTCCCTTTAATTTTACGGGTCTTTACTTTACTCCCACCTCAGGGCTTTACGTCCCCGTAAAGATACATCAAAAACTAGGGAAACAAATGAGGGTACTGAGCACGCATCTGAGCCTCCCGCTCCCAAGTGCTCTCTTGGAGGTTCCCGTGCTTCCATCTGATGCGCACTAGAGGAATCGACTGTCCATGTAGGACACGCTCCTGTCGATCCTCGATCTCCACCGGGACCTCCGTAAAAGTCGCCCCATCGTCAACGTCAAGCTCTCCATGGTCAATGATGTGTGTCAGGTCGTGCACGTATCTCCTCAGCTGAGATACGTGGAAGACGTCGTGCACCTGGTGCAACTGAGGTGGTAGAGCCAGGCGATAAGCCACCTCGCCAATCCTACTGAGGACCTGGAAGGGTCCGATGAAGCGCGGAGATAACTTTTCGCCTCGGCAAAATCTTCGTATACCACTTCGAGGTGAGACCCGCAAGAAGACGTGGTCTCCATCCTCGAACTCTAGTGGAATCTGCCTCCTATCAGCGTATGACTTCTGCCGGCTCTGAGCTGTCCTCATCCGCTCCTGGATGACCTGGACTATCTATGTCGTGGCCTGGACCATCTCCGGTCCCACAAGTGCTGACTCCCCAGGGTCTGTCCAGCACAAAGGAGATCTACAAGGTCGGTCGTACAATGCCTCGTACGGTGCCATCCCGATGGTGGAGTGGTAGCTGTTGTTGTACGCAAACTCCACCAAGGGTAGGTGGTCCTCCCAGCTAAGACCAAAGTCGAGGACACATGCGCGGATCATGTCCTCGAGAGTCTGAATGGTCCTCTCCGTCTGACCATCCGTCTGAGGGTGAAAGGCTGTGCTCAGACGTAGCTGCGTCCCGAACGCCTCCTGTAACCCCTTCCAAAGCTGGGAAGTAAAGCGAGCATCTCGATCGGAGACGATAGATGATGGCACACCGTGGAGCCGCACAATCTCCTGAACGTAGAGACGTCCCAAGCTCTCCACTGAGCCCTGCTCTCTGATGGGTAAGAAGTGTGCCGAATTGGTGAGTCGGTCAACAATCACCCAAATGGAGTCGTGACCTCTGGAAGTGCGTGGAAGTCTAGTCACGAAGTCTATTGATATACCGTCCCACTTCCACTCCGGAACCTCCAAGGGCTGTACCAAGCCTGCTGGTACCTGATGTTCTGCCTTCACCTGCTGGCAGGTGAGGCATCGAGAAACGAACTCTGCCACAGCCTTCTTCATGCCCGTCCACCAGTGTTGTCGTCTGAGATCCTGGTACATCTTCGCCACTCCTGGATGTACCGCAGAAGGAGAAGTGTGAAACTCTCTCAGCACCTCCTCTCGCAAAGCGACTGGTACCATGGTACGTCCTCTGAAAAGTATGTCGTGCTCTGCTCCAAGGGAGAAACCATCAGGTGCTTGTCCCGAGGATATCAGTGCACGCCGTGTCTCACAGTCAGCGTCCTCACGTTGTGCCTCTCTGACCTGCTGCAGTAGTGGAGGGGTGACTATGAGAGACTGGAGGATGGTTGCTCCATCTCTATCCACGAAGGATATCCGCAAAGAGGCTAGCTGCTCCGTCGCCTACTCAAGTAGTTGAATGCCCGTCCTCCTGCTGAGGGCATCGGCTACTACGTTCCCCTTCCCAGGAGTATAGACTATCTCAACGTCATAGTCCTGGAGAAACTCGAGCCATCGCCGATGTCTCAGGTTCAGGTCCTTCTGCGAGAAGATATACCTGAGACTCTGATGATCAGAAAAGACTGTAAAGCGCTTTCCCATCAGGTAGTGTCGCCATGTCTTCAGAGCGAAGACCACTGCTGCTAACTCCAGGTCATGGGTAGCGTAGTTCTGCTCATGCGACCTCAACTGACGTGATCCATAGGCGATCACTGCCCACTCCTACATCAGAACACATCCGAGTCCGGTCCCTGATACATCAGAGTAGACTACGTACCCTACTCCCTCATCAGGCAACCTCAAGATAGGTGCGTTGGTCAATCTCTGTCTCAGCTCCTGGAAGCTCTGCTGACATCTGTCTGACCACACGAAGGTTTTTCCCTTCTTCTTCAAAGCTGTGAGTGGTTCCACAACTCTAGAGAAGTCTGGCACGAATCTCTGATAGTATCCAGCTAGTCCCAAGAAACTCCGAACCTCCGTCACGCTCCTGGGTGGCTCCCAAGCTAGCACTGCCTCGATCTTCGCGGGATCCACTGCAACTCCCGCCTCAGAGATGACATGTCCCAAGAAGTGGACCTCACGTATCCAGAACTGGAACTTCGAGATCTTACCATAAAGCTGGTGCTCTTGGAGTGTGTCTAGTACAACTCTCATGTGGTAGGCGTGCTCCTCCCCAGTCGTCGAGTAAATCAAAATGTTGTCGATGAAGACCACGACAAATCGATCAAGGTATGGCTGAAAGATCCTGTTCATGAGGGCCATGAACACTGCTGGAGCATTGGTTACTCCGAAAGGCATAACCAAGAACTCATAGTGGCCATACCGACATCTGAAGACCGTCTTCTGCACGTCCACGTCTCTGACTCTGAGCTGATGATAGCCTGACCTGAGGTCTATCTTCGAGAACCACCGTGCTCCCTTGAGCTGATCAAAGAGGTCATCAATCCTCGGTAGCGGATACTTGTTCCTCACTGTCACCTGGTTCAGGCGACGATAGTCAACACAAAGTCACAAGCTCCCGTCTACCTTCTTGGCGAACAATATCGGGGAAGCCCAGGGTGAAACACTGGGTCGGATGAACCCCTTTCCCTACAAGTCCTCCAACTGTACCCGTAGCTCTCGAAGCTCGGCGAGGGCCATCCGATATGCTGGAGTGGATATCGGGGTTTTCCCAGGGTATAGGTCAAAATAAAATTCTACCTCTCTGCGAGGAGGTATCCCTGGAACGTCGTCAGGAAAAACGTTCGCAAACTGATCCACCACTGCAGGAAAACCAGGACTCCGCACGTCAACGGCACCAAGGATGAGGCTAGCCAACTGATGAGTGATGGGTTGTCCTCTCCTCCGCAGAAGTCCATCCAGTGCTGCAAAGGATCCCTTCTCACCGGTGAAGGTGAACCTGCTCTCGTCGGTGCGTACACATCGCACCTTGCGCCTAAAACAGTCAATTTGTGCATGGACCGTAGATAGCCAATCCATGCCCAATATGACGTCGTAAGGCCTCGATGCTGCTACAAGAAGATCCCAGCCGAAGCTCTCGCCTCTTAGAGTAAGCTCACACTGCCGGCACCAGTGCGTAATCATCGAGTCTGCTCCTGTAGGAGTATCTAGCCGTAAGGATCGAGCCAACGGATCTGTCGGAATCTCTGAGCTCTGAACAAGGGAAGCAGCTATGAAAGAGTGACTCGCTCCTGTGTCTATAAGTACTGTAGCAAGGGTGGAATAGACACAGATAGTACCTCGAATCATCTCGGGCGCGCCGTGGTCATAGGCCTCTGGTGCTTGGAGTTGTGCCTGTCTCTATCCGCCAGCTCCCTGTGGTCGGGGTGGACCTCCTGGTGGTGGTGGTGGTAGAGCCTCAAAGCGTCGCCCACCACCTGCTGATCGGCTAGCTCCTCTGCCTCGTCTGCCTCCTCCCTGCGGACCGCCACGGTCGACCCTCTGCCTCTGCCTCGGTGGTCCCTCAACCGTCGGCTTCTCCTCGGCACGGTGGGTCGGGCAGTCACGAGTCATGTGACCCTGCCCGCCGCACGAGTAGCACTGTTTGCCTCTCGAAAGACTGGCTCTGCACTGTGTGCCCCGCACTGCTGAGCCAGTGTCCTGAGGTCGTCTGCCTGAAGGTCTGGTCTTCCTGGACCCCTGAGTCATCCGTCGACTACCTGCTGCAGATGACTCTACCACGTGCTGACATGCGGTGGGTCTCGGCGCTGGTGTAGACTCAGCAAGGAAGATCTCGATCAAAAGGGCCCACTCCAGTACTCCTGTCTGAGTCAGTATGCTGAGGGAGATCAGCGATGCCGTGATCTCGTGTCTCAAACCCTGCTCGAAGGTCCGAGCCCGGAAGAATGGGTCCCGTACCATGTCGGTCGAGTAGCGCGAGAGATCAGTAAATCTCGCCAAGTACTGAGCGACCGTCATGCTGCCCTGCCGCAGCTGAAGAAGCTCTTGGATACGCACCGCACGAAGGGGGGCTGGGACAAACTCCGAGCGGAAGAGGCTCTCAAAGTCCATCCAAAGTAGAGATGTCTCATCGTGCACCTGGAGCATCACGCTCCACCATCGTCCTGCTGCTGTGTGTAGTAGGCTCACAGCGAGGACCACCATGAGGTCTGCAGGTGTCCTTACTAGCCTAAAAACTCGTACCACTCCCTCCAGCTAGTCCTCTACTGCCTGGGGGTCCGTCTCCCCATGAAACCTAGGTGGTCGCTGGCGCTGGAACTCGTGCAGAGCTCCAAGGAGATGTGCATCGTCAGCGGATGGTGCTGGAAGCATCGGTGGCTTGGCGGGTAGAGCTACCGTCGGTGCCACTGCTGACAAAGGGCCCTGCACCAAGGCCTCGTCGCTCGGTGGGCTGTCTTCACGCTCGAATCTCGGAACCCTAGCTGGCTGCCATCGTGGGGTCATCCTGAAAAGGAAACAGGTGCGCCATGGTTAGAACAGTATACCTGGTGAGCTGATATAAAGTAATCACAAAGAAAACTTTGAAACACACACGCAATCAATGTTTTCGTGCATTAAGTCAGAAATCAGTAGTCAGGGCCCTGGTGTACGGATACGTCGGCCGCCGCACCAACACTGGACTCCCTGGACTGATAACCACACTCAATACGCTAAACATTATTGCTTCACATAGAAAAGATCAGAGTTCGCGGTAGAACCGAACTCCTCTGATACCAATTTGTCACGACCCGTCCTCGGGGCCCGTGTCGTGACTACCCCAAGCCCGCCTTCCATAGGCCAGGGGCTGGCGACTAGCACCAAGGCGTAAATCCCAACAAAAGGGAAGGTATTTCCTTTGAAAAGTAAACAAGAACCACAGAGTAAGCAAGCGGAAAAGTAAACACTAAGTAAAAACAGAGTACAACTGAAAGTGCGGAAAAGTAAATGGGCCAGTATACAAACCCAAACTGAAAGTAAAGTCCAACTCGAAAGGGAAAACAACAACAGTAAAGTAAAAGCCGCTACACCGAGCTGTCCACTGGAAATCCCACCTGAAGGGTGGGTACAGATAGCTCCACTGCTCCTCGGGTCCCGCCGTCCGCTCCGGGCACGTCCCGCCCAGAGGTCCACCTCCAGGTACCGTTCTGCTCTGCAAGCCTCAGCCACGATCAACAATGTCCGTCGTCTACAACCAACACAACGTAGTGCGGGCATAGCCCGTGCAGGGGTGAGTATAAGCTACTTAGTAGGGACCCCGAGACCCCCGAAGGTCTCCCAAAATCCACAAAGGATAAACCACAAAGGAAGATACAATCACGAAGTAATAACCGACACTGCTTAGGTATATGCCCATACATATACCTAAGTCATCAATTCCAATACGCTCCAGCCTCTGAGCCCAAGTACAACTCAGTACACACAGGAAAGTATACGTATTCCACACAGGAAAGCAAAACGAAATCCACACAGGATAGCACAACACAATCCACACAGGAAAGCAACAGGATTCAGCTCACACAGGAATACTTCTTCGGATAACGATAAAGATGATCATTGATCCATCTAAGTCGTCGGACCCATGAAGGATTGATAGGTAACTAACCCCCACAATGACCCACACAGGATCGGGCCCACGTAGGACCTGTAGGCGCTGGTTCACACAGGACCGCTGAGCGCAGACCCACACAGGATCGGACCCACACAGGATCTGGCCCACACAGGACCTGTAGCACTGATCCACGTAGGATCGCTGAGTGTTGTAGTCGTCGTCGAATCCACCAAGGATCTCTGTACTGTCATCGTCGCAGTCACAGAAGAAGTAGCAGTCACAATCGCAGTAGCAGTAGCAGTAGCAATCACAGTCGCAGTAGTAGTAGCAGTAGCAGTCACAGTCGCAGTAGCAGTAGCAGTAGCAGTCAAAGTCACAACCAGCTCTAGGGTTCCCGCACACAGCAAGCTCGTTCGGGAGGGTCCGCTCCACGAGCCGAGAGGCTGATACATCAACTATCACATAGTTCAGAGTTGATGTATCCAAAAGTTCTGTATCGTCAATAGGAACTCAACGCAACAGACGGCGCGTCAATCGGACGCTCGGTCTGAGAGTTATTGGCTTTTTCGTCCCAGGGGCCCGATTGGTTTTTAAGGAAAAATCATCCCGACCATACTCCACCTATGTCCAAACCTCGGGCAGATTAAGCCAAAAGATCCGTCTCACTAAGAGGAACACAACAAAGCTGACGGCACGTCATTCGGACGTCCGTAGCTCAAGATATGAGCATTTCCGCTCCGAGGGCCCGGTTGGTTTCGTGTACGAACCAACCGGGCCGAACTAAAAGTATTCCGAAACCTTGAGTGCAATATACCGAAATGACCATCTCGATCCAAGGATCACATCGCCGCTAACGGCACATCGTTTGGAGATCTGTAGCCCAAGTTATGGGCATTTGAATCCAAATCGCTCGGTAACGGGGGTTTCGGGCCCGGGCCGTCCCGGCCCGAGACCCCCCGGATGGCCCGAACTGGGTCGACCCACCCCGGACAGGGTTGACCCGGCCAGGCGCACCGGTACGGCACAAGGCAGCACGCTGGGCGCACTGCCAGCTCGGCCAAAGGCCGAGCTTGCTGGAAACGAGGGGGCCGCATGCCCCCCTTTGTGATACCGGCCCCCCTCATAATGGGGGGCCATTATGGCTGGCCGGGGGAAATTATTTCCCCCGGTTTTCTCCCTTCCGGCTGGCCCGACCTGGCCAGCCAGTTCTTCCTCAACGGGACCAGCAAGGCTGGTCCCCTTTCCGGCTACCGACACCGGCGGGCCAGCTGGCCGCCGGTCTTCTCGTTCCGCCGCGGCCTGGAACCGACCGCGGCCTTCGTTGTCCGGCGTTGTGCGACGGCACCGCGCCCCTCCGCCGCGGCCCCGCTCCGGCCGCGACGCCTTCGGTTTCCTTCGACGCGGCGCGACGGCGTCGCATTCATGATAATTTTTCCACGGCGTGGCGTGACGGCGCCGCGCAATAATTGTCGGAAGATATCTGCGTGGTGCGATGGCACCACGCCATCACGTTTCACCCGCAAGAAACATTCAAGAAAAAAGGAGGGGGGTTCGGCCGTGTTTGTGAGGTCCCCCCCCCCTCTCGTTAGACGATAGCACAGAATCATTTATCCTCAAGATTGTCATGCTAGAACCAAGAACAAGAATAAATAAATTAAACAACAACAAACCCCTACCTCGGTTTCAAGAACGATGTTCGTCAATGACCCGCGGAAGACAAGCGTCGCGGTGATCGGCATCATGGAAAAAGGACGTCGATGTCGTGAAGCAAGTATTCGAAGCTATTTTATGGCACTTTTGTTGCGGGAAACCTTCGCGGAAGATATGATGCGGAAGGAGACGTCGTCGGTGTCGCGGGTATGGCGTCGCGGAAGACGGTTCCCGAGAACGTGGCCTTCTTCGTCGATGTCCGAATGTTCTTCGCGTTCTTCGACAAAGTTTGAAGAAGATGGAGAGAATTCTTCAAAACCTCTCAAGATGGCTAGAGAATTCTAACCAAAATAAAATAAGCTAAAGTCTTATTTTATTTACACAATCAAACCATTTTGAAATTCAAAGGTTTGAAATTAAACAACTCAACCCATTTAATAACCCAAGTTGTCAAGTTCATTAAAAGAGGAGTTAAAGGGAGTTAAAAAAAAGAAGGTGAAGTGTTAGGGTTCGTGTGGGCCCCACCACACTTAATCCTCTCAAGGGAGGTTAAGTGGATGTGGGTCCCACCCCTAACTTCCTTTGGGAGAAGTTAACCAACAAGTTAAAAATAAAATGTGTTTCCACATTTTATTTAACTTCTTTTAATTTTTCCCAAAACAAACTTTCATTCCGCATAAAACGCAACCTCGGAAAAGGTCTCCTTAAGCGAAAATCGGCGCGCGAGTTCATCGGTGTCCTCAGATTTCAATTCCGAGCACCGGATCAAAAGTTAGAAATTCCCGCTCGTTCGTTCACTGAACGTACCCGAGCCAAACTTCGGAAATTTATTCCGGGCACACCGGGCCTCGGAATTAGGTGCCGTCAGAAACCGCGTTCTTGTAAAATTCCAAAGAAAATTAAGAAAAAAGTTCCCTTGAATTTTACGGGTCTTTACAATGCATGACTCCACTATTAATCCAAATAAAATTTATCCGTATATAAATATAACATCAACCTTCAAACAAGAGAAGTTAACCATGTTAAATTATTCAACTCTATAAATCATATAATATTATATGTCATCTACACAACCCTATCCAAAGGCCATATAAAAATAATTAATAAAATAATAAAAATTAATTTTCTTATAACATAAAATTTCATTTATTTAGTGCTTTAATAATAGACATGAAAAATAATGGTTTGTGGATTGAATCCTAAGAATATAATTTCTTACTCTCATATGAAAAATAATCCATTATATATAAAATTTTAGTGTTAGAGTTATTATATGAGACAATGTCATGCTATTATCAGTTCATGCTTATGAAATAAAAAAATATTTAATTATTAAATATTAATTATCTATTAAAACAAAACAAAAATATTAAATTTTTTAGATTTTAACTGAATGTAAATCCCCACATTTTCATTCTAATACATTATATTGAAAAAATTTATTTGGTCATTTTCTATTTTGAAATTACCATTTTATCATTCTTAGAGGCACAAGAGATAAAACTGAAAATTGATCATTGTCTCTCTTGAAGAAATATAGAGGTTGTTATATGTCGTGAAACAATGGTTTATCATTCAACCTAATTGCAGAACTGTGTCAAGTAATTTTTTTTTCAATGTAACTATTCCTTTATTGATTGTAAATTACATTATGCAACTAATGATTCATCAATTATATAGATATGTTGAATTAGTATTATATAAGTGTACATCCTATAAAAGATAGACCAAAATGATGTAAACACTACATTTTCTATGAAATATGATTGTGATATATATTTATATAATTTTATTGATAATAAAAATGAATTTTATAAGTGAGATAAAATAATTACATTGGTGAGAATTTCACTAGGTTTAAATTTATAAAAGATTATTCCTCTTATAATTCCATTCAAGATAGGTTTAGTAAAATTTTACATATTGTGTTACATATAGTATAATATAGTGTAATAGTGGTGTGTGAAGTAAACACGTATCTAAAAAACTCAAGAATAATTCTAAGTATTTATGATAATCAAAAAATATAATGTATCATATATCGAGAGATGAAACGTTATAGTGGTAAAAGTTCAAGCATAAAAGTTTTGTATGGAAAAACAGTTATTCTATCTTTATTAATAAATTATGCAATTGAAATATAACACTTTATATAAAAAAATAAATGGGATATTTAACATATAAATTAATATAAGTAATCATGAGTGATATTTATAAAGGGGGGTCAATATAACATTTATTATGTATTAAATTATATAAAAATATAAAAAAATTTGTTGATTATGAACATATAATTCAGCAAAAATGAAGTAAAAATGGATAAGGGTGATCAATTAAGTGAAATGTTCCCACCAGGATTTCTTACATTTTTCCACTTGAATAAATATGGAAATAAATTTAATCAAATATAAAAGAATTTTTTATTTGGTGATTTTTTAAGAATTTATGGAATATTTACCATTTATTAGGAATCACTATGATAATTATATTGTGAAATAACATGATTATATGTCATACCTACATAATTTATTAAAAATATAAAACATTTATCATTCTGTTTATTTTGTCTGATCTCAATAACATGATGGTATCTTTTTATTAAAAATAGTTTTTATAATGATTTTACTATGTGGAGGAAATTTCATACTAAAGAGAACACATTAAAAATCTTTAATTCTACTATATATATTGGTAGGATGTTTCAATTGATTTTGTAATAAAATTTTTAGGGTATAATTAGTTTTTTATGATATAAAATATAGTCTAGGAATTATTATAATAAATAGATAAAGAAAATTGATAATGTAAAAGTTAATATTTAGAATATTTTAAAATTATGTATATGTTAAGTGTATTAATATGGTTTTAATGTAAAAAACATTTTTTGAAATATATCTAAACTCTAAAAATGTATTCATCTAATTATCACTATTATGTTAATGAATATTTTTCAAGTACTATGATCTAATATTCTTTATATCTATTTAAATGCATCATAAAGAGTCCTGGGAAGAAGTATTTCCTCTTAAAAAAAGACCCAAACACAAGATAATGAAACACACACCGCCTATTTCATGATAAAAAATCATATCTTTCCAAATATAAATCAAGGGAAATATAACTTGTTTAAAAATCAAAACTACCTTACTTATCAAAGAAAGATAATCAAAAATCTCACAATCCTTTATTAATACAATGACATCTGAAATATTTTTTTTTCATCTACTATAGTATTTCAATATATATATATATTTAATTGAAAATGGATTGATCTTCATAATATTAATCATGTAAATTACCATATAAAGTTTAAATGTTCTCAGTATACTTATATGATATATAAAAACAAAAGTAATCATAGAATAAATTTCAAAAATAATCTATCAATGGTAGGAATAAAAATATACATGATGAGGGAAAATAGAATATTTTACCATATAAAATATATATTAATTATAGGGGAAATTCTAGATGAAATAAATTTAATATAAATTTTACTAGTTAACACTAGACCAATTTATTTTCCATCAGGAAAACAACGTTAGGGGAAATCATTATTTTGATTGAAATATTTTGATTTGAATAAAATAATTTTTTTTTAAAATATTTTATGAATATTAATTATCTACAAATTTTTCCAATAGTGAAATAATAGGAGATTTGATCTTTATCTATACAGGGGACATGGCGTATCTAAAATTCATTTTATGAATTAAATTTTCACTAATTATTAGTTATATGAATGTTTTTTGTTAATGTTTTTTATTTTAAATTAATATATTGGTATATGGGTCAGGGAATAAAGTAAGGTGGTACTAATTCAATGATTAGTTTTTACCTTCGATTATCTAATATTTTTGTTCTAGGAACTTAGTGTTGTATTTTGGTTCTACAAAAATTAAATAGATACTATTAGGTACGCAGTAAAGTGTTACATAGTTCCATATCATTTAGAAATGTGTGATACCCAAATATATGACACCAGGTACTTTGTAAAAGCATGTCGACTAGCTGATAATACCAATATTTATTTTTTTAATATGGGTTAAGAATTAAAGTTTTATTTTTTAAATTAAAACCCTCACTCATATGGATTTATTCATGTTTGTTTGATGGGAAGTTAGATGGACCCCTTTTTTTTCATTTTCCCTCTCTTATTTGACCTATTGTTCTTAGTGTCCATGAAGGAATCTAACCTTCTGAAAATGGTGACAAAAACCTTAAAGGGTTTAGTATATTTTGTAATTTTGGTAAATATAAATATTTTTTTACATTTTAAGGGGTTATGTAGAGGTTTTTCTTCCTTAGGTTATGTATCTTATGACTTATTTTGGTCTTGGGTGTTGGTGTATAATTATCCATAAATAGAAAATTTCTATTTTTGGGTGGAGTGATCTATTTACTCAAGTGTTCTTCAATGAGGTGGGTGCCTCATTAGGGATCAACCAAAAATATAGGTACGGGACATTTTATGAGTTATATAATGGAATAATATATAGTATATTTGGGACCTTGAGGAACTTACACTATATAAGGGCTGACTAAATAAATGGACTAGGTCTAAAGAGTACAATAGAAAGTTGGTTTGATAATATTTTTAGTGTTAACATACCCTAGGCTAGGAACTATGGGTTGTTATATGTTTCACTAAATGAACATTTTAATTTGGGAAATAAAGATATATCTTATGGCGGTTGATTGAAGTTGAATACATGATCTTGTTCATCTTCAATGTGGTGAGTGTTTAAATTTTTGTGTATTATGAGATGGTCATTTTAGTATAGTTGGTGTATATGGTTTTATAGGATAATATGTGATGGATTCAGTTTTGGAAAGTCATATCCCATGATAGTGTTCATTATCTATAAGATATTTGAATGTTACTACATCAGTTACACTATGGAATGATATTGTTGTCTCCTATAATGGTATTTATTTATCAATCTTGATGATAAAATTAGATAATATTGGTTAGTGTGGGATATCTTAGTATCAATTTGTGAGGATATTGAATAATTTGGTGGATTTTAATCTTGTATATATTGTTCTAATATTGTAAATATTGTCCAATGATAATATAATATCCCATGGGTTGAGATCAGATGAGATGGTAAAGGAAAACATCATATCTTATCTTTTAAGATGAAATTTTTTAGTAAAGTCTAACCAAGTAGCTAGTTTGAATGAGGTTTAATGGGTTATGTTCTATGATAAAAAATAATCATGTCATAATGATCTTAGACATGTTTCATTCTAGGATAACTTAGTTTCTAATTTCAATTGGTATTGGATTTGTTAGTGGTGAAAAATAGTGCATTCTATTATGTGAAATATTGAAGAGGTTGGAGATAGAAAATTTATTATCATATTTTGATTGATAATTGTTCGGTTACTTAAGGCCAAACATATATCCTATTTTCAAAAAGAATAAAAAGGTATATTTTATTTTTCTACCCCAACCTACTCAGTTGACGACCAAACTAGTGGAACCACATGACATTAACCACACCTTCCCATTTTACCACGGTTGTCAACTAGTAGAATGGTTCTTCGACCAACATAATAATAATATACCCTCTAGATAAGATAACTATAAATTATAATTGATGCGGTAAGAATAAAAAAACTCATTATAAATATATTTAATATGGAAATTGAATCTAAGATACAATCATAAGGGAAATAACATATCACAAGCTCTAAAAAATGGAAAATACATAGTAATATCGTAGAGTCTTTCATATGTAAGAAATATTTCTACATGGACAATCATTTATAAGAATTATGAAATATAAAAAATAATTTCATTTTCAAAATTTTATCTAGATCCATGCCTTATCATGGTCCTCTCTCTGCCATAAGAATCCATCAAGTATATCCATCAAGCACATGTCTCTTCCCCTTTCATGTTCCCCTAATCATAAAATATATATTCTCACCATGATTCCCATGAAAGGTGTAACTAAAACTCTCTAGGACACCAACTAATGTTTTGGTATGTAAATCAACAATATATAAGTTCATGTACACTTTCTTATACCAATAATAAAAATTCATCAATAATAACAACTATATTTATCTCCCACTCAGATGCAGAGTGAGGATCCTAAGAAATAAACCTTCCTTTTTAATATAACACTCTTATAAATATAAACATATTACCTATATCATAAATGGTAAGAATGATGTATGTCCATATACATGTAATCTAGTAGAAATATATATATATATATATATATCATCAAGACTATTAGTATATATACACAGTAAAATTTAACTAAACATTTAATGGTATATAAATGAATGGCTTCACATCTCTTTCGTATATAGGTAAATTATTATAGGTAATTTCATCCCAATTAATAAAAAAATCAAAAATTCTTGGAAATTTAATATATTAAAAAAATAAATTAATGGTTTAATAACATATAATTCCATCCCATTGTTTATGTTAATAATGAATAAGAGTTTCATTTAAAAAATGAAAATAAACAATGTAATATCATTCCACCTAATAAATAATATCTAAAATTAATGGTAATATCCTTCTATTCCATAATCTAGAGATGAATGAATGTTGAGAGAGTCTATGAACTATAAACATATAATTAGTTGTAAAGGCATATTCATTAAAAAATGGCATTGATATCAGTTAATGTGAGCCAATTACATCCATATCTAGTTACAATATCAACTGCCAACATTGATTCACTTGCATACCCAATACTATTTTGGTTATTTGTTTTATAAAATTTGGAAAATAATTCCACACAATAAAACCCAAGTCTTTTTCATCAAATTAGGATTCTTCCAATTATATCTATATTTTCCAATTCACTAAGAATACTTTAACATCTACTCAAAAACTCCAAACATAATACCCTTCAAAATATATCTTATATGGTATCATTCATTTTTACTAGGGGAAATAGAAACTCAATAAATGTTGAGATCATATGCTCAGTAGTTGAAAAAATCTTTGATATCAATCGATGATCATATGTAATCATAAGATAAGAATAAGGGTATGAGATAATGACCATAAAATCTAAAATTCAAAATAATTATTCATAAATCATAAATCATGAGTCATAGAATAAATCATTTATATGATAATACATGTGTTTTATAAGAGTGTTGAATTGTTAATAATCTACCATGTTCTAGGAGATCATATCATGATCATATAACCAAATAATGTGGAACTTGTATAATCATAGGAAATCATACCAAAATTATGAGTTATCGATACCAATAGATCCACTCATCATGTTTAGGATGAAAAAATAGGTCTCTAAAAAATTAAGTGAATTAATCAAGGTCCACATATAATATTATGAACATATCATAATTTTAAAAGGTATATGCTTAGTGTTGGAAAAGTGAAATAAATTTCACATAGAACATTAATATATCATTATATATAAATAATTACCCTATGTTTTTGAGGAATATATAATTTGAGGGTCACTAGTCATATAATAAAAACCATACATATATGTTCTATAAGATTATAGAAACATTAATCATTCCATCGTAACATAACTCATGGAAAAGAAATGGGTTTCATAAATATTTTATCACCACATAATCATATTAAATCTAAAGAAATAACATTTATTATATCATTAGATCATATCCCATGTGAAGTATGAGAAATTTAAAAGTAATTTGACATATTTTAAAAATATCTTTAAAATAATTCATCATCCTTTATTTGAAAACTTGATAATTTTTTTTAAACATTTTAAATTAAAATTCCTAGAGTATTCAGAACATTTATTTATTTGGAAACAACTATATAAACATTTAATGTAAGCTTAAAATCAAATAAAAATCATTATAGATGTAAAATCAGTTAATACCATAAATTTTAAAATATAATATCATTTACACACATTTGAAAATAGTTAAAAATATATATTCAATAAAATTATAAAAAATAATTTTGAAAAAACTAAAAAAGAAAGTAAAATATGGTTGAAAGTGTCTTTAAATAATAATTTAATCACTGAGATTAACTATCTCTAAAACATGTTAAATAAAATAGAAATGAATGAAAAATATTTTCTACCAAAGTGGAAATAATGTCACATTTTCATTAAAAATACTCTACTGTTTTTAGTATCAAATAGGTGGAAATGGAACTAATACATTAAAATCCCAATATTAATCATAGTATTAAAAAATATATGGGGTTTAATTGTTAATGGTAATTTAACTTAAACAAATTTAAATTTAATCATATATTACTCTAAAAATAATTGAGATTGTAGCATTAACCGTTACCACTATGGAAAATATTGAATCGTTGACCCCTTGAAAGAAATAACATCAAATGAAACATAAAATAACATAAATATAATGTGATTAATGATATAACCTATTAAAGTTATGGAATATAAACCATATACACACAAATTTTTGAATAACATAAAACATGTCTCAATGAAAAAATATTGAAATGAAAACGCCTTATTATTTTGGTAATCATTGAATAAAAATTGTATAAAAGAGAGAACCTTACATAAATTTTTAAACTAAAATAGTTTTTAATAAAAAAATAAAAGATGATATTAATGAATATTATACATGTCACACCAAAGAAAAAAGTGGAGAATATGACATATGTCTCACAAAAATAAATGCGAGATGTGAAACTCTTACCTCGAGATTTGACATTGCTTGTATACACTCTTAACGTAAATAAAAATACATTAAGATTTTTTTCATTTAATATAGAACTATATTCAAAAAATTTAATTTCATATATGATTATATTTTAATTTATAATTACTTATATATTAATAATCCCACCTTGAAACCATTATTCTGGGTATTCACTATACAATTTTTTATACATGTTGGGGTTTATCTATTAAAATCCATGCACCATGGTCATGGTTTTATCTTATCAAAAATTTGAATTATGTCATAATAATCATATTTATATGTTACATAATCTTTTTTATCCCTTTATAAAATTTATTAATGAAAAATAAATTACATTGCATCATAGAGGAGGTTATTTACATGTATGCATGAGAGATGTTTTCGCATTCCAATAGATGAAACAATAGAAATGTAAATATTAATTTACATTTATAGAATAATAATTATATCATATATATCATATAAATTCATTAAATCTATCTGTATGGCCACATATGTAAATAATAAATTAAAATTTAATTATATCATTTCATGGAGGTGGTAGTCTAACATACTCACGAGAGATGTTATCGTCTTGCAATAGATAGGAGGTTCATATAGTTAACTCTAAATAATAATTATTATTATAATTTTATAATAAATATGATTTATCATTAAATCCATATATATATCCAACCATGAGAGGAGGTGATAAAAAAATATGTTGGTAATGGAGACGGTAGTTCATACATATACACATGAATGTTTTAATTTTCCGTTAGGATAGATGATAAATAGAACATGGTTACCTATTATTTGATATTCCTCCTTTGTATCTCATGTTAATGAACCTTAGGTTTTAATTTTATGAAAAATAGAACCTCTAAAACAAGGATAGGTAAGTTTATGATATTTTTTGGAATATTTGTTTCAAGATAAGTGGATGAAGAATGTGTGGAGATGCGATGAGGGGAAATCCCTTTTCATAAGTGAGGTGTGAAACACATTTTTAATTATTATATATTATAAAATAATAAAATCTTAGTTTCATAGAAAATTTTATTGAAATTGGTTAAATATAGATTTTTGTATGATATAGGGTTTAAATCTGTTCAGACAATATGACAGAGACATGTTTTTTGGTATTGTAACCTTTATCAATTTATTACAAACACTTTTCAATATTTTAGCAAATACCATCATAAAGAGATACTTAATATTTCAGGGTAAATAATGTCATTATAAATAGGAAAGAGTATCATAAGTTGAAAATGAATGATATGATCAAACATAAACCAATCATATATAAATAAATTTTATTATTATAATTATTAAAACTGTTAATTAAATACAATGTAACATAAAATAGAACTATATTCATTTTTAGAACTATTAACATAATTCAACTTTAATAATATCAAAATTACCATTTATTTGAAATTTAAATATTTAAAACAATAATTACCTTTTATTTTGATACATAATAATCATTCAGTACATTATCTTATCCAAAAAACATCATTAGTGAAACTTTTAATCTGATTTAATTTGATTTCGCACCAACTTCTACAAGAACTGTATCAGCAATGCATAATATTTAAGGTGATTATACTGTTAAAATTTAAAAATAAATGATTATAAAAAAAATAATTTATTCATATTCAAAATAAAAATTTATAATCATTCATAACATCATTTTATTATTTAGGAAGTATTTTGGAAATATTAATAGAATGAGAGTGACATTTTTTACAGGTTCTTTAATTTAAAATAATATGATGGTCATTGTCAATAGAAAATGGCCCAAAAGCTTCATATTTTATATTATAGGATGTGTTTGGTTTATATAATCTCAACAAAGGAAATCAAGTCATTTTTAAGAGATATTGTGTAACCTTATCCTATAATTTTATCCCCAATTAACCCATTTTACTCTTTAATGAGGTGATAAATTTTTACCACGGTTCTTATTCATTATTATTCTAAATTGAAGGTAACTCATTAAAAAATTACAACACGGTGATCAAAAATATGGAATCCATTTTTTATGATTCAATTTCCAAAAGTGGTAAAAATTAAATTTAATATAAGTTTTAAAAATACAACAGAAACCCATTTTTTAAGAAAGAATATTTATTGAATAAATATGATTTTATACCAAAATCAAGTACAATATTGATTACTATGAAATAAACTGATTTATTCTTAACAAAATTTGTCTAATTTTTCTTTTAAATAAAATAAATATTTAAAGTAACCTTTTGAAAAAATTATTAAAAGATACAGTATAAAAATAGTTTTTTTTTGAATAAAAACATTATGTTGATTTTAAAAATGTTAAAAATAGATTTATAAGTTCACAATTGTATTTTTAAATGAATTTTATTTATTTATAAAACTATATTCAGTATATTAAAAATTATTCACAAACATTTCATTCTTTTTTCATGATAAAGTCACAAAAGTGAAAATATTGACAAAATCTATATTTTTTCACTATTCAATAATCATTTATTTCTAAAAAATATCATAAATTCCCCATAAATTTTTTTCATCCAATAAATCCAAAAAAGAGGAAATTTTATCAGAATCTTTTTTTAAAATTTATAAATTTATCATTTAAATTAAAATAAAAAATACACAATAAAAAACTTTATTGAAAAATAGCTCTTTTAAATGTTAAATGTTATTAAAAATATATGATTTAATTATAATTATTCAAAATTTATTACTTATTTCCTAAGTACTAATTAATAAATTTTTATAAATGGAAGTTTTATACATATATTTGACTTTGAGGTTACTCCTATTCATACCCATCAATCCAACAGCTAAGTTATAATAATCATATAATAATATTCCCAATGTATATTTTAGTTCATATAAGTTCAATTCTTCATTTCATATGTGATATCAAAAATAGTATTTATTTAAAATTAAATAAATTTTAAAATCATGGGGTATTACATTTTACCATGATTAAGGAAATTATGTCTACACTATTTTATCTCATTTATGATAAAAATGGTTTTAATAATTTTTGAATAAATTATAATGGATGGAATATAAATGTAAATTAGTTTAAAGAAGTACTTTTAATTCGCATTGACTACATTTTATAAAAAAATGACTTTAATTTCTTGATTAATACTATGAGAATTTAAATTTCCTAAATATTTCTTAAACCATGAATTTCCCATTGTGAAAATCTTACTTGTGAACGAGATTCAAAAATAGTACCTTCATAGCTAAGAAACATTTTCCATATAGGCATCAAAAGATTTATCTTCCTCATTATTGAGTTTGAGCAATTATTTGTTCATTAAGATAGGGAATGTAAAATAATATACTTACTTGATTTATTCCCATAATCGCATACTTTGGTTATGTTTCAAAAAGTATTCTACATATGCTTCATGGTATAATCTAAATAATTTTGATGAATTATTCATTCTATAATCCCCAAAACTTTCTTTAAACAAATCATAAGATCCATAGAATTATGTAAAATTATTCTTTTTGTTTCTACCCATTAATCAAAATTAAAATGGTTACCACATGTTAATATAATATCAAATATAAATAAAATTTATAAATAAATCTCAAAAACCATAAAAATTACACCAATGCATTAACGTAAATCATTCTTTATGTAATTATTCATAAATCTCTTCCAAAATATACTTGACCAAATTTGAAACCTAAAATTATAATGATATGGCCACACATTATTTTAAGTTAAACATACCATTTATCCTTAAATTATATTAATCACTTATAATCATTGAAATATGTAAATTAATCTTCAGATCAATTAATGGTAAGGATGGTATAAAAAGATGTCCATTCTATATACTTTAAGAGAAAACATTTTCTTCACACATTTTTAAAAAGCCAAAAAAAAACTTGTTTAGAAAAAAAGTTACAACTCCTTTTAAATTTTTTGAAAATAAAATATAATATGGTTAAAAATGATCTTAAATAATTATTATAACCTATAAAATAACATTAATATAAAAATTTAAATAAACATAGACAAGGAAGAAAAATATTATCATCCAGCCTACTTTTCATAAAAAATCTCAGTCATTTTTTGTACCAAAGAGATTAAATGGAATTAATACCTAAAAATTCAAGGAATAACTAGTAGATAAGAAAATATATGTGTTTTAAAGGATAGTTATCATATAATATTTTATAACGAAAAATTAATCATAAATAATCCCACAGATAAATGAGATTTTAATATAAACCCATAAAACTTTTGTAACTTTTGAAACATAAACCCCTTTAAAAAAATAACTTCAAATGAAAATTAAAATAAAATTAATATAAAATGATTAATTATATAAGTTATTAAATGGTAATTATATACATCATATAAATAAAAATAGGAATATAACATGAACCATATCTCAATGAAACATTATTGAAATAAAGAACCCTTACAATTTTGGTAATATCTAAATCAAAACCTTATAAAATAGTTAACCATATATTTATTTTTAAATAATAATAATTTTTATAAAACATAATAATAAACATTCATGGATAAATAGGCACCACAGAAATGAAATAATTTGTTAATATGGAATTTTAATCCCAAAAAAAGTGATATGAGAAACCCTTAAATCAGGCCCTATATTTATTTATATGTACTCTTCAAATATTATATAATAAATTTATATTTATTATAAATTGATATTGTAACTTTATTCAATATTATATTACGATATATGATTTTATTAAAAATTTTAATTATTCCTTTATTAGTAATTTTCAAATAAAAACATCAGTAAAGTTATTATTTCATATATGTTTTGGTTCTAAAATTCTGGTTCGTGCACCGTGTTCATGGTTTCATAATCACTTGAATATTATTCATGTGATAAGTATCATATTTATATATTATATATAAATTTAATAACATTAATATAATTTTTTGATGAAAATTTTATTACATCACTTCCCAGAGGCAGTAGTATTCATGTACGCATGGTAGGTGTTTCAATTTTCGATGGATGAACTGAAAGAAATGTAAATAGTAATTTACCTATATAGAATCATATTGATATATTATATATCAAATATATTCAAAAAAATATATTCGTATGTCCATCCATGTAAATAGGAAATGAAAAAACAAATCACCTCTCTTTGTAGAGGTGGTAACCCACACATTTGTAAAAGCGATTTTATCATCTTACATTAGATGAAAGGGTCAGAAGTTAGAAAATATACTTTAAATAATAATAATATTATTATAAAAATTATATAAAATAATTATATCAATCTATACTACCAATAATGAGTGGTTGTGATGAAAAATAAAATACGTCTATCATAGATATAGTAGTACTTATGTATGGTCCAAAATGTTTTATTTTATATTGGTATGGATGATAAATAAAACATGGTTATAGTAAGGAATTAGTTAAAAACAATCAAATAAATAAATAATCACAAAGTATTCAATTTATTTCATTTTAATAATCTTTTCATTTTTACTATTTTAGAGAATTATGTTATAACACTAATATAATAAACTCATATATAACAATATAGAAAGTTCCTCTTAGTATACATTTTTACCACAATACAAAACATTAGAATAAAAAAATCTTTTCATGATAAATAATTATTATTTTCATATTTAATTATTATTTTTACCTACTCTTCCTTAAACCCTATGAAAAATATTTAAAAACATGTGATGAGAATAAAATTATATGTAACAGACATAAAAATAAATAAGGAAACCTAATAATCCATTTTAAAAACATGAGATAATAAAAAAATAGATTTTCATTAACATAATTAATGCTAATCATAAATAATAATTTATTTAAACATTAAATTATCATTACTACCAAATTTTTATCAAAAAACATTATGAGAAAAAAAGTAAAATCATAACAATGAGGGTTTTATAGAAAACTTGAAAACCCATGAAAAACATTTTCATACAAAAACACATCTTTTACCCTAAAGGGAATAATCATTACTCTAAAATAAAAGATCATTATATTACCTTTTAAAATCTAATTATTTCCCTGATAAATATTTTTCAAGCATAAAATTTTTTTATTGGTTCTTTTAGGTATCATCTTCAAGAAACCCTTACAAAAAAACCCTATCAATTGGAATAACCACTGTGGTCAAATTCCAACATAATTATCCAGTGAACATATTCATTACCCTATTAATTGGTGAGATATACTAGGATCGCCTAATAATAAGAAATTTACAAGGAAAGTATAATGAATAATATATTTTAATCTTGTAATTTTCATTATAAACCCCTTGAATAACTCTTGTGAACGCATATCCAAAATACTTTCAAATATTGAAATACCATTTCATTTTTAAAAACTAATTTTCAAAAATAAAATACATATAAGAAATAAAAGGAGGTATTTTATTTGAAGAAATCATGGAATATTATAATGGAATAAAAAAACATAGAGTAATTGTTATGAAGGGGTGAAATTATTTGGCATCATATACATTAAAATAGAACATTTATTTTATCTCTTGTAAAGAAAGTCAAAAAATTATATAAAAGGATTACTTTTGAAAAAAAAATCTAAGAAATAGATAAAAAATTTCCTTTATAAATCATTAATCTCTACTTAAATATATTTAAAAAATAATTTTATGAATATAGACAAGAATAAAAGGTTAAATATTTAAAATAATACTTTTAAATTAAACAATCCCTTACATTTAGTCTGACACATCATGATTGTTATTTTCCATATTAAATAATAAAATAATGTTAATTATGTACTTTTATATGAACCTTTTTAATTTTTATTATTCCATGTATTTAATTTCTTACCATGTTATATTTAATTATTTAATCAATGAAGTTCTCATTTGATGTTTTGATGATATTTTGATCTTGTTGAAAATGACTTTGATATGTCAACTATGGTAATAGGGGTCATTATTAAAACATATATAGAATAATAATAAATAAATTTTTATAATTTTTATATATCAATTTTACATTTGAATCCAAAAATTATTGATGGTTAATAAAAATAAAAAACATACCAATCATGATCATGGTAGGTCATACGTACGCATGATTATCATTTCCATTTTCCAGTGATCATTATAGAAAGAAGGTAATAATTATTTTATCATTACAGAATGATAAATATTTTATAAATACCATATTAAATATTTAGATATACTTATAAAAACTATCCATGGTATGTTCTTATTAAAAACTATTATCATTACTTCATGGAGGTGGAAATCCACTCGTACGCATGAACGCTGTTATTATTTTTCAATTGAGGGAAAGGTAAGGAGAAATATGATAAATATTATTTTCAGAATTATTATTATTTCATGAATGCCATATAAAATTAATGAATATATAATTATAACCAATCATGAAAGTTTTTGATGTAAAATGAATTATATCTGTCTGTAAGGCGGTAGTCCGCCGTACACACAAATAACTTTTTCGCTTCACATTTTATTGAATTGGGTATGGATATTGGTTTTTCCATTGAAATAAAACCTATAAATACATGGTATATAATGGTTTTGTTATTTCATTCTCATTTATTAATATTTTAAGCAGGAATAATAATAAATAATATTAAAACATTAAATAAAATGTTAAACAACTTCTTCGGACAACCTCATTTTCTTGTCACCTTGCGCCTTATAAGGTTGGAATTATTTTAAGGAACCATCCTTAAAAATTAAATAATCTTGAGTTATTTCAAAAAAATTACTTTATTTCACATTGAGGATAGTTTCAGGTTTAGATATTTATAGAATTAGGCCACAACTCCAAAATAGAAAAACTATAAAAATACAAAGTGGACACTTCCAAACAATATGCATTTTTCTATAATCTAAGACATTTAAAAAAACATTATCTATTTTATGAAAACTCTTTATGAAATTAAACATGAAATATAAAAGTCCATACTCATCCTAAAGTCCTATTAATAATATTAAAAACATATGATGAGTATAAGAAGATCAGTAAAGGATATAAAAAGAAGAAAATTGTTTTTCTACTGATAAACATCACCACCCCTAAAAACATTATCATAAAGTATTACTTTTCACCTTTAATAAGTTTTAAATAATTTCCTTCGAAAATAATCTCATTTCATACTTTTTTAAATCACAAGATTACCACAAAACCCATAGAATTTATAGAAAATGCATTAAGGTACATTGGACAATATTATACTTGTCACTATTTTAAATAGAATAACTATGTGGTTGAATTCCATATATTTGTATCTTACAAATGGAATGTTTATAATCCCAACTTCCATACCCAATGTATTGGAGGTCATAAAATAACGACCCATCCATGGTTTATCATGTAACCACCCATCATTGTTTTAACACGTAACAACCCATAAAATGTATAAGTGCCATTATATAATAATAACAAATAAAATCATTCAATTTTCAACATTTTACTCATAAAATTTCATTTCACTCTTAAGAAAACATTTCATGTTATATAAAAAATCAATCCATTTTTGAAACCCACTTTTAGTAAAAAATACCCAAAAATGGAAAATAGGGGTTTCTTATTCTTTTAAAAAGATGAATAATTTTATAAGAAGTAAAATATCAAATAATGGTTAGGGTGGCAGGAAGTTGTTGTCATTGTATATGTTAAAAAGAACATTTCATTTATCATTTGTCGAGGAAGTCAAATGTTCCATATAGAAAACATAAAAATATTCATTTTTGGAAACCATTGAATGAAATTAAAAATATACATAAAATTTAATTTATAATCCTTTTATATCTATATAAATGTATATATAAAATACTATCAAGAAAATTTACATGGAGAAAAAAAATTAATAATTAAATATTTAAACATTCAAAGTGTCCCATGCCACTTTGAACTTATAAATAATCAGCCCCATGAAAGAATAACATTTAACAAAAATTTAAAGAACATGAGAATAAATACAATCATGATATTATATGTCAATTTGGTTCTATATACACCTCATAAAATAGGGTTGGTGTATAACATCAATATATACCGTAATGAAAGGAGATTAAGAAGAAGTCCCTTACCTTGAGTCTAATCCTTAATGTATGTTATTTATCTTCCTGAAAAATAAAATTATGATAATTATTTAATTTATTGAGAAACCTTTTTAAATTTATTATTCATTTTATATAACTTAATATAATTTTATAACAATTACTTAATTATATAATTTAACGTTGGATGTTGTGATAATATTCGGTAAATGAGTCCAAAATGACTTTGGTTTGATGTCTATAGTCAAAATGGTATTATTTCACCATCTCTAAATTAATATTCATGAAATAATAATCACTTTAATACATTAATTATACTTTTAAATCCATCCATTAAATATAGATTTGAAAAATGAACTACATTTCAATTATGGAGGTGGAAAGTCATTTGTACGCATGAGTAACATTTCCATTTTTCAATGATCATTATGGAAAGAAGATGAGTATTATTTTATCATTTCATAATGATAATAATATTATTAATATCATATTAATAATTTAAATTTTATTATATATATCATTCATGTGATGTGGTGATGAAAAATGATCATATCATTTTGTGGAGGTGATAGTTCACATGCACGCCCGAACGACGTTATCATTTTAATGTGCATGGAAAGGTATGAACATACATAATATATTATCTTTTAATTACTATAAATATATCATTAATATAATATATAAACCTTAATTCCATCATTGTAACCAGTATTTCGAGATGGTGAGGGAAAATTAATTATATTCGTTCTTGAGGTGGTAGTTTGTCATACACAAGAACGGTATTTATTTTCTCATTTGATGGAAGTGGATATGGATTTAGGTTATTATATTAAGATAAAAATATATAATTTTATTTATTATAATTTATTTATTATTTCATTATGGTTGGATAATGTTTGAAGGAAGGGGAAGACAAAATATAAATATAAATACTTAATTAAAAATGATATCTCGTCTTCAGATGATATCCCCTATAAAGAGGGTGTTCTGCCAAAAATAAGGACTCTAGAAAGTGTTGAGGGATTTTAAGAAGGTATTTGGGTAGATATTTTCTAAATCAAATAAGTTTTTAAATGTGAATAAAATAGAATAGTGGGTGTTGTTTATAAGAGAGGGGAGTGGCACTCTTGGATTTCTTCAAATTATTAAATTAATATAAATTAATGTTCTATTAAAAATGTCCAAAAACTGATGTATTTCAAATAAATAATTATTTTAGGTATAAATACATTCATTAAATGAATATTATTAAAGTTTTATTTTTTTAATCCTTATCTTTTTGTTTCAACCTTTATTTTACCCTTTTATCTCATATTGTGATATCATGTAATTTAACTTTTTAGGGTTAATATAATTACTATAAAATGAATAAAAAACCAATAAATTAGTAATTTATAACATTTAAAGATATATCCAAATCATTAGAATAAATTTGGATTTTTTAAAATTTTATATCATTTAATAAAATATTATTTATTTTAAAATCTCAATAATGTCAATTTAGAATCTCTTCATTACATGAATTTTTAAAAATATCATAACAAGATATATTCAAAAAGATAATTTTAAAACATCACTGACATATAAATTAAATCTAAAAAAACTATGGATGACATTAATTATCTTAAATTTTATTTATTTTAGTATTTTTAATATCATTTATTTGATATTTTCTTTAATAAAAAATTACTCCATTATTATTGTGAGTGCCTTTAATTTAATTATTTCATATCTAAAAATAGAAAATAAATTATAATTATAAAGATAAAAATTTTATATTTTAAAATAGTATTTATAATCATATATATCTCTGATATAAACCCATATTAAAAAATTTTCATTTATTTAAAATAAAAGTATGACAAAATTGACTTTTTTTTAATATAATTTTAAAAATGTCATATTCTCATCCAAGTGGCTTCCAAAGATTATAATTTTGGAACAATTATTATTCTATTTAACACACACTCAATAAATTAAATTAGAAAATTTGTAAGGGTAATTTTATAATATTTATAATATTAATTTTACCCTTAATTACATGATTTACCCTTAACAATGTTAATAAAAAATTAAAAACTTTAGTATTCATATTGTACAAAAATAAAAGGATACTATTTACTGAATTTGAACATTATTATTTCAAATATGGAATTAATTTTTTATAATTCCAAAACATAAATTATAGAAATTAATTAAAATTTAATCTCATTGATGGAACGAGAAAATGGGGTTTTCAAGTAAAAATGTTCAAAAGTTCATAAAGTTTTTATATCAAATTTGAATGTGAAATTGATTAAAATGAACTAAATTGTATTAATTCATATATAATATATCCAATTATACTTAAAAAAATTAAAAATATAATTTTAAATCATAAATTATTTAGATGAAAAAGCTGTTTTCGATTAAAATGAATTATTTTTTCACTATTCATCAAAACATGAAACTTGTCAGAAAAATGAAAACTATTCAACCAATTTAAATTCTTATGTTATTATTTAAAATAAGAAGTTTATTTTTTCAAAAATAATTTATATAAGTTTCAAAAACTATATTTAAAACATGTTCTCCATCAAAAGTGGTAAAATTGTCTTTTTAGAAAACTACTTTTATGCGTAAAATTGGATTTTTTTTCATGCTTCATGTATAGAAAACATAAAAGAGGAAATTAAAATAATGGATTTAATATTATATATATATATATTAATGTAATCCAAAAAAATTTATTTTATTATTTTATAAGCACACATGTTTTCAATTAGATAGCTTTTTAGAAAATGATTTCTTTTTATTTTAAAACGGGGATTTTTCATTTATAACTAATTGGACACAAAATATTTAATTATATATACATGTGTAAACTATATTTTTATAATTCATTTAATCCTATTCATACCCACCATTTTAATGGATATGTTATAATAATAATATTCAAATAATAATAATTAGTTGTTTATTTAAGCTCGATGTGGTGTATTATATATGCTATTGAACATAGTATTTTCTTAAATACTCGGGATGTCACATTATCATCACCTTTTGGAAATTTTATCCTCATAATGTTGAATTTGGTATGGGTAACTAATTTTTGAAATTTAAAAATACCTTTATGGAAATCCCACTTCAGAAAATGGATTAATAAAACATTCACTTTAAAATAAAGAAAATGACGTACAATGGTCACCTGAGATAATACATAATAGGGTTAAATATAGGAAAAGATTGAAATTGAAGAAAAACTAACTATCATGTTTTGATTGATATTGATATAGAACATGTTCATGAGAATGTTAACAATCAAAAAACCATAAATTTGTGATGTTTTAAAAGGGCATAGATTTCATAGTAAGAAAACTAAACATGTAACATTTTTGTTTTTAGATATTTTCATAGAGTTTAAAAATTATTTTACTTCATGTATTGGGTATATAATGAAATATAACTACTTGACAAGTAGAGATTAAACCTTTAATAGAAATTTTTAACTTCAAAATTTATCTTATACCTCTCATTTAGTATCCCAGCCTATAACAACCTCCACTTTATAATTAATGACGTATTTTATATCTTGAAACTTGACATTTCATCTCCCTATGATTTAATAAAACTATTCCAAGAAGAAATAATATTATTCATTTATCATGGTTTCCACCTGATTTCATTGACATTTTATTCACGTATATAGAAGTTCTGTGAATTTCAAAAATTATTTAGAGCTTCTTTAAATTCCCTTAATTACTTTATCCAAATACACCTTGTAAAACTTGGGTTGTATGGGTGTTTATAGAGAAATTGTCTTGTAAAATCATTTTATATGACATATAATTTCAAAACATCTGATAAAAATTGATTTTTCTAAAACATTTAGACCGATTTTGTTTTGAAACATTAATTCAAGGGTCCTTTTTAAAATATCGTATGTACTCAAAGAATATAAGTTAAAACCAAATATAAATAGGCTTCATAAGGGTATGTTTTTAAAAATCTTTACCAAAATCTTAATATACTTAAAAATCTTGTGATAAGGAAAAATATCTTAAAATTCCTTGATAATATTTACCTTTTTTGAAAATGTGATAATATTGATAAAAAATGATTTTATTAAAAACAACATGTGAACTATGGTGGAATCGAGTTATAAAGGAGTTTTCTGATATTTCATTCAACTGTTTACAACAGATTTGTCTATTGTAAAAAGTTTCATAATCATCAGGACATGATTTTTTAATAATTTTTTAAATCAAGTTATTGTGAATAGATAGGAATGTTGTTTGATATCCTCCTTCTTCCGTTTGTAACTAAATTTCCCCAATCTGAAAAAGTTATAGAACAAGGATTTAACTAAAAGAACATACATATGAAACTTAACATATGTTTAACCAAAATCCATAATCCCTAAAGTTTTCTAAACCTTTCCTTTGATACCAACTATATAGACCTAGCCTTAAAACATTAAATAATCTTGAGTTAATTCATGAATTTTACATTATTTCACATTGAGGATATTTTAATGTTTATATCTATATAGAATTTGGTCATAACTCATATATAACAAAACCATAACAATATAAAGTGGAAACTTAAAAATAGTATCCATTTTTTTCATAATCTAAAACATTTAAACAAAAAACGTGATTACTTTTTTGAAAACTCTTCATGATATTCAACATGGAATCTTTAAATCCTTACTCATCCTAAAGTCTAGTGGAAAACATTAAAAAATGTGAGTTGAGAATAAAAAGATCAATAAGGGGTATAAAAAGAAGGAAAATGTTAGTTTATTTATAAACATTAAAACCCATGAAAACTTTATAATAAAGTAAAATTTTTCACCCTTAATAAGTAGTAAATAGTTTCCTTTAAAATTATTACCAGTTAATAATTTTTTTAATCACAATATTACTATAAAATCTATCAAAGGAATAGAAAATACATAAAGGTAACTTAGAAAATAATAGTACTTTTCACTCATATAAATGGAATAACCATGCGGTTGACTTCCATACATGTCACTCGTACAAATGGAATATCCAAAAAGAAAACTTACATATCCAATGCATTAGAGGTTATAACATAACCACCCATCCTTGTTTTATCATAGAACCATGCATCCTTGGTTTATCACATAACCACCAGCAAAATTTCCAAGTACTATTATATAATCATAACACATAAAATCTTTCAATTTTTAGGATTTCACTATTAGAATTATATTTTCACTCATAAGAAAACATTTTAGGTAATATAAATAGTCATTACATTTTCAAAACACATTTTTAGTAAGAAAATACCCAGTAAAGGAAAATAGGGGTTTATTTTTTAAAAAAACATGAAGACTTTTAGAGGAATCCAAATATCAAATAATAGTCATGGAGGTGGTAAGTTATTGTCAATATTTACGTTAAAAAGAATATTTATTTTTCATTTGTAAAATATATCAATCGTTCCATACATAAAACATAAAAATATTAATTTTTGAAAACCTGTGAATAAAATAAAAAAAAATTATAGTCCTTTTATATCCCTATAAATTAACATATAAAATAATATCAATAATACTAACCTAGAGAAAGAGATCCAATAATTAAATCTTTAAACATTCAAGGTGTCCACCATACCACTGTAAACATT
Organism: Viscum album; assembly: GCA_963277665.1. Lineage (NCBI taxonomy): Eukaryota > Viridiplantae > Streptophyta > Magnoliopsida > Santalales > Viscaceae > Viscum > Viscum album. The sequence goes on along the minus strand of OY728161.1, from coordinate 1,680,558,973 downwards.
TAAATCATAAGACATATAAAATAATAACAAATAAAAAATTAATAACCAACATGATAATAAATAGATTCATGACATAATATGTCAAATGGCTATATATAGACTTCATAAAAGATGGTGGGTGTATAACATCAAGATATGCCTCAATGAGAGGATATTTAGATGAATTCCGTTAACTTGATTTTTATTTGTCACGTATGTTCTTTATATAAATTAATAATAAACTTATGTTAATTATTTAATTTTCTTATAACCTTTTTCAAGTTTATTTTTAATTATTTATCACTTAATATAATGTTATAATAATTACTTAATTATATAAGTTCACATTGGATGTTTGGATGATACTCGGTACGCGCGTCTCATATGACTTTGGTTTAATGTATATAGTAAAAATAGTATTATTATATCATAAACAATGTAATATTCATGAAATAATAATCACTTTTATACATCAAATATACTTTTAAATCCATCCATTAAATATGAATATGAAAAATGAACTACGACATAATCATGAAGACGGTAAGTCGTATGTATGCAAGAGTGACATTTCCATTTTTCAATGATCGCTATGGAAAGAAGGTAAGTATTATATTATATTTGAAAAATTATAATAATATAATTAATATAATATTAATAATTTAATTATACTTATATATATCATCTATGATATGTGGTGATGAAAAATAAAAGACATCGCTTCATGGAGGTGATAATTCACACGTACGCACGAATGACATTATCATTTTCATGTGTATGGAAATATAAGAAAATAAATGATATATTATCTATTAATAATGATAAATAATTCATTAATATCATAAATAAATTTTAATTCCATCATTATAACTGGTCTTTAGAGATGGATATAGAAAATTAATTATATCGGTTCGTGAGGAGGTAGTTCATCATACATACGAATGATAATTCTTTTCTCATTTGTTGGAAGTGGAGATCGATTTAGGTGATGATATTAACATAATAAAATCTCATTATATTTATGATACTATATTTCCTATTTAATCATGGTTTAATAATATTTTAAGGAAGTGGAGGGAAAAATAACATATAATTACTTAATAAAAAAATGATACATCTTCCTCAGATGATCTCCTTTGATTAACACCCTAAAACCTCTAAGTAAAGAATTATACCTAAAATAAGGACTCTAGAATGTGTTTAGGGATCCTAGAAAGTTATTTGGGTGCATTTTCTCATCCAAATTGGTTTTTAAGTGTTAATAAATTAGAAGAATGGGTTCCTTTTTATAGGAGAGGGGAGGGAAACTCTTGAAATTCTTCAAATCATTAAATTAATATAAATTAATTTTTTGTCCCAAATGGATCTAAAATGGTTTATTTATAAAATTAAATGATTTTTGGGTCTAAATTAATTAATATGATTAAAATTTGACAAGTTTTTATTATTTTTTTAATCCTTATCTTTTTGTTCTAACCCTTATTTAACCCTATTATTTCTTACTATAATGTCATGTAATTTAAACATTGAGGGTTCATATAATTACAATAAATTGAAAATGACCAATAAATGATTCAGTTATGTCATTTTTATAATTATACAAATCATTTTTATAAATTTAAATTTTTAGAAATTTTAAATCATTTAATGAAATATTATTTATTTTAAACAATCTATAATGTCAATTTTGACATTATTCATTAATTTAATTTTCAATATCATAAAAACATAATAAATTCAAAAAATGATAATTATAAAACATTAATAAAATTTCAAATTCATCTAAAAATTTTTTGTATGAAATTAATCATCCCAAATTATAATTATTTTAGTATTTTGAATATCATTTATTTGATATTTCCTTTAATTAAACAATTAATGCATCATCATTTTCAATGCCTTTATTTAATTATTTATCCTCTAAAAATTAAAAATAAATTATAATTTTAAATATAAACATTTATGTTTCAAAATGTTATTTATACTTGAATAGATACCTTATATAATCCCATGTTAAAAATAGTTCACTTTTTAAAAATAAAAGTGTAGAAAATTTGACTTTTCTTTTAATATAATATTATAAATGTCATATTATCATCCAAGTTACTTCAAAATGTTATAATTATTTTCCAAATGATCTTTTTTGTATACACACACTCATCCAAACAAATTATTAAAAGTGTTAGGTTATGTTTAAAATATTTATAATATTATTTTTACCCTTAATTCCCTAATTTAGCCTTAATTATGGTAATAAATAAATTACTAAAGTTATTATTCATATTGTCCGAAAATAAAAGGGACCTATTTAATAAATTTGGACCTAATTATTATAAATATGGAATAATTTTTTTAAAATTCCAAACATGAATATTTTTTAAATTAATTAAAAATTAATCATGTTGATGGAACGAGAAAACGTGGTTTTGAAGTAAAAACGTTCAAAAGTTCATAAATTTTTTATATAAAATTTCAATATGAAATTGATTAAAATTACCTGAATTTGATTAAATTATATAAAATTGATATATTTTTACCTTAAAACCAGCCAAATATATATTTTAACATAATAAATTATTTAGACAAAAAAAACATTTTTAATTAAAATACAATATTTTTTGACAATTTATCAAATGATGAAACTTATGAGAATAATACCAAAAATTTAATCAAAGTAAATTTTGATATTAAAAATAAAAATAAGGAGTTTATTTTGTCAAAAATAATTTATAAAATTGTTAAAAATATGATTTAAAACAAGTGTGTCATTAAAATACGGTAAAACGACCTTTTTACAAAACTACTTCTTTTATCCATAAAATTAGATTTTTTTATACATAATGTCTAGAAAACATATAATATAAATGTTAAAAATTATATTTTCTATCTTATATATATATTTTATTAATATAATCCAAAAAAATATTTGACTATTTTATAAACACACAAGATCCCATTTAAATAGTTTTTCAAGAAATGATTTCCTTTTATTTTCAAAAGGGTTTAATTTTAATTTATATTTAATTAGTCACCAAATAATTAATTATATATATACATATATATATATATATATATGTTTAAACCATATTTTCATAATTCAGTTACTCATTTTCATACTCACTATTCTAATCGATAGGTTATAACGATAACATTTAAATAATCATATTTAGTTGTTTTTTTAGGCTTGATGTGGCATATCATATACGCTACCAAACATATTATTTCTTTTTAAAAAAATATTATGATGTTACGATTATACCCCAAAAAATACCTTCAAAATGTGGGTAGATATGTTATCAGATGATTTGGGTATGTATTTGAAAACAATTTTTTTTATGAAGTTCATATAGAAGAGGATTGGGTGTGCCCTTTTATAATGAGGGAAGGGGAATTCATGGAATTTCATAAAGTATTAAATTAATATAAATTAATTATCATTTTAACATGTCTAAAAATTGATATAATTTGATTCTTATATTTTTATTAGTAAAAATAATTCCATTCAATGAAAATTGGTTATTTTTAAGTGATTTGTTCACACTTAAATTTTTTTAACCCACTATCAACCTCTTTGATGATTACCATTATAAAAAAAGTTTTTACTATTTAGGGGTCAATATAGTTACTATAAAAGATAATTTTCCTATAAGTTGACCCTGTTTTAAAAATTACACCATATCCCAATCACTTGGTTGAATATAAGATTTTTATCAATTTTAAATAATTTAATAAAATATATTTTATTTTAAAATATCATTATTGTCATTTTTGGAACCATTAATTTAATATGACATTGAAAAAAACATGAAAATAATGGAATTAAAATATAATTGATTCACACATCCCTTATATATTACATTTATCTAATAAATTCTTGAAATAGAAAAATTAATTAAATTTATATAACTTTTAATACTTCTAGTGTAATTTGTTTTATTTTTATATTAATTGATTAAATATTATGCCAATGTTTCATAAGAATTAAATATAATTATTTCATCTATAAAAATTATAAATAAATTACCATAATAAAAAATAATTTATATTTTAAATAAAAATTTAAAATATTACATAATTTTTATTTATCCATGTCACAAAATATTATAAATATTAAAAGCTAAAAAGTGAGTAGCATCAGTGAGAACGGAATGGGCGATGTCGATAAAGCTTTTGTAACTTGTGTAATTTTTTTGGGCCTATCATGTCTAGTTTTATTATAGTGGGATTTATGCCAATGGTCTCTTTCCACTCATATATAAGACTCCATGACTCTGGCCTTTGGGATTTTTATGGGTTCTCCCTTATCTCAGTTCAAAAGGGTTTCTTATTCTTCTTTTTTCTAATTTAATATATAGGTCTTTTCTCTAAACTTTTTAGAATGATTGTCCAAATCAATGAAATATGGAACAAATATGCTGTTTTTTGAAAAATGGATGATCATATAAAAACACCACTCGTTAAATAAGCTAAATACAAGCGGTGGGGTAATTTTTTCCTTACCATATTATTTTTAACCTTAATTAGACTATTTACCCTTACCATGGAGGCATTTATTTTTTATGGTTACTATTCATAATAAAAAAATAAATGGTACCTATTTTTAAAATGTGGACCTCCTAAACAAAAATATCGAATCTATTATTCATGATTCAATTTCTATAATTGTATAAAATTAATTTAAAATTAACCCCACAAAGCTTGATGGAAAATAGTTTTTCATAAAAATGAATTTCAAATATAAAAATATGTTTATACCAAATTCGAGTATAAAATAGATTTCAAAGACCATAATTGCATTATGTTTAATAAAAATTGGACTAATTTTTTTTATAACTAATCCAAAATTGAATTTGACTATGTAAATACATGAAAAGATAAATCATTATTTTTCAATATTCATTTAGAAATAAATATTTTAATAAAAAATACCAAAGTTTCAACTAAAAATAATTTTAATATGATGATTTTAAAAATTATATATTTTTTATCAAATAAAATTTATAAATTTTCCAAAAATAATAATGATATTTTATCAAAAAAAATCCCTAAACCCCATTTTTTATGAAGAATAATTTTTGATGCATAAAATGAATTGACTAAAAATTTAATGCTTATTTTCTATGAATTGGTCAATAAATTTTTAATAATTTAGACAATGATATATTTTTAATAATTTATTCAATATTATTCATTCCCACCAATTTAGCATCTAGGTTGTAACAAGAATATTAAAATAATAATATTTTAGGGTTTCTTTAAGTTGAGTATTGTGTGTTGTATATTCTATCAAACATTGAATTATTTTAAAATCTTATGGGGTTCACATTATACCCCCTAGAATAAATTTTTTCCTTAAAATTTTAACATCATCATGGTAATTAAGTTTTTGAAATTTGAAAATACCTATCACAAACCATCCCCTGGGGCATGTGTCGTGACTACCCCAATCCCGTCTTCTATAGGCTAGGGGATGGAAACTAGAACCGAAAGGCGTATTCCCTAAAACCGGGAATTAATTGCCTTTATAACCTGTAAACACAAGAAACCAAGCCCACATCAAGATATGAACACAAGTAAACTGTATAGAAAAATGAGTGATGAAAGTAAGAGGGGACGGAATAAAAGACCAACAGTAAAGGTACAAGAACAACTAAAAATACAATACAACTGAAGAAAGATAAAGACAGCTACTAGGTCATCCAATAAAGTTCCTACCTAAAGGGTAGGTACAGAATGACACCTCAGCACTCCATGCCTGACCATCTCCTCTACATACCAACATGTCGTATGGTCTACCTCCGGGCACCATCCAGTCCTGGTACCCTCAGCCTCGATCAGTGTTGTCTGCCATCTGCACCAAACACAACAAGGTGCGGGTGAATCCCATGCATGGGTGAGTATAACGATATTCAGTAGGGAACCTGAGACCCTCAAGGTCTCACAAAATCCACAAAGGATAAACCACAAAACATGTAAACCAGTGACAACCCTACTTTGCTATATGCCTATACATATACCTAAGTTATCAAAAATTGCCCATCTCATTCATGAGAAAACACAAGACCCAACTCCTTAGCCAAAGTACAATTGTTCCATGAAGGAAATGTTACCACAAAGGTAAGTACCACACAGGTATACCACACAGAATAATACCACAAAGGTATCACTAAGAAGGTAAGTACCATACAGGTATGCCACATAGAAGAATACCACAAAGGTAAAGACTTAGCTCACACCAGGTATAACTTATGTAAAAAAGTATATATTATTAGATGTAACTACTTAATCATATTACTCTGTTAAGAGTAAAACCCATGTAGGATCCTAGTACATCAACAGACCCACACAGGATCCTAGTACAGCAGACCCACACAGGATCCTAGTATATCATCAGACCCACACAACATCCTAGTACATTGTCAGACCCACACAGCATCCTAGTACATCATCAGACCCACACAGGATCCTAGTACAGAAGACACGGGATCCAAGAGTAGTCCCACATGGATTCCTAGAGCGGATCCATGTGGGATCCTCAAATACAAACCCACGAAGGATCCCTTTCTCATGTTATAGCTAGCTACTAGGTTCCCGCACTAAGCTCACTTGATTTTGGGAGGTTCTTATCCTCAATCCACAATTAGATACTCCAACTACTATGAAGTCCCATGAAGAAGTATCCCAAAGGACTTCCACATAATAGGGGTCTCAACGCAACAGATGGTGTGTCAATCGGACGCCTGGTCGGTAAGTTATTATCCTTTTAGTCCCGAGGGCCTGGTTGGATTGGTGCTCGATCCAACCCAACCATACCACAAATTTATCAAAAACTCATGTGGGGTATACCAAAAGTACCGTATCACTCCAAGATTTCTGGTGCCACAGACAGCTCTTTAAACGGACGCCTGGTGCCAAAGTTATGGCCAAAAGAGCGGAAATGGGTCGAAGCTGGTCCAGGTCCGGTCCGACTCGGTCGGACCGACCCTTCCCAACCCGATCTGGTCCGACCCGACCCGGTTTGGGTCAAACTATCTCGTTGAGTCTAGCCCGGCCCACTGGGTTCGTCCCACACTGGGCGTCCTGGCCCGTGCTAGGCGGCCTGACTTGAGCGCATGCGGGGGGGGGGGATCGCGTGCCTCCCACCTCAACTCATCAAACAGCTGAAGCTGTTTGGTCACCAGCAGCAAGCAGGACCCTCCACGGGTCCCGCTCGGTTCAGTTCAGCTGGCAGAAATGGCCAGCCCTTTGTCCTCCTGGCGGTGCATCGTGCGCCGCCCCTCCACAGCCAGCCGAACATCGGCCGCCTTCCACCATCCACAGTGGCCAGGCGGGCCGTGACCCCTTGCTCCGATGGTGGCACATCGTGCACCACCCCTACGCAGACGGCTAAACATCGGCCACCATCTATCCACCGTCATGACCAATGGGTTGCGGCTCTTCTTCGGCAGTGCGGTCGCACCACCACCTTTGTCACGGACAATCGTGGTGCCGGCCGTCGTTTCTAAGCCCCATCGATGTCGGATACAGTCCTCCTCCATCGTAAAGAACATACTAAGAACCACTAATATTTGACAAAGGATTCGGTCCATGTTTTTTTGGCACATACCCTCCATGTTAGGGTGGTATCCAGCGGTTCAAATATTTCTTGAATCACAAAGAATTATCAAGAACAGAAAAGGGGAAATTAAAAACAACAACCCCTACCATGAAGGTTCGTTGATGTGTCGTAAGATGAAAATGGTGAAGGCGAATAAGGTGCCAATGATCATCACTTCTGCAGCACGCTTCTGAAGTCAGGCTCGTGCATCATCCTCTTTATTTATTCTAAAGAACGTTCTTTTATGGAGATGGTGTTCTTCATTTAGAGGAGAAGTTCATCATTTGTGGATGAGTTCCTCCAAAGTTTTCCCAAGATTCTACCTTTTCCAAATATTTCTCCCAAGGAAAAATGAGGATCTAACCAAATAGAATATGTTTATCTATTTTTAATTTTAGTTGGCATCATTAAACAATTGATGAGGCATAATAAAATGGGAGAGTAATTAATGGGTAGTTGAAAGGTTGTCTCTATTAAAGTGGGGTTCGGATGGTCCCCACCACTATAGGTTTAAATTAGGGGATTTTCTATCTTAGGTGGCCCTACCACCAAGCATTCAAAAAGAAGATTATAAAAAATAATATTTTATTTTATTTTTTATTCCTACTAAAAAGCATAAAAACTAACTTTCACCCTCGACCTATTGCGGTCGAGGTGAAGGTCTCCTTAAGCGAATACTGGTGTTGTGAGTTCAACGGTGCCCTCAGATTTCAATTCCGAGAATAGGTTCAAAAGATAAAAAACCCACTCCTATGTTTACTAAACATACCTAAAAAGAGTTCAGAAATTTTTTTCAGGCACACTGGGCCTTGGAATCATGCGCCGTCAATTTTTATAGAATCATAAAACTCCCATATAATTAAAAAAAATTACATGGAATTTTCGGTTCTTTACAATACCTTTATTGAAATACCACTATGTAAAAGGGGTTAACAAAACATCATCATGAATAGAGGGAAAGGGAAGTATGATTGTAATGTTGAATAACACATAATTGGTTTCAAAATATGAGAGCATTACTAGGAAGTGAAAATAAATACATAAGGGAAAAATTAATGTCCAAATAATTATGAATAGTGATAGAGAACTTTTATCAAAAGAAACTAAATGATTTTGAGAATGTTAATGACCACAAAATCATAAACTAAATGTGGTTTAAAAAAGTCCATCAACTTATCCCAAAAGAAGAAAATAAGAAAATAATTTTTTTTTCAAGATATTTTTCCTAAAGTTAGGGAATTATTTTCCCATATATAATATAATATCTATAGTTTTTCTATGAGGTAAAAAACTTTCTAATTTCAGTTCAACTTAATGGTTTTAACATAATATGAGTATCTAATGAGATCACAAGAGATTCAAAGGTGCCCAGGTCTTGTTCGGATCCCACAGACTAACCTCTAGAGAAAGATAATTGGGCCTCATGATTAGTATAAACCACGCTTCCGAAGACACATTATTACTACTAACCATGTAGTTAATTTTAGTGGTAACTAGGAGGAGGCATAGTTTTGGGAAACTATGTATCCTAGGGTGCACGGCCATGCGGGCGAACTTACATTTTTTAGTAGAGGCCAAATGTAAGGTCGATGCACAATTTTTCTAATTGTGAACTATAACTCTATGAGGGGTGACATGGGAAAAATGCATAGGTCATGGTTTGCGCACAGTTCTCCAAACCATGAACATGAACTATGCAGGTTCCTTGGGGAGTCAGTAAGGGTATTACCGTTGTTGCACAGTTTTTCCAACCCTGAATCCAATCCATGCAACCTAGTTAAAATGGGTGAAATGTTTGTTTTCCCTTAATTTTTTATGACCTATAATCTATTTTACCTCCTCCTTCTAGAATACATGTCCTTGATTTTGGGATATCTATTCTAGGATTTTCTCTAGATTCATTATTTGATGCCTGAATCGAACAGCATTCTTCTCATTAGATCTATGTCAGTAATTTACACATTTATCTTGTGTCATTATTCTTTTGTCTTAGTGCTAGTGGGGTTATCTAAGAGTGAGTAATTATTCCATATTTCTAGGTTGGTTATTTGTTCTTATGATTTTATCCAATCCATCATGAGTTAATATTTGATATTGGATGAGTGTTCTACCACAGATATATAGTTGGTTGTCTATAACTTTTTTCTTAAAGTTTGTTAGTTTATAATCCTTGTTGTTATTGTGCCACTTTTCAGAAATTTCTGAATTTTCACTAAAAGTAATTTTATTCCCTAATATAATTTATTAGGATCTATTTAGGTTTCCAACTAGTACCCTTCATATTTTTAGAGGCTCTTAGCCCCAAACTAGGCCATCCAAGGGGTGTTTCTTTGTATCTTCCTTATTTTATACCACCCCACTGGGTTACTGTGATCCTGACACTTATTTTGAGAGACTTAATAAATTTAATGAGAATTGATTGAATTTATTGGATAAGTATATTCCTATATTCCAAGTGATTTCATGAAGTTTAATGGTTTAATTGTTTAAATGGAAAATGTGTAAATTGGTTTGATGAACTCTTGGATTGTGATAGCTTATGAAATTATTAATAAATTCGTTATGGAATTTATAGTGGTATTAAATTCCTTGGATATGATATTGGATCCTAATTACATTGTATTCTATGGACATTTATACTCCATGTATCTTTATTTATTATGGTAATGGATTCTTAGAACATTTCTACTCTGAGGATCCGGATTCCATTGGATTCCATGGGCATTTCCACCCCTTTTATTCAGCTTTATTGGAATTGCATTGGACATGATCTATGGAAATACTCCTTGGAGTCCACTAGAGTCATTATCAATTTTCTATTGAGATGCTCAACAAACTCGATGTGGATTTCTTAGTCTTCCATACCTTATATCTGACCCCTTTTGGTATGACACTGGACTAAATGACATGGTCCATTATGGATGTTGGGCATTTATTACATTGTTTGTCCATTGTGGATATTTTTTTATGATTTACTGATATCCCTAGTATGGTTATATGATTACAGTTGATAGAAAAGAGATTATCACACCTGCTTTTTTTGTTATATAGTAGCCCTTGATTCCAGTTTCTTGATTAGTATTCATTCGGAGCTGTGATTAGCTAGAAAAGATTATATATGCTTTCAAATTTTATTTACATTACTATTATACCTATGATATATTTCACACATATTCAATGTTTATATAAAGAATGAGCATGTTTTAGACACCAATGGTTGTAGCCTACTGAGTGTTATCTCACACCCTATTCAAGTCGTCATTGGGTATCCAAATAAAATCCACGGATGTGGGTAGCGAACTAGGAAATAGCCTACTATATGATGCTTGATTTGATCATTTCATAAGAGAAGGGGAGCACAAGACTGAGATATTCTCGTGATGGTAACTAGAGATAGTTCATTTTTGATCTTTTTTAATTTCATAGATGTATTGTACTAGTATTATTATTTCCATATATTTCATGTCATTTTGTATAGTTATATTACATGATCATCAAATTGTATATGACTGCTTTTGTAATATTTATTATTACATCCTTCTAGATGTTTATTTTTGGTTTCTAATTTATAATATGCTTCAAATAATTTATATACTTGAGATACCGTTATGTTACTATAATCCTGAGGATATATTCTCCCCATTATACCACCATACACCCACGTTTCTAGTCAGTAGACTCTGGAGTACGTGGATGCATGCTTGAGACCATGTGACCCACCATCTTGGGGCATCATTTAGTGGCTTCTAGGTCAGGATGTTACATAGACCAATAACATAAGTATGTATACTTACTTAAAAATTATAATTTCTTCCATTAAAAAAAATTCTACATGATCTTATCTTCAAATCCAAACAATGTGTATTCAAAATAAATTTTCCAATCCTAAATCAATAAAATTCACTTATATCATATCACATATTTCCACAAAAGTAAAACAAGATATTCCTATTATATTAATACATTAACCAAAACAAAAATGGATAGAACATAGTAATTAAACTCCCAAAATGATTAAATATTTATAAAAATGAATAATACATCAATATCAATAATTCAACAGTAATACTAAAAGCTCAAATTAAATCATTCTATAAATAACTATCCTTAAAAATTATTAAAAAATTCTGAGTAAGATTAAACAAAAAATATTATAATCATTTGACCACAAATTTTTCTAAGGTAAATTTAACATTTATCTCCAATCAACATTAGACACTCAAAAATTGATATACCCAAAAAATTTATTCTCTAATGATATTATGTAAATGATATTCTAATCATTTCAATAAATAAAATGAGTCACCATAAATCTATATTAAAATCATAAATTCTAACAAAATATTGTTCATCCTTTATTTCTAAAATAAAATCCCATATTAGCTAATAATATTTTTACCTTAATTATATAAGTTTCCACAAATTTTGAACTTATTTTGAAATAACATTAATTATTTAATCACCAAATCTATTTTCAATCCCATTGTTATATATACATTAAAACATATTTTCACAAATTGTAGTAACCCATTATTACCTAAAAGTTAAATATCATATAAATCCTAAATGTTATCAAGACCTTTCATCTTTTTTCCACAAAATATAAAACCATTCTTACTAAAATAATCTTTTCACTAAATCATAAAAAAACCTAAGGGTTGTATTTCCAAAAATGTAACCCAATATACTCTTAACCGTCATAAACCCCCATCACCTAAAACATTAAATGGGGTTATAATTTAATTTTAACTTATAAATAATATTAAACATATAAACCCATAATGGTGTCCATAATTATTATATTAACTTTACTTGAAAAAATCCTAATCATCAATGTTATCTAAACCTTTTCTATAATACCAACTATAAGTACCAAACATTAAACAATACAAAAAATGAATCTTTAGAAAAGAATTCACTTTTTTAAATTTTGAGGATTTGTATAGGTTTAGAGTTTTAAAGAACTAGGTCATAAATATTATACAATAAACTCATATATAACATTTTGGAAACTTCCTCTTAGAATACATTTTTCTATAATATAAAAAAAATTGAATAAAGAACATTTCTTTTCTTTTATAATCAATATGATTTAAAACATTAGTTATAAATTATTCCTACTCATCCTTAAACACTATGAAAAATAGTTAAAAACATAGGATAAATAAAATATCTCAATTAGGGACATAAAAATTAAGAAACACATTAGGCCACTTTGAAACATTGAGATAAAAAAACAGTTTTCCTTTAACTTAATAAATATTGAGTTCAAATAATCATTCAATTACACCTAAAAACATCTTTACTAAAAAATATTTTATAAAGTATATTTTAAGAAAATATAATGGAAAAATTATAACCATGAGGGTTTTATAGAAAACATGAATACCCCTAAATAAAATTTTCTTAAAAACATAACTTTTTACACTAAAACATAATATTCAATCAATTAAAAAAATATCATTACATAGAATTTGGAAATAAAAATTTTCCTATGTAATATCTTTTATAAAAATAGAAAAATTCATAGATGATCATTGATATATCATCTATATATATCCCTAACAATAACCCTTACACAAATCATTACAATTAGCATAACCATTATAGTCTAATCTCGACATAATTATCTAGAGCACATAATTATTTCAAAATTAATTGGAGAGCTATAATAGGATGACCAATTCATAAAAAAAATCATGGGCCATATAAGAAATAAAACATTTTAATATTTAACTTTTTCAAATTAAAGTCATTGAAAAACTTGTTTGAACTTGAATGTAAATATATTTTGGATACTGAAATAGCCTTTTCTTTTTTAAAACCCAATTTTCAAAACTAAAATACTTAGAAAAATGGGAAAGAGAAATTTTATTTGTTTAATTAAATGGAATAATATAAAGGAATCCAAAAAAATAATGGTTAAGGTGGTTGAAAAAATGTTTATGTTGTATACATCAAAAAAATATTCCTTTGGTCTTTTGTAGAGAATTTAAAAATGTTCCATAAAATTATTTATTTTGAAAAACATTGTATGAAAGAGATATAAAATAATCTTTATAATTATTTATGTCTATATAAATACATTCAAAAAATAATTTTATGAATGTGGACATGGATGAGATAGATAAATATTTAAAATGATGTTTCTAAAGTAAAGTGTCACTTACCTTGGGTATCACTCATCACATATGTTCTTTATCTACCTAAATAAAAAACTTATATTAATTATGTAATTCCATAAAATAGTTTTTCAATATTATAATTCCTTTTTTATTAATTACTATATTAAATTTAAATATTTAATCAATAAATTTTACATCATATGTGCTGACGATATTCAACTCATATAACCAAAATGACTTAATAAAAGTAAAAATGTTAAAACATGTCATTATTCAAAAATATATAAAATAATTATTATTATAAAATTATAATTTTTATAAATCAATTATCATTTTAATAATAATCAAGAATTATTGTTATGAAAAATGATCTACGTTACAGTCATGGAGATGGTCGATCATACGTACGCATGAGTAACATTTCCATTTTTCAATGATCATGATGAAAAGATGGATAATATTATTTCATATTAAATGATTGATAAATATTTCATAAATATTATATTAAATATTTTAATATAATTATACATACCATCAATGTGATGCTATGATGGATACCGAATCATATCTCTTCCGAGAGGTGGTAATACACATGCATGAATGAATAAAATAATCATTTTTCAATGGATGGGAATGTAAGAAAAGATATGATCTATTGAATATTAAAAATTATTATTATTCCTATAAAATTATATATAAATATGAAATCCATCATTAAAACTAGTCATGAGAGGTGCGAAGGTCCCGGGCGCAGCGAAAGCTCGTGGGTGGATGTGCCCACTTGGATTTTTTTCATTAGAAATGATCAATACGAGATCAATATGATGATAAACGCCAGACTCCATGGATCAAATCACAGAAATAGACAAAGAAGAGGAATAGTCTCAGAACCATAAATGTGGATTGTCATAGGTTGATTATAATTAATTTAATTAATTGACAAGAAGTAAATTTTATGGCGTTCTTTCTTCATTGATATTTCTAATCATGTCCTGATGTGATTCATTGTTGCGTCATAGAAGCCAAGTGTAGACTTCCTCTAGTGGTGATCCACACATACACAACGTATCTCTAGACATCACCAAAGGAATCTCCGAGTGCTAGCATGGAGAAGCCTTTGCTTGCGTTATCCGCCTTAGATCGCCTTGATCCGATGGAGGTGGATCTCTCTCGGTCTTGTGAGTGTTCTTGGATAATGGAGTTCTTTTGATCTTGAGATAATTCTCCAGAATTTTTGTGCACAACTATTCTCTAAAGAAAAGAGTTGGGGTTTAGAGGATATTTATAATCGGGTTTGAGGTTGTAGAGTTATGACAATAAATAAACCCGTTACGCATTTTATTTATTTCATTAACTCTTTTAAAAACCCCATGTTGAGTCATTAATTCCTTGACATGCACTCACAATTATTATAATAAATATAATTTAATTAAATGATATTTCCTCAAAATCCCGACTGGAAAAACTACATGGCGTGTAATCATAAATACACGGCGTGTACTTGTTTTTCAT
Organism: Viscum album; assembly: GCA_963277665.1. Taxonomy (NCBI): domain Eukaryota; kingdom Viridiplantae; phylum Streptophyta; class Magnoliopsida; order Santalales; family Viscaceae; genus Viscum; species Viscum album. The sequence goes on along the minus strand of OY728161.1, from coordinate 1,680,543,760 downwards.
TGAAAACTAGACTGCGTGTATATTCAATGTACACAGCGTGTATATCTTATTTTCATTTATTCATTTTCTTTCCAAAATGAAAACTACACAGCGTGTATATTCAATAATACAAAGAATGTACTTGTTTTAAAAATAAAAACTACACAACGTGTAATCATTAATACACGGCATGTACTTTTTTCATTTTATTCTTCCTCCAACATTAAAACGATTCAGGCTTCCTTGAATAATTATTAAACCATATACGGGAATAGTCTTTATTCTACTTGAGATACTTGAATACACTTATTGTGTGACTCTCTAGGCCTCTTTCTCGTTGGCATTAGGCAGGCTTGCCTAAAGTCCAAGATTACTGTCTAGCAACAGGTCAAGGAACCCAAGAGAAAGAAGTTGACGCCTCATTGACGTGTCACCACATACGAATGCTTACCGTGTAATTTAATCCCATTATCTCAATATCTCATCAAGCAGGTTCCATGGTAGTGTCATAAACCTACATGCTTGATCTGTCATTCTTTGACTTCCAAAAATAAACTCATCGTGAGAGCATGGCCATGGAATTTTTTCGACAGCTCTACTTCAATCAAAGGGTCCAAGATATTTACTTCCATAATCATGTAAGGGACAAATCTTTCCTCGAGTTATCCATTAACAACATGTCATTCGTGATGCACCCAACGTACCCTACTTCCCACCAACTATCTTCATGATGGTTTTTGTTAGCAAATCTAAGTGTGCGTGTCATGACATGAGTTAATGATAATCTTCCAATCTAAGGACCATTACAAATACTCACAGATTGCAATGTCCGATGACACCAAAACATGCGGAATTACTACAGGCAGGTCTTTTATTATAATCTCCCTTCTTGGAGATTACCAAGTGTGAAAACTATGGGAGAGAGTCTCATCTTCTCAAGATTACTCGCACATGAAGGTCTGTATACTATGTGTTGTATCATAGTATGTCATCCAACCACAGGACGTTATTTAAGAATACTGTTATAGCATTTCAAGGTTCTCATCATAGTGGGGATCTTCCACGACCTTATCAATGCAACAAATATTCCAGGACATTATTATATTGCCGAAAAATGAACAATATATAATAAGTGAACATTCATGTAATCAAAGTACAAAACAGTTGGTTCTTAGGACACCAACCCTAACAAACTCCCAATTGGACTAGATTCAACTACCTATTGATTTTAGTCCTCTTGTCCTCACATGATGATCATGTTTCTTCAAATTCAAGGCTTTAGTCAAGGGGTCTTCCATGTTGTCTTCCGTGGAAATACTGCTCACTGCAACTTCACCTCTCTAAGAAAAATCCCTCAAGAGATGATACTTCTAAAGTATGTGCTTTGTCCGCTGATGTGACATTGGCTCTTTTTCAAGTGCCACCACTGTAGTATTATCACAATAGAGTGTGATAGGATCTTTACTGCTAGGTACAACATCCGACTCTTGGATGAAGCTTCGCATCCATACTGCTTCTTTAGCTGCCTCAGAATCTGCGATATACTCAAACTCTGTTGTAGAATCTGCGACCACACCTTTCTTTGAGCTCTTCTAGCTCACTGCACCTCCATTCAAACTGAATATTTATCTAGTCTACGACTTTGTGTCATCTTGATCAGTATAGAAACTCGAATTTGCATGTCCCTTGATGACTAGTTCCTCATCTCCTCCATAAACCTAGAACATATCATTAGTATGCCTCAGATACTTAAGGATAGTCTTGAATGCCATCCAATGGTGGTCTCCTAGATCTGCTTGATATCATCCTACCGCACTTATTGTGTAAGCAACATCTATCCTTGTATATAGCATAGCATACATGACTTGCCCAATCGCATATTCGTAAGGGATCCTTTCCATTTTCTTTCTTTCCTTATGTGTCTGAGGACACATCTTCTTGGAAAGATGAATGCCATGTGACACTGGTAACAATCCCATCTTGGACTATTTCATACTGAATATCTTCAGTATCTTGTCAATGTATGTACTTTGACTTAGGACCAGCATTATCTTAGATCTATCATGATGGATCTTGATCCCAAGAATATATGTTTCCTCACCCAAGTCTTTCATAGAGAAGCATTTATCCAACCATGCCTTAACTAACTGTAAGACAGGTACTTAATTTCCAATTAGTAATACTTCATCAACATATACTATTAGAAAAATGACTACACTTCCACTAAACCATTTTTAGACAAAAGGCACACATTTTTTCTTAACAAAGCCAAATTTTTTACGGCTTCATCAAAATGAATGTTCTATTACCTTGATGATTTCTTTAATCCATAAATGGATTTATGAAACTTGTATACCTTGTTGGCATTCTTTGGAGTCACAAACCCTTCAGGTTGTGTCATGTAGACATCTTTCTGGAGGTTCCCGTTAAGGAATGTTTTTTTTTGACATCCATTTTCCAAATTTCATAGTCATGGTAAGTGGGAATGGCCAATAGAAATATGATGGATTTCATCATTGAAACCGGTGAAAAGGTTTCATCATAGTCAATTCCTTGACATAGTCTAAAACCTTTTGAAACCAGTCATGCCTTATAGGTGCTGACTTTCCCCTCCATGTCCAGTTTCTTCTTGAATACCCATTTATTACCAATAGGCTTTACATAAACTTGAGGATCTACCAAAATCAAGAATTGGTTTTGGTACATGGAATCCATTTTAGAATTCATGGCTTATTGCCACTATGAAGAATCTGTGCCTTAAACTGATTCCTTATAGGTAAGAGGATCATCATTGTCAACCAATAATGATTCACCATCCTCGGTGACAAGAAAACCATATCGTTCTAGTTCTCTTACCTCTCTCGTTCTCCTACATAGTTCTTGTGTCACTAGAATAGATTTTTCTTCCACGGGGCTTTGTGGAATCTGTTCTTGTACCAACTCCTGTGTATCTTGAGCCTCGACTTCTTCGAAGTCTATCTCTCTCCCACTATCTCTTTTAGAGATGTGATCCCTCTCAAAGAATAAGGCGCGTCTTGCTACTGTAACCTTTTTATCTAAGGGGTTGTATAGGTAATATCCCCTTGTTTCCTTGGGATATCCTATAAAGATACACTTTGTGCCTCGGGGTGAAAGTTTGTTACCTGAAGAGGCCTTAATAAGTTATTCACTACCCCACACATGTAAATTTTATAACATGGCTTTGTGTCCACTCCATAATTCATATGGAATACCATTTATTTATTTATTTGGTACTTGGTTTAGTATGTGTACCGCTATTTGTAATGCATATCCCCAAAAGGATAATGGAAGACTCACATGACTCGTCATTGATCTCACCATATCCAACAGGTGTGGTTCTTCTTTTCCCTTATGCCATTCCACTAAGGCATGTGAGGAGGAGTGAGTTGAGATAGAATCACAAACACCAATAAGAAATCAATGAAGTCTTGATTAAGATATTCTCCTCCTCTGTCTTATTGGAGTTTCTTAATCTTCTTACCAAGTTGGTTCTCAACTTAATTGTTGCATTCTTTGAACCGATCAAAAGAATCTGACTTATACCTCATTAAGTAAATATATCCATGTCTACTAAAATCATCAATAAAAGTTATGAAGTACAAGAACCCACCCCTTACTTCAACTAGAAATGGTCCACACACATCTATGTGAACTAATTCTAGAATCTCTTTAGCCCTTTAACCTTTCCCACTAAATGGAGCTTTGGTCATTTTTTCCTTGTAGACACGCATGACATAAACCAAGTTGTTTTAGTTCTAAAGAATCTAAATACCCATCTTGAAGTAATTTTGTCAAAATTTTCTCATTGACATGTCCTAGCCGGTGATGCCAAATTTGGGTGTGGTATGAGTTATGTGAATTAACTTTGTCATCGATTTCCATTACTTGGTTTGTGTAGTCTAACACATAAAGGTTGTCATATAAATACGCTCTACCAAAAAAATGATATCTTTATAAAAGTAGCAACATTCATTTCAAAATTTGAAGATGAATCCATCAGTATCTAATCTGGATACTGATATAATGTTTATGGTTACAGAGGTTACATAATAACATCCTTTTAAAACCCAGACCATCCTAGTAGACAATGTGAGGTGGCAGTCTCCGAAAGTTACAGCAGTGAGTCTGGCTTCATTGGCTGCTCACAGATCTACCTCCCCTCGATCAATCTTCATGAATCTACTTGTTTTCTATATTTTGATACATATGTGAGCACCACAAGCTATATCTAAACCCAATATTTAGAAACATATAGATTTCATTCGATGACAAACGCACCTGAAGCTTCCCCTTACTTACTTGGATGGGTGCAATTTTTTTTCAATGGCCCTTCTTGACACATGCAAAACAAACAGCATCATGTTCTCTTGACTCCCCTTTGATCTTCATTTTCTTAGAAGGCCTTGAAGAATCTTTGGGCTTAAAGCTCTTTGCCTTCCATTTCCTTTTATTCACCATAAGGATAGAAAGCTTTTCACGCTTCATATCATTGTCTACTTTGAAAATAAGGATAAGAATATCAGATAGAGACTTCTCAATGTTGTTCATGTTGAAATTTACGACAAATTTAGAGAAGCTCTGGGGGAGTGATGTGAGAATGAGATTGGTACCCAGTTCTTTGGGGAGTTTAAACCCTAGAACCTCCAAGCTCTCAATGTATCTAATGAGCTTGACTACATGAGGCCCGGCTAGGGCACCCTCACCAAGCTTTCTCTAAAATAGATCATTACAGATCTCAAACCTTTCCTATCTTGATCTCTCTTGGTATAGACCACAAAGGTTCTCAAGAATTCTATAGGCATCCATGTCTTCATGAGACTTCATGAGCTCACTAGACATTGATGATAGCATCAAACATTGAACATCGAGGGAATCTTTAAAATATTGATCATAGATCCGAAAATATTGATCACTCGCCCCTTGGGAAGGAGAATCAGGAAGTGAGGACTCTAGCACGTAAAACTTTCATTCATGGTGCAGGATAACCCGAAGGCGCCTAAACCATTCCTGAATGTTATTTCCAGTGAGGATATTGTCTTTTTCCAGAATTGATCGTAGAGAAAATGTGGTTGATGAGCTTGTCATATTTGATTCTATAATTTAAAAGATCAGATTTGTCAATACATTCTTGATTACATTTTATAAGAAATAATAAATTTTATTAATTATCCCACTATTTTATCAAGTCCCAATGGCCCTCACTATTGAACTCAAAATGTCTAGTTTATTTAACATTCTAGTGGCAAGGATCCATATTCCCCTTAGCATACCCCCGACAAGGGTTGGCCAAGCTATTTGAAGGTATTTAGGTAGGCAGGTCTTTCACAACTGTGAGCTTACAGTTCCTTGATTGGTTGAGTGGACTCCCCAATCCTGAAATCCCGACTGGGATTTCCTCAAAACTTGCCTCCATTTTACAACAAGTCTAGCAAGGGCTACTCCTCTTGATGTAAAATGTTTAAGTCAACCCAAAACTTTCATACGATCTTCCTTTATAAAAGTAAGTTTCCCAACAAGGGTTGGTCAAACACATAGTTTTATTGAGTCTTACCCTTAATCAAGTAATGGTAGGATTGGTTTGACTTAATATATTATTTGAGGGATTTTATTCTTTATGCATAGTTTTACATTATCACATTCTTGTTAATATTTAGTGATGCTTGCTTAAGTGATTAACCATATTCTGATAATGTTTATGCATAGTAAGGTTTTTATTTTATTCCATCTTTGAATTCTTGTTTGTTTCATTAATTATGGGATCGCGACAACACATACATAATAAATAAACCATGCAACCAGATAGAAATAAAATAAGATGTCATGATCATGAGCTTTTATTGGTTAGCTTATCTAGTGGTTTGATAAGCTAACGCTGACCTAGGGAAAACACCTTGAACCCAATGGTTTGTGTTTTGCAGCTCCCATATGTCCACATTTGCATCTTCTTGGGTTGGTTTCGCCTCGCCTTCATATTTTTTGAACTGTCTCCACTGGCTTCGGAGATCCTCCATTACATGTGGTTTACATTAATGAAACCATGGGCATGAAAACCCTACATTTTATTGGAAGAAGGCTCACAGGACAACAAATTTAAATTAACCCAATTTAAATGAAACCATACACACATAAAAAGGGTCTTTGGTATATCTTATGATCATCCTTAGCATGCAATGAAATTTACGTATATTTATAATTCAAATTCTTTTAATCCTTCTATTATTTAAGATAAGTCATGCTTGAATTCAATTAATTATGATCTTATAATTAATCAATTATTTATCTTAAATTCCTTTCTAAATTTCATTGAGATTCTTCTCATCCATATTCCTTGTACAGGTCTTTGTACTTTTGGAGGAAACCTAGTGAAATTCCATTTTCGGAAAGTACATGGCGTGTGGGCTATATTACATGGTGTTTATTTTTCACCCTTTATCCAAAGTAAATTTTTGGGGATTTGGTGTGTTTTCTATACTTTGGAAATTTTGGAGTACACGGCGTGTAGATTAATCTAACGCGGTGTGTACATCCTTGTTATGTGGTTACCGGCCTAGCAATCCTGTGTACACAGAATACAGCTTTTCTTTGTACACAGTTTCACCTGGATCGGATCGAACTGCATGGCGTGTTGATTCAACATACATGTCGTGTATTCCTTTTTCCATGTGTCGTTAAATTATGGTCAACATAGTGTAATAAAACTTAGGTATACTCAATTCACATGGCGTGGTTTGGAGGACCAGTACCGGTTCGTTGAACCTAAGTACACGGCGTGTAGTTTTCACTACACGTCGTGTATTCTTGTATTGTACGGATAGAAAGAGAGGCTCCTCCAGATGAGATCCTCATTTTTAATTTAATCAAAATTAAAATTAAAAGGTCATTTATGTTATGTGAATTGAGAAACAAATGAGGAATAATAGATCTCATTCATTCAGTTTTATAAAACGATTTATCTTGAATTGAATCAAATATAAATGCGTAAATTATCAATGAAAATTAAATAACTATAATCAACGTTGTAACCTCGCTCTGATACCAATTGAAGGTCCCAGGCATAGTAGAAGCTCGTGGGTGGATGTGCCCACTTGGCTTTTTGTCATTAGAAATGATCAATCCAGGATCAATATGACGATAAACTCCAGACTCCACGAATCGAATCACAGAAATAGAAAAAGAAGAGGAATAGTCCTGGAACCATAAATATGGATCATCATAGGTTGATTATAATTAATTTAATTAATTGACAAGAAGTACCTTTTATAGTGTTCTATCTTCATTGATATTTCTGATCACGTTCTGATTTTATTTGTCGTTGCATTGCAGAATCCAAGTGCATACTTCCTCTAGCGGTGATTCACACGTGCACCACGTATCTCTAGATGTCACCAAAGGAATATCTTGGTGCTAGAATGGAGAATACTTTGCTTAAATTTTCCACCTTATATCACCTTGATCCAGTGGAGGTGGATCTCTCTCGGTCTTCAGAGTGTCCTTGGAGGATGGAGTTCTTTTGGTTTTGAGAGAATTCTCTAGAATTATTCTTCACAATGATTCTCTTAGGAATAGAGTTGGGGTTGTGAGGATATTTATAATCAGGTTTGAGGTTGTAGAGTTATGAAAATAAATAAACACGTTACGTGTTTTATTTATTTCATTAACTCTTTTGAAAACCCCATGTCGAGTCATTAATTCCTTGACATGAACCCACACTGATTATAATAAATATCATTTAATAAAATGATATTTCCTCAAAATCCCGACTGGAAAAACTACATGGAGTGTAATCATAAATATACGGCGTGTACTTTTTTTCATTGAAAACTACACGATGTGTACATTCAATGTACACAGCATGTATATCTTGTTTTCATTTATTCATTTCCTTTCCAAAATAAAAACTACATGGCGTGTACATTCAATAATACACGGCATGTACTTGTTTTCAAAATAAAAACTACACGGCGTGTAATCAATAATACACGGCGTGTACTTTTTTTCATTTTATTCTTCCTCTAACATTAAAACAATTTAGGCTTACTTGAATAATTATTAAACCATATACGGGAATAGTCTTTATTCTACTTGAGATACTTGAATACACTTAGTGTGTGACCCTCTAGGCCTCTTTCTCGTTGGCATTAGGCGGTCTTGCCTAAAGTCCAAGATTACTGTCTAGCAAAAGGTCAAGGCACCCAAGAGAAAGAAGTTGACGCCACATTGATATGTCACCACATACGAATGCTTACCATGTAATTTAATCCCTTTGTCTCAATATCTCATCAAGCAGGTTCCATGGCAGTGTCATAAACCTATATGCTTGATCGGTCATTCTTTGACTTCCAGAAATAAACTCGTCGTGACACCATGGCAATGGAATTTTTTTAATAGCTATACTTCAATCAAAGGGCCCAAGATATTTACTTCCATAATCATGGAAGGTACAAATCCTTACTCGAATTATCCATTAACAACTAATCATTCGTGATGCACCCAACGTACCCTACTTCCTACCAACTGTCTTCATGACGGTTTTTGTCAGTAAATCTAAGTGCTCAAGTCATGACATGAGTTAATGATAATATTCTAGTCTAAGGACCATTACACATGCTCGGAGATAGCAATGTCCGATGACACCAAAACATGCAGAATTACTACTGGTAGGTCTGTTGTCATAATCTCCCATCTTGGAGATTACCAAGTGCGAACTCCTTGAGAGAGAGTCTCATCTTCTTATGATTACTCGCACATGATGTTATGTATACTATGTGTCCTATCACAGTATGTCATCCAACCACATAACTTTATTTAAGAATACTGTTATAGCATTTCAAGGTTCTCATCATAGCGGGGATCTGCAATGACCTTATCAATGCAACAAATATTCGAGGACATTATTATATTTCAGAAAAATGAACAATATATAATAAGTGAACATTCATGTAATCAAAGTACAAACCAGTTGGTTTGCAGGACACCAACCCTAACAAGGTGTTGATGGAAAAATAATTATGTTGGTTTGTGAGGCGGTAGTCCGACATACACACAAATGACTATTTCTTTACCCATTTGATGGAAGAGGGGAAAGAAATAGTTTATTACCTTAAAATAGAAAAAATAACAACATAATATAGATATTTCTGTTAATATTTCATCATTCATGAATAATACTTCAAGGATTTAGAAGAATAAAAAAATAAAACAATCGGTAATAATCTATATCTCTTCTTCAAACAGCCTCATTTTCTTGACACATTAAGCCCTCTACAGGTGAATTTCATCCAAAACTAAAACATATAAAATGTAGAGAGGTATTTTATGAATTCATTTTGATATTAATTGGCTGAAAATGTGTCTTGAAGTATGTAGAAAAGAGGATAGGGTGTTCCCTTCCATAATGAAGGAAGGGGAATTCTTGAAATTTTATTAAGTATTAAAATAATATTAACTAATTTTATTTGTTAAAATGGTCCCAAATTGATAAAATTAAAATACAAACGAGTAAGTGTTTAAATATTCTCATCCAATAAAAATTATAAAAGTTTTGGTGATTTTTTCAACCTTATTTTTGGTTTTAACCCTATGTAATCACTTTTGATGATTATCACGATAACAAAGTTTACCACTATTTAGGGGTTGGTATAGTTACAATTAAAAAATAGCCCCATAAATTGAACATTTTAGAAACTTTCAACAATATCCAAATCAATTTACTGAATATTGAATTTTTGTGAATTTTAAATTATTTAATAAAATATTATTTGTTATAAAATTTCATTAATTTCATTTTTGGAACCATTCATTTAATTTGACATTGAGTAAAACATGAAAACAATGGATCTATAATATAGTAAATTAAAAAATCCAAATACGTTATATTTATTTAAAATAATTTTGGAACAAAAAAATAATTAAAATTATATTACATTTAACATTTTGGGAATCATTATTTTATTTTTCTATTAATTAAATAAATATTGTGTCATCATTGCATAAGAATTTAGGGTAATTATTTAATCACTAAAAACTAGAAACAAATTATCCCAATAAAAAAATAATTTGGATTTTTAAAAACCATAAGAACATAATTGATGTTTCTTTTATATTTATCACAAAATATTATGGATATTAAAAGAAACAAAGTGGCATTTTGGACTTTATCCTTATGATAAATATTATAAAGGTAGAAATAAAATAAATATAGGATTTTAAATTTTTTTAAGGAAATAGATGAATTACACTCAAATAATAGGATAAAGGCATGTTTTAGGGTAATTCTCTAGTCCTTTCCATGTTATTTATAACCTTAATTACCAAATTTACCGTTACTATGGTGAAAAGTATTTACTTTGGTTAATTTTCATAATGAAAAAATAAATAAAAGGAACCTATTTACCAAATTTAGACTTCTTGATTCCAAATATTGAAATTATTTTTCAATATTAATATTCTTTAAGTGGAAGAAAATAATTTAAAATTAACCCCATAAAACGCGATAAAACTGTTTTTTAGAAGAATAAATTGCCTTTTATGTATAAAAATTATTTTTATACCAAATTAAATTATATAATGCACTAAAAAGAACCTAATTTCATTATGTCTAATAAAAATTGAGTAATTTATTTTTAAAACTAATACAATATATAATTTTACATTATTAGTTCTTGAAAAGAAAAATCAATATTTTTCACTATTCATTGAAAAATCAGTCTTTTCAGGATACATGTAAATATTACACCCTAAGATAATTTTTTTAAGATGATTTAAAAATTAATAAACTTTTTTCAACATAAAATTTTTAATTTTTCCTTAAATTAATGATAACATTTACTCAGAAAATTAGACAAGAATATTTTTTTAAGAAATAATATTTTTGAAGCATAAAATGACTTTAATAAAAAAAATGAGTGCTTATTTACTATAATTAATCAATACATTGGTAATAATTAATAAATTTATATATAGTTACTAATTTGGTTAGTACTATTCATTCCCACCATTTTAAAGACTATTTTAAAACTAAAAAAATTAAATAATATTAGTTCATGGTTCTTTTAGGCTTGGTGGTGTGTCTTATATATGCTACAAACATAACAATATTTTAAAATCTCAAGGTGTTACTTTTATTCTATAAAATTTATATAATAATTTGTGAATATTTTATTTATGTCACTGTGTTAACATGGTTAATGAATATTTGAAGAAGGTAGAAAATGAAATAGACATAATAGGACTCAGTGATGATGATCCCATCTTCTTTGAGAAAACCCATTTTGATATCTTATAAAGGACTACTAGGTTGGTATTCTAACAAAACCATCACCTGTAGATTCTGGATAAAAATGTTTATAAAATTCTTGGGAATGTTTTGGTTGAACAATTTTTCTTAAAACAATATGTGAATAAGGGAGGAGGGGATTTCTTTTTATAAGTGACATGGGTGATACACTTATAAGTATTATAAACATTAAAACAATAAAAGGTCACTTTCATAGAAAATAAACTCCAATTTAGCTTAATTATAAAGTAAGGAGGGGATAGGTTCACAATCCATTCATCAAATAGAATTTATATAGGGTTTATATTATATTAACCTTATATATATATATATATATATATTATTTCACTGGGGTAAAATTACATGACACACACACATACACCACCCTGAAGGCCTTGATAACTTATTCCATACCCCCCCCCCCCAATTGGATATCCTAGATTATTATGCCATTAATTTATATAGTTTTTTGGTTTATATAATCCAATTTTTTTAGAAACCACATTTAGTCCAACTTCATTGAATTTACCATAGGTCCATAGTCAAAAGAACCATAAAAAACCAACATTTGTGTTCTATGAAGAGATATACACATCATTAATTAACCTTAAGATATTAATTACCCTATTGTGATCCTAAACTGAAAAATCCCTCTACCGTAAGACAAAATTTTCCATCATCTCTCTGAAGTGTCAACCTAGAGATACTGATTATAAGAATGTCTCAACCCTTGTAGTTGCAAGAGGATCCCTAGGAGACACCGTTACCACTTGAACCAAGTTATATAAAAGTACAATCTATCTTAGAAGGCCACTAGATTCCCATTAAGGGGGTCAACATCACCATCACCTGTGCCAGATGGCGCAGGCCCCACATGATGATTGAATCAGTTGATGCTTATGATGCATCCTATAAAAAGGTCACTAAAACTACCCCTATTTCTAGATGTAAAATTCATTATTCATAAGATAATTGATGTTAGGGAACCATGTGTAGGATTTATGGTTCAATCAATCAACCAATTAACCATTTTAACTTATATTGTGGTAATAAGAGACTCATTCAACAAGGTTCAACAATGAAATTACAAAAGGTAATGTAGATCATAAGTGGAAAATTATTGATATTATCAATCATTTTCCATTGAAATGATATAATTTAAAATATGTATGTTATTAAAAATAATAAATTGCATAATTGTTTATAATAAATATCTTTAAATTCATCTTTTAGAATATTCAATAATTTTAATTTTAAAACATCATGATTACTATGGATTAGAAATTTTAATATTTAACACAAAACAACCTTTAATTTGGATAAATAAACATCATTACTGAATTAAAATTATAAAAAAAAATTATTTAGTTTTTTTAAAAATATTTACTTTGATTTTTCATATACTTTCTCAAGCACAGCACCAGTAGTGCATAAGCATTTTAGGTACTTATATGAATATCAAAAATAAAAAATAAGTTATGATCACAAAAATAAATCATTCATCATGAAAATAAAAATTTATAACCAACAATAACATATTTTCATATTTATGAATACATTATTGAGATATTGAATGAAATAGAGTGACATTTTGTACAAATCCTTTACTTGATATAATATAAGTGTCAATTTAGTAGTAAAATGGAACAAAATTGGATTATGTTTTATGAATGGATGTGTTTTTTATAAATACACTAGTTCAATGAATTAATTGAAGGATTTGGAATAATTTTATATTGTTTCCCATATTTTTATTCCTTATTAATACATTTTACACTTTATTGAGGTGACAATATTTTAACATGGTTACTACATATAATGATTCAAAATGAAATGTAAATCTTTATAAAAATATAACATGATACACCAAATATTTAATATATTTTATATGATTAAATTTATAGTGTCTTTAATAATGAAATTTAATTTATTTTTGGAAAAATGAAAAGAAAAATTAATTCTTTAAAAATGTCTGATATAAACATTAAAATTATTTTATAATTAATATTTTAAAATATTGAACCCCATGGAATAAATTGGATTATTTTTAATAAATTGAGGATTTTTTTTCTTTAAAACTAAATTAAAACTAAAATTAACCTTGTCAATCTTGGTTGAAAAAGAAATATCAGGAATATTTTTCATTAGAATAAACATAATACTTAGATTTACTAACTATAAAACATCGATTTATAATTTTAATATAATAATTTAAAATTAATTATATTAATTATTAAATATATATTTCTTGTATCAAAATTGTTACACAAAATTTGATGTCATTTTTATATCATGATAAAGTCATATAAGTGAAATTATTTGTAAAATCAATATTTTTAATATATTCACCCAAAAATCAACAATTTATTTAAAATAAAAAAATAACCCTATTAAAAAAATTGATTGATGAATACAAAAATGAATTAATTTTTATGAAATTCTATTTAACGAATTTATAAATTTATCATTTAAATGAAAGTACAAAACCATATAATAGAACAACCTGTATAAAAAAATGAATATTTTATACATCAATTGTTCTTAACATTATATGATTTTATTTTTATCATTAAAAATTTTGTACTTATTTCCAATGTACTAATAAATAAAATTTTATAAAAAGAAATTTTCTATATATATTTCATAATGAAACTACACCTATTAATACTCATTAATCCAATGACTATGTTATAATGGTCATACAATAATATTTTCATAGTACATCGCAGTTTGTTGAAGTTTAGTGTTGCATTTATAAAAATATATCAAAAATAAAATTTATTTATAAGAATATAATTTATAAAAATTTCAGGGTGTAATAGAAGATTATAGTTTCCCTTATAAATTATCATCCTACAAAACAATATACCATTTTAGTGGAATAACATTTCCACCTTAAAATTTCTATCAAAATTGAAAAGATATTAATCAATTTATAATACGCATAAAAAATCACACATTAGTAAATATAAAAAGTAATAGTTTTCCAAAAAATTAATTCAATTTAAATTTTAATATAATCTATTCTCATTTTATTCATTATATTGTGTTTGATCTCATAAGTGTACATTATTCCCATAATCCCCTCTAAGGTGAACACTTGCATGAAATGCTATAAATTAATATGTTCAAGAACACTAAATTGTTAAATTAATTAAAAAATAAATCATCTATTACAACTCAATATCTTATATTAATTGTTAAAAAGGGTATCCCTTAACATAATAAAATATCCCGTTTTCATAGGAGGCTTGAAGGAATATATGAAGGTGCACTAGATCATATTAGTATAAAGGGAAATCCCATATGGGTTTTATGTTGAATATTTCCAAGACATTATACTGGCCTCATATCCATTAGTCCAAATGTAAATAATCAATTTCATCACGAAGTCCCCACATTACACTAACATCCTCATTATACATATTAAACATGATAAAACCCAATTTTGTACCTTATCATGACATCCGAGAATGATTGTAAAATCCCACACATTAGAACATGTATTAAACTCAAATAAACTAATGATAGGATTAGGGACACCCTACCTTAGTAATTCTCCACTCATAAAATATTATCAAATGAAATATAATTAAATCATATGATTTATCAAATCATTACATATAACTATAAAATATTTATTTCCCTTTATAAATGAATAAATAGTGAGGAAAAAATTGATAAGAATGTAAAAAAAACCTAGACATACCTAAAATGAACTCGTGAGATAGACATAAATAATAATAGATGATAAGAAGGGGATAAGTTAGGTATGTAGGTAGAGGTAACAAGGGAAGTGAGGTGAAGTTAGTGTATTCTGAGAAGGAAATATGGGGTTCTCATTTATAATTATTAAAAAAATATTTAATGTAAATGAATAAAAAATAGAACTATATAGGTATCTAGTAGGTACTCATTCTATCTCACCGAGTACCTAGTACGACATTGGGAACCCACTCCACAACTACTGGGTGGTCAGTTTTCAGGACAGCCCTACCATTTTCTATGTATAAAAATTGAGTACCCAATATAGGTCACTAGGTGCGTGGAAATTTTTTTATTTAAGATATATTTTATGGAACTGAGTCCAGCAGCTTAGAATATAACCCTTCAGATCCACCAACTTAGCTAATGGCTAAAATAATTGAGAAATACTTGGTCTGGATATTATTTAAACAATATCATACCTTATAATATAATGGTTGTTTTATCCTCTCCAATATAAATAATATTTTCCTTGAGATGAATCATCAATAATTTCTTCTTAATAGCTCTGGACACTAATCTCGCATGTCATTCTCCCACTCCCGCACCTCTTCCAAGATTTGGACATGTGTCCATTACATGCATATCATAGCAATAGTCTTCTCTGAGAATATGTCTATGCTTTATTCCATGATATATAAGGACCATTCCTTGAACAATGAATCATTTTCCATCTCAAAATCATTAGTTTGGATCACATGATATGGGTTAGGGTGATATATTTAAACATGTGATATTTAGAATACATCAGTCATAACATAAAAAATATAAGAAAAATATAATAGGTATTACACTATATAGGTCCTCTCAAAAACATTAAATAACACCATAAATTAGGCTTCCCACTTCCCAAGCCTCCTTAACTTCCATTTTTATAATCGATGTGAAACTCACAAGAATACCTTCCCTCATACCTCAAACAATAGAGGATGAAAACCCTGGTATATATAATATCATGTCCAACCATACATGTTTTTAGTTGATTCTTAACTAGTTAGATATTATTTAATGTCTCATACATGAGACTCATCCCAATAACTGAAGTCTCCCTACCTTTACCAACTATAGAGGTTATTGAAACAACCTTTAATTAATTTTCTTAAAAAGATACATTTTGTTTTTATCATGGTAACTATTTTTATAAGGGAGTTGTGTAAAAATGGGATGAATTCCCCAAGAACATCCATTTTCATGAGATACTTATTGAGGTATTTCCTCTAGAATTTGGATTCTATGTTAAGAATTACATTCAGTTTAATGATGGTACGCTATTCTCAAATTCACTAATTTATCTAAATCCTTTTTAAATCCTATATAATGGATTTAAATTTATTAGGATTTCTAATTTTATATGATACTATTTGGGATTTAATTCAATCAAACTATCTCTTTAATGTATAATCTACCTTGATTTCTTATAGTAGGGTCTCCCAAATTAGATTGAAATGTGTGATTTTTATCAATTAGTATAAAGTAACCCATAAAAAATCATTGATTCTTGGTTACCTAAATATTCCTCAACAAATTATTTGTCTTCATATCATCTCATTTTCCCTCATAAATATTTATATGTTGAATAAGTCTTATTGGCCTTTGGTTTACATCCTTTACTAGATGACAGGTCAGAGAATAATATTCCTTATAAATAAAAAATTAATAAAGTAAAAAATTAATAATATTCAGTGAATCAATTTTAAATCACTAGTGTATCTAAGATAATTTAAGGAGGTATGGATAAATAAAAAATGGGTGTGGATCATATCAAACCACAACCTTTTCATTCTGTATTATTTTATCTATATATTTATAATTATGAATGTCTTTGTGTTTTGGGTTGTTTTTTCAAAAAAAATATTATACATGTTTTAGAGTAGGGTGTGTGGTTGACATGCCATTAGAATAAAATGTGTAGAAATCATAAATGTGTGTAAAAATATTTAATATATCTATTTCACAAAGTTGTAACATGGTTTTACAAAATGTGTATACAACCCATGAACAGTTCCCATGTATTTCCAATGAAGGATACATGTTTGTAGCATGGTTTGGTAAATCATGAATCAAAACCATTTAACTCACCCAACAAGCATAATTTTAAAATTTCAAAAACTACCAATCCCTATTTTTAATGAAAAAAACCCTTCCTTCTCATTCATATCACATGACCTGGTCAAAGTTCCCATGCGGAAACCTTCTCCTCCTTCCACCTATAAATATTGAGGATTCTTCTTTGATTTCTGGGATATTTATGAAGTTTGGATCCTTATTCTTCATTTATAAATTTTTCCTCTTGTTTTATATTCCATTTCATACTATTGGTTTAACATAGAAAAATCCTAGTTTTTTTATGGGTATGATTTCTTATGTATTGGTTTTATAAGGTTTTTTATTTCATTTCTGAATCATCCCTAAATCTAGTAACCTATAGTTGTTATTTACTTCATTACATTTTCACATGATATAAGGGGTCACATAAACAATATCTATCATTTTTAATTTCATGGAATACATGATACATATATGATTATAATATTATATTTAATATATAAAATAAAATCATGGGAAATTTTCTTTAATAATTATATTTCATTGAATATTTTATTCTTCATATCCTGGGAAATTGAAAAAGAAATAAAGGGTTACCATAAATGATCACCAAGGGTTACAAACTAAAAAATCTATCAGGATTAAATAATTCATTAACAATATGTAAGGTTGGATAAATAAAAAAAATTACATGATCAAAAACCTGAGTGTGAAATTAATTAATGAGTAATATATACTAAATAATCACTTGGATAATAATAACTGAATAGTCGAAGAATGAAATTAATAATGTCAAAAATTAATTACATTACCATCAAGACCTTTTGAAATACATATGAATCTTACAATCATGTCCTTGGATAAGTAAATTTCATTAGATGGGTTGGTATACTCCAATTACCCACCTAATGTGGCCACATTGTTTGTCTCAAGAGACCTATCTATGCATCGAGGGATGACCTATAACTGATCCCCACTCATCACTTACATATTTCCAATGAATTGTGTATATATTAAATCAAAAACATAATACATAATCAATATGTCTTTTTAGTCAATGAATACCCATATTGAATAAAGAATATAGAACAAAAATATTTTCTAAGTAGCTGAAATAACATTCTTAATAATATTATTTTAAATGATACCATATATAGAAATGTTATAAACATTATAAAATCATGAAATCTATGATAAAAAACAACATATAAATGAGGGTTAATGATAATTTCCAATTAAATAATCAAGGGTGATATATAATATAGGGATGATAAATTTAATGATGAAAAATAATGAATCAGTACTAGGTGAATGAAGACAGACATTTCATCATATCCTAAACCATGGAAAAGAACTTGGTTTCATAAATATTTCAATATCACATAATAAAAATCCATATTTAGAAATAAACAGGGTGGTATCATTATATATTATACCCAGTGAAGCATAAGAAACATCAACTTATGTTCTTATAGATGAAAATTTTCATTAAAATAAAATTCAAATAGTTATTTAAAAATTATGAAATATACTTTTCTTTTGGTGAATTTAAAAACTAAAATTTTTCAAAACATTGAGAATTTTTTTTTCATTGGAAATAAATATTGAAACTTTTCAAGGAAGCTTCAAAGATGGTAATGGAATTGACTGTAATGTCTCATAGTTTCCCATTTATTACTTTCTGAAATTATATTGATTGATATTGAGACTAGGTACTGAGACGACGTGCGATTCTGAGGCCTAGTGTGACCAGAAATAAATTGTTTGAAAAATATTAATCTTTTTATAGCACGCATGCATGGTTTTCTTGAAACATTGGAATTATTCATAAATGGGTTCCTTGATCAAAAATTTGAGGGAACCGTTCATCTTAGAGTAGTGGATTTACACTAGTCGTGACATGAATTTTTTTGATGCGGGTCGTCTGTAGAAAAAGTCACGGAGGGAGAAACTGTAAATAAAATATTTTTAAAAAATTATTTTTATAATGAATTTAATTTTCCTTTTTATTAAGACTTTTTTGGGAATTCTGGTTTATCATTGTAACCTATTAATTACTCGAAGATGTGGAGAAAAAACTCTCTCAAAAAAATGGTGATGGATCGTGGATTGATGATCAACGCACAACTGATTCGAAGGAACCTCGACAACAATGATGACATAATGATCGTCCTTCGTCAACAAAAAACCCAGATCAAGGTAGGGTAGTTGTTTCTTTTTTATTTTCCTCATTCTTGATCTCCATGATGAACGCAGGTCAATCCATGAAAAGATTGATCCGCAGTTCGATCATTGTTGCGGGATGGAATATTAATTGTAGGATTATCATGATAATTCTTTTAATTATTCTTCTTTTATCCTTATAATGAAAATGGATTATGGCTAGCATGAAAAACGTTTGAGGTTCATTCCTCAGGGTTTTATTTGTTCTTTCTTTTCCCTCATTCTCCATGTTCATCTCCATTGGAAACTTGTGGCCACTATTTGACTTATCGGGTGGCTCTGAACACGATCAGACCCCCAGACTGGAGGAAAATCGACGGAATCAAATGGATCAGTGTAGATTAGGAATAGAGGAACCCAGATCTATGATCATTTCAAATTTTGGGCATTATAAGTGGATCAGTGGTCAGCGGAAGGGACCACTAGTGTAGGTTTGGTTTGGTGGTCTGGCGAGGTGAGGTGGCGGCATCGGCAGCCGATGGTGGTGACAATTGGAGGCGGAGGCGGTGGTGCGGGCTTCATTGGATGTGGTGGTGCGATCCACATGGTACATAGTGGAGTGGGAAATGGGAAGTAGTGGAACCGAGCTGTGATACATAGAGGCAGTCACGTGGGATGCAGGCAATGACCACGTGGACTGAGCCATGCTAAATGGGTCAGGTCGGGCAGCCCACACGCCAGTGGGTTGGGCCAAATGAACAGGCCTGGCCTGGTGGGTTAGGTTGGACCTGGGGTGGTCGCATAGTCAACCTCCACAGTAGCTGGAGTTTCTATGGGGTGGTCGATTGTGGGGAGGTTTCACATTCGACTGTGGACTCTTGACTGTGGGGAGGATCGATCGTGCATTCAGTCTAGGGGCCCAGTGAGCCCCTTCTTCTGAAACTTCAAAATACTATAACTTTCAAACTGTATGTCCATTTGATGATCTGTCTATAGCATTGGACCCTGAGGTTGAGGTGGTAATTTTTAGATAATGTGTTTAGTTTTTATTTTTTACCATTATAGGTTTAGAGTGTTCCCTTGGTCCTTTCCTCGAGGGTTCTGTATGATATTACATCCAAATTACTAGATTGTAGTCTCCTCTAGAGGTTGAGTCCTAGATGTATTTATGGTATTCCTCTGTAGTACTAGAGCAGGATCCTATATCAACCCAAGTAGATTTTTTGTGAATCTGTATAACCTCAATGAGCAATGTGTTGGTCCTCCATCTAACAGGCCACATCAGTAGGGTTTAGTGGTATTCTTTTGGCAGGATCCCCTACATTGAAAATTTCTCCAGATTGGGATAGTGGTATTCCCTAGGGTGTTTGGAAGAATCCCCTATATATGTATCATAATCTTCCTTAATGTATAATTTCTCATTTGGGTTGGGACCAACTGATATAGACCTCTTCATGAGTGTCTCTGATGATATCATGGCTCAAGGAGTGAGTTCTCCTGGAATAAGCGTGCTTTGAGAAGAATCTTGTGGCTGGTAATTGGTTGCGAAATACCTCTATAATTTATGTATTGGATTGAGTATATCTGGATATTCATCTTACATGTGTTATAAACATATATCTATGTGGAGCTGACTATATTTTCCTTTATGGTATATCCTTTGTGGCATTTCCATTATGGTTTCATGGTGTCCTATTGGGTATTGTTGTACTCACCCCTACATGGTATTTTCTTGTATGTGTCATGCCTTGGGAAAATAATAAACCCTTTAATGGAGTGATAGGAGGACTAGGACCCAGTATTTCTTAGTGAGGCCAAATAGAAGAGGTGTCTTCCTAGGGTCCAGATAGCAGTCCTAGTGTCTTTTTTCTTAAAAGTTTGACTTGTGGTTATAGACTCTTTGTGGTGGGATTTCTTTGTCCCTGATTACTTTCCTGCAGTTTCACTATTATACTCTAGTTGTGGTATATAGTGCTTTTCATGCATTTTTTACTTAGTGTTTTTACATTTTATAATTTGTGCCTTAGAGATGTGTGCATGCATATAGGAACATTTACCAAACACCTCCCATTTGTGAGATATTCCAACTCTGTGCCAGTCACCAGCCCCTAGCCTATTGGAGGCAGGCTTGGGGTAGTCGCAGTATGAGCCCCATTGGGATTGGTCATCAAAGAGTGGTATCAGAGGAGGTTTTTTCTACTTTAGGACTAGGATTCCATGATGTTGGTTTGGGGAAACAGTGTTGAGTTTTTCAAGTTTGTCTTTCAGGACAGGGACTCCAGTGTTACTACTACAGCTGATGTATCCATACACAAAGACTCTAACTACCTACTTTTCTACTAGGTACATGAAAACACTAGTTGTAGGGAAAAATTGGTACATGTATCATATATTAATGGTTGTGTGTTCCATGTCCTTCTTGAGTCTACTCTCCAGATATACTCTATTGACCGTAGTACATCTTGTTTTATTTCTGGATGCCTCTGTGAAGACATCCCTCCAGGATTCCACTTTGTGATCACGGGGATGATCTTCCTAGTGACGAGGCATTGTTAAAGGGTTATGTACTAAAGATGGAACCTTTGAGTGTTTTCTAGATATACCAGCACCTTTAGAGCAGAATCTACTACTAGCTGAGGATGTATGTAGGTAGTCACACCGGTATTTTCAATTCCATGTTTTGATTCAAATCCTATTTTGGTTCTTAGATTTCTTTGGGTTTCTGGTTTTGAAATTTTGGTGTCTCTTTTATTCTTGATATAGGACCTTGGTCTTAGGGGTATTGTAAGATACTTGGCCCCCTATTTTTTCAAAAGTATGGTATTAGATTTTTGTGTTTTGGAGTTGGTTTTGTAACATTCCTAGTGGCACCACTAGTGGGGTAAGTTGTTGAGGTGGTTTTTACTCATGAGTGGGATGAGTTTTATGGTGAAAAGGTGGTTTTATTTTGGGTATTATTTCCCCCTATCCTTAGCCTATCATTCCCCCCTGGTTTCCCCTTACCCCCCCCAAAAAAAAATTGAAGGAGAATGGCCTGGTTTTGGGTAGCCAGAACAGGCCACACGGTTTAGCCGCATAGTTTACTAAACCATGCATCCAAACTATGAAAGGGTTTCCAGGTCAATAAAAACATTTTTTAATTCCCATTTTTACCCTTTTTCCTTTCGTAAATAAACCAAATCCACCCTATATTTTCCATTTCCTACTCTACCTCCATGGACAGCCTCCAAGCCCTCTCCCCCTTCAATGGGGATCATTTTTTAAAGTGATATTTGATAGTGGAAACATAAAAATCATGCAAGTAAGTAATTATATATTTGATTTCTTCACTTTACTTAGGGTTTCTTTCACCCTTCCATGAGTTAAAAATTTTCCAGCAACTAGAGTTCGTACCTAGGGTTTAACCAGTGGTCTTTTTGGTGAAATCTTGTGTCTTAGGTTTGGTTTTCACCCCCTTGTGGTGCGGCAGTGTTGCAGATGATGTTTTGAACCATGTTTTGATGGTTTAGAAACAAAAGGTAAGTGATTACATGTTTAACCATTTTATAATGAGTTATATTTATTGTTTTTTTAATTTATCATGTTCCTAATCTATTTTGTGTGGTGTAAAAACCATTTTGGATAGAAATAGTAATGTATTTAGTATTAAAGTTACATTTTTTTTGAAGTGTGTATTTTTCAAATGTAACTTGTGCGTTATCTCTTGTGGTAGTTTTATAAAATGTGAAATGGATTTATTAGTTTTTATAAGGGGCTGAAAATTCTAGTTTTTTAATGTTTTAGTGTCATGTGTGCCTAAAAATGGGGATTTGAATGGGTGTTATGTGTAAAACCTTGTTTTAATCCTTAAAAGTGTTTATGAAAATGTGTGTTTTTCATGTTCATCTTTTTTGGCATTATTTGAGGTAATTTTATGGAACTTGAGAGTGGTTTAATAAATGTTGAAAGGGATTCAAAATCTACTTTAGTAGGGTATTGGTATGATTTTTGCATTGAAATATGGTTTTGAAATGGGTTTTTTTCATAACATAGTTACACCCCTTGGGGTTGTTTTTTGAAAATTGTAAATGTTTTATTTGGTTTTACAAAAGTGGAAAAAGGGTGTATATGTACTGTTTGGGTGAGTTTGTTCATATAATATGGGTTTTTTTAAGGTAAAGTGGTGATTTGAGATGTGAAACATTTTTAGAATGTTTTATAAATTGCTGAAATGTTTTATTAAATTGTGGTGTGGGTGCGAAACATGGTTGTGGGTTGTTTCGTGTAAGTTTGTTGACAAAATAAATTTTGAAGGTGAGAAGGGTATTATGTGATATGTGTGTGAGAAGTTATGTGAGTTGTAATGTCTTTGAATGGTTTTATAAAAAAATTTAAAGGATTTTTGGAATTGTTATAGAAATGTGAAAAGTGTTGTGGGCTATTTTATTATAAGTATGATTTCAAAATGCATTTGAATGAAAAAGTTGATTTTGTGACTTGTGTGATATACATGTGGTATGTTTGGTGAATGTGTAATGTTTTTTTTAAGGTAGTGTTCTGTCCAAAGACCAAAACACCAAATACTATTAAAAAAAGGATTACATGAGTCTGAATGTGTAATGTGAAAATGATATTTTCATGTGAAAATTATATTTCTTTTCCTGTTGAACATGTTTGATCATAAGAGGGAAACCAGGGAATCTAGGTTGGTGGACGTGTACTAATATGCTAGTGATCCCGTGGGGTTTGGCCTTAGTTTCATGTAGCAAGATTGAAAATTACAACACTAACTAAACTATAATGATGATGATGTTATGGGACCACTAGGTTATGGGTATGATCCCTACTAGTGGCTCGTGTGAACAAGAATAGATATTGTGATGGTTACTCTCATCGAGATATGAGGTACCTGAGACCCACAGCGAGGTAGTGCCTATAGGTTATTTCCTATTATTTGTGATCATTGGTTAATTTGTGCTTATCGTTAGTATATAGTATAGTTGGATGTAAAATTAAGTAAAGTTGGAATTATTTTTAATATTGTTGATTCTTTAAAATATCCCACTTGAAAACTGTTTTTATTTAAAGTTGCATCTTTTAGAAATTGTAGCTAGCATTTCATGTTTTGAAAACTTGCATGATTTTAGTCTCTAAATGTTTATCACATGGAATATATTAGTGATGGCATCATAATGGGCCTGTTATCACACCCTAATAACACCTTTTGGTGTAAGTAGACTTACTTATTTTGTTTTTGCAGGTTTGGGTACAACTTTTGTGCCACTAGTTCGGGTTTTAGCATCCATCGTGATGTCGTGTTATGAATATGGCTTGAGGGTGGTGCCTCTTGTCATGTAGAGGTTCTTGGGCTGTCATTTTTGGTTTTTTATGATTGTAATGGTCTTTGAACATTATTTTAAATTGATTAATTCAATTATGAAATTTAGTAAAAGATGATTTTGTTTGAAAACTCCAGGTTTGTTTTATTGGATTTGTTTGTTGTTTTAAGTTTATAAACTCGGGTAAATTTTTCCTAATTTTAAGTTTATGATACAGGGGCACTTGTTCTAGCCCATGGGGATTGGGAATTCCCTTCCAGCCTTTCCACGAGCTGGGTTGGGTCCCAGTTTTGATGGCGACCAGATTCAGTTCGTGACAAAATAGTATCAGAGGAGGTTCAGGTTAACTCTTTGGGTCATGTTATTTGGGGAATAGTTAGGATAGATTGGATTTAAGATTATTAGGACTTAGTATTCCAGTTATGGGTAGTGTTCCTGATCATCACACCTCATGAAGAGATTCGAGTTGCTAGGGGAATTCGGGATTTATCTGAGTCCTCTAGTTTTCTTGGTTTGATTATGATTAGGGGAAATGAAAAGAGAGTTGGGTTAATGGTATTGGTGAGATTACAGGGCTTGGAAATCCATGTAGAGTCAATTATATTATATATAACACTCTCTTTTATGGTGAAGTGATTAGAATATGGCCTCCAACTATATGTCTAAGTCACCCACTTAAACTTGTTTCCTCTCGCATTGTCTTGTGTCCCTTAGTTTTGCAATCTCGGATGTTTGGTTTTTAAAAAAGAATGACATGGTTTTAAGAAAAGTAAAGTTTTTGTGAAATGAATTTATAATAAAGAGGGAATGTTTAGATTTGTTAAATAGTATAAATAAATTTTATGAATGCTTTTGAAATGGAAAATGGTGTTTCTTCACCTCTTTTGAAAGCAGAAAATTATGTTAAAGTTGGTTTTGAAAATTTTATCTCAGTATAGTATTCTAAACTATTGAAAGGTGTTTTAATGGGATGAGATGTTTTGAAATTTATGTATACGACTTAAAAGTGAGTATTCATTTGAATGATTGGGATTTTTATTTCTTGGTTAGCGGTCTTGAGAAAAAGGAAGTATTGGTTGATGTTTTGGTTTTGAAAATTTGAAAGAATTTTTGTTTTAACATTTGGTATTTCTATGAGAAACCACATGAATGGGATTATACGGGATGAAATATAGTTAATGGAATGACTGGATGTGTGTCGGGATGAATATGAGGATGGTACCTAGTATGGAAAAAAAACATGCATGTGCGAGGCCCATGGGGTCCCATTGGTGGATACGCTAACTGCTGAACCATTTGTTTTTCAAAGAAATGTTTTCAAAGGAAAAAATGATGTTTTCATGACAAGATAGGGATGGTGTGAATTATGTGTTTTTAAAAAAAATTATGTAGTGAGATTTTTTGAGTCCAAGAACCCCTAAAGTTTGAACTGTGTTTTGGGTTTTTGTTTGGTTGGTAAGCTGGGTAGAAGGACTGGTTAGTACTCTCTTCTGAAAAAAGTTCATCAAGCCTTTAAGGTGGTTCCCTTCATGTGTTTGGATCTGGTTTGTGGCATTTTTTTACCAATGGACCAGCTTGGTTGGGTCCTTGGGTTTTCTAATTGGATAAGGTACTCCCCATTAAGGGTTAGTGCACGACTAAAGTGAAACCTGGATTCTTTCTCCATTGTAAAATACTCCAGTTGATCAATATAAGGAATTATTTTCTCAATCTTTGGAGATTGAGTTTACACCAGTTCCTTTATTTTATTTCTAGATCCTCTTGTAGTAGGATAGTTCTCTTGGAAGGTTTAAATAAACCTTTGTTTCTTAAGTTACCTGATTCGTTGAAGGTGGAAGTGGTCTGGGTTATTAGTGTGGGTGATTACATGGATGGTATCTATGAGGGCCTCTAGGTCCTTCATAGTTTCTTTAAATCAAGAGTTTATGTTGAATCATCCATGTGGGAAATTTTTTCATGAGTAGATATTATGGACACTTTTTTGAATTATGTCATGTTTCGGACATGGCATAAGATCCCTTCCCTTGTATTGTCTCTATCAGTCACAATTGTCATGTTCAATGACACCTTGTGATGTCATGTTCTCATTTGACTATAAAGGTAAAGGTCGTGAAATCCTCTAAGAGTCTCTGTTTTTTTGGGACTATGTCTCCCTTGGAAAAAAAATCAAAATCCTCTATTTTAGAGAAAGGTGATTATATGTGTTCTTTCCTTCTATTTTTTATCACCCGAAAAAACAATGTGTGATGTGTGTGCTACTTTTAAGCCCTTATTTTAGTGAAATGTTGGGTTAGGGTAAGGTTAGTTTTGAATGTGTTATGTATTGGTAAAATTATCAGGGATTTCGGTGTGGTTGTCTGTAGAATCAGAAGAAGAGGTTCCATATAGTGGTTTCCAAAGCATAATTGTGAAACCAAAGATACTTAAATATTTTTGGATTCATTTATAGGCCCTATAGTAAAGCTTCCACGTAGTCAGGGGAGATCATAGGGTCATTCAAACCCTTTTATTAAGTCATATCCTCAGTGTGAAATATGGGGAATAGTTTAAACCTCTAGTGTCTTCATCTTTCTTTTGTTGTTCTTGTTCGATGGAAAGAGGTGGGATGACCTCATGTCTATGTTATTGCCCATTGTCATTCCCTCCCCCATTGGGTTCCATTGAGTTTTTTTGGAGTATGGTTGCGAATTTTGGCTAGACAGGTTGAGCATATGGTTTATGCACAATTATTAGTGACCGTATTCTAGAAAAACCATGAAGATAGAATGATCCCCATATTTAGCACACAGTTTCCCAAATTGTGTGGACTACCCGTGTAGTCATCCCAACTCTTTATGTTTTGGGATCTTTTCATTTTATCCCATTCTAGTTGGTTAAGATGGTTAGTTCTTATGTTGGGGAGACCCACTATGAATTTTATGTAAGTTCTTTTGGAGAGGTCTAATGGCAGTCTACCCCTTGTACTGGGGAGTCTGTTCGGGCCTACCCCTATTAGTTTCCAGATCTGGTCTCAGGAAAGATCATGTTTTGTCTTGTATTGGGGAGCCCATTTGTATTTTCCTATACTAGTAACTCATATTTGTCCTTGTTCTTGGATTGGTGGTAGTTTGTCTCATTCAAAGCTATCTAGCTACCAATGCCTTTCTGGGGTAAACGTTGGGATTAGAGAGCGCCCAGTGGTTTAGTTAAAGAAAATTAAGTGTGACCTTGTTCATTGTTGTTGTTTGTTTGGGTAAATTGATGAATATTGTTGAGTCAATAAGGTTTCCTTATGACTTCTCTATTCCTTCATGTTTTGAAAATCCCAAACACCCTATCTTAAGGAAAACTTCATTTTCCCTAATATTTCCCTTGATAAGGAAAATTTTCCTTCCCCAAGGAAAATTAACCCTTACCATGTTTTCATTTTTCAGGATAAAACCAAATCCATTTTATTTATAAGTATAAAATATGTTTTCACTTCTAAAACCTTAGAATACTATAAATACTTAGATATAGATCATTTTGTTTTCCGGATCCAAACTCTGGTTCTGAATTCTCTGAATTCAGACTCCAAAATTTCTAAGTTCAGACTCTGAACTTTCTAAGTTTAGACTCCAAACTTTCTAATTTCAGATTCCGAATTCTTATGAATTCAGAATCCAAAGTCTATAGAATTCCAATTCTTAATTCTTTAGAAATAGAATCTAAATATCCTTGTATTACAGACTCCAAAGGTTAACTTACTTAAACTCTAAATATTATTTTTTTCTTACATTCCAAAAAATGGTTTTAGCTAAGCTACCATATTTTTTCTTACTCATGTGTGAGTCATAATATGATGTCGTTTATTCTGTTATTTACTAACCATTGTTTCAGTGACATGTATACAGGTCCCTCTGAAATTCAAAGAAAAATATGACTGTTCGAGGAGGGAGCTGACCGTTGAAGTTGTACCTATAAATTGGAGCTCATTTGAACGAGCTCAGAACTTTTAACAACTGGAAAACTTACATGTTGTTAAATTGTTTTCTAGAGAGAGAGGCTCTTTCAACTCGTAGTGCTTTGTTCAGATGTTGTGAACAACTTTTTCAGGTGTGAACAACTTGTTCAGACTTGGTTTGTGTAGATTTCAATCATGATGATCGTGAGCTTCTGGATTTGGAAGATAGAGGTTCCGATTTCCTTCTAAATTGAGGGCTTGTGGGGATAGAAATATAGATATTGATCTTCATATTTAGGGCTTACCTGGGTTTGGTTGAGACAGAATTTCCTGAATGTATAAATCAAGACACCTATATCCAAGGTTGTTGGATACCCTACTCTTTGGGTAAAAATATTTCTATACTTGTTTCTTGTACAATTTCAAGTTTTTTTCCACTGTATTTTGATTATTGAGGAAAGTATAACTATCTTATACTTTCTTACTCTTGTAATCTGATTAAATAAGGTTCTATAATCTTTAAGGTAGAATCTTGGTTTTGTAAACTTTTTTTAAGTTTCTTTTTCGGAACTATATTTCCAAAATCTAGTTAGTTTTAATAACTAGTTCTATTTACAGAATCTATTTAGTTTGTTGAACTGGTTTCATTCCCGGAACCACATTTCTGGAATCTCACTTTCGGAACTACATTTCAAGAATCAAGCAAGTTTGTAGAACTTCAAGGTTTTGTGAATTTACCTTGTTTATCTTTGTTAAGCGATAGAAAGGTTTTTAATCAACTTTAAAAGTTCCAAAGGACTTTTTTAAAGTATAAAATTGACCACCCCTCTTGTATTTTGAGAATCTACATTATCATTTCTATACTAAAATCAGTATCATATCAATCCTACAATTGGTATCAGAGGATTGGTTCAATCTGAATTAATCTCACAATTAGATTCAGAAGAGAAATCATCTTCTTCTTTATTTTTTTGGAATCGGAATTTCAGACTCAAGTCTAGACTGATATTTTTCTTAGAGATACTCTAGCTCTTATTTTTCTTAGACTTTACAATTTTTCTTAAAGTTTTCTTTAAGAACTTTCTATTTTCTTCAAGCACTACTACTAAACTTTTTGTCAAGGAAAGGTATGTTTTTATGGAATGATCCATGTATATTGGTTCTTTGGACAATTTAAATCCTACCAGACCTCCTATTTTTTATGGAAACAATTATGAGTACTAGAGAGATAGGATGAAGACTTTAGTTATTAATACTAGATTTGATAACTACCTGATGCTGACAGGAGATTATAATATTCCTGATAAGGAATTGTGAACTTTTACTAATCAGGAGAAAGGAGAATATAAATCTAATTTCAGAGTCATAAATACTTTGCTATATTCCATGAATAGGAAGATCTATAGTCAAATATCCTCATGTGAAGCTGAAAATAGTATCTAGAAGAAATTGTAAGTTACACATTTTGTAACCTCTAAAGTTATAGAGACAAGAAGAGCTATGTTAAGAGCAGAATATCATAGCTTCAGCTTTCCGTATGGAGAACCCATAAGAAAAGTTCATCAAAGGTTCATCACCATTGTGAATAGCCAACAGTCCACGGGTTAAAAAGTTCTTGATGATGAGGAACATATTTACAAAATCATAGACATCATTACTAATGAATGGGAGTCCAAGAGGATAGCAATTGATGAGAACAGGAAAGTCACCCATATTTCCTTAGATGAAATTTTTGGAACGCGTCTTCAGTAAAAGACTATAATTAAGAGAGATACGGATAATGTTATGAAAAATAATGGAAATTGAAGTGTTGCATTCACAACAACTTCTAACCATACAAAATCCAAAACCCCAGAAAGAGTTACTAGACCAAAGTCAAAGAAAGTTAATATTCAGTCAGAATATAGTGATATAGAAAAATATGAGGATGAGTTAACTAATCTTTCTTGGAGAATGAAAAAGATAGTAACTCAGAAGAACTATCAAAATAAGTTTAAGAAGAGAGACTAAAAAGAAAATAAATATAGGGAAGTTACTTTCTATGAATGCAGAAGAACAGGTCATATCAGACCTGATTACCCGCTTTTGAAAAAGAAGGATAATATGGAAAGTAATTCGGAGAGAAACAAGAAGAAGATTTATCGTTCCAAGCATAAGAAAATTCATAAAGAAAACGACACTTTGAGTGCTAGTTTTGGAGACTCTTATACAAGTGAATCTTCAGAATATCAATCATTATCAAAGGAAAATATCAGATTCATGGCTACTACTTCTTTCCCAAATACATGTTTTATGGATAAGGTATGCTCTGCTGAGGTTTTAACAAATTTATCTTTTGATAAGAATAATTATCATAAAGATATTACTTCTAATGAAGATACTTTATCTTCAGATAATGAAGAAATACCTTTGTATTAAGAAGTATCTAGATTTTCCAAGTTGTTAGAAGCAAAAACAATTAAAAAATTTCTAAGAAACTAGACAAGGAAAACACTAGAGAAGAAATTATTACAAAAGAGATTTCAGACCTCACTGGAGATCTTGAAGATAACGATGAGATCCTAGAAAAAATTTCTAAAGACCTTAAGGAAGTAAATTCTGAAAAGGAAAAACTTTCTAAATATCTTAAAATTTCTATTTCAAAAATAAATGTTTTTGAGGAAAAATCTAACTCTAAGGAAATAATTCCTGAGGATATGAATTTAGTCATAAGTCTAAAATCTGAAATATATTCCCTTAAGAAACTTCTTGAAAACTTTACCTCTGGTAAATAAAATTTTGACAAGATGTATTCCCAAATCAGACCTCAAGGAAATACTTCTGGAGTAGGTTATACTCATAGAAAACCTATTTTCAAAAATAACTATTTTATTCCATCCAAATCCCCCTTTTGTACTAAATATCAAAGTGGTGGACATTATAAGAAGAATTTTTCTTTAAATAATGTTCAATCCCTTGGGTTTCATAAATCTTATTTTTCTAAACAAATGTGGATACCCATAATTTTATTGTCTAACAATTCCTGATCCAAGAAAGTTTGGATTCCGAAAGACTAACCCTGTTTTTTACATGAAAATAGAGAAAGTTCCAACAACTATACTTGATACATAGATAGTGGATGTTCCCGGCATATTACTGGTAACAAAAACTTCTTTGAAAATATTATCAAGATGAAAGGAGTAAAAGTAACTTTCAAAGATAATGCTAAGGGAGAAATTATTGGTATAGGTAACATTGTTCTTCTTAGAAAAACTTTTATTTCAAATGTTTTATTTGTTAAGGGTCGTAAGCACAACCTCATTAGCATAATTCAATTATGTGATGAAGGTTACCTTGTGAATTTTATAAATTACAAGTGCTTAGTACACAATTACAAGGAAGAGTTTATTCATTCCTCTCTTAGGCAAAATAATATTTACACACTAAACCTATAAGACCTTATAATCCAAGATCTACCTTTCCTTAGTGCAATGGAAGATCATTCTTGGTTGTGGAATAGAAGGTTAGGACATTGTAACCTTAGGAACCTATGAAAACTCTCTAAGAAAAGACTAGTTAAGGATCTACCAGAGCTTAGATTTGATTCTTCAAAAGTTTGTGATCCTTGTCAATATGGAAAGCAAAATAAATCAAGTTTTAAATCAGTTGTTTAAGTCTCAACCACTGATGCATTACAGTTGGTGCATATGGATCTTTTTGGTCCAACACAAACTAGAAGCATTGGAGTCAAATATTATGTTTTTGTCTTTGTTGATGATTATACTATATTTACGTGGGTCTATTTTCTAGCAAATAAATATAATGATTATTCTTATTTAAAAACTTTTAGAGCCCAATTTAAAAATGAGAAAAACTTTCCTTTGAGAACTATTCATAGTGATCATGGAAGAGAATTTCAAAATTCTGAGTTTGAAACCTTCTGTAGTATAAAAGGCATTACTCATAACTTCTCAACACCGAGAACTCCTCAACAAAATGGTGTTGTTGAAATAATAAATATAATTCTTCAGGAGATAACAAGAACCATGTTGAGTGAATATTTGGTTGCCAAACATTTTTGGGAAAAAGCTGTAAGTACTACTTTTTATACTATAAAACATTTTTTTATTAGAACTTTTCTTAATAAAACATTGTATGAGTTATGGAATGATAGAAAACCTAGACTTTCCTACTTCAAGGTTTTTGGTTGCAAAGTATTCATTCCGAATACTAAATATAATTTAAAAAAATTCACACCAAAGTCTGATGAAGGAATTTTCTTAGGTTACTCCACAACTTCTAAGGCTTGTAGAGTTTTCAATAAAAACACTTGTACTGTTGAAGAAATAGTACATGTCAAATTTGATGAAACTGATCCTTTTTTTAAACAACCTCAACCTACATCTTCGTATGTGTTTACAAAAACTGATTATAAAACTTTGATAGAAGATCCTTCTGATAAGGAAAATGTTCAAGAAAATATTTCTGAAACATTTACCCTAGAATACTTCCTAACCTATGTTTATGAATAGGTTTTACAAAACCCAAATCAGTTGTTTCTTAAGAATCATCCATGTGATATTAGCATTGGTGATGTAAATCAACCTGTAAGGACTAGAAGTTCCTTGAGTAATGAAGTAGAACATCTAGCAATCCTTTCCCAATTAGAACCAAAAAGCACTGATGAAGCTTTAGGTGATGATGATTGGATAAAACCATGCAAGATGAGATAAATGAATTCGAAAGGAATAAAGTCTGGACCTTGGTTAAAAGACCTAAAGAATATTCTATTATTGGAGTAAAATAGGTCTTCAGAAATAAGTGTGATGAAAATAGAATCATTGTTAGAAATAAAGCTAGATTGGTTGTTAAAGTCTATAATCAACAAGAATGAATAGACTATGAAGAAACCTTTTCTCCAGTAGCTATACTTGAATCTATTCATATTCTACTTGCCTTTATGGTATTCTTCAATTTCAAAATTTTTCAAATGGATGTTAAATGTGCTTTCCTTAATGGTTATGTTCAAGAGGAAGTTTCTGTTGAACAACCTCCTGGTTTTGAAGATACAAAACATCCTGAACATGTTTAAAAACTTACCAAATCTTTGTATGGACTTAACCAATCCCCTCAAGCATGGTATGATAGACTTATAGGATTTTTGCTTCAAAATAATTATGTTAAAGGAAATTAGGATCCAACCCTTTTTATAAATAAAGATAAGAAAAAAAATTTGATTGTTCAAATATATATTGATGACATTATATTTGGTTCAACTTAGCAATTTTTAACTAATTCATTTGCGGATCTAATGAAATCTGAGTTTGAAATGAGTATGATGGGTGAGTTAGCATTTTTCCTTGGTTTTCAAATTTCTCAAAAACCAAAAAAAATCTATATATCCCAACATAATTATATTAAATATCTTCTTAAAAAGTATGGATATAAAAACACTAAAAGTATAAGTACTCCCATTTGTACCTCAAATTCACTTTATCTTGATGAAGCAGGGAAACCAGTAGATCAAACATCTTTTAGAGGTATGATAGGAAGTCTACTTTACTTGATAGCTAGTCGTCCATACTTAATGTTTTCAGTATGCTTATATACAAGATATCAATCTAATCCTAAGTAATATCATTTAAAGGCAATGAAAATAATTTTTTACTACGTAAAGGGTACCATGGATCTAAAACTCTTTTACACTTCTGGAAAATATTTTGTTTTAAAAAAAAATTGGATGCTTATTTTGGTGGATGTAGAATGGATAGGAAAAGTACATCCGGAACTTGTCATTTCATAGGAGATTAATTAGTTTCTTGGTCATGCAAAAAGCAACACTCAGTAGCACTTTCCACTACTGAAACTGAATATGTAGCAGTTGGAAGTTGTTGTTCTCAAGTTTTGTGGATGCAACACACACTCACAGACTATGGTATGAATTTTACCAAAACACAAATTTCGTGTGATAATACTAGTTCCATTTCCTTAAGAAAAAACCTTGTACATCACTCTCGTGAAAAAACACATAGATATTACGCACCACTTTCTTAGGGACCACACACAAAAAGGAGATATTATTATTCAATTTATCGAAACACAAGATCAACTTGCTGATATTTTCACAAAATCTTTACCCTCCAATATATTTGAATACATAAAACATAATTTAGGAATGATAACCTTAAGTTCATATTCCATTTTAACTTCCTGTTGAAACATATCTCCTTGAAGTAACAAACTCTTTTTCATAGGGGGAGTACATTTTCTTGTGAGTTAGAATTTTTTGTAGTCTAAAGTTTTTTCCTAGTATAAACTTTTTTCGTAATGAAGATTTTTTTTCATACTTAAAATTTTTGTAATGAATATTTTTGTACTTAATATTTTCATAATTAAGAATTTTTGTACTTAAGATTTTTGTAATGAAGATTATTGTACTTAATATTTTCGTAATGAAGATTTTTGTACTTAAAATTTTCGTAATGAAGATTTTCATACTTAAAATTTTTGTAATGAAGATTTTTATACTTAAAAATTTCGTAATAAAGATTTTCGTAGTCAATGTTTTCATAGTCAAAATTTTGGGAATCTAATGTTCTTCAAGAAAAATCTACCTCATTATGAATAATCTTCCTAGAAATCCGAAAGGTATGTTTCCTTTCTTCAGTTTTCATAATCACCTTTTATTTGTTGGTATATTTACCTATTTTTAAATTTTTCGTATTCATTTTTTTTCCTTGAATCTGAAATTTTTTCTTAATAACCTAAAAAGATCGAATTCTACCAAAATTTCCTTCCGGCTATCATCTCAACCGTCAGATATGATCAGACAGTTTTTCAACCATTGGATTGAGTACAGAAGCTGGATTGCCACATCACTTGCCTATATAAAGGACCCCCCAATAGTTCTCCCACATCGATCTCAAATATCTTTCATGCTGAAGCTCTACCCTTCTATAAAATCTTGTTCTGAACTTCTCAAATCCTTCTTACTTCTGAATGTTTTCTGAAGTTTCCTCTTAGAAAGATATGTCTACAGTCAAACCAATCTCTGAATGAGAAGGAAAGTTGAGTATTTTCATGAGAAGGAAAGACCTTCAGAAAAATTATCAATCTGAACCTCTCAAGACGAATCATCAAAGCTTACTACTCCGGGGAAGGATGAAGAGAAGGGTAAAGATGAAGTTGACTAACCATCTGAAGAAGAAAGCATCAATAGAGATTTCATACACCCATAGGATGTTGAGGTAGGATATGAGAAAAAAATAGATAGAGGAATTTAAATTATTCAGCTGTCTGATAGTGAGTATGAATCACCTGACCAAGAGGAACCCATTTTGAAGGCTAACAAAGGAAAATAGGTGGTAATTGATACACCTACCTAGGATATGGTTAAGAAGAAAAATTTTGGTGGATCTTTAAAGAGGAAATATGCTGAGATAGAAAAATAATCCTCACCAAGAAAAATTTCTGATTCGGAATCATCCTCTCTTGGACATGATTTCGTAGTTTAGTCCTTGAAGAAGCTTGTTGGAACTATTCCAATATTTCCTAGTATTGACTCAAGATTCCAAATTCTTCAACAGTCCTTAAATCAGAAATTGGATTCAGTATCAGAAGTAATGGATAAGTGTATCAATCTTGAGGCAGATTTCAAAACCTTCTTCATAAATTACGAAGCTCACTGAAGATCTTGCAAGAAGATGACTAGCTAGTCAAAGAAAACTGTGGAATACATGAGAATTATTGATGAGTTTCAAGATAATGTCAAGGAAGAATTTGACACCGAAGATGTAAAGATCAAGGATCTCAAAAACAGTTTTGAGGAGAAGCTAACTCTAGAGAAAAATTCTTGGATTCAATAAGTGAAAGATCTGAATGGGAAGTTGTATTCAGTTTCTCAAATCTTGAAAAGGGAAAGAGATCCTAGAATCGGTCTTGAGGAAAAAATTTATAAGCAAGAAGAAGTTCTAAAGGGGTAGCTGGAATCCCTTAAAGCTCAGGAAGAAATAATCAAAGCCTTGAAGAAGAAAATTGAAGATCAAGATCAGCTTCTCAAATGAGCAGAGGAAGATCACAAGGAGCTCAAGAAGATCAAAACAATATTAAATAAGTTTATTCCGAAGGAGAGGGAAAGATAATGTTGTTCAATTCCGATCTTTTGTTGTATTCTTGCCTTGTAAAAATTTTTCCAATTGTAATGAAATGTTTGGTTTGTCTTCTTTTCGTTGTTTAGTACTAATATTTTAGGTACCATTTTTTCTTTCCCATTCTCTTTAATCCTTTTTGAAAATCAAAACGGGGGAGAAAGTAATGTTAAAAAGAATAAAAAGTAAAATAAGAAATTTCCCTAAGTAAGGGGGAGTTCATCTAAGGGGGGGTTCTTACCCAAGAAGATTTCCCTTAGTGTTTCCAAATCCTAAGGGTGAGTTAGTCATATTCATAATTGCCCATGTGTTAAGGGAGATAAGTTTTTATTTACAAGTTTATAAAATTTCTAAGTCCTTATATTCTTTTTTGTAAGGATGTTTGTGCTTTCCAAAAGGGAGGAGATTGTTCAGTCAATAAGGTTTCTTTATGACTTTTCCAAGCCTTCATGATTGGGGAGATTGTTGAGTCAATAATGTTTCCTTATGACTTCTCCATTCCTTCATGTTTTGAAAATCGCAAACACCCTATCTTAAGGTAAATTTCATTTTCCCTAAGATTTCCCTTCATAAGGAAAATTTTCCTTCCCTAAGGAAAATTAACCCTTACCATGTTTTCATTATTCAAGATAAAACCTAATCCATTTTATTTATAAGTATAAAATTTGGTTTCACATCTAAAACCTCGGAATCCTATAAATACTTAGATATAGAGCATTTTATTTTCAGGATCCAAACTATGGTTCTGAATTCTCTGAATTCAGACTCCGAACTTTCTAAGTTCAGACTCTAAACTTTCTAAAGATCAATCTCCGAATTCTCTGAATTCAAACTCCAAAATTTCTAAGTTCAGACTCTAAACTTTCTAATTCCAAATTCCAAATTCTTATGAATTCAGACTCTGAAGTCTAGAGAATTCCAATTCCAAATTCCTGAGAAACAGAATCCAAATACGCTTGTATTACAGACTCTAAAGGTTAACTTACTTAGACTCCAAATACTATTTTTTCCTTACATTCCGAAAAATGGTTTTAGCTCAGAAACCATATTTTTTCTTACTCTTTTTTGAGTCATATAATGATTTCATGCATTCTATTATTTACTAACCATTGTTTCAGTGGCACGTATATAGGTCCCTCCAAGATTCATGGAAAAATATGACTGTTGGAGGAGGGAGCCGACTGTTGAAGTTGTACCTATAAATAGGAGCTCATTTGAATGGGCTCAGAACTTTTAACAACTGGAAAAATTACATGTTGTTGAAGCGTTTTCTAGAGAGAGGGTCTCTTTAAACTCTCATTGCTTCGTGTGGATGTTGTGAACAACTTGTTCAGGTGTGAACAACTTGTTCAGACTTACTTTGTGCAGATTTTGATCGTGCTGATCGTGAGCTTCCAGATTTGGAAGAAAGAGGTTCTGATTTCCTTCTAAATCGAGGGCTTGCAAGGATAGCAAGACAGATACCAATATTCGGATTGAGGTCTTACCTGGGTTTGTGTAAGACGGACTTTGTTGAAAGTATAAATCAAGATACCTTTATCCAAGGTTTTTCGATACCCTACTCTTTGGGTAAAAATATTTCTATACTTGTTTCTTGTACTGTTTCAAGTTTATTTTCCATTGTATTTTGATTGTTGATGAAAGTATAACTATCTTATACTTTCTTACTCTTGTACTCTGATTAAATAAGGTTCTATACACTTTAAGGTAGAATCATTATTTTGTAAACTTTTTTTAACTTTCTTTTCCATAACTACATTTCCGAAATCTATTTAGTTTTTAGAACTAGTTCCATTTCCGGAATCTAGTTAGTTTGTTGAACTGGTTTCATTCCCAAAACCACATTTTCGGAATCTCACTTTCATAACAACATTTTTTGAATCAAGAAGGTCTGTAGAACTTTGAGTTTTTTTTAATTTACCTTATTTAACTTTGTTAAACAATAGAAAGGTTTCTAATCAACTTTAAAAGTTCCAAAGGAATTTTTTAAAGTATACAATTAACCCCCCCCCCCCTCTTGTATTTTGAGCATCTACATCATCATTTCGATACTACAATCAGTGTCATATCGATCCTACAAGTATTTTTTGGATATATATTGAGGAGTTTTCTTTTGTACTAAAGCATGATTGTGAATGATCATTTCGGGAAACTAGTGTAAGTTTTGGTTTATGATAGTATTTCTTCCTTAATTGATCACTGGAGGTGTTTTGGCCTTTGGGGGTAAATCTTGGAAAAAGAGTACATATTGGTTTATCAATTGGGTTTG
Source organism: Viscum album (assembly GCA_963277665.1). NCBI lineage: Eukaryota > Viridiplantae > Streptophyta > Magnoliopsida > Santalales > Viscaceae > Viscum > Viscum album. The sequence continues at coordinate 1,680,504,876 of OY728161.1, read as the reverse complement.
GTTTTTATTTTAGCCTTGATGTGGCTTTTTGGGGGTGTAAATATTTATGGTGGGGTGAATTGTCACACCTGGATTTTCAATTCCATGTTTTGATTCAAATCCTCTTTTGGTTCTTAGATTTCTCTTGGCTTCCATGTTTGAAATTTTTGTGTCTCATGTGTTCTTGGTCTAGGACCTTGGTATTGGGGGTATTTTAAGATGATTGTCCCCCTCTTTTTTCAAAAGTATGGTATTAGGTTGTTGTGTTTCGGATTTGGTTTTGTGACACTCTTAGTGGTGCCACTTGTGGGGTAAGTTGTTGATGTGGTTTGTACCCATGAGTTGGATGAGTCTTGGGGTGAAAAGGTGGTTTTATTTTGGGTATTATTTTCCCCCTATATTTGGCCTATCTTTCCCCCTTATTTTCCCCCTTAGACCCCCCCCCCTAAAATTTAAAGAGAATGGTATGGTTTTGGGTGGCTAGAACAGGCCTCATGGTTTGGTCGCACAGTTTACTAAACTGTGCATCCAAACCATTCAAGGGTGTCCAGGTCATTAAAAAAAATTAATTTCCATTTTGAACCTTTTTCCATTCCATAAATAAACCAAATCCACCCCTCTTTTCCATTTCATGATCTACCTCCACGGACAGCCTCCAATCCCTCCCCCCTCCCTTGGGTCTCATTTTTAAGGGAGATTTGATGGGGGAAACCTCAAAATCATGCAATTGAGTAATTTTCTCTTTGATTTCTTCCCTTTCCTTAGGGTTTCTTTCATGCTTCCATGAGTTCTAAATTTTCAAGCAACTATATTTCGTACCTACGGTTTAACTATTGGTCTTTTTGGTGAAATCTTATGTTTTAGGGTTGGTTTTCACCCCTTGTGGTGCGTTGGTGGTGTGGTTGATGTTTCGCACCATGTTTTGAGGGTTTCGACACAAAAGGTCAGTAATTTCATGTGAAAACATTTTATAATGAGTTAAAATTATTGTTTTATTAATTTATCCTATTCTTAATCTATTTTTTGTGGTGAAAAAAACATTTTTGGTAGATATAGTAATGTATCTAGTATTAAAGTTACATTTTTGTTTGAAGTGTGTATTTTTTCAAATGTAAATCAATTTTTATATCTTGTGGTAGTTTTATAAAATGTTAAAGAGATTTATTAGTTGTTGAAAGGGGCTGAAAATTCTGGTTTTATAATTTTTTAGTGTCATGTGGGCCTAAAAAGGGTGATTTGAATGGGTGTTGTGTGTAAAACCTTGTTTTACTCATTGAAAGTGTTAATGAAAATGTGTGTTCTTCATGTGCATATTTTGTGGCATTATTTGAGGTAATTTTATTGCACTTGAGATTTTTTTAATAAATGTTTAAAGTGATGCCAATTCTACTTTGGTAGGGTATTGGTATGATTTTGTCCTTTAAATAGGGTTTTGAAATTAGTTTTTTTTGTGCAGAACATAGTTCGCCCCTTGGGGTTGTTTTGGGAAAATATTAAATGTTTTATTTGGTTAAAAAAATGTGAAAAGAGTATATATGTAATGTCTGGGTGATTGTATTCACCTAATATGTGTTTTTTAATGGTATAGTTGTTATTTGAGATGTCAGACATTTTTAGAATGTTTTATAAATTTCTGAAATGTTTTACTAAACTGTGTTGTGGGTGTGAAACATGGTTGTGGGCTGTTTCATGTGAGTTTGTTAAAAAAATGAATTTTGAAGGTGAGAAGGGTATTATGTGATATATGTGTGGGATTTTATGTGAGTTTTAATATCATGGAATGGTTTTATAAAAAATTTTAAAGTATTTTTGGAAGTGTTAAAGAAATGTGAAAAGTGTGGTGGGCTATTTATTTATGAATATGATTTCAAAATCAATTTGAATGAAAACGTATATTTTGTGAATTGTGTGTTCTACATGTGGTATTTTTGGTGAATGTGTAATGTTTAAGTGATATTTTCATGTGAAAATTATATTTCTTGTCTTGTTGAACATTTTTTATCACAAGAGGGAAACCCGGGTATCTAGGTGGGTGGATGTGTACTAGTATGCTAGTGATCCCGTGGGGTTTGGCCGCAGTTTCATGTAGCAAGATTGAAGCTTACGACAATAACTAAACTATGATGATGATGTTTTTGGGGGACCACTAGGTTATGGGTATGAACCCTACTAGTGGTTCGTGTGCACAAGAACAAATATTGTGATGGTTACTCTCACCGAGATACAAGGTACCTGAGACCCACAGTGAGCTAGTTCCTAGGGGTTATTTTTTATTTTTTGTGCTCATTGGATGATTTGTGAATACCATAGGAATATGGTATGGTTGGATGTAAAATTAATTATTTTTTTCATTATTTCTAAAAGTGTGTATTCTTTAAAATATCCCACTTGAAAACTATTTTTATTTAAAGTTTCATCTTTTAGAAATTTTAGCTACTATTTCATGTTTTGAAAACTTGTATGTGTTTCATCTCTAAATGTTTATCAGATGGAATATCTTAGTGGTTGTATCCTACTGGGCTTCATCTCACACCCTAATTACACCTTTGGGTGTAATTATACTTTCTTATTTTGTTGTTGTGGGTTTGGGTAAAACTTTTGTGCAACTGGTTCAGGTTTTAGCATCCATCGTGATGTAATGTTGTGAAGATGGATTGAGGGCGGTTCCTCTTGTCATGTGGAGGTTCTTGGGATGTCATTTTTGTTTTTTTACCTTTTTAATGGTCTTTGAACATTATTTTAAATTGAATAATTCAATTCTGAAATTTTTCAAAAGATGATTTCATTTGAAAAATCCAGGTTTTTTTTATTTGATTCGTTTATCATTTTAACTTTATAAACTCAGGTAAATCATTCCCAATTTTCATTTTATGATACCCGGGCACTTTTTCCAGCCTGTGGGGGTCGATAATTCCCTTTGTTACTTCTTATTTTCCGTGTTGGGTCTCATTTTTTATGGTGACTAGATTCGGTTCATAACAAAGGCTAAGCATGTTACATGAGTTTCAGAGGCAGCGACCTCCCAGGTTTCGAGGTGAGCCAGACCCCCATGTGGATGAGGATTCTATAGAGGTAGTCACCCATGTTCTCTACCTTATAATTATGCATGTTGACCAGATGGAATTCCTTGATTTGAGTCTCCTTCAGGGCTATGTGGGGTGATGGTGGAGCTTAGTGAGTCAGACACACAATACTATAGCTCTCTCCTGGACAGACTTCGAGTATCTCTTCAGAGAGGAGTTATTTCATTCCATGTTTTTATTGGTATACATACAAAATATTTTTCATCTTCAGTAGGGAATAATGACCATGGTGGAGTATTCAGTGAGGTTTATTGATCTTTTTCACTACTCCATAGACATGGTATAATACTGGTTCTTCAGGGCTCAGACCTTCGAGTAGGGTTTATGTCGGGACATCAGGGAATCAGTGGTATCCCTTATAATTTATACTTATGTTGGGGTACTTGAGAGGGCCATATAGGTGGAGAGTTTTCTAGAGAAGAAGACATCGGTAGTGGGAGCTAGTAGTGGGCACCAGGTGGCTAAGACCTTGGCATCAATTAGTCGACAGCAATTATAGGGACCCAAGTAGGTCGGGCACTTCAGAAGATGACCCCAGGACTTAGAGTCAATAGTGAAAGGCTCTATGGGTGGCTCAAATTATCCCAGTCACAGAAGGTGTTACACATGTAGTGGTTAGGGTCATTTGTCATGAGATTGCTAGACCCGTTGTAGAGCTGATCAGGGGCCAGTCGAGGGACTGTCAAGGCAGAGGCAGATACATTAGTAATGTGTTCCATTGGTTAGTGGATGTGGAAAGGGGGTAAGTAGGGTATTAGGAGGTGTTCAGAGGTTTGACCTATTACCACCACCACCCCCAGTTGGTTCACACTAGGCTTAGGAAGCTTTTGGATAGGGATGAGACTAGTTGCAAAAAAATTGAGTCTTATATCCCTGGTTCTCTAGGAATTATATGAGGTAAAATCGGTGTCTTTTCTACATTATCAATATTATTGATAAAAATAGGTTCTATTAATTCCTTTCTTTCCAAAAATATTTCTCGGGACTCGGTGATTCTAGTTGAACCATTGACTAAATCCTTATGCTTAGAAACTCTCATGGGGGAGATTCGATGATCACACATTGGTTCTAATAGTGTTCACTAAATTTTGGAGGTGATACTTTCAGTTAGGATATCATGGTATAAACATTGACGTCTTACAACATAATTCTTGGTATGGACTAGCTATCCACAGTTCATGCTCAGATTGACTATTTTAGGTGTAGAGTGTGGTCTGTCTGTAGTGATGGAACCAAGTTTTCCTTTTTTGGTGAAAAGGAAACACCTGAATAATAGGATGGACTCATATATAAGAGGGTACATCCAATTACTCAAAAGTTGGCTAGCCTCACCCTTAGTGTAGTGGATGATATGGGTCCTCAGTTTCCTGTAGTGGTGGCAGAGTACAAGGAAACCTTTCCTAAAGATGTTCCTAGTTTTCCTCCCTGTAAAGATATGTACTTTGAAATTGAACTTCACCCCAGGATGACTATGATATATACACCTACATATCAGATGGCTCCTGTAGAGCTTCACAAGTTAAGGGTGTAGTTTGAGGACTTGCAGAGGAAGGTCTTTGTGAGACCCAGTGTTTCACCCTAGGTAGCACTAGTTTTTTTTCAAGAAGGTAGATGAGAGCATTAGATTATGTATGGATTAGAATCACTTGAACTAGGTGACTATGAATAACAATTATCAACTACCTAGGATCAATGACCTCCTTGATCAGTTGAAGGGGGTGCGATGGTTCTCGAAGATAAACCTCAGATCAGTCTATCACCAGTTGTGAGTACGAGATGAGGATATACCAAAGATGGCCATCAGGTTTTGTTATGGTCTCTATGAGTACTTGGTGATTCCATTTGGAGTGAAAAATTCCACATAAGTGTTCATGGGACTCATGAACTAGATCTTCCATCCTTAATTAGACTGGTTCATGGTGGTGTTCATCAATAAAATCCTAGTTTACTCGGAATCCAATGAGGAGCACGCGAGACACTTGAGGATGGTCCTTGACACACTCTGAGAGTACCAACATTATGGTAAGATATATAAGTGTTAGTTATAGATTTTATAGGTCTTTTTTTTGGGAAATGTCATTTTAGAGGTTGGATTGGTATTAGAAGTAGTGAAGGTAGAGGCAGTGCTTTCTTGGGAGCTACTCAAGAGTGTTACTGGGATATGAAGTTTTCTTGGGTTGGTAGGGTAATATCAAAAGTTTTTACCTGAATTATCTAGGGTAAAAACACCCTTTACATATTTTAAATAAAATTATTATCCTTTCATGTGTATATAAAAATTCTAGAAGTTCTTTCAGGAGATGAGGCAAAGGTTGACAATCACTCCCTTCCTGAAGTTACTAGAGGAAGGCATTGAGTAAATGGTGTTTTGTGATGCATCAGGGACCGGGCTTGGTTGTTTCCTAATGTAGTGGAAATCATTGATTTCCAATTTTTTGATCTAGTTGAGACCGCTTGAAAATAACTATGTGACCCATGATCTTGAGCTAGTAGCAGTAGTCTTTGAATTGAAAATGTGGAGACACTACCTAATGGGTGAGTAGTTTATCTTCTACAAAAATCACAGGAGTCTCAATTATATCTTCACTTAGAATCATATGAACTTCAGAAAGAGGCGATGTCTAGAATTCCTCTTGGACTATGAATTTGAGATTTCCTACACTCCTAGGAAGGTGAAATTTGTGGCAGATTCTCTCAGCAGAAGATCAAGCTTGCAGTTGCTGAATGAGGTGTTGAAGTAGTTGTCCTCATTGAAAATATCCTTTATAGATGGAGAAGGAATAGATTACCTCTAGTCAATGGTCTTCACCCCTCCACTCTTACAGAAATCTTGGGAGACATAGATTGGGAAAACCAACTGTGAGACCCTATGTTATCTACTGTACACATAGAATGCTCTTGATAGATATTATGAAGTTGGGGAGCACGTCATTCTTTTCATACGGTTAATAGTTATACCAGTGGAATTGAGTGAGGAGGTTCTGAATGAGGTCCATACATCCTCTTTGGCGGTATATCCAAGTTTAGAAAATATGTACCAATACCTCTGATGTTAGTTTTGGTGGCTAGGGATGAAGAAGAAAGTTGCAGAGATTATCTCTCGCTGCCTCACTTGTCAGTAAGTAAATGATGAGAACTAGGTTCCAATGGGTTTAGTTCAACCCCTTGAGGTGCCAAAATGGATGTGGGATGGAATATCTATGGATATCATGGCATTTTTACCACATATGTCTAGAGGACACGATTCCATATGAGTGATCATTGACCAACTTACCAAGTCGGCCTACTTCCTGGCTATCCGAATGAAAAGTTCATAGAGAGCTTGGGATGCCTCTACAGATAGTAGATAGATAAACTCCATGTATTACCATCAATAATAGTTTTAGATCATGATTCTCTCTTTACATCCTGGTCATGGAAGGGATTTCATGTAGTGTTTGGGTCCCAGTTATGCTTGAGCATAGTATCTCACCCATAGACGGATGACCAGATTGAGCAGACCATTCATATTATGGAGAAAATGTTGTGGGTGTGCATGTTAGATTTTGGTCATATTTGGGAGGATCACCTACTACTAGTGGAGTTTTCATACAAAAATATTTATCACTCCTATATTATTATGGCACCATTAGAGACCTTGTACAGGCGACCCTATAGGACACCACTTTGTTGGACTGACACCAAACATTCAGTACTCATGGGCTTAGAGTTGGTGTGAGCTACTATGGAGAAGGTACAGATTTTCCAGGAGTGTATGAAGACTGAAAAAATCCATTATAAGTCTTATGATGATATAAGATGGAGGCCTTTAGAGTTCGAGGAAGGAGACCATATTTTCCTTGGGGTTTCACCATGATAGGGATTACAGATATTTGGTCAGGGTGGCATGCTATCTTTGAGGTTCATTATCCCTTTCCAAATACTATGTAGGGTCATTGAGGTGGAATACCTTTAATCTCTACCAATATAGTTAGATTGAGTACATAACTTCTTCCATATGTCATAGTTGAGGAGATATGTGCAAGACTCATCGCATGCCATCAATTGGAGAGAGATAGACATCAAAGATGGGGTGAATTTTGCTGATTAATCAGTGGAGATTTAGGATTTGGAGGACAGGATCCTTTGGGGGTGGTCAATTATTTTGGTTCATGTATGGTGGAAGCATAAGAATCTCTAGGAGAGGACATGGTAGTGGGAGGCTCAAATTCATGATCAATACCCTCACTTGTTTGAGTATCCCTTGTTTTGGATTTCGAGGTTTTAAATCCCTAATGTAGGAAGAATTTAGCATCTCTTATTTTCCAATTTATTATTTTTAGAAATTTTATGGATTGATTTTGATACTAGGAACTGATATGGTGTGTGATTTCGAGGCTCAATGTGCCCAGAACAATTGTTTGAAAAATATTAAACTTTTAATAGTAAACACGTGCAGTTTTCCTAAAAAAGTGAAATAACTCTTAAACAGTTTCCTGGATTAGAAATATGAGGGATCTATTGATCTCATATAAGTTTCTTTACCCTAGGAAGGACATAACTTTTTTAGCATGGGTCATCTATATAAAAAGTCATGGAGGGAAAAACTGTAAATCAAAAATTTTTATAACACAATGACTTTTCTTTTTTATTAATCCTTTGTCAAGAATTAAAGGTTATCACAATAACCCTAGAATTCTTATGAGACATGGAGAAATAACTCTCTCAAAAAAATGGGGAATTATTTTGAATTGATGATCAATGTGAAACTGATTCAAAGGAACCTTTCCAACAATGACGACATAACGATCGTCCTTCATTAGTGACTGATCTAAGTCGAGGTAGGGAGGTTTTTTCATTGTGATTTTCCCCATTCTTGATTTCCATGAAAAAATAGGGTTAATATAAAAATATATTGGTCCATATTTAAATTTTTGTTGTGGGATGGGATATTAACTATGGGATTATCGGGTGATTTCTTTTAATTCATTTTTGTTTATCCTTCTAATAGAAATTAATTGAGAACGACATGAATAAAGGTTGAGGTTCATTCCTCAGGGTGTAATTTTTAATTTCATTTACCATTTTCTTCATGTTCATCACCATTGGATCCTCTAGGATATATTTTGACTTTTCAGGTGGCCCTGAACATGATCAGACCCCCAAATTCAAGGCCAATCGACAGCGCCGACCAGATCAGTGTAGATCGGGACTTAAGGAACCCATATTTTCAGTCATTGTGAATTTGGGAATTGAAATTTATTCGGTGGTCCATAGAATAGACCATCAATGTAGTCCTGTCATAGGATTCTAGTGAGGCGAGGTGGCAGTGTCAGCATCCCGGGGCAGAAACGATTGGTGGTGGTGGTGGTGGTGTGGGTCGTGTGTGATGTGTCGGAGTAGGCTGTGGGATGTGTTGGAGTGGAACAATGGGATGCATAGGTGACAGAGTCGAGGATGCAGAGGTGGCATGATGTGGGGCCACAGGATGCAGCAGATTCATGGGACACTAAGGAGGCGACAGTTCCAAGGGATGTGGTTGGCAACCATGTGGACCATGCCAGGTGGCCCGCACTATAGCGGGCTGGGCCAAATGAACAGGCAAGGCTCATCATGACAAGTTGGGCCCAGCGGGTCAGTTTGAACATGAATTGAACCTGGGGAAATTGCACAGTCGATTGTTAGGAAGATTGACCATGATGATCGACCACCATGATCGGTTCATAGGCCCAGTAACCCCCCTTTTTCTGAAACTTCAAACTGCTCTAACATTAAGATGGTACATATGTTTGATAATCCATCTGTTGTGTTAGGATAATGAAATTAATATGGTGCTTTTGAAATAATGTGGTGAGTTTTTAGTTTAGACCAGTATAGGTTTAGATCACTCCCTTGATCCTTTCCTTGAGGGTTCTGTACAAAATTACATCCAAATTACTGGATTATAGTCCCCTCTAGAGGTCGAGTCCCATATAGAGTTATGTTATTCCTATGTGGGACTGGATCGAGATCCTATATGACCCTAAGTGGAGTTTTGTGGGAATCAATGTAACCTCTGAGATCAGTGTGTTGGTCCTCCTTCTAGAAAGCCACATCAGTAGCATTAGTGGTATTCTCTATTTAGGATCCCCTGTGTTGTGAATTGATTCAGATTGGGTTAGTGTCATTCCCATGGGTTTTGGGTATTCTCCCATATATATGTATCATAATATTTCATAACCTATACATTCCCATTTAAGTAGGTCCTAGTTGATATAGCCTCTTCATGAGTGTCTCTCATGGCTCGAGGAGTGAGTTATCCTAGAACGAGCCTGCTTCTAGTATAAACTTATGGCTAGTAATTGGTTATGACTTACCTCTATAATTTGTTTCTTGGATTGAGTATATTTGGATATTCTTTCTACACGTGTTGTATTCATATACCTGTGTGGAGATGACTATATTTTTTTGTGGTATCTATTTTTTGTTATTTCTTTTGTGGTTTCAGGGTGTCCTACTGGGTATTGTTATACTCACCCCATTATGGGATTTTCCTACACGTGTCATGTCTTATGAATATGATTGACCCTTTGATGGAGTCTTAGGTAAACCAAGACTAGATGGTTCTTTATGAGGCAAGACATATGAGGTTTGTTCCTAGGATATAGACAGTAGTCCCAGTACCACTTTTATTACATGTTAGACTTGTGGTTATACTCTTTTTGGTGGGATTTTTTTGGCCCTGTTTACTTTCTAGTACTTTCACTATTTTACTCTAGTTATGGGATATAGTGGTTTTCATGCATTTTTTACTAAGTTTTTTTACATTTCAGAATTTTTGGATTGAAGATGTGTGTTTTCATAGAGGTACTTTAGGCTAATGCTTCCCATTTGTGGGATATTCCTACTTGGTTCTAGTCACTAGCCCCTAGCCTATTGGATGAGGGATTGGGATAGTCACAGAATGGGCCCCTCTGGGATGGGTCATAAAAATGAAAAATAGAAGAAAAAAATTATTTAGTAAGCATTAAAAACATTGATTCCTTTCTCATATTTGGTAAGAAATCCAAAAGAATATCATTGAAAAAATAAAAAAAATATTACATTTAAAACATTGAAAATTATTTAAAAATATAGTTTTTAATGAATTTAAATAATTATTTTATGATATAAAAAATTGATAATATTTTAAATAACATAGACTTTAAAGAAACAATTCATTGACTAAAGGGGAAATAAAATCGAATTTTCATAAAAAAATTCCTATACATTTTAAGATAAGAAGAAATAAAAAAATTAGATGAAAAAATAAAATCTCTATAAATAAGAATTATTAATGAAAAATGAAAAAATTTAAGGATAATGGATCATTATATTGTTTCTAAAAAATTTAAATATAAATAATGGGGATTAAAAATGTGATTGTGAAATAAATTTTTTATTATTTTGGTAACCATTGAATAAAAACATCTTAAAAGAGAAAAAATGAATAAAAAACACTAAATACCTTAAATAAATTTTAATTCATAGAATAAAATATAAAAGGGGTAGTATATAGACCATGTAATATATATTAGATACATAATCTAAAACATGCCTCATTGAAGTAGAAATGAGATGAAATTACAGTTACCATAAGTCCAAACTTCTTCGTATACACTCTTAAAAAATATATAAAAATTTATATATATTATAAATCTAAAAAACTATATTCATAGTTATCATATGATATATGATTCACTTATATAATACTATCACTTAATTATTAACAATTCTTTTTTAATATTATCATCCCGGGTGTTATCAATTCTGTTTATCAAGAATGTTTTGGTACAGCTATTAACGTCCTTAAACATTGGTCATGGTTTCAACATCCACATAATATTTATCATGTAATAATTATTGTATTTATTCATTATATAAGCTTTTATAACCATCCATTTATTTTTTTGATGAATAATTAATTTCATAATTGTGTAGAGATAGAAGCCTATACGTACGCACAAGTGATGTTTCCAATTCTTAATGGATGGAGTAAAATAAAGGTAAATAATAATTCACCATTATACAATAATTATTAAATAATATATACCATATATATTCATTAAATTAATCCCTATAACCTCTTATGTAACACAGAAATGAAAAATGAATCACATCACTTAATTGAAGTGGTAATAAACATGTACGCACAAGAAACATTATCGTTTTCTAATGGAATTTAAGGTAAAAATATATAAAATATATTATATTTCCATAATAATAATTATTTCATTAATATAAATTATAAAAATTAAATCCATCATAGTTTTAACATCCCAGGTAAATAAAGAATATAAAATTTTCATATTTATTAATATTTTTGAATTAAATATTAATTTTACATTAAAGTGAATGCTATGTTCAATGGTGTACTTGACATGCAAGAATGGGTTTCCCGGAAATCTTATGTTTCCCACGAGGCTGAGTCATACTGAGAAAAATAATAATAATATAATATTATTATTTTAAATGGTAGTTAACGCTTAGCCATTATATTGGTGGGAATGAACATAACTAACCATATTATGATTAAACGTATTTGTTAAATGTTTTTACATTTATCCAACAAAATTTAGAGGCTTCAAATGAGAATGAATCTAATTTTAAGCATAAATACTCTAATATTTTTAAAAGGTAGTTCTACTGCCTTTTGACGGTGAACCCTTTTTAAATATACTTTTTCACTTTTATATAATCTATTTTACAAAATAAACTTCTTATTAATAAGTGGGACATCAAAATTTACTTTGGGTAAATTTTTTGTATTTTCTGATAAAGTTCATTTTTCAACGTATAGTGAAAAATACTGCATTTTATGTCAAAACTATCTTTTCATCTGATTTATTTATACAGTTAGATTATCCTATTAATTTGTTTTAAATTTTAATTAGATTCTATTTTTATAATTTAATCCAATTTGGTCATTGTAAGTAATTTCACTTTGAAATTTAACATAAACACACGTCAATCTTTTGGTAGTTTTTACTTCTTAAAAACACGCTTTTTGGTTTTGACAACAGGAATTGATTTTAAATTAATTTTTGAAAATTCTTCATTTTTAATTTTTAAAAATGGATTCCAAATTTATAATTAGGAGGTCCAAATTCTGTAAATAGGTAACTTTTATTTTTAGACATTATGAATAGTAACATCATTAAATATTTTCTTTACCATGGTTAAAGGGTAAATCTGGTAAATAAGGGTAAAAATAATATTATAATAATATTAAATTACCCTAAAACATGTCCTAATCCTATTAGATGATATAGTTTTGACCATGGGAATCCTTGGGTCTATTTTAGAACCTCATGGAGCCACTTGTGTTTGAAAATGACATTTAAATACTTTTATTTTAAAGTTAATGAAAATATAACATGAACATATATCTTTTACTAAAACAATTTTTATATGCAGTTATATAAGTGATATCTTAGACTATAAATAGTAATTAAAAATATAAAAATATTTCCTATATAATGGTATTTTATTAATAATTTTTAGACATCAAATAAATAAATTTATTTATGAAATAATGATGATGTAGTGATTACCTTATTGATAAATGTTTTAAATAAATGAGACTACAAAATTTAAAATAAATTTATTTTCAAACTTTTTATGCCATCCACGAATTTTGTGGATGATTATGACTTGTTATATTTTAATTAATGAAGTTTTTTAGAATTAATCAAGTTGTTATGGATTTTTTAAAAATTCATGATATGAATAGTATAAAAATTGACATAAATGGGTTTTTAAATCAATTAATATTTAATTAAATGATATAATAGTCCAAAAAATATGGGATTCATCCAAATGACATATATTATTATAAAAATGTTATTAATGATCCATTTTTGGATCTTCGGGAATTTTATAGTAACTATTGTAACCATATATTATGAATATACAAGAAGACATGGTAAAAGTTAAATAAGTTTACTATGGGTTAAAGCTAAAAGATAAGGTTAATTTTGTGACCTAAAATTTTCTAAAACCCATTGTCTGAGAAGATTTCAACCCATACTCATCTGATATTTTAAATATATCACTTTTGGGTTATTATAATTTGAAAAGAAATTAATAATAAAATAATACTTTCAAACTTTTCTAAAGTGCCCCTCCTCCCTCTTATAAAAAGACATTGCCTATAACCCTTACTCACAACTCTCAAGCCCCCTTTTCTCATTAAAATTTTGCCCAAATAAACTCCCAACATTCCTCCCTTCCTCCAACAATCCTTCCCCTAGGTAGAAGGAAATTCAAGAGAGCCCTTTGGCTCAAATCAAAAGAAGCTACCTGATTTGAGGTTGCATCTTCTCTCAAGTTCCTTTCCATTATTTTTCCTTATCCACTCTTTATGCTCTTATTATCTTTTTTTTATATAACAACACTGGTATCCTCAATATACAGATGGCGAACTACTTCATCATGAAATGGTGATTTTTCAATCTTCTCCTACCACCTATTATGGTGGCCATTATGGTGGCCATTATGATGGCACTGTAATTATATATGATATTTTTTATATTTATTTTATCTCTATGATACTGTAATTCATATTTAGAATGAACCTTTATTCTTTTCATGTTGTATAAATACGATAATTTCATTTGCGAAAGTGCGGACTACCACCCCCTCAAAGTGATATGAATCATTCATGCTATACATGGAATATATAAAGTATGTAATTAATGAACTTATATAACATATATAACATGTATATTATACTGAAATTATAATATACCTGCGTATCATTAAGTTTTCATTCCTTTAAATATGAAAAAATAAATGAAATTATTGTTCATGTGTACGTACGACTTACCGTCTCCATGAATGGTGCATTTCATTTATTATATCCAAATGGTATGGACTATTATAAATACATAAATACTGGATATATATGTTATATATGATATCTAAATCATTAATATCATTCTATAGATAATGGAATTTTGACCACATGGAAAATTTATAATTATAACAAGTTTGTTTTTTACTCAAGTTCCGAACATCGACAAAATTTCTGATATAAACCCAAATAATTAACTAATTGTTTTATCAAGATAATAAGTGATATAAAATGAATAATGAAAATGAAAATAGTTCTAAATAAATTATAAATTAACTTAATTTTATTATTCAATAGATTAACTAATGAATGAGTCAAGTTGAACACGAGTTAAGGGACTTTGTCTTAATCTTCTTTCTTTGAGGCATATTTTGATTTATACATGAATTTATTTTATATAGTGTATAAACCCCTTTAAGTTTTAATTTCATTCAAAGGGAATATTTTTATATTTAGTATTTTACTAAACTACAAAGAGAATGTTTCTTTTTAACGTACGCGGTGACAATGACCTTTTTTCCACCACAAGCATTATTTGATATTTGGCTTCCTTATCAATCTGTGATGTTTTTAAATAAAAAATAAATATCATATACCATTTTTAAATATTTTGGTATTTAAAATGGTTTTGAAAGTTGATTTAATATTTCAATATATTGAAATTATTTTTTGTGAATGCAAATGAAATTTTTATGATTGAAATGTTGATATTTGAAATCTTTTATGTGTGATGATTATATAATGGTACTTGAAAATTTGATAGGTTATTACATGATAAACCAAACGATGAGTGGTTCCGTGATAAACTAAGTATTAGTGGTTATGTTATAACCTCCAATGCATTGGGTATGGAAGTCGGACATATGGTTATTCCATTGGTAAGAATGATTTGTGGAAGTCGACCATATGGTTATTCCATTTAAGTATGATTATGTCACACGTTTACTTTTTATATGTTATTTGTTCTTTATATGGGTTTTATGGTAATCATTTGGTTATAAAAGGGTAAGAAACGAGCATTTATTAAATGAAGAGTATTTACTACTTCATAAAGGTGAAAAGTAATACTTATGATAAAGTATTCATGGTTTACATGTTGTTTTGAAAAACTAACAAATTTCCTTCTTTGTATTTCCCTTACTAAGATTTTTATGCTCATCCCAAGTTTTTAAAATGTTTTTCACAGGACATAAAGTGGAATAGGGTCAAGTATGGGATTAATGAAAAGTAATGTTGTTTAAAATATGTAACTAAACATGTTTTTTTCTTTTAAGAGTTTTATTTTATAAAAAAATGGATATTGAGTAAAAGTGTCTACGTGTAATATTCAAGTTGTTATGTATAAGTTATGACCTAATTATATAAACCTCTAAACCTAAAATTATTCTCAATGTGAATTATTAACTTAATTTAAGATTATGTAATGTTTAATGCTGGGGCCTTATTGTTGGTATCAGAGTTCGGTTTAGATAACTTTATGAGTTATAATTTTGTTAATAGAATATCCATAAATGATTTTTACATTATGGTCAAATTGAAATGATATAGTATTTGAAGATTACCATGTTTCTTTGTCTAAGATATGATGGTTCAAAATGGTTTTCCATAGAGGAAACAGGGTAATAGTGTTGGGAAGGCATACAGAGGATAATAGCCTTCTAAATCAGCATCCTAAGATGGTTGGAATTGGAACTGAATAGTTTTTTGTAGTAATGGTGTAGTTTACTCAGGGTAGAAATGGTGGTGGAAAACATGCATGATATAAACTAGATAAATCCCATAGGAACATTTCTATAGTGTATAATTTCATGAGGAAACATCCCCCATAATTCAAAGGATCATCTGGACCTATTTAGTATGAAGGGTGGATCAAAGAACTAGAAAATATTTTTAGTGTCATGGGGTTTAAATAAAATCAAAAGGTTAGTCTTGATGTTAATTGTTTCAAAGGAGGAGAAGATATGTGGTGGTTGAGGGTTAAAAATATCAGGGACAATGAGGATATTGATGCTCTTGGTTGGGATGAATTCAATGGTATATTTCTTAAGAAATATTTTCCTAAGGAGGTTCAACTTAGTATGGAAACAAATTATTGGAATTGAGGCAGGATGATGAATCAGTGGCTGCTTATGAAGAAAATTTCACTCGACTGGCAAGGTATACTCCAAATTTCATCTGAGATATTAATAGTAAGATAAATAGATTTTACTCAAGACTGAAGCCATGATATCGAAGATCATTAGACTCTTGTGAATTAAAAATATATGGGAAACTTGTTAGATATGTTGATAAGGTAGAAATGGAGTTTTCTAATGATTTGGTGTTCTATGAGAGCAAGAAAAATAATAGGTCTAGTTGGTAGTCAAAGGTAAAGTATTCATCAAAGAAACCTGGAGGTAAAAAAATTAAATTTCTATCTTGTGAGAATTGTGGTACAAAACATCCTGGAGAATGTCTCTCAATATCTAGAAAGTGCATCTAGTGTGGTAAGACTGGTCATATTTCTCGTAACTATAATGAAGTTGATCAAGTAGGAAATAAAAATCTAGCGGTAAGATGTTTTAGTTTCAATGAGTTTTGGAATTATGCCAATATGTGTCCAAAGTTGATTACCCAGGGTGGAAACCAGACAGATCAAAATTAGAAGGGTGGGGAAAAATATTTTTCTACTACTATAGTTGATGTGGGACCATCAAATAAAGTGGTATCAGGTACTTTATTTGTTTTTTTCAGATTATTCCAATGTAATGTTTGATTCAGGGTCGAAACATTCTTTTATTTCTATGAAATATTTTGGTAAATTTGGAATTCCACCTCAAGAAATGAATCCAGAACTTATGGTAAAAACAATTGGGGGAAAATTTTGTGGAAAAAAGAAACTATAAGAATCTTCCTAACCTTATTTATGGAAAGAATTTACTTACAAACCTTGTTGTATTTCCTCTAGTGTAGTTTGATTTTATTTTGGGAATACATTGGATTTCTATTTACCATGAAAGGATTGACTATAGAGATAAAGAAGTTTCCTTTTAGAAAGACTTTCAGTTTGTATACAAGAATGAAACCTTATCTCTAATAACATATCAAGAAGCTAAGAAACTAGTGAAATATAGAAATGAATATTACCTTTCACTTATTGTATAAAATAAATTAACTATTCGGATTAATGATGTGCCAGTATTAAATGAGTATCTTGATGTTTTTCCTGATGAGTTTCATGGCAGTATACCTTATCAGAAAGTTTAATTTACCATTGACTTAGTTTCTGATGCTAATCCAATTTCAAAACCCCCATATCAAATGGATCAAATTGAACTTTTAGAGTTAAAGAAATAATTTTAGGATTTATTAGATGAAGGTTTCACTCGACCTAGCACATCACAGTGGGGTGCTCCTATATTGTTTGTTAAAAAGAAATATTGTTCAATGAGACTTTAAATTGATTATAGATAATTGAATAATATAACTATTAAGAACAATTATCCTTTGCCTCATATTGATTATTTTTTTTATTATCTCTAGGGATCTTAGTATTTTTTGAATATTGAATTGAGGTCAGGGTACCATCAGTTGAAAATAATGGAAGCATACCTTTTGGAGACCGCGTTTCGTAATAGATATGGCCATTATGAATTTTGAGTTATGCCTTTTGGTTTAAAAAATACACTTGTTATATTCATGGATCTTATGAATAGAATTTTCCATGAGATCTTGAATAAGTTTTTGGTTGTGTTTATTGATGACATTTTGGTATATTACAAAAGTAAAGAGGAACATCAAAGTCATTTAAGGGTTATCTTAAAAACACTAAAACAAAATAAATTATATGGGAAATTCAGAAAGTGTGGGTTTTGGTTACAACAAATTTCATTCCTTGGTCACATTGTTTCAAAAAATGGAATAACTATTGATCCTACAAAAACAAAAGTTGTTTTATAATGGCCAATAACCAAAAATATAATCGTGATTCATAGTTTTCTTGGTTTAGAAGTTTGTTACATAATGTTTGTTGATAATTTTCCATAGTTATCTAGAACACTAACTATGTTAACTCGAAAAGGTGTTAAGTTCATCTAGACAAAATAATGTAATGATTTTTTTCAATAATTGAAAATAATATTGGTGAATGCTCCAGTTTTGGCATTACCTTCTAGAGATGGTGAATTTGTTATCTAAAGTGATGCTTTATTGAAAGGACTTGGTTGTTTCCTAATGTAGAATTATCAAGTAATTTCTTATGTTTCACATCAATTGAAACCTCATGAGTTAAATTATCCTACACATGATTTGGAATTAGATGTTGTTGTTTTTTCTTTAAAATTTTGGAGGCATCATCTGTAAGGAGTAAAATGTGAAATATATATAGACCAAAAAAGTTTGAATTATATATTCACTCAGAGATGACTATAATTAATCAAGGATTATGATTAAATGATTAATTACCATCTAGGAAAAGAAAATAAAGTGGCTAATGCTTTGAGTTGAAAAGGTAATGCTACATTAACCATGTTACGTTTAGAACAAGATACTTTGATTAATGATTTGATGAACTTTGGCATAGAATTTGTTGGTGCAGGAAATTTCTCTACTTTCTTTCAAGTGTTAGTGAAATCACATCTCTCATACAGAATTAAGAAAGTGCAGAAGTAAGACAGTGAGTTGTAGAAAAAAGTAGAGTTGGTTCAGAAGGGTAAGTTTCCTGAATTTAACAAAGATAATGATTGTATTTTGATATTTGGAAAGAGACTATGTGTGACTTGTGATTCAAAGTTGAAGAAAGAGTTGTTATGTAAAGCTCATAGTTCTCCATTTTCGGTTCATCCTGGCAGTACTAAGATGTACAGATATCGTTGAGAGTATTACTGGTGGGATGGAATGAAAATAGATATTGCTGACTTTACTGTGAAGTGTTTGACTTATCAACTGGTTAAAGTAGAGTGGTAGTTATCAAAAGAGATGCTTAAGACTTTACCGGTGCTAGAGTGAAAATGTGAAAATATATCCATGGACTTCATTGTGATATTACCAAAGACATATCAAGGTAATAATGCAATTTGGGTTATTGTTGATCGATTGAATAAATCTACTCATTTCCTTCCTATTCGAGATAATTTATCTCTAGATCAACTTTCACAGTTGTATGTTAATGGGATAGTTAGGTTTCATGGAGTTCTCCTCCCCATTGTATCTGATCGTGATCCCAGGTTTACTTCTAACTTTTCAAAAGGCCTTCAGAATCCATTGGGTACTGAATTAAATTTTAGTACAGATTTTTATCCTCAATCATATGGGTAGTCAGAACAAACAATTTAGACATTGTAAGATATGCTACATTCTTTCTTAATAGATTACTATGTAATCTGGGACCAACATCTTTCTTTGGTTGAGTTTTCTTATAATAAAAGTTTTCATTCTAGTATACAAATGGCTCCATTTGAGGCATTATATGGGAAGCGATGTTGAACTCTAGCTTTTGGGGATGAAGTAGGTGAAAGGAAACTGATGGGACTAGAATTGGTAGAATAGATGGCAAAGAATGTTTAGTTGATACAAAAACATATGAGGACAGTTCATAGTAGGCAGGAAAGTTATGCAGATAACTAAAGGAAGGATCTTTCTTTTGAGGTAGGTGATCATGTATTTCACAAAGTTTCTCTATGTAAAAGTGTGATGTATTTTGGTAAGAAGGTGAAGCTGAGTCTGAGGTTCATTGGACCCTATGAAATCTTAGAGAAAGTTAGATCAGTTTCTAACAGAGTGGATTTACCTCTAAGTTTATCCCAGGTACACAATTTTTTTCATGTTTCAATATTGATAAATTTTATGCCGGATCCATCTCATATTTGGAGTCCAAATATAGTTCAGTTTGAAGAGAATATTTATTATGAGGAACAACTAGTCTAAATTCTTGACTGAAGAGAGAAAGTGTTACGAAATAAGGTAATTCATCTAGTAAAGGTTTTGTGGAAATACCATACGGTTGAAAAGGAAACATGGGAATCTAAAAATTCTATGAGGTATAAATACCCCCACTTATTTCATAAGTGAATAAAATTTCAAGGACACAATTTCCAAAATGGAGGAATGATGTAACATCTCAATTAAATAAAGAATATTATATTTTAATATTTATTAATATTTGTGAATTAAATATTAATTTTACTTTAAAGGGGATTCTATGTTCGATGGCATACTCAACATGAAACAATGGGTTTCTATGAAATCTTATTCTGCACACAAGGCTGAGTCATACTAATAAAAATAATAATAATATAATATTATTATTTTAAATGGTAGTTAACGCCTAGTCGTTGTATTGGTGGGAATGAACAGAACTAATCATATTATGGATAAAAATGTTTTTTAAATTTTTTATCCTTTATCCAATAAAATTTTGAGGCTTAAAATGAGAATGAATCCAATTTTAAGCATAAATACTCTAATATTTTTAAAATTTATTTTTACCACATTTTGATGGAAAATCATTTTTAAAACTATTTTTTGCTACTTTTATATGTTCCATTTGAAAAAATAAACTTTTTATTTATAATTGGGACATCAAAATTTACTTTGGGTAAATTTTTTATATTTTTCTAATAAAGTTCATTTTTCAATGTATAGTGAAAAATACTGCATTTTAAGTCAAAATTGTCTTTTCATATGATTTATTAATATGGTTATATTTTCCTTTTAATGGGTTTTAAAGTGTAATTATATTATATTTTTATTATTTAATCCAATTTTGGTCATTGGAAGTAATTTCACTTTGAAATTTGACATAAACACAGGTTAATTTTTTGGTATTTTTTACTTCTTAAAAACACGCTTTTTGGTTTTGACAATGGGAATTAATTTTAAATTAATTTTTGAAAATTTTGTACTTCAAATTTAGAAAAATTTATTACATATTTGGAATTAGAAGTTACAATTTTTATAAATAGTTAACTTTTATTTTTAAACATTATGAATAGTAACTTTAGTAAATATTTTATTCACCATAGTTAAATGGTAAATCTAGTATATAAGAAGAAAATAATATTATAATAATGTTAAATTACCCTAAAAAATGTTCTAACCCTATTTTATGAGATATTTCCGACCATGGTAATCCTTGGGTCAATTTTAGGACCCCATGGAGCCACTTGTGTGTGAAAATGACATTTAATTACTTTTAATTTAAAGATAAGGAAAGTATAACATAAACATATATCTTTTACTAAAAACAAATTTATATGGGGCTATATAAGTTATATCTTAGAATATAAATAGTAATTAGAAATATAAAAATATCTACATCGTGTTATTTTATTTATTATTTTTAGACATTAAATAAATAAATTTATTTATTACACAATTATGATCTTGTGATTACCTTATTAATGAATGTTTTAAATAAATGAGATTACAAAAAATTAAAATAAATTTATTTTGAAACTTTTTATTCCATAAAATAATTTTATATATTATTATGACTTTTATCTTTGAATTAATGAATTTTTCTTGAATGAATAAAGTTTTTATGGATTTTTTAAAAAGTCATGATATGAATAGTATAAAAATTAACATAAATGAGTTTTTATATCAATTAATATTTTATTAAATGATATAATTATCCAAAAAATGTAATATTATGCCAAATGACATATATTATTTTAAAAATTTCATTAATGATCCATTTTTTGGTCTCTTTTTATTTTATAGTAACAATGGTAACCATATATTATGAATATACAAGAAGACATGGTAAAAGTTAAATAAGTTTACTAAGGGTTAAAGCTAAAAGATAAGGTTGATTTTGTGACCTAAACATATCAAAAACCATTGGATGAGAGGCTTTCTACCCATACTCATCTTATATTTTAAATATATAACTTTTGTGTTATTGCAATTCAAAAATCAATTAATAATAAAATACTAATTTCAAACTTTCCTAAAGTGCCCCTCCTCCCTCTTATTAAAGGACACTACCTCTAACCCTTAATCACACCTATCAAGCCCCATTTTATCTTAAAAACACTACTCAAATGCACTACCAACATTTCTCTCTTCCTCCAATAATCCTTCCCCTAGGAAAAATTCAATTCAAGAGATCCCTTTGGCTCAAATCCAAAGAAGTTACCCGATTTGAGGTAACGTCTTCTCTCAAGTTCATTTCCGTTATTTTTCCATATCCAATCCTTATTCTCTTATTATTATTTTTTTATATAAAAACACAATTATATTCAATATTCTAGGTTTTTTATATAAAAATTATTCAAACTACACTTACACACACCTTCGTCTAATGGGTATAGAACATACTGTTTCTGTGGACGGTGAATTACTGCCTCACGAAACGATGATTGTTCAATCATCTCCTACCATCTCTTATGGTGGACATTATGATGTAAATATAAATATATATGATATATAATATATTTATTTTATCTCTATGATACTTTAATTCTAATTTAGAACATATTTTTATTCTTTTTATATTGTATAAATACGATAATTTCATTTAAGGAAGTGTGGACCACCACCCTCTCAAAGTGATATGAATCGTTCATGCTATACATGGAATGTATAAAGAATGTAATTAATGAACTTATGTAACATATATAGCATATATATTTTAATTTAATTATAATATACCTATTTATAATTTATTTTTCATTCCTTTAAATATGAAAAATAAATGAAAGTAGGGTTTATGTGTACGTACGACTTACAGTCTCCATGAATGGTGCATTTTATTTCTTATATCCAAATGCTATGGACTATTATAAATACACATATACTATATTTATATGACATTTAAGATATCTAAATAATTAATATTATTCTGGAGATAATTTACTTTTGACCACATGGACAATTTATAATTATAACAAGTTTATTTTTTACTCAAGTTCTGAACATCGAAAAAATGTCCGATATGAACTCAAATAACTAACTAATTCTTATAGCAAGGTAATAAGTGATATAAAAGGAATAATAAACTTTAAAAAATTTCTAAAGAAATTTTAAATTAACTTAAGTTTATTATTTAGGAAATTAAAGAACGAATGAGTCAAGTCCGACACGAGGTAAGGGACTTTGTCTCAATCTCCTTTATTTGAGGAATATTTTGATTTATAAATGAATTTCTTTTATATAGTGTTTGAACCCCTTTGACTTTAAATTTAATTAAAAGGGAATATTTTTATATGTTTAATTTTACTAAATGACAAAGGGAATTTTTCTTTTTGATGTATGTGGCAACAACTACCTTTTCACCGCCGCGAGCATTATTTGATATTTAGATTCCTTAACAAGTCATGATGTTTTTAAATGGAAAATAAATACCATATACCCTTTTTACATATTTTGGTATTGAAAATGGTTTTAAAATAGGATTAAATATTTCAATATCTTTAAATTATTTCTTTTGATTTCAAATGAAATTTTTATGATTGAAATGTTGATATTTGAAATCTTTTATGTGTGATGATTATATATTGGTACATGGATATTTGATGGTTGGTTGCATAATAAACCAAATGACGGGTGGTTCTGTGATAAACCAAGGAAAGGTGGTTACATTATAACCTCCAATTCATTAGTTATTAAAGTCGATCATATGGCTATTCCATTTGTAAGAATTATTTGTGGAAGTTGACTATATGGTTATTCCATTTAAGTATGATTGTGTCCCAAGATTACCTTTTATATGTTATTTGTGATTTCTATGGGTTTTATGGTAATATATTAGTTACAAAAGGGTAAGAAATGATATTTTATTCAGTTAAGAGTATTTACTACTCCATAAAGGTGAAAATTATTACTTATGATGAAGTATTCATGGTTTACATGTTGTTTTAAAAAACTAACAGTTTTCCTTCTTTTTGTATCCCTTACTGAGCTTTTTATGATCATCCCAAGTTTTTGAAATGTTTTTCACAGGACTTAAAGTGTAATAGGGTCAAGTATGGGATCAATGGAAAGTCATTCTATTTAAAACATGTAACTAAACATGTTTATTTTCTCTTAGGAGTTTTATTTTATAAAAAAAATGTATACTGAGTATAAGTGTCTACATGTAATATTCATGTTGTTATGTATAAGTTATGACCTAGTTCTCTGAAGCTATAAACCTGAAAAGATCATCAGTATGAAATATTAACTTAATTCAATATTATGTAATGTTTATTTCTAGGGCCTTATAATAGTAACCATACATTCATCTCGGTGATGAAAAATAGAATACATCTCTTTGTGGACGTGGTAGTCCACATTTATGCACAATAGATTATTTCATTTACCATTTGTTACATAAGAGGTTTCTAAAAGTTTTGAAATAAATATAATACCATTTCAGTATTTTTATGATACTTATGATATTATATCATCATCTTTAAGATAAATTTGAAGCATGTAGAAGAATAAATAAAATTAAATAACAATGTTAAGAGTTATACATATTCTTTCAAAATCCTCTTTTTCATAAACATTAATCATTTATATAATATTATTAGGTGAAGGACAGATTATCTACATCATGTATGAGGTATTGAGGAAGGTATTTTTTTATTTTTTGGTCCAAATTATAGGCTCAATGTTTTTGAATAATAGTGAAGTGGGTGTTACCTTTAATAATTAATGTGTGTGGCAATCTTGTAAATACTTGAAACGTTATTATATATTATATGTCTTACTCAAGTAAAGTGGCTTCAAATAGTAAAACATTATATTAATAAGGGGATATGGTATAAATATTATCAAAAAATATAATTTATACATGTTTTAGTTCATTTTAACCCATATCTTTTTAGTTTAATCTCCTTTAAACACATTTTAAGCATTACCATAGTAATAAATTTTTACCTTACTTACTATTCATTGTGACCAAAAATGAAGTTAATCTATTTAAAAAAAATTAAAATCCTAATTTATAATAACAAATATAATTTAGATGATTAAATATATAAATTTGAAAAAAATAATTATAAAATATATACATATAATGCAATGAAAAACTATTTCTTGAAAAATGAACTTTTAAATATAAATATTATTTGTTAAAAAATCATGGATAATGTTGATTAAAATGAAATAATTAATTTACCTACTCTAAAAATATATTTATTTTAATTTAAAACTAATAAAATTCAAATGTATTCATGAAAATACATAATTAATGAAATGATCAAAAGAGTTATTTTATAAGAATAAAATCATTAATTTGATTTACAAAATGACAAACATAGATTTCATCATTCAAAAGAATAATTTGGATTAATTTTTATTACCTATTAATAAGAAATTTTATATAGTAGAAATATTTAAAATATTTCATGTAATTATTATTCCATTATATTCCCCAAAATGTAAGTATTTTCAAAAATTTTATTTCCACTATTCACCCAAAAATCAACATTTCTGAATCAATCCCAAAATTTATCTCTAAATTTTTTTTGAAATACTAAATTAAAAAATGATTTTAAGCACCTAAAAACATTTTTATGAAGAGAATATTTTTATATAATAAAAAAATTAACCTTGCACTTTTCATAGTTATAATAATTAGATGAATGTTAACTTTTTACATTTAAATCCTTATATCTACTAAGGAAATTATTTCTACATGTATTTTATAATTTTCTTTATTCTTATTTATATCCAACAATCCAATAGTTTTGTTTTGGATAACATATTAAATAATATTATTTTTCAGTTCTTTTATGATCGGGGTTTCCTATAGCACAAACTATCAAACATTGTATTCATTTAAATGAAACTAAAATATTTGGGTGTTACATTATACACTCCATAAAGAAATTAAATACATATAATTTTTATTCTTATTTTTAAAAATAAACATATAATTTTATATTTACAAAATTATATATATGTTTTATAATGGACATTAATTTATTGGTTGTGGATTGGAAATAGATTATAAATGTACCTCCGTAAGTCTCGAACTTTGAAATTAGCTTTTGAAAATATACCATGGTTTTTTAGTGTTATTTCCCACATAAGACTCAATATAATTATTTTTAGTTTTAAAATATTAATAAATTAATTTACCATTGGGAAATAAAATATGATAATATTTAATTACTTGATTTCTTCCCATTCTTTAAGATCTATAAAATAATGAAAATTTATTCATTCTATCTGAAATAAAAAAATTTGGCACATATTAAATTAATTAAAAAATATAAACATGAAAATCATCAAATATGCTTGATTATATTTTAACCTAATAACAAGAAATTATAGACCAAATATTCTTAATTTAGTCCCCAAACAACCTTTATCAGTAATACAACCACATACTCAAATATTTATATCCCCTAATAACATATTCTAAAATATATTTTTCCCAAATAACCTGGATATAAATATATAAACTACAAAAATATAGTAAAATTAACCAAGTATAACCTTTTCATATCAAATAATATTATTAAAATTGTTCTATAAATGTTTCCAAAAATATCACATTATAATAAAAAAAATTAGTGTTATTAATATAATTCAACATTTATTTGAAAAATTCACGTTTTCAAAAAATTTCATCCAACTAAAAATTAATAGAATAATAATTGGGTGTTTTATATTAATCCTCCTATAAAAATACCATTAAAGATTATCACTACATCATAATCATATATTAATTAAACTAATAATAAATCCACTGAATTAAAATCATTAAATGTTATATTCATCGGTGATGTATATTATTTTAGTTTCTATTTATATTAAAAATATAACTTGATATTCCATATATGGATAAAATATTTCTATGAAAATAAACTTTATAAATTCAATATTCATTCTTAAAAAATCTTATATAACACCTTTTCTGTTAAAATACTCAAGATTGATTCTCAATTGATACTCAAGATCTTAATAATTCATAGATTATTTTAAAGTTATCATCAATAAAGAAAAATATAATTGACATCCATATTAATGGGGTAAATTTTTTTCATAGTGATCAATCTTTTTATAGTAAATTCATTGTCCATTAGTAGATTCTTTTTTGAATTGGATGTTATGAGCTTGATACCCTTTTTTACACACTTTTAACCAACTCTCATTTCATTTATGAATTTATCCAAGTGATTCATCCCATATTGATGACTCATATGGTGATGAATGAATTTCACTAAATGTTTTTTATCAACTAAATATCCATGAAACTCCATTTTTCACATATTTCACAAATTTCAAGAATTATGATGTTTAATTAAGTTCATATTTTCAATATTAACTTGAGATAGTATGTAATGAATAGTAATAAGATACTTCACTAAATATTATATCCTATTTGTCTTCTATATAAGGTAAATAATATTAATCATAATTTTATATAATTTTATTAATATCTCTATTATCTTCTCAAATGTGAAATTCGCTATATCGGAATGCTTAGTATAGTAATCCATACATTTACCATGAGTTTTGGTTACAATAGTTCCTCTATTAACTATCCCAAAATAGTTTAACTCACCAGGTTAAGCTAAATAAATCATGTATATTTATCTCTAGAATAAAAATCCATAAAATTTATCAAATACTCTCAAAGATTATTATAATTCTCATGTTAGTTATGTTAATCCAAAATCTCATTCCCAAGGTTTCTACTAGACTTTCTTTGACAACAATTAAGTTATCTCTCACTCAAGTATCCTAGAACAGTGTTTATTTTATTACATCTATTTAAGATACAAGGAGTCACACCATAAAGGATCGATCCATTTATATGTATCTAAAATCTAAATTCAAACATAGTTCCTATATTACCTTGGAAATATAAATACATAGCATGTAAAAAATTTCTTGTACCCTTGAATTGCATTCAATGATTCCATCTTCACAGTCTAGGGAAAGGAAAATAAAATAAAGGGTGAGATCAAATGCATAGTAAGTGTCATATGTAAAAAATATAGAATTATTAAATAAATCATAAAAAATATATATTGGTGGAAAAATAAAACACATGTCCTATAGTTACTAAAATTCATCAAATAAATCAATGGATAATATCTATTGAACCACCACATGGATAATAATTACATAATTCTCAATGAATAAAATAAAAATTATTGGAAATTCATTATCTTACCTAAAAGGCATTTTTAATGAAATCATGAATCTTATAGTAAATGCCTATTACAATTCACTTTCATTTTATTTATAGTTATACAAAAAATACCCAACTAATATGGAAACCTATTTTGTCTCATGAGACCATTCAATGCATCGATGGTCTATCTATAACTTAGACATACCCATCACTTACATATGTCCAATGATTTCCTTATATAATAAATAAAAGATATAATAAATAATCAATATGACTTATTAATCAATAAATATTATTATTGAATCAAGAATACATATCATCAATATCAACAAAAAAGTTAAAATGAATTACATAATAAGATTCCTATAATTGATACCATATATGAAAATTATACATAGTTTATATAATAAGCATATCCATGATATAAAAAATATGGAAATTGAGCTGATAGATAATTCCCAATGAAATTATGGTGATTTATTGGAAATATGATCATGATAATGATAGTGACCATAAAACCATGAATCAGTAACGGATAAAATAAGACCATCAATTCATCATAGCATAATCCATGGAATAGAAATTGGTTTCATAGTGATTTCAGAAAACTTAATCATAATCCATCTATTGAAATAATTATACACACTTTTTTATGTATGTGATGATAATTTATGTTTTATATATCAATGATTTGATTGGTTCAGTCTCTGGATGTTTCTGGTGGATTTTGGTGAGTTTTGGAAGGAGTTTCAAATGTACATGGTTGTTGTATGGTTAGGATAAACTATATGAATTATCTAGTTAACCATGTGGAATATTGAAGATCCCAAGAGGGGTGAATAGATGGTATATGTGTAGGGTAAAAAGTATTTATTTTCCAGGGAACCATGTGACATGGGATAGTTTCATTTCATATGGTTGGCATATGGTTTTCCAAACTATTTGATCATGGGGTTTTGAGATAGTATAAATAACATTAATGGAACATCATTTGGTAAAATGTGTTTCCTAACCATGTTAAATATTTAACTAAATAAAAAAATGAGTTTTTACAAGAAAAACCCCCATAAACCCTCAGTATTCCTCCTATGTTTTAGTATCTCGACACTCTACACTCCACTAGGTTACTTTGATTACCCTCTTCTGTCTAGAGGCTAATTTATATGGATCTTGGTGTGTTGGATCTAGATATCAATGGGCAGTCTCAATATCCTTCATCTGGTTCATGATATTATCATATACTCTTTTAAATAACCATATATTGGATCTCACATGATCAAATATAGTGTTTGGATCATGTTTTGATGAGATTTAATTAGATACCATTGATGTAATTAAAGGAAGAATATAATATCTACCTTGATAATTGTCTTATTCTATAATAACAAAAAACTATTTTGAGGTAGGTTTCTACTCACTCATTCTCCACTTCTTCAATAAATTGAATGCTTTAGATTTCTAAAAATCTTTCATATGTTTTTGTAGTACAAATCATTGATGAATAATTTTAAAAACCTCTCTTATTATATGGTTTTAAAATCAATATTTTAGGAAGATTTGCACAAAATTTTTACTTAAATGAATGATAGAAAACTTATTTAATGAAAATAAATTTTCTAAATTCTTTAATATACATAGGTTAGATGATGTTCATGATTTCCTTATGAGGGTACCAATTAGATTAATTATTCACTAACCTTGACAATTTAGGCACTCATGTGCATGAAAAAGGGGTGACTTGATATAAAAAAATAGTTAATGCTAATGAGTAGTGGGATTTTCATATTGGATGAATGAATATGAGTCTAAGTATGTGGAATGAGTATGTATAAAGGAAATAATGGGTACACTTATTATAAAAAAAATTCATGTCTCATCAATGAGTTTGATTATGAAAAGCATGTTAAATATTGATTTTTAAATGAACTATTTTGATATTTATATTTTATTTATTTTATAATAAATGATCTTAATAACAGTTTTTACACACTTGCTTGCTTTATATAATTTTTTTATCTTTCACTAGTTTTAGTAGTGTGTGTGGAATTATTCTGGGTGATTTTGTACTATTTTTATATATTCACCCCTTTATATTCACCTTAGTGTTTACAAAAACTATGTTTATTAGGACCTTAGAAAGGGGAAAGATTCACTTTTCCTCTATAAGAGTATTATTATTATATGGGATTCATGATGGCTGTAGGAGAATGGAGAAGTTTAGATTAGATTTTTAGAGTAATTCCACTTTGGAATCATTGCTTCTGGAAGTATTTTTAGGTTTTTATAGATATTATTTCATATCTTTTATATTTCTTTAATTTATCTTTTTTTCTTAGTTTTTGTGTTTTTTGGTATACTCTCACACATCAAGAAGGATTTTCGCCTTGTTTATATATATTTTTCTCTTATAGTTTGTGTATGTTAAAGAAAAAAATCCCCCATTGACTATAAATTCCCTTGGTATTTATTTACAACCTTTCATGTCTAGGATATGTCACTTAATGATAGTAGGGGTGATACATTACAAATGTAATAGTTTTGAATCATTATGTGTGTTAATATTGTACTTTTTGATATATGATCATTTAAAACATGAAATATATAGCATAGAAATGTGTATCTATCATATTTATTTTTAAATTCGTGTTACTAGTGTGGTTTGAGTAAAAAAACATTTATTAAGAACTTCAAGGCATTTCATCATCTCAATTTTATAAGTTTAACCGATTAGATTTTGGTATAATTCATTGGTTAAGGGAATTGTCACTATAATTACATTATTTATGAGATAGTTTTTGGTTTTTCATTATAAAATGATGACTTGATGACTTTTTTTATAAATGATTGTTTTTTATTTTGGTTGAAACTAAATGTTTCAATGAAATGGATTTCCAAACAGGGTCAAATATGGTTTGGCTCAATGTTATTAGTTGATTCATTCTAGTATTTATTTTATTTTTCTTACATGAATGTAGGTTTTTTCATGAATTCCTTATATTCTATAGATTAAAGTAATATATAATTAGAGTGAATTTGTAACTTAAGATGGAATTGTATATAATGAGAAATAATTGATTAAATAGTAAGTATAATCCATGCTATTGTAAGAAAATTTAAATTATTTTTTAATGCACACTCAAAAGAAAAAATATATGTTTACTCACTTTATTTCTTAGAGATTATCTCCATGTTTACACTATAGAGAACTTTACAAATGTTTGGGAACATTTATTAACATGTAATATTATTATTTTCATGAAATTTTCCATTTTGGTTAAAATTTTATGATTTGAAATTTTGTTCCACAACACCATTGATTAGAAATTCAGCATACAAGAATTAAAACTTTTTATTTCCTTGGTTACTCTATAATATTTCAAAAAATAATAAAAAGTGTTATTCTATTTTATGTAGATAGTTAATGAAGCAGTTTTACTATAATGAGTAGAATAACATTTATAATTTTGAATATGATAAAAAAAAGGATAACCTAATGTAATGTATAGTCTAAATTATTATTCATATGATTTTTGAGAAGATTAATCATGAAATCATACTCAAATTTTTGATATATCAATTTTGATTTTCTAATTTTTTTCATTAACTAAATATCTTTATTTAATAAAAAAACTCTTACACTGGTAAAAAAACAGGATTTAACATCAGTTTTTTTATTTTTGATGTCAGTTTTTAACTGATGTTTATAAAGGCAACGTAAAAATTATTATTTTTGTAATTGGTTTATTAAATAAAAAATTATGAAAACCCTCTCTGAGTATGTTTTGGCATCAGTTTCCTTAAAAACTAACGCTGAAAATCCAATATTTTTTAAAAACAAATAAGCATTGGTTTTTAAAAAAACTGATGCCAAAAGTTAATTTTTTTTAGAAAATTTAAAATATTACACTTAAAAAATAATTGAAACCCCTGTAATAAAAACATAATATAAAATAATCAAACCATATTAATTATTGACTAAAAATATATAACTTACAATCTTTTATTTAGTTAATCAAAAAATTATCTACGCATTTGTATTATAAAGTAGAATTAAAATACACATACCTAATATTTACAACATGATTACTGTTGTTTATTGTTGAAGAATTCATTTGATTATCAGTATTTCAAACACCTATTATATCAAAAGAGCTATTTTTTTAACCCATATGTAATATTATTAATAAATATTAGAATATACATACCTAAAATCTTAATCAGAATTAAAAAATAGTTTGTAAAAATAGATTGAACATGGGTAAGATCTGATTGAGAATAATAATAGGAATCATTGAATACCTACAATAACATTTAATGATATGATATTAAAAATAGAATAATATTGAAGAAAATATAAAAAAAATTAATACAACTAACCTTATCAAATTCATTAGTTTCCCTAGTTGTGATTATCTCATACATAAATCATAGAATATAATAGCAACATTCAAAATGTCCTTTTTGATGATGAAATTGTAGTTATAAAACATTAAAATAATAATAAATATCAATATATGACAAAAAATGAGAATAAAAACTAATTTAAAAACTAATTACCTATACTTGTACATATTTTATTTTATTTAGTTTCTTTATCGACATGTATTCCTTGTTATATGTTTTCCATGAACTTCATTTTCATATATATGAACTAATAATACATGTCTAAATAATTAGGATTAATCGTAATGAGATTATAAAAAACAAAAAAAATGTATCTGTCTAATATGGTGGAAGGTATTTTACGAGCATTCTCTAATAAAGATAAAACCCAATATAAGGTTCATTCACTTTGTCATGGTATTCCTAACATCCAATTCACCCTACAATATAAAAAGTTCACAATTAATGACATTATAATGATCATTAGTTCATAATTATGTTTTCGTTCTTACTTATCAAGAAATGGAAAAAAATAAACACTCAATATTCATATGTTATAATCTCTAAAATATATATGGAACTCTATCTAGATTCTTCACAAGTTGAAATTATATGAAAATGAATTTTGGATCTATAAAATTGTAAATTATGGTACTTCTGTTTTGTATAAGAAGGGTGTGTAGATGCCTAATTTAAAAATAAAATATAGTTAGTCAATTTAAAACCATATTTTATTAATGAAATAAAAATTCAAATTTCAATTGACTTACATGGAAAACAACTCCACCACATTCAAGTTGAGCTCTTCAAACTGAACTAGATGCATGATATCTTCTTTAAGTAATCTCAGTGGATATTCTCTTCAGCATATATCAGTTGTCATCCGAAACTCAGAGATAAAATTAAATGGAGAAGAATCATTTAAAGACTCAAAAATTCTATATAAATGTTTCTAAATTATTTGGTATTATTTCGAGGTCACGAAATCTGACGGCACGTGATTCTGAGGCACGGAGTTCCTGGAATGATCCATTGAAATTTTGTTAAGATTTAATTAGTGCATGTGAGAAGTTTTCTATAAAAAAGTATAATAACTCTTAAACGGGTTCCCGGATCAAAAATCTGAGGGCACTATTGCATTCAGAATATTGGGTTTACCCTAGACGCGACTTAAGTAATTCGGCATAGGCCTCCGGTGAGAAAACTCGAAAATGGCATAACCGTAAATAAAATAATTAAATAAAATTATTTTATTTTTAAAATGCTTATAACTCATGAATGGTGACTCAGATTAAAAATCTGAGACCACCGCTGAGCTCGTGAGGGTAAGCTTTCTATAGACAGATACTAACATTGGTCGGCGTGGGCCAACTATGGAAGTTAGTTTTTGGCCGTAAATAAAATAATTAAGTAAAAATTATTTTATTGTTAAAATCCATAACTTATCAATAGTAAATCGTATTGAAAATCTAAGAGTACCATTGAGTTTTTTGGGGAGTGTTCCCCTTGGGTGGAGCCTAACCTCAACCGGCGTAGGTCGAGGGTGAATGTTAATAATTTATTGAACTTTTTTTGGTACGTCCAGTAAATGCGTGAGCAGCATTTTCTAACATTTGAACCAATGCTTGGATTAAAAATTTGAGGGCACTGTTGAATACACATCACTGGGATTCTCTTAAGGGAGGATTCATTTCAACCGCAGAAGGTTGGGAAAAAAAGTTAGATTTTGGACATTTAAAAGAATAATAAAATAACAATGTTATTTTATTTCTTTTCATTCTTTTCCTCAAACGGACAAGCGATGGTGAAGGGACCAACGACGTGTCAAGCTATTAAATGGCTTGACTTCTCAAAGCCTTTGGAATATCTCCATTAGAATTAGGAAGGTTCCTATTAAATGAACCCCCGTTAACTCCACGGGTGTTACTCACCCTCCCACTCTTCTATTTATATGGAGCTTGGGGAGAGGTATTGGCTTGGCTTCACCAGGTGACGAAGTCCTAATAAAGTGTCATGATGCCAATCACTTAGAGGAAGGAATCGGTTCTAGAAGGCGGTGATGAGTGACACTGAATCATGAATCGAAGGACGACGTTTGAGTGGAAACGTTGGTGGCTTGTTGCGGGAACGACAAATACTGACTCTTCCTCAATCAAAGGTGTTCTCCAACAATCTTTAGGTGGGGGTTTATTTTGAAATTTTCTTTGATGAATTAAATTTATCTTCCGCTTGATATCAAGTAATGCAGAGGGAATGGTCCAAACGAACAAGGCTCAGACCCTCCACTGCTTTGTTCTTGATTTTAACTTCGGGGAATAATTTCCAACTCAATGACAACACAAAATAGTGGGTCACGCTATGACGGTGATAGCGTGGGAGAGCCGTCGGCGCAAACGGCACCAATAACGGACACCGGAGCATGCCCGGTGACCTACGGAAAAAACTGTCGGTGTGCCATGTTGTTAACGGCCAGTGGTGGCCAGAGGAGACCCACGGCAATCGGCCACGAACGGTGGAAAGCGGCGTGCTGAGGTGGCCAAGGGCGGCCGGCCTGAACTGGTCGTGCGAGACAAGTGTGGCGCCCACAGGCACCGTCGGTGGAAGCGGATGCGGCCATCAGGCCATGGTAGGATGGCGTGGTGTGACCCCCTTCGTGCCACATTGGTAGAACCTAGTCATCCAAACGGTCGACCAGTTAATGTGGTGGGGCAGCGACCCACTGGTTGGGCGAAACGGCCCCGCAACCGCGATGCCACCGAAGGACGCAGTCTGCCTTCTTGCGGACCGAACCGGCGTGAGCCGGCCAAGCGGGTCGGACCCGCCAGTGGGCCAGAACCCACCAGTAGGTTGGGCCAGACCTATGGCCTAGCAGTCTAGGCCAGACCTACAGCCCAGCGGCCAGGCGGGTGGACCGAGCCCCACCTGGCGGGCTGGGCCAACCGCGGACCGGGCCCGTGAACCGAACCGGGCAGACCCCGATGGGCCAGACCCAGTGAACCGAGCTGACCCTTAGTGGGTCAGAACTAAGAATAGTTAGGTAAACCTCGAGACCTGTTATGTCAGGCCGGTCTGACCAAGTCGGATGGGGCCCAGACCCAACCGGTACCCGAATAAAGAAACGCTCATAACTGACAAACTAGGTGTCCAGTTGACACGCCATCAGTGGCGTTGGGACCCTTTTTGGTAAGTGGTATCTTTGGAATATTCTGGCGGGCTCGACCGAGCCAGGCCAGATCTATGTGCGATCACCCCCCATTTCATGGAAAGGAATGTAACTAACAGACCGGGCATATGATTGACGTGTCGTCTGTGGAATAAGGACCCTATTGACAAGGAGGTCATTTTGAGATACTCTAAGTGAGTTTTTTCATATTTTGATGTGCGAACCGGGTTGGATCAGACTTGAATCCAACTGGGTCCTTTTTATAAAAGTACCCATATCTCACAGACCGAGCTTCTCATTGACGCGTCGTCTATCATGTTGGAACCCCTACGACATGGTAGTCCTTTGGGATACTTTCTTATAGAACTTCATGGAGTTTGTGGTACGATTGATGGATTAAGGAGAGGTTCTCCGAGAATTAAGTGTGTTATGAGTGGGAATCCAGTCGTTGGCAGAGAGTCAGAGTTTGCAGATAGATCATACGGAGGTTAGTATCGAGCAATCATGTGTGGGTCAGCACTTACTGATCCTATGTGGGTCAGATCCTGTGTGGGTCAGCGCTCAGTGATCCTGTGTGGTT
Organism: Viscum album; assembly: GCA_963277665.1. Taxonomy (NCBI): domain Eukaryota; kingdom Viridiplantae; phylum Streptophyta; class Magnoliopsida; order Santalales; family Viscaceae; genus Viscum; species Viscum album. Next base: position 1,680,468,777 of record OY728161.1, on the reverse strand, counting down.
CAGCGCATACCAATCCTGTGTGGGTCAGATCCTGTGTGGGTCAGCACTCAGTGATCCTAGGTGGGTCAGATCCTATGTGGGTCATTGTAGGGGTTAGTACCTATCAATCCTGTGTGGGTCAGACTCTGTATGATCAGCAGTAGTGTCTCTTGACAGAATAAAAAGATCTAGCTTCGTGACTAACCATCTGTACTTATATACTTCACTTATATACCTGATGTGAGCTGAGTCTTTTATCTTAATGTTGATACCTTTGTGGTACTTTTACCTTCGTGATGTTATCTTCATGGTGTTACTGATCGTACCAAGATTCACTGTTTTATTTCACCCTTATACCAATGTATTAAAGTGGTTTTGTATTGAAAATTACAAGTATAATATCTAATTTTACTCCATTTTTTATTCAATTATTTTGTTTTTAACACTATTAAAAAGGGAAATTTTATTTTTTTTGATAATTATATTGTAGGTGGAGGTGATTTAGAGGACCCATGATGAATTCCTAGAAAAATGTCTCAATCTGTACCTAATTCAAGCACATCAATGGAATAAAATGAATTCTTCTACTAAACTGTGAGTCCAAATGGGATGAAATTTCATGAAATGAAATTTCATGGGATGGTCCAAAATATAAGTTTCTACCTTTCATATGAAGTAAACCAAGACCCATTCGTCCTCTAAATTGCCAATCCAAACTGATATGTCCAGGGAATTAAATCTGCACAAGTCAAAAGTGGTGTTCTTTATTTTATCAATATCTCTGGATCCACTTGTCCAAATGATTCCAAACATTCTTTGGAGATACCACTGATGTGGTTCTACAACTTTATAGTTTTTTCCAAAGGGTTATTCGACTGTCTAGTGGCCAAAAATTACGATACAAGTGGTTTTACTCAATCTGTGTCCTCAAAACCACCTTCCAATTTGCCTATAAAAGAACACCTTGCGCACCTCATTTAGAAGTTCGGCCTAGAGGCAAGGTGCTTCCATTTTTGAATCCCCAAGGAGTCTTCTCAACATCTCTATAAGTTCTGGAGTCTATGGGAAGATCTTTTTCAACATCTTCTTCTTCCTCCCCTCCCATGGGTTTCTAAACCCCTTATGATCACCCAGGGAGGAACGTGATGTAAATCCCAAGCTTTATGTTTGTAAAATTTGAATGATATTTTTAAGTACAAATTTCTATGTTGTTTTCCATAATTTTCTATTCTTGTTTTATTGAGTTATGTACTATTATGTCATACTCAACTCATATGATCATGTTTGTGGGTACCCATTCATGTGATTTTTCACACACCGTTCACCACTTTTTCTTCCTTCATTCAATTGTGGTGTTTTGTGGTTTATATTGGTCAATTGAACTCACATATGCACTATAAATGCCATGTACATTTATGCCATGGTATCAGAAATCAATAACATACAAACCTAGACAACACATTGAGTTCTTCAGGTGTTGCCTTAGTGAGTTTCGGTTATGAGGTTGAATATAAATCACCCAATTATCAGCGATGTTCGGTGAATCATTGTGTGTTTTTTGACTGAACCCAAGGAGGTATCCTAGTATAAACTCAGTAACATTATGGTAAGATTTTTTTTAAACCAGGGATTAAAATATCTATACATTTTCACTTTAAGTGATGAAGGATGAGCATCACAATACTCCCCTGGGTTGATCACGTTTAATTAATCTTGTTCATTTCTACCTTGTTTTATCGATTTAACTTTTCTATTGTAATCTTTAATCATCAAACCCCAAGTTTTATTAAATCTCATTCCCCTCCTATATTTATAATCAAAACCCTCTTTTTCAACTAATTATCTAAGGCTCTGTTGAGAGATGACCTAGGGTTGCTGCTATAATGTAGAAATTCTAGTAAAAACTAAACAACTAATTTGACGTGCTTGACAACATGATCAAATCTTGGCACCATTTATGGGGATCCAAGATCACTTTTTTTCTTCTTTATTTCCTTTTATATATTTTTTTACTTCTTAATTTGTACTTATTTCAACACCCCACCCCCATTTTATTGTATTTGTTTTGTTTTTTTTTTCTATTTTTGTTTGTTTTTCTGTGTTCTTCCTCTATCTCTCTCTTTCTCTCTCTCTCTCTATTCTTATCCATATCTCTCTCTATAATTATTTAGTATAACATTATATTCTCCTTTCACCCATCTTAATTGATTTTATCTATATTCAATCATAAAAAAACAAACTTCATAACTTATTTGCATGACCCGGTCAGAAAAAGAAAAACCACTTGAATTTGACCCTGAAATTAAAAAGACACTTCACACACAAATCAAGGAATCCAAAGAAGGTAAATCGAGTAACACTAAGGAACCCCTTATGGAACCTCAAGTGGTTCTAAACCAATCAAAAATTGAACCCAATCAAACCCAAGAAAACATGGCTGCAGATAATAAAACCTTAAAAGAACTAACCACCCCGGACGTGGAGTACCAACCTGCGTACATCCAATACCCTGAGGAAGAAACCAACGTTGAGATGAGATCAGGCCTCAGACACCTACTTCCCAAATTCTATAGACATCCTAGTGAGGACCCTCATAACAATCTCAAAGAGTTTCACATAGTGTGCTCCACCATGAAACCCCAAAATGTGTCTGAGGACCTAATTATGTTTTGGGTCTTCCCTTTCTCCCTTGATGGTGTAGGGAAAGGTTGGGTATACTATCTGCCTACCACAATTGGGGGGTGGAATGAACTTAAAATACTCTTTCTAGGGAGGTTCTTCTCTATCTCCCAAACTGCATCAATTAGAAAAGAAATCTGTGGAGTTGGGCAATCACGAGAGACCCTTCATGAATATTGGGAGAGATTCAAAAGATTTTTCTCAAGTTTCCCCCACCACCAGATTAGTGAACAAATTATAATTCAATAATTTGATGGGGGACTTATCCCCAAGGATCGTGGAATGATTTATACTGCAGCTATTGGTTCCCTTCTTGATAAAACTCCTTCTGCCACTCGTGACTTAATAGCCAACATGGCTCAAAATGCACAACAATTTGGTACATTAACAACTGCACCAACCCGAGGAGTTTATGAGTGCCCACAACATCAAGATTCACCTAATTCTTATGCAGTCGTGTTCCTAGGGCATCCATTACAACAAGCACTCCCTTTCAAGCAAGAACCATTCAGGCCAAATCCAAACCCTGGGTGGATAGCACAACCCTAGTACTAACAAGGAGGAAACTCAAGCTACCCCAAATAGAATTGGTATCAACAAGGCCAAGGTATGCAACCTTCTTATCCTTAAAATTCTCAAAACAATCATACCCCTCCCAAATATGAACCAAGCCTCAAGGATATGGTGAAACAAATGGAAACACAAAACCTACAGTTCCAACAGACCACACAATCGGCAATTCAAGACCTACAAACTCAAGTGGGACAATTGGAGAACCCCATCGGTGAGCTTAAGATACAAGGTTCTCGACAACTACCATCCCAACCCATTGGAAATCCAAAGGATAAAGGTAACTTATGTGAAGTTACACTTCATAGTGGTAAATAAGTTTCTCATTCCACAAATTTGATGCCACGGGTATGTCCCCCTCTTGAAAACTCTTTTCTCCAACCCTCAAATGATTCAAGGAAAGAAAAACAAGAAAAAAAGAGTAATCAAATTATCATTAAGGATTCCCATGAAAAATCCATTCCACTTCCTTTCCCTCAAAGGCTCACTAAATCTAACAAAAAATTATTTAATTATATTTAAAATGAATTAATGGATACATTTAAAAAAATTCAAGCTAATATTCCTTTGTTGGATGCAGTTAATCAAATTCCTCATTATGCCAAATTTCTCAAGGAACACTACACCCATAGACGAAGGCTAAAGGGGAATGAAAGAGTCAATGAATGGAGAAATGTTTCATCCTTGATTAAGCCAGCAATGCCAACTAAGTGCAAGGATCTGGGAACATTCAGGATACCTTGTGCTATAGGGGAGACCTTTTTTTCTGATGCTATGTTGGATTTAGGTGCTTCTATTAATGTAATGTCTCACTCTGTTTATACTAATTTACAGTTTGGAGAACTTTAACCAATAGGAATTATCATGCTACTTTCCAACTGGAGTACTACACATCTAACAAGAGTGATTGAGGATGTCCATGTAAGAGTGAAGAATCTCATCTTTCCCACTGATTTCTACATTCTTGAGATGGAAGATACCCGAAACCAAGGACATTCCCCTCTCATACTTGGGATGTCATTCCTTAAAACAGCAAATAAAATCATTAATATTCACAACGGTACGTTTTCCATAGAGTTTGGTGGAGAAAAGGTAAGTTTTAACATCCTTGGGGCTATGAAACACCTCGTTGAAGAGCACTCCACTCTTCTTGTCTATTTGATGGAAGTTCTCTCAAACGATGAACACACACACACTTCTCTCCTCAACTCATACTTTAATTCATTTTCCTCTTATTCACCCTTGGATTATATGAGTTTTGATTCATGTTTTGACTGTTGTGTGGGTTCTGAAAAGTTTAAATTTTGTGATTTAATTGATCAGTGTGTTCATTCTGAGGTACCCATGACTGTCGATGATTCTGAAAATCTCATTCCAATAGATTCTCTATCCTTAGATAATAAACATGAGAAGATAGACAGTTTCATGGACCACACTCTCCCTAAATCCCATCCCTCGGTCCAAAACCCCCCAACATTGGAATTAAAAACACTTCCATCTAATTTAAAATATTCCTATCTTGAGGGTATTGACCAATTTCCCATCATTATTTCCAATAACCTCTCTCAACAATTGGAATAAAAACTGTTCAACCTTTTGAGAGAGTATAAAAAGGAAATAGGATGGATATTGGATTATATTCCCAAGATTATCCTATCTATTTGTATGTACCATATACTTTTGGATAATGAGTTTAATCTCGTGAAACAATCTCAACGCCAATTGAATCCCACTCTCCTTAAAGTGGTAAAATTAGAAGTCAGTAAATTAAATATTATGGGGATCATTTATCCTATATCTGATAGTAAATGGGTTAGCTCAATGAAAATTGTACCTAAAAAATAGAAATAATATTTGTGTCAAATGAAGGCAATGAATTGGTTCCAACACATGTGAAAAATAGTTGGCAAGTCTGTATTGACTACTGTTGAATGAATCAAGCTATGTGGAAGGACCACTTTCCTCTACCTTTCATTGACCAAATTCCATAATGATTGGATGATAAGTCCCATTATTTTTTCCTCGATGACTATTCAGGTTATTTAAAAATCCATATAGCCCCTAATAATCAAGAAAATACAACATTTACCGATCCATTTGGAACATTTTCATACATAAGGATGCCTTTTGGTCTTTGTAATTCCCCTGGTACTTTTCAGCATTGTATGTTGAGTATATTTTCAGAGTACCTAGAGAATTGCATGGAAGTTTTTAAGGATGATTTCATGATTTATAGAACTTCCTTTGATGACTGTTTGGCTCACCTAGGTTTTATCCTTCATCTTTTCATTGAAAAAGATCTTGTATTAAATTATAAGAAATGTTATTTCATGGTTGAATGGGGGATAAGTCTTGGGAATGTTATTTAAAAAGAGTGAATTCAAGTGGATAAATAAAAAATTGAATTAATTTCAACCCTTCCATATCCAAAATGTGTTCATGAGGTGTGATCTTTCTTGGGTCATGCTCGTTTTTACCGTTGATTCATTAAAGACTTCAGTAAGATCGCAGTTCCCTTGTCCAGGTTATTACAAAAGGATTCTGAGTTTGTATTTGATGAAAATTTTGTGGATGATTTCAATTTTCTAAAAAGGAGTCTCACATCACTTTCCATCATCCATCCACCAAGTTGGGATCTCCCCTTTGAGATTATGTGTGATTCCTCTAACTTTGTAGTTGGGGTAGTTTTATCACAAAGGTTTGAGAAAGCTCCTCATTTCATTCTATATGCCTCTCGCACCCTTGACCTTGCCTAGGAAAACAACACAACCACTGAAAAATAACTTCTTTCTATTGTGTTTGCCTTGGGAAATTCTATTCATATCTTATCGGGTCAAAAATCATTGTCTTTTCTGATCATGCTTCCATTCATTTCCTCATAAAGAAACATGAATCTAAGCCCCACCTCATTCTGTGGATGCTCCTCCTCCAGGAGTTTGACCTTGAGTTTAGAGATAAGAGAGGAGTGGAAAATGTGGTAGCTAACTACATTAGTAGTATTTCCCCACCATTGGACCATAATGTTGACTTACCTCTCCCTATTGGAGAATTATTACCTCATTAGAACCTTTGTGATGTTGGGGACCTTACCCCATAGTATGTGGATATTGTAAATTTTCTAGAAACATCTAGGGTCCCCACTTATTTCATCATTTTACAATCCTAGAGACTTAAGCATGATTCTCATTAGTACATTTGGGATGGCCCATATTTGTGGAGAATTTGTGGTGGCCAGGTAGTTCTTCGGTGTGTCCCTAAACATGAGTTTACCTTTGTTTTGACCTTCTGCAACACTTTGGACCATGGGGGCCACTTTGTCTATCAATGTTCAGATCGAAAGGTCCTTGAATCAGGATTTTATTGGCCAACTTTGTATAGGGATTCCCATAGATTTTTTAAGTCATGTAGTCATTGTCAATTAATAGGGATTATCTCCAAGAGGAATGAAATACACCAACAACCCATGTTATTTTTTGAGAACTTTGATGCATGGGGGATTGACTTCATGGTTCCTTTTCCAATTTCATTTGGATTTTTGTAAATCTTATTGGTTGTTGACTATGTATCTAAATGGGTGTAAACAAAGGCCACCAGGACTGATAACTCTCGATTGGTTGTTGATTTTGTGAGGTCCCAAATATTTAGTAGGTTCGGTTTACCTAGATTCATCATTAGTGATCAGGGTTCAAATTTTTTCAATCTCAAAATGAAAAATTTTCTTCATGAGTAGGGAGTTTTTCATAAATTTTCTACAGCATATCACCCCCAAACTAATGGAAAAGAAGAAATCTCAAATCGAAAAGTTAAGAGAATCGTGAAACAAATGGTACAACCCAATAATAAATCTTGGATTTTGCACTTGTATGATGCACTTTGGGCATACTGTACAGCTTTTAAAACCCCAATAGAAATTTCACCATATAGGATTGTATTTGGAAAGGATTTTCACCTCATGGTGGAGATAAAACAATATGCATATTGGGATTTTAAACAATGTAATATGAATTTTTCATATAATGGTGAGAATGGGAAGCTACAGATTCAAGAGTTCGAAGAAATTCAATGTGATGCATATAAGAACTCCTGGATCAATAAATAGAAGACAAAGGTTATCCATGATAGCATGATTTATCAGTGTAAGTTTCATAATGGTGAGAAGGTTTAAATGTATAATTCTAGGCTAAAGATCCACCTAGGTAAGCTTCGTTCTTGATGGGTCGGTCCTTATACCATTACTGATGTTTACCCTTTCGATTATATACAGGTTTTTCATGAGAAGTGTGGACAAAGGATTATTGTCAATGGGCAGAGGCTCAAAAATTTCTATGAGTATTTTCCAAAGAATCTCGTGGAGGAAATTCAACTGATAGATTCCACATATGACACCACTTAGTAGGTTGTCCCTTCTTCATACCTTTATTTATTGTCTATGTATTTAAAATACTTTCATTAAGAACAATGTAACTTTTAGGTGTGGGGGAGGGTGACATGTCATAGTTAGGATTAAACAAAACAAAAAAACTTAATTAATAAAATAAAAAAATTGTGTTTTAATTTTTTATTTCTTTATTTTGTGTTTTTAGATAAAAATTAATCTTAAAAAGGATATTCTAAATCATTTTTCATTCTTGAGTTGATTGTGTGGAAAATTTCATTGTTTTTGGAAAAAAATCAAATGAATGTTGATATGGAATATTTTTCTAGAATTTTTATTTTAAAATAATTCTTATTTGTTTAATGGATTTTTGAATCCCATGCCTCATTAGCACTGACCAATATTTTAATCCCTTACCTGAGAGACATTTTAAGCCCTTTATTGAAAATTATTCATTTTAATCACTTTCTTGAGAGTCTCAAGTCATGTTGAGAAACTATAACTTTACTTGATTTTGTTTCAATCCATAAGATTCATGTATTCTAAATTCATGATAGAGGCAATCATTCATTGAAAATCCCTTTGTACAATTAACCTCTATTTTTGGCCACCTTGACATTTTATCCTTCTTAATTCTTAGAGACCATGAAATGCTTGTTAGGTAGCCACATTACAAGCTAATATATCTCTACCTACCCATATCTTGTGTATATTCTTGTTTTATTTTCAGAAAGTGTGGGATAAAGTGTGTTTCCATGGGAATTTTGGGGATAGAATCATTGTTATGGGTTGATATAAAGGGTGTCTACATTTTCCTTGGGCAATGGGTTCACAAGACATATTACATCATTGTTTTACACATGTTTCCCTCTTTATCTCCAAAAAACAATACATTAAAAAAATAGTTATGTACATTGAAAAAAACATAACAAAAATAAAAAAATGGAGAAAAGAGGATGTTTACTCATTATTATTCACTACTTGGTTTTGACCCACAAAAATAGACAATGGGGAGAGTGAGTTGGAGGTGATACACTTTTTGAGGGGTTGAGTGTGCATATTCATTGTGAACACTTGCTTAATTTTGACATGTTTTGTACATAAGAGATTAAACACTCCTCTTCAGCCTCATATTTTTAAACATTAAATCCTACCAACCCTTAAACCTCAGAACAACCTGTTGGTAGTCCACATGAGTTGCACACTAGTTTCTACCGGTAGAGAACTTAGAATATTGGAAAGCAAATGGTAATATTACATGAACTCTGTGTAAAGATAATAACTCCACTTTCATATGTTCCTTGAGTGAAGAGGTAAAATATCTAAGTGAAGTAGGCTACAACATGTTGTATGGGTGAACAAATGAATTTGAAAAAATTCAAATGAGAGAAAAGTAAGATGAAAGAAAATTTGATTTCATAAACAAGACATGATGAATTTCATTTCAAAAGAATATTGGATGTTTTAACACCTTTTATTTAGGAATGGGACATGATAAGGATATTATACTTTTCCCAGGAGTGCAAATTTTTAGGTGTGGGGGTGTGATCATACCACGATTCACTGTTTTATTTCACCCTTATACCAATGTATTAAAGTGGTTTTGTATTAATAATTACAAGTAAAATAACCAATTTCACTCCATGTTTGATTAAATTATTTTTTGTTTAACATGTTAGAAAGGGAAATGTTTCTTGTTTTGATAATTATATTGTAGGTGGAGGTAATTTGGAGGACCCATGATGAAGTCTAAGAAAAATGGTCCAATCTACACATGATCCAAGGACACCAGTGGACTAAAAATCATGCTTCTACTAAACCGTGTGTTCAAATGGGCTGAAATTTCGTAGTATGGTCCAAATTTTAATGTTCTACATTTCATAATAAATAACCCAACCCCTATTTGTCCTATAATATTCCAATCTGAACTGATCTGTCCAGGGATTCAAATCTACACAAGTCAAAAACGGTGTTCTGTAGTTTATCAATATCTCTGAATCCACTTGTCCAAATGATGCAAAAATTTCGGTGGAGATATCTCCAATGTGGGGATAAAACTTTATAGTTTTTTCAAAAGAGAGATTCGACAATATAGTGGCTGAAAACTATGATACAAGTGGTTTTACACAATTTGTGTGCTCAAAACCACCTTCTAATTTGCCTATAAAAGAAAACCTTCAGCACCTCATTTAGGAATTTATCCAAGAGGCAAGGTGCTGCCATTTTGGTGTGCCCAATGATTCTTCTCAATATCCATATAAGTTCTGGAGGCTATCGTAAGTTCTATTTCAACATCTTCTTCTTCCTCCCCTCCCATGGGTTTTTAAACCCCATGTAATCGCCCGGGGAGGAACGCGATGTAAATCCCAAGCTTCATGTTTGTATTATTTGAATGATATTTTGAATTACAGGTTGTTATGTTGTTTTTCATCATCCTATATTCTTTTTTTATTTATTTATGTACTGGTATGTCATTCTCAACTCATATGATCATGTTTGGGGATACCCATTCATGTGATGTTTCACACACCGTTCACCACTTTTTCTTCCCTCATTCAATTGCGGTGTTTTGTGGTTCATTTTGGTCAATTGAACTCACATATGCACTATAAATGCCATGTAAATTTATTTAATGGTATCACAAAGAAATAACATACAAACCTAGAGATCACATTGAGTTCTTTGTGTGTTTCCATGGTGAGTTTCGGTTATGAGGTCGAACACAAATCACAAAATCATCGGCGGTGTTTGGTGAATCATTGTGTGTTTTCGACTAAACCCTAAGAGGTATCCTATTATAAAATAAGTAACAATATGATAATAGGTGTTAAAAACCAGGGATTAAAATATCTATACCCTTTCTATTGAATATATGAAGGATGAGCATCACGATACTCCCCTGGGTTGATCACGTTTAATTAATATTGTTCATTTATACCTTGTTTAATCACTTTAGTTTTTCTATTGTAATCCTTAATCATCAAACTCAAAGTTTTAATAAATCTCATTGCCCTCCTATATTCATAATAAAAACCTTCTTTTTCAACTAATGATCTAAGGCTCTTTTGAGAGACGACCTAGGGTTACTGCTATACTGTAGAAATTCTAGTAAAAACTAAACAACTAATTGGATGTGCTCGACAACGTGATCAAATTTTGGTGCCATTTCTGGGGATAAAAGATAACTATTTTTCTTATTTATTTCCTTTTATCTATTTATTTTACTTCTTAATTAGTACTCCTTTCAACACCCCACCCCCATTTTATTTTATTTTTTTGTTTTTTTTCTATTTTTGTATGTTTTTGTGTGTTCTTCCTCTCTCTATCTTTCTCTGTCTCTCTCTCTTCTTCTCCATATCTCTCTATATATTTCTGTAGTATAAAATTCTATTCTCCATTCACCCTTATTAAGTAATTTTATCCATATTAAATCATAAAAAAACTACACAAATTATTTGCATGACCCAGTCAGAAAAAGAAAAATTGCTTGAATTTGACCCTGAAATTGAAAAGGCACTTAACATGAAAATCAAGGCATCCAACGAAGGTCAATCGAGTAACCCTGAGGAACCCCTTGTTTAACCTCAAGTGGTTCTAAACCAATCCAAAATTAAACCCAATAAAACCCAAGAAAACATGGCTGTAAATAATCAAACCATAAAATAACTAATTACCCTGGATGTGGAGTACCAACCTACGTACATCCAATATCCTGATGAAGAAACCAACTTTGAGCTGAGATCAGGCCTCATCCACCTACTTCCCAAATTCCACATTCTTCATGGTGATGACCCTCATAAACATCTCAAAGAGTTTCACATAGTTTTCTCCACCATGAAACCCCAAAATGTGTCTAAGGACCTAATTAAGTTTAGGGCATTCCCTTTCTCCCTTGATGGTGTAGCCAAAGACTGGATATACTATATACTTACCAAAATTGGGGGTTGGAATGACCTTAAACAACTCTTTCTAGATAATTTCTTCCCTGCCTCCCAAACTGCATCAATTAGAAAAAAAAAAATTGGAATTACACAATAACAAGAGGATACCCTTCAAGAATATTAGGAGAGATTCAAAATGCTTTGCTCAAGTTTCCCCCCCCCCCCCACCAGATTAGTGAAAAATTGGTAATTCAATAATTTTATGAGGGAATTATCCCCATAGATCATGGAATGATTGATGTTGAAGCTGGTGGTTCCCTTGTTGATAAAACTCCTTCCACCACTCATGACTTAATAGCTAACATGGCTAAAAATGCACAAAAACTTGGTACACGAGAAATTACACCAACCCAAGGAGCTCATGAGTTCCCACAACTTCAAGATTCACTTGATTCTTGTGCATCCATGTTCCCGGGGTGCCCATTTCAAAAAGCACCCCCTTTCAAGAAAGAACCATTCAGGCCAAATCCAAACCCTAGGTGGTAAGCACAAAACCAGTACTGGTAAGGAGGAAACTGAAGATACCCCAAATATAATTGTTATCAACAAGGCCAAGGTATGCAACCTTCATATCCTTCAACTTCTCAAAACAATCATCCTCCTCCTCCCAAATCTAAACCAAGCCTCAAGGATATGGTGAAAAAAATGGAAACCCAAAACCTACAGTTCCAACAAACCACACAATTGGAAATTCAAGACCCACAAACTCAAGTGGGACAATTGGAAAACACCATCGGTGATCTTAAGATGCAAGGTTCTGGAAAACTACCATCCTAACCCATTTCTAATCCGAGGGACAAATGTAACATATGTGAAATTACACTTCGTAGTGGTAAATAAGTTCCTCATTCTACCAATTATACAACAAAGGTATGTCCCCCTCTTGAAAACTCTCTTTTCCAACCCTCAAATGTTTCAATCAAAGAAAAACAAGAAAAAAAAGAGTAATAAAATTATCATTAAGGATTCCCATGAATAATACATTCCTCTTACTTTACCTCAAATACTCACTAAATCTAAGAAAAAATTTGATAATTATATTGACAATGAAATAATGGATACAATTAAAAATTTTCATGTTAATATTCCATTGTTGGATGTAGTAAAGAAAATTACTCATTATGACAAATTTATCAAAGAAATATGCACCCATAGATGAAGGCTGAAGGGGAATGAAAGAGTCAACCTAGTAAGAAATGTTTCATCCTTGATTCAACTAGCAATGACAACTAAGTGCAAGGATCTGGATATATTCACGATACCTTGTACCTTGAGGGAGACCTTCTTTTATGATGCTATGTTGGATTTAGGTGCTTCTATTAATGTAATGCCTCACTCCATGTATACTTCTCTGCAGGTTGGAGAACTTTAACCAACAGGCATTATCATGTAATTTTCCACCCAGAGTACTATGCATCCAATAGGAGTGATTGAGGATGTCCTTGTAAGAGTGAAGAATCTCATATTCCCCACTAATTTCTACATTCTTGAGATGGAAGATACCCAAACCCAAGGACATTCCCCTCTCATACTTGGGAGGACATTCCTTAGAATAGCAAATGTGGTCATAAATGTTCACAAAGGTATGTTGTCTATGTATTTTGGTGGATAAAAGGTAAGTTTTAACATCCTTGAGGCTATGAAACACCCTGTTGAAGAGCGCTCCACTCTTCCTGCCTATTTGATGGAAGTTCTCTAAAAAAAGGAACACACACACACTTCTCTCCTCAACCCATACTCTGATTCATTTTCCTCTTCTTAACCCTTTTATGATTTGAGTTTTGATTCATGTTTTGAGTGTTGTGTGGGTTCTGAAAAGTGTAAATTTTGTGCTTTAATTGATGAGTGTGTTCATTCTGAGGTACCCATGACCGTCAATGATTCTGAAAATCTCATTCCAATAGATTATCTATCCTTAGATAATAAACATGATCAGATATAAAATTTTATGGACCTCACTCCCCCTAAATCCCCTCCTGCAGTCCAAAAACCCCCAGTGTTAGAATTAAAACCACTTCAATATAATTTAAAATATGTCTATATTGAGGGTATTGACCAATTTCCCATCATTATTTCCAATAACATATTTCAACAACAGGAATCAAAACTACTCAACCTTTTGAGATAGTGTAAAAAGGCAATAGGATGAACATTAGCTGATATTCCCAGGATTAGCCCCTCTATTTGTATGCACCATATATTTTTGGATGATGAGATTAATCCCATGAGACAATTTCAATTCTAGTTGAATCCCACTCTCCTTGAAGTTTTAAAATTGGAAGTCAGTAAATAACTTGTTGCAAGGATCATTTATCCTATATTTGATAGTAAATGGGTTAGCCTAGTGCAAATTGTTCCTAAAAAACAGGAATAATAGTTGTTCCAAATTAAAGGAATGCATTGGTTCTAACACGTGTGCAAAACAGTTGGCAAGTCTGTATTGACTACCGTCGACTGAATCAAGCCACGTAGAAGGACCACTTTCCTCTACCTTTCATTCACCAAATTCTATAAAAATTGTCTGGTAAGTCCCATAATTTTTTTTTTGATGGATATTTGGGTTATTTTCAAATCCATATAGCCCCTGAGGATCAATAAAAAACAATATTTACCTGCCCATTTGGCACATTATCATACAGAATGATGCCTTTTGGTCTTTGTAATGCCCTTGGTACTTTTCAGCATTATATATTGAGTATATTTTCAGAGTACCTAGATAATTTCATGGATGTTTTTATGGATGATTTCATGATTTATAGAACTTCCTTTGATGATTCTTTGGCTCACCTAGGTTCTATCCTCCATCGTTTCATAGAAAAAGATCTTGTATTAAATTATTAGAAATGACATTTCACGGTTTAATGGGGGATAGTTCTTGGGAATGTTGTTTCAAAAGAGGTAATTCAAGTGGATAAATCAAAAATTGAATTAATTTCAACCCTTTCATATCCAAAATGTGTTTTTTAGGTGCTATCTTTCTTGGGTCATGCTGGTTTTTACCGCCGATTCATTAAATACTTCGGTAATATCGCACTTCCCTTGTCCCAGTTATTACAGAAGGATTATGAGTTTGTATTTGATAAAAATTATAAGGATGATTTCAATTTTCTAAAAAGGAGTCTCACATCACCTACCATCATCTAACCACCAAGGTGGGATCTCCCCTTTGATCTTATGTGTGAAGCCTCTAACTTTATAGTTGGGGCAGTTTTATCACAAAGGGTTGAGAAAGCTCCTCATGTCATTATGTATGCCTCTCATACCCTTGACCTTGCCCAGGAAAACTACACAACCACTAAAAAAGAACTTCTTTCTATTGTTTTTGCCATGGAAAATTTCCATTCATATCTTGTTGGGTCAAAAATCATTGTCTTTTCTGATCATGTTTCCCTTTGTTTCCTCCTAAAGAAACTTGATGCTTAGCCCCACCTCATTCGGTGGATGCTCCTCCTCCATGAGTTAAACCTTGATATTGGAGATAATAGAGGGGTGGAAATGTGGTATCTGACCACATTAGTAGGATTTCCCCACCATTGGACCATAATGTTGACTCACCCCTCCCTATTAGATAATTCTTCTCTCGTGAGAACCTTTGTGATGTTGTGGACCCTACCCCCTGGTATGCAGACATTGTAAATTTTATAGCAACATCTAGGGTCCCCATTGATTTCAGCATTTCACAATCCCAAAGACTTAATCTCGTTGGTACATTTGGAATGACACATAATTTTGGATAATTAGTGGTGACCAAGTAGTTCTTCGGTGGGTCCATGACTATGAGTTTACCTCTGTTTTGACCTTCTGCCACACTTTGGCATGTGGGGTCCACTTTGGCTCTCAACGTACAGCTCGAAAGGTCTTTAATTTGGGACTTTATTGGCCAACTTTTTTATATTTATTCCCATATATTTTTCAATTCATGTAATCATTGTCAATTCACAGGGAATATCTCCAGAGGAATAAAATGCCCCAACAACCCATGTTATTTTGTAAGATCTTCGATGCATGGGTCATTGACTTCATAGGGCCTTTTCAAATTTTATTTGGCTTTTTGTATATCTTATTGGTTGTTGACTATGTATCTAAATGGGTGGAAGCAAAGGCCACCAATACGAATGACTCTTGAGTGGTTGTTGATTTTGTGAGGTCCCAAATTTTCTGTAAGTTTGGTTTACCTAGATTCATCATTAGTAATAAGGGTTTACATTTTTGATATCGTAACATGAAAATTTTCCTACATAAGTATGGGGTTGTTCATAAATTATATACACCATATCACCACCAAACTAACAGATAAGCAGAAATCTCAAATCGGGAACTTAAGAGAATCTTGGAAAAAACAGTACAACCCAACAGAAAATATTGTAGTTTGGGATTGTATGATTCACTTTGGGAATACCGTACAGATTTCAAAACCCCAATCGGAATTTCACCATACATGATTGTATTTCGAAAGGATTTTCACCTCTTGGTGGAGGTAGAACACCGTGCATATTGGGATATTAAACAATATAATATGAATCTTTCAGATATAGGTGAGCATAGGAAGCTGCAGATTCAAGAGTTGGAAGAAATTAGGCATGATGATTATGCGAACTCCTGGATCTATAAAGAGAAAAAAAAGACTATCCATGATATAATAATTCATCAGCGAAAGTTTTATATTGGTGAGAAGGTTCTCATGTATAATTCTAGGCTGAAGCTCCACCCAGGTAAGCTTCATTCTCGATGGATCATCCTTATACAGTTACTGATGTTTACCCTTTTGGTGCTATATAGGTTTTACATGAGAAGAGTGGAAAAAGGATTGTTGTCAATGGGAAGAGGCTCAAAAACTTCTATGAGGATTTTCCAAAGCATCTTGTGGAGTAAATCCAACTGATAGATGCCACATATGACACCACTTAGCAGGCTATCCCTGCTCCCTACCTTTATTTATTATCTATTTATTTAAAATAAATTCATTTTGGAAAATGTAACTTTTAGGTGTGGGGGAGGGTGACATGTCATAGTTAGGATTAAACAAAAAAAATAATTAATTAAAAAAATTTATACAAAATGTGTTTTCATTTATGATTTATTTATTTTGTGTTTTTAGATAAAAATGATCTTAAAAAAAATCTTCGAAATCATTTTTCATGTTTGGGTTGATTGTGTGGAAAATTCCATTGTTTTTGGAAAAATGTTTTTTAAATGAATGTTGATATGGAATATTTTTCTAGAATTTGTATTTTCAAATCATTCTTATGTGTCTAATGGATTTTTGAATCTCATGCCTCATTAGCACTGACCAATATTTTAATCCCTTACTCGAGAGACATTTTAATCCCTTTATTTCATATTCTTATTTTTAATCACTTTCTTAAGAGTCTCAAGTAATGTTGAGAAACTAAAACTTTCCTTGATTCTATTTGAATCCATAATATTCAAGTATACTACATTCATGATAGAGACAATCGTTCATTGAAAAGCCCTTTGTACAATTAACCTCTATTTTTTACGACTTTGACATTTTATCCTTCTTAAGACTTAGAGACCATGAAATACCTATTAGGTATCCACATTACAAGCTAATATATCTCTACCTACCAATATCTTATGTATATTATTTTTTTATTTTCAGAAACTGTGAGACATAGGGTGTTTCCATGGAAATTCTGGGGAGAGAATCATTGTTATGGGTTGATATAAAGGGTGCCTACATTTTCCCTGGGAAATGGGTTCACAAGCCATATTACATCATTCTTTTACACGTGTTTCCCTATTTATCTCCAAAAAACTATACATTAAAAAATAGTTATGTACATTGAAAAAAATAGAACAAAAAAATGGAGAAAAGGTGATGTTTACTCATTATTATTCATTACTTGGTTGTGACCCACAAAAATAGACAATGAGGAGAGTGATTTGGAGGTGATACACTTTTTGAGGGGTTGAGTGTGTACATTCATTGTGAAAACTTGATGAATTTTGACATATTTTGTACATAAGAGATTAAACACTCCTCTTTAGCATCATATATTTAAATATTAAATTCTACCAACCCTTGAACCTCAGAAGAACCTATTGGAAGTCCCCTTGAGTAGCACACTAGTTTCTACCGATAGAGTGCTTAGAATCTTGGGAATCATATGGTAAGATCACATAAACTCTTGGAAAAGAGAATAAATCCAATTTCATATGTTCCTTGAGTTAAGGGGGGAAATTTCTAAGTGAGGTAAGTTGCAACATGTTGTATGGATGAACAAATGAAGTTGAACAAATTTGAATGTGAGTAAATAAAGATGAAAGGAAAATTGATTCCATAAAAGAGACATGATGAATTTCATTTCAAAAGAATCTTGGATGTTTTCACACCTTTTATTTAGGAATGAGACATGATAAGGATATTATACTTTTCCCAGGAGTGAAAATTTTTTGGTGTGGGGTGTGATTTTACAATGATTCACTATTTTATTTCACCCTTATACCAATGTATTAAAGTGGTTTTATATTTAAAATTACAAGTATAATAACAAATTTCACTCCATTTTTTATTCAATTATTTTGTGTTTAACACTATTAAAAAGGTAAATGTTACTTGTTTTAATAATTATATTGTAGGTGGAGGTGATTTGGAGGAACCATGATGAAGTCCAAGAAAAATGAGTCAATTTGCACATGATCCAAGCACACCAGTGGACTAAAATTCATGCTTCTACTAAAACGTGCATCCAAATGGGCTGAAATTTCATGGTATGGTCCAAATATAATGTTCTACATTACATATGAAGGAACCCAAGCCCCATTTGACCTCTAAAATTCTTATCCAAACTGATCTGTCCAAAGAATCAAATTTGCACAAGTCAAAAGAGGTGTTCTGTATTTTATCAATATCTCCAGATCCACTTGTCCAAATGATTCCAAACTTTTTGTGAAGATATCTATGATGTGAAGATACAAATTTAAAGTTTTTTACAGAGGGTGATTCTACTGTATAATGTCCGAAAACTATGAGACAAGTGTTTTTACACAATCTGTGTGCTCAAAATCACCTTCCAATTTGTTTATAAAAGAACACCTTCGACACCGCATTTTGGAGTTCGGCCAGGTTGCAAGGTGATACCATTTTAGAGTTCCCAAGGAGTCTTATCAGCATCCCTATAAGTTCTGGAGGCTATGGTAAGTTCTATTTAAACATCTTTTTCTTCCCCCCATCCCATGGGTTTCTAAACTCCTTGTGATCACCTGAGGAGGAACGTGATGTAAATCCCAAGATTCATGTTTGTAATATTTGAATGATATTTTTATTATAGGTTTTTATGTTGTTTTTAATCATACTCTATTCTTGTTTTATTTAGTTATGTACTGGTATGTCATGCTCAACTCATATGATCATGTTTGGGGGTACCCATTCATGTGATGTTTCACACACCGTTCACCACTTTTTCTTCCCTCATTAAATTGCGGTGTTTTTATGGTTCATATTGGTCAATTGAACTCACATATGCATTTTCAAGGCCAAGTACATTTATTTAATGGTATCACAAAGAAATAACATACAAACCTAGACGGCACATCAAGTTCTTTGTGCGTTTCCTTGGTGAGTTTCGGTTATGAGGTCGAACACAAATCACCCAATCATCAGTGGTGTCCAGTGAATCATTGTGTGTTTTTTACTAAACCCTAGGAGTTATCCTAGTATAAACTTAGTAACATTATGGTAATAGGTGTTACAAACTAGGTATTAAAAGATCTATACCCTTTCTCTTGAAGTGATGAAGGATGAGCATCATGATACTCCCCTATGTTGATCACGTTTAATTAATCTTGTTCATTTATACCTTGTTTTATTGCTTAAGTTTTTATATTGTAATATTTAATAATCAAACCCCAAGTTTTATTAAATCCTATTCCCCTCCTATCTTCATAATCAAAACCCTCTTTTTCAACTAATGATCTAAGGCTCCGTTGAGAGACGACCTAGGGTTGTTGCTATACTGCAGAAATTCTAGTAAAAACTAAGAAACTAATTTGACATGCTCAACAACACGATCAATTACCTATGTGGTACTTTTACCTTTGTGGTGTTTTCTTCATGGTGTTACATGTGTGGTACTTTTACCTTCATTGTGTTATATTCGTGGTGTTACTTGTGTGGTACTTTTACATTCGTGGTGTTACCTTTGTGGTGTTACCTTTGTGATATTCATCCCTTATGTATGAGATGAGTATATATTGATAACTTGGATATATGTATAGGAATATACCAAGGTAGATTTGTTGACTGCTTCGTGCTTTGTGGTTGAGGTCTTCCTTTTTGGTTTTTTCTTTGTGGAACTCTGGGAGAACTTTGGGGGTCTTAGGGTCCCTACTGAGTATTTTTATACTCACCCATGCACGGGCTATGCCCGCACCTTGTTGTGTCTTGTGAAGATGATGGACAGTGTTGATCGAGGCTAAGGGAGCTAGGATGGGATGGTGCTCAGAGGTGGACCATTGACATGATGTGTTGTAGTGACTACTGATTGTGAGTTGTACCTACCCTTCAGGTAAAATCCTCAGTGGACAATCCAGGAGTTTTTTTTCTCTTTTAAGTTGTACTTGTACTTTCTAGTAGGTCTTGTATTCTGGCCCCTTTACATTCAGCACACTTTTTACTACAGCAGTTTACTTTGTGGTTTCCTCTTGTTAAACGCTTGGATTTGTGTGTTTGTATAGGTTTAAAGGAAATGCCTTCCTGTTATTGGGACACACCTTTTCGGTGCCAGTCGCCAGCCCCTGGTCTATGGAAGGCGATCTTGGGGTAGTCACAGCACAGGCCCCAAGGGACGGGTCGTGACAAAGTGGTATCAGAAGGGTCGGTCCAACTAAAGAACTAGGACTCTGATCTTTTCAATTGATCAATAGTGTTAAGTGTTTTGAGTGTGGTTTTCAGTTCGAGAAGTCTAGTATTGGTGTAGTGGACAACATATCCATACACCAGGACCCTGAATTTTGATTTCTGACTCGGTGCACACAAAAACTGATTGTGTGTGTTTTGGAAATTTTTTTCTTGTAATTTCTTTGATTCGGCTCACCAGGTATAAATTATTGACCATGGAACAACTGTTTTCTTTCAGGATGTTGTCGCGTAGATAGCCATCCAAGATTCCCGAGAGAGTACATGATGACGGTCCACCAAGTGATGAAGCTTCAGTACAGGGCCCTCTTATAGAGATAGTACCATCAGGTGGTGTACCAGTAGCACCACCACCCATTTGATGACAGATGCAAACAGTGGACCGTGAACACCGACCGAGCGCGTTGCATGAGTTCCAGCGGTAGAGGCCTCTGAGGTTTCGAGGTGAGACAGATCCCCAGGCAGCTGAGAACTGGATGGAGGCTGTGACTAGAGTTTTTCACCTAGTTGGGACACCAGCAGATCAGATGGTGATCCTAGATTCTGGTCTTTATCAATTAATGACCATGAGGATGGTCCACCTGGTGATGAGGCTTCGGTACATGGACTGTTTCCCGATATGGTACCATCGGGTAGTGTTCCAGCTATATCACTGACCATTGATCAGCAGTTGCATCTGGTGCTACCGGTAGAGGAAACATGTAGGCTTAGTGCCTTACACGTGTTTCAGTATTAGATACCCCTCAGGTTCCGAGGTGATCTCGACTCAGGGGTGTATAAGGACTGGATTGAGGAGGTGGATGAGTTTCCATATATCTAAGGAACCATTTGATCAGATGGTGGTCTTGGTATATAGCCTTCTACGTGGCTCAGTAGGATGATGACAGGGTTTATATTACCCCTGATGTTTTGAAGAGGTGACTTTTCTGTGGACAAGTTTGAGAACCTTCCTTAGAGAAGGGGGTCTCTTTCCATAAAAATCTAAAGGGTGAGTGTTCCCTAGAGCTTCTACAACTTCAGTAGGATGACTTGTCGGTAGATGAGTATTAATCGAGGCGCACTGACCATCCTAGGTACTTGATGAATATAGTTCGGTCAGTGCTTCAGGGATCGGGCCTCTTATCGAGGTGTTTTTCGGGACATCTTAGCCAGAACTTTTCCTCTATGCATTCCTACTTATGTTAGGGTGCTAGAGAGAACCTTTGTGGTTGAATTTTCTTTGGATGACTGGATACAGCCAGTGAATGTTCGCAGTGGGAAGGCAGGAAATTGACGCCAGTATCAGACACTTGGGCATGTAAAATATTTTAGGAAGAGGAAGTGATAGGGATAGATGAATTTGTAGGGTATAAGATGTGGAAGTGGATCTAAGAGAGAATCATGGGGTGGTATACATTTCGGAATGTTATAACCACCACCCCAATATGGTCCCCACCAGGCTCAGGGAGCTAGAGGAAAGGGGAAGGGATTAGCTGCATGCAGTCAAGGAGTGTGACCTAAGGGCTCTAGGAATGATTCGAGGTATAGTTTATGTCTACTACTAGCTTTCATATTAATAAACATAGGTACCAATCATTCCTTTCCATGAATCTTGTTCAAGACCTAGAGTTTCCAGTTAAACTGATGACTTGACCCTTACATTAGGAGATACCTTTGGGAGGAGACTCGATGATCACGCTTATGTTGATAGTGTGATCTTACCCTTGAGGTGAGAGTTTCAGTTGGAACCTCTTGGTGGAAGTGTTGAGGCCTTACAACGTTAGTTTGGGGATGGACTGGACATCCACATTTCATACTTAGATTGATTGTTTTAGTCAAAAAGGATGTAGTATATCTACAGCATTGGAATGGGGTTTTTCCTAGTCAGTAAAAAAGGAAACCCAGGAAGCATAGGATAAACTCATGCATAGGAGGGTGCAGCCAATCACTCTTGATTTGGCCAGCCTTACCCCTATGGTAGTAGGAGTTTTGAGTTTTCAGTTCCCAATAGTAGTGGCAAAGTGGGGAAATCTTTACAAAATATGTTTCTTGGACTACCTCCTCGAAGGGATAGGGACTTCTGCTTTGGCTGGGTACTACCATAGATTTGTACCTGACTTCTCCAGGGTAGCGGCACCCTTGTCAACTTTGACGAAGAAGGGGAGCCTTTCCTATGGATGGAGAATTGTCAGCAGAACATTCAGGAGCTGATACAGAGACTAACGAGTGCCCCCATCATGAGGCTACTATGAGAGGGAATTGGGTATGTAGTCTATTATGATTCATCAGGGACCAAACAAGGTTGTTTCCTAATACAGGAGTGGGCCGGGATCACCTACAGCTCATGGAAGTTGAGATAACATGAGAAGAACTACACTACCCATGACCTGGAGTTAGGAGTAGTGGTCTTTGTACTGAAGATGTGGCAGCACTAATTGATGGGTGGATGGTTTACTGTTTACTCTGATCACAACAGTCTCAGGTATATCTTCCCACAGAAGGGCCTGAACCTGAGACAACAATGATGGCTAGAGATCCTCTAGGACTATGACTTTGAGATAGTCTATACTCCTAGGAAGGGGAATGAAGTGGAAGATGCGCTCAGTAGGAGGTATGGTCTACAATTTCTGAGTGAGGTGACATAGCATCTAGCCGCGTTGTAGATATCCTTTGTGGATAGAGATATAGTCACTTACCTCTAGTTTATGACTATCACTCACCCACTTCTTCAGCGAGTTCGGGAGGCACAGCTTGGGGACATTGATTGCGAGGCACGACGTGCTCAGATATCCATAGGGTAGGCACCAGATGGATTTTCTAAAGGTGGGGAGCACATTTTTCTCTTCAGATAATGCACCATGGTACTAGTGATGTTATGGAAAGAGGTGTTTAGGTAGTTCCATACATCCCTTTTAGCAGTACATCTTAAAGTGGCGAAGATGTACCTGGACCTCTGTGGTTAGTACTGGTGGTCAGGGATTAAGAAGGCAGTGGTAGAGTTTGTATCACGATGCCTCACTTATTATAAAATGAAGACTATGCAGATTAGGCATAAGTCTTATGCTGATAGGCTATGAAGATCCTTGGAGTTCGAGGAGGGAAGCCATGACTTTTTACCGTTCTCACCCTGATGAGGATTGCGGAGATTCATCCAGGGTGGTGATCTATCTTCGAGGTTAATTAGAACTTTCTAGATCCTCAATAGAGTAGGTGAGGTGGCATACCATCTATAACTTCCCCCATATATGCACCGGGTGCATAATGTTTTCCATGAGTCTGTCACGACCCGTCCTCGGGACCCGTGTCGTGACTACCCCAAGCCCACCTTCCTTAGGCTAGGGGATGGTTACTAGCACCAAAGGCGTAAATCCTAATAAAAGGGAAGGCATTGCCTTTATAAAAGAAAACAAACACCACAGAGTACACAAATTGAAAATATAAGTAAGTGCTAAAAAGTAAATGGGCCAGAATACAAACCCAACTAAAGGTGCAGTACAACTGAAAGTAAAGTACAACTCAAGGACAACAGCTGAAAGCTGACAAGCCACTCCAGGATCGTCCTCCGGCTTCCTACCTGAAGGGTAGGTACAGATCTCCTCCTCAGCACTCCATGTCTATCCATCTCCTCTGGGTACCGAATCATTGTGAAAATCCACCTCTGGGTCCCATCCATCTCTACAAGCCTCAACCACGATCATTGATGTCCGTTGTCTACAACCAACACAACGTAGTGTGGGCGAAACCCATGCAGGGGTGAGTATACGATACTCAGTAGGGACTCTGAGACCTCCGAAGGTCTCCCTGAATCCACGAAGGGTAACCACAAAGAAAAGATACAATCAGGAAGTATCATCCAACACTACTTAGGTATATTCCCATACATATACCTAAGTCATCAATTCTAGTTCAGCTCTAACTCAAGAGCTCTAGTATAATCCAGTCCACTCAGGAAAGTAAAACTTAATCCTCACAGGAAAGTACGACCCAATCCACACAGGAAATCATAATCCAATCCACACAGGATATCAAGTCAATCACATAGAAGATAATGATTGAAGGTCAAGACTCAGCTCACACGGGTATCCATTTACGAAGTGGGGTGGAGATGATTAGATGTAGCCTCTGAATCATCTCCTCTACCGAACCCATGTAGGATCCAAGTTTAGTAGTCGTCGCTGCCGAACCCATGGAGGATCCAAGTATAGTAGTCATCGTCGTCAAACCCACGGAGGATCCCAGCCCGGTAGTCGAACCCACGGAGGATCCCAGTACATTAACTATCCTCGTCGAATCCACGGAGGATCCCAGTACGGTAGTCGTCCTCGTCGAACCCACGGAGGATCCTAGTACGGTAGTCATCCTCGTCGAACCCACAGAGGATCTGAGTACGGCAGTCATCCTCATCTAACCCACAGAGGATCCCATCATGGTAGTCGTCCTCATCGAACCCACGGAGGATCCTAGTATGGAAGTCATCTTCGTCGTAGTTGCAGCCAGCTCTAGGGTTCCCGCACACTACACGCTCATTTCTAGGAGGGTCCGATCCACGATCCAAGGGGGTTGATACATCAACTGACACAAAGTCCAGATTTGATGTATCCCAAAGTTCCATCTCATCTACAGGAACACAACGCGACAGACGACGCGTCAATCGGACGCCCGGTCTGAGTGTTATTGGATTTTTTTCATCCCAGGGGTCAGGTTGGTTTTTAAGTCAAAACCAACCCGACCATACTCCAACTACATCCAAAACTTGATCGGAGTAATCCAAAAGAATCCTATCACGAAGAAGAATCAAAAAAAGTTGATGGCACGTCAATCAAACTTCCAGAGCTCAAGTTATAAGTGTTTCTGCTCCAAAGGCCCGGTTGGTTTTGAGTTCCAACCAACCTGGTCATACCCAAAGTTCTCTGAAACCTTGAGTGTAATATATCGAAACGACTATCTTGATCGAAGGATCGCATCACAACTGATGGTGCATCAATCGGAGGTCTTTAGCCCAAGTTACAGGCGTTTGAATGAATCTGTCCGATATTAGGGGCGTTTGGGCCCGGACCGACCCGGCCCAAAACCCCCTGGGTCGGCCTGAACCGGGTCGACCCGACTTGAGTCTGGGTCTGGCTCATTAGGGCGTGACCCATCCCGTCTGGCGTGGCCCTGCCCAGCTAGTGTGACCCGGCCCGGCGCGAGGGTCCGGCCCAGCACGGGCGGCAGGGCTCAGCGCGGGTGGTCCGGCCCAGTGCGGCCGGTCCGGCTCGGTGCGGCCAGTTGGCCTTGTGCGGGTGAGGCCCGCATGGCTAGCATCTTGGTCGTTTCGGCTAATTAAAAAAATGGGGGTTTTCCCCCCTTGTCTCGAAACGGCAGCCCCCCACGTGGAGGGGACCCGCCTGTCTGTCACCAGGGGTTACGACCCCCGGCCTCCTCCGAACGGCCGACCCGGTTGGCCGGCTGGTGCCGCCGCCGCGGGACCCGTGGTCCCGCCCTTCCGAAGCGCCGGCGGCCGGTGATTCTGGCTGCCCTCCCCTGCACATCCGCGGCTTAGGTCGTGACCCTTGTCCGTCCGGCGCGGCGCGACGGCGCCGCCCCCCTTCATCGCGGCCCGACCTTGGCCGCGGGTTCTTAGGCTTCGGGGCGGCGCGACGGCGCTGCGCTTCTTCGTCGCGGCCCGCTCCGGCCGCGGTTCCCTCATTCCCGCGTGGTGCGACGGCATCGCGCCGCCTCCGTCCCAAACCATAGTGAAAAATTACCAACCATGGGGAGGATGTTCGGCCGTGTTCGTGCGGCCCGACCTCCTCCCATTATCTTGAGAACAGACGGCTTAATAAACGTCAACGAAGATCATAAATTAATCTTGAATGTAAAATAATTCCCTACCTCGAAGAAATTGTCGAACGATGATCATCGCGGGAAAACAGTGTCGCGGGGTGGTTTCGATGACGGCGTTGGCGAGCGTCAAAGAAGAGGATGACGTCTCTCCCCGGCTGCAGAGAAAGGAAAGATCGGCACGCCGTCTCTCCTTGGTGCTTCGGAGTTCTTCGCATTCTTCAATGTGGAAGACGAAGACTCCTCAAGATTTTGAGTATTCTCTCCCAATTCTTCTCACACAACAATCCCCAAATAAAATAAGGTTCAACCTTATTTTATTAATCCCAAGCCATGAATTCTAAAGAATTCAAAATTCAATTCTTAATTAAATACATTGAATAACTTAATCAAATAATTTAATGAGAGAGTTGACTTGAAATTAAAGAGGGAGGGTGGATGAGTTACACAATAAATCTAGAGGGGGTGTTTAACGGGGGGTTAGGAAATTTAAGGAGGTGGGGGCTTGTGTGGTTCCCACCCCAACTTCCTCACAACTTCCTTTCCCTTAACACTTAAACCACTAGTGATATAATAAAATTATAATTGTAAAACAACTATAATTTTATTCTTCACATTTTTAACAACTCCTCCCGAGAAAACGCTCTTTCGAAAAAAGGTGTTCCTATGTAATTATCGGCACTGCGGTTTCATCGGTGCCCTCAGATTTCGATTGTGAGCATCGGTTCAAAAGTTAGAAAAACTTGCTCGTTCGTTCACTGAACGTACCTGAGAAAAACTTTGGAAATGGATTCTGTTCACACCGGGCCTCGGAATCAGGTGCCGTCAGAAACTGCGTACTCGTAAAATCCCAAAGAAATTAATAAAAAAATTATCTTAAAATTTCTGGGTCTTTAAATTACTCCCACCTCATGGCTTTACATCCTCGTAAAGCTACAACATGAACTAGGGATACTAAAGGAGGTACTAAGCACGTATCTGAGCCTTCTGCTCCATGTGCTCTCCTGGAGGTTCTCATGCTGCCAATGGAAGCGCACAAGAGGAATCGACGGTCCTCATAGGACCCGTTCTTATCGATCCTCAACCTCTATTGGAACCTCTATGAATTTCGCCCCGTCATCGATGTCCAGCTACCTGTGGTCGATGATGTGTGAAGGGTCATGCACGTATCTCCTCAGCTGAGATACGTGGATAACATCGTGAACCCGGTGCAACTGAGGTGGAAAGGTTAAGAATCAGCTGAAGACCAAGAAAGGTCCATTAAACCTCGGAGATAACTTGCCTCTTCAGCCACATCCCTGTAGACCTCGTCGAGGTGAGATCCGTAAGAAAGACGTGGTCACCATCCTCAAACTTTAGTGGTCTCTGCCTCCTATCAGCATAAGACTTCTGTCGGCTCTGAGCTATCCTCATCCTCTCCTGGATGACCTGAACCTTCTATGTTCCTACAACAGCTGCTAAGATTTCTTCTTTGATGATAAGAGAAATCCCGTCTCATCCCCTGGATAAACCACGTTCTTTTCCTAAAATAGTCAATCCTGACAAAAATGATACTAATCCATGCCATGGATGACATTGTAAGGCCTTGACGCTGCTACCAAGAGATCCAACTGTTACTCTCACCTCCAAGGGTCGAGTCACACTGTCAGCAGCAGTGTGTGGTCACTAGGTCTCCTCCAGTAGGAATCTCGAAAGTGAGGGTCAAGTCAACGGTTTTAACCGGAACCTCTCAATACCTACTTCATAAAAAGGACAGGGAAGAAAACGTCACAAGAACAAGTGTCTTTTAATTAGTGCAGCTCAAGGTACAAAGACACAAAACATCCACAAACAAAACATCAACAAAGCCAGAAGAAACATGAACAAAAGTCTCCATGACTAGAGATAGTCCCACTCTTGTCCATCAGCTCCCGGAGCTCCATGGTCGTAAGCCTCAACTGCCTGAAGCAGAGATCTCCCATGTCCACCCGTTCCCTGTGGTCAGGGTGGTCTTCCTGGTGGTGGTGGTGGTAGGGCCTCAAAGTGTCGCCCACCACCCGCTACTCGTCCAGCTCCTCTGCCTCGTCCACCTGCCCCCTATGGACCGCCATGGTCTAACCTTTTCATGGGAGGTCCCTCTACCGCCTGCTACTCATCTGCAGGATGAGTCGGGTAATCTCGAGCCATGTGACCCTGCCCGCAGCATGCATAGCACTACATGCTCCTCGTGTGGCTGGCTCACCTTCGTGTGCCCTGTAAAATCGAATCTGCATCCTGAGATTTCTCATCTGATGGCCTGGCCCGCTTGGACCTCTGTGTCAACTGTCTACTGCCAGCTGCAGAAGACTCTGCTACAGGTCGTCCTTCGGAGGGTCTCATTGCTGGTGACTACTTGGCAAGAAAACTCTCCACTAGAAGGGCTCTCTCCAACACCCCCGCCTGCATCGAGATGTTGAGGGAGATCATCGAAGCCCTGATCTCATGCCTTAGTCCCTACTTGAAGGTTCAGGCCCTGAAGAATGGTTCATGTACCACATCTGTGGAGTAGCGCGAGAGATCAGTAAACCTCGTTGAGTACTGGGCTACCGTCATGTTGCCTTACCGCAGTTGTAGTAGCTCTTTAATGTGCACTACATGGAGGGTGGCTAGAACGAACTCCGAGCGGAATAGGGTCTCGAAATCCGTCCAAAGTAGAGATGCCTCAACGTGCACATAGAGCATCAAGCTCCACCATCTACCTTCTACCGCGTTTAGGAGACTCGCTGCAAGGATCATCATGAGGTCAGCTGGTGTCCCTACTAACCTGAAAACTCATACAACAGCCTCCAGCTAATCCTTGACTGCCTGAGGGTCCGTCTCCCCACGGAACCTGGGCGGTCTCTGATGCTGAAACTCGTGAAGTGCACTAAGGCGATGTGCACTCTCAGCGGCTTGGACTGGTGGCATCGGTGGCTCGACGGGTAGAGGTACCGTCGGTTACTCCGCTGTAATAGGGACCTGCACCGAGGCCTCATCGCTCGGTGGGCTGTCATCTCGCACAAAGATCTGAACCCTAGTTGGCTACCGTCATGGGGTCATCTTGAAAAGAAACAGGTGTTCCACAGTCAATATAGTATAACTGGTGAGCTGACACAAAGTAATCACAAAGAAAACCTTTGAAACACACATGCAATCAATGTTTTCGTGCACTAAATCGGAAATCAGAAGTCAGGGTCCTAGTGTATGGATACATCGGTTGCCGCACCAACACTGGACTCCCTGGACTAATAACCACACTCAATACCCTTAACATTATTGCTTCACATAGAAGAAAGATCAGATTCTTGAGTTCTGCGGTAGAACCGAACTCCTCTGATACCAATTTGTCACGACCCGTCCTCGGGACCCATGTCGTGACTACCCCAATCCCGCCTTCCTTAGGACAGGGGCTGGCGACTAGCACCAAAGGCGTAAATCCCAATAAAAAGGAAGGCATTGCCTTTATAAACAAACACCACAGAGTACGCAAACTGAAAACAGAAGTAAGTGCTGAAAAGTAAATAGGCCAGAATACAAACCCAACTAAAGGTGCAGTATAACTGAAAGAAAAGTACAACTCAAGGACAACAATTTAAAGTTGAAAAGCCGCTTATGGATCTTTATCCAGCTTTCTACCTGAAGGGTAGGTACAGATCTCCTCCTCATCACTCCACGTCCATCTTTCTCCTCTGGGTACCGACTCGTTGTGAAAATCCACCTCTGGGTACCATCCAGTTCTACAAGCCTCAACCATGATCAGTGATGTTCGTCGTCTGCAACCAACACAATGTAGTGCAGGCGAAGCCCGTGTAGGGGTGAGTATACAATACTCAGTAGGGACCCCGAGACCCCTGAAGGTCTCCCTAAATCCACAAAGGGTAACCACAAAGAAAATATACAATCATGAAGAATCATCCAACACTACTTAGGTATATTCCCATACATATACCTAAGTCATAAATTCCAGTTCAGCTCCAACTCACAAGCTCTAGTACAATCCAGTCCACTCAGGAAAGTAAAACTTAATCCACACAGGAAAGTAAGACCCAATCCACACAGGAAAGCATAATCCAATCCACACAGGATATCGAGTCAATCATATCGAAGATAATGATTTAAGTTCAAGACTCAACTCACACAGGTATCTATTTACGAATAGGGGTGGAGATGATTAGATGTAGCCTCTGAATCATATCCTCTGCCGAACCCACGTAGGATCCAAGTTTAGTAGTCATCGCTACCGAACCCACGGAGGATCCAAGTATATTAGTCATCGTCGTCGAACCCACGGAGGATCCCAGCATGGTAGTAGAACCCACGGAGGATCCCAGTACATTAGTCATCCTCATCGAATCCATGGAGGATCCCAGTATGGTAGTCATCCTCGTCGAACCCATGGAGGATCCTAGTACGGTAGTCGTCCTCATCGAACCCACGGAGGATCCGAGTACGGCAGTCGTCTTCTTTGAACCCAAGGAGTATCCCAGCATGATAGTCATCCTCTTCAAACCCATGGAGGATCCTAGTATGTAATTCATCTTCGTCGTAGTCGCAGCCAGCTCTAGGGTTCCCGTACACAGCACGCTCATTTCCAGGAGGGTCCGCTCCATGATCCAAGGGGGTCGATACATAAACTAACATGAAGTTCAGATTTGATGTATCCCAAAGTTCCGTCTCGTCAAAAAGAACACAACGCGACAGACGGCACGTCAATCGGACGCCCGGTCTGAGAGTTATTGGCTTTTTTCGTCCCAGGGGCCCTGTTGGTTTTTAAGTCAAAACCATCCTGACCATACTCCAATTGTGTCCAAACCTCAAGTGGAGTAATCCAAAATAACCGACTCACTAATAGGAATCCAACAAAGTCGACGACACATCAATCGGACGTCTGGAGCTCAAGTTATAAGTGTTTCCACTCCGAAGGCCCGGTTCGTTTCGGGTTTGAACAAACTCGGCCATTCACAAAGTTCTCTGAAACCTTGAGTGTAATATACCAAAACGACCATATCTATCCAAGCATTTCATCTCAACTAACGGTGCGTCAATCGGAGGTCCGTAGCCCAAGTTATGAGCATTTGAACAAATCTGTTCGATTTTAGGGGGGTTTGGGCCCGGACCAACCCGACCCAGTACGATTCCGGCCCATTAGGGCACGGCCCGGAACGGCCCGTGTGGCCAGCAGCTCGGTCGTTTCGGCCGAGCGGAAAACGGGGGGTGCTGCCCCCCTTATCTTGAAACGGAGGCCACCCACATGGAGGGGGCCCGCCTGTCTGCCGTCGGGGGTTACGACCCCCGGCCTCCTCCGAACGGCCGGCCCGGTTAGCCGGTCGGTGCCGCCACCGCGGGACCCTACGGTCCCGCCCTTCTGAAGCGCCGGAGGCCGACGATTCCGGCCGCCCTCCCCTGCACAGCCGCGACCCTTGTCCATCCGGCACGGCGCAACGGCACCGCGCCCCTCGGCCGCAGCCCGACCTTGGCCGCAGGTTCTTTGACTTAGGCACAGCGCGACAGCACCGCGCTTCTTCGCCGTGGCCCGCTTCGGCTGCAGTTCCCTCATTTCCGCGTGGTGCGACAGCACCGCGCGGCCTCCGTTCCAAACCATAGCGAAAAATTAACAACCATGGGGAAGAGGTTCGGCCATGTTCGTGTGGTCCGACCTCCTCCCGTTATCTTGATAACATGTGGCTTAATAAATGTCAACGAAGATTGTAAATTAATCTTTAATGTAAAACAATTCCCTACCTCAAAGAAATTGTCGAACGATGATCGTCGCGGGAAAACGGCGTCGCGGGGGTGTTTTCGATGACGGCGTTGGCGAGCGTCAAAGAAGAGGATGACGTCTCTCATCGGCTGCAGAGAAAGGAAAGATCGGAATGCCATCTCTCCTTGGTGCTCCGGCGTTATTTGCGTTCTTCAACGTGGAAGACAAAGACTCCTCAAGATTTTGAGTATTCTATCCCAATTCTTCTCACACAACAACCCCCAAATAAAATAAGGGTCACCCTTATTTTATTAATCCCAATCCATGAATTCCAAAGAATTCAAAATTCAACTCTTAATTAAATACATTGAATAACTTAATCAAATAATTTAATGAGATAGTTGACTTTCAAATAATAGGGAGAGTGGATGAGTTACACAATAAAGCTAGAGGGGTGTTTAATGGGGGGTTAGGAAATTTATGGAGGTGGGGGCTTGTGTGGGCCCCACCCCAACTTCCTCACAACTTCCTTTCCCTTAACACTTAAACCACTAGTGGTATAATAAAATTATAATTTTAAAACAACTATAATTTTATTCTTCACATTTTTAACAACTCCTCCCGAGAAAATTCTCCTTCAGAAAAAGGGGTTCCTAAGAAATTACCGGCACTGCGGTTTCATCGGTGCCCTCAGATTTTGATTCCGAGCACTGGTTCAAAAGTTATAAAAACCCGTTCGTTCGTTCACTGAACTTACCTGAGCTAAACTTCGGAAATTGATTACGGGCACACCGGGCCTCGTAATCAGGTGCCATCATAAACTGCATACTCGTAAAATCCCAAAGAAATTAAGAAAAAAATTTCCATGAAATTTCCGGGTCTTAGAGAGTCATAGCTGAGGAGGTACGTGCAAGATCCATCGCATGTTATCGACTGGGGAAAGCTGAGCATCGATGATGGGGTGACTTTTATGGAGTTTCTAGTGGAGATAGAGTATCGATAGGAGTGAGTACTTTGGGATAAATGATACCTATTGTGCGAGTTCTTTGAAGCACGGGAACCTCCAGGAGAGCACATGGGATCGAAATGCTTAGATTCATGCTCAGAACCCTCATTTGTTTGATTTGTCTTTGTTTTGGATTTCGAGGATGAAAGTACCTAAGGTGGGGAGAATTTAAATACCCAAAAATTCAATATAATTTTTTTTCAATTATTTTGGATTATTTTGAGGTCGTGAAATCTGAAGGCACACGATTCCGAGGCCCGGAGTGCTCAAAACAATTCGTCTAAATTTTGTTAAGCTTTAATTGGCATGCATGAGCATTTTTCCTGAAAAAAGTAGAATATATCTTAAAAAGGTTCCTGAATCAGAAATCTAAGGGCACCGTTGTGTTCAAGATAGCAGGTTTACCCTAGGCGCGACTTAATTTAGTCGGTGCATGCCTCCGGTGAGAAATCCAAAAAATGGCATAACCGTAAATAAAATAATTTAATAAAGTTATTTTATTTAAAAAATGATTATAACTCATGAACGGTGACTCGGATTAAAAATATGATACCACCACTGAGCTCGTGATGGTATTATTTCTTTAGGTAGATACTAACATTGGACGAAACAGGCCAACTATGGCAGTTAGTTTTTGGTCATAAATAAAATAATTAAGTAATAATTATTTTATTGTTAAAATCCATAACTTCTAAATGGTAATTAGGATTTAAAATCTGAGAGTACCATTCAGTTTGTTATGGCGTGTTCCCCTTGGTTGGAGCCTAACCTCAACTGATGCGGGTTGAGGGAGAATGGTAACAATTTATTGAACTTTGTTTAGGTACGTTCAGTAAACACACGAGTGGTGTTTTATAACTTTTGAACTAGTGCTCAGATTAAAAATCTAAGAGCACTGTTAAATATGCAGTGCTGGGATTCACTTAAGGGAGGTTTCATTAAGACTACAGAAGAAACCTGTAATGAGCTGAAAGACAAATACAAAGGTTTAAAGAAACAGTATGCTTTAACTGTTAAACATAAATCTGATATTGATATTGAAATAGAAAAGAATGCTCGATTACTTAAAGAAAACACTGAACTGAAATTATTTAATGAGAAACTTAAGAAAGACTTAGAAAAGTTTACGAATGGTAAAGATACTCTTACTCAAATTCCAGGTAAGCAAATAGCACCTAGATACACTACTGGTATAGGATACCAACTAGGACAGAGAAAATTTACCAAAACTAAATTCATTCCTAAATCTGGACAGAATGTTGCTAGTTCTAGTTCTGGAAGTTCATATGCTTAAACTAGTTATATTCATAGTTACGGATCTAATAAGGTTTACCTTTCAAAATCTTTTGATTCTACAAATTTAATGAGACCCATTAGACAAATCTGGGTACCTAAAGTTTTGTTGGATAACCTGTCTGGACCCAAGAAAATCTGGGTACCAAAATCATTTCCTGTCTAAATCTGTTTTGTAGGGAAACTTCTTAAAGAGATCCTGTAGAAAGACCTGGTACTTAGATAGAGGATGTTCAAGACATATGTTAGGAGACTTCTCATGCTTTAAAATCTTAGTCAGATTTGATGGCGGTTTTGTCACTTTTGGTGATAACTCAAAAGGAAAAATCATCGACTTAGGCCATATTGGTAACACTGACTCAATATTGATTTCCAAAGTTGTCTTTGTTGATATTTTAGAAGAAACCTGTAATGAGATGAAAGACAAATACAAAGGTTTAAAGAAACAGTATGCTTTAACTGTTAAACATAAATCTGATCTTGATATTGAAATAGAAAAGAATGCTCAATTACTTAAAGAAAACACTGAACAGAAATTATATAATGAGAAACTTAATAAAGACTTAGAAAATTTTGAGAATGGTAAAGATACTCTTACTCAAATGCTAGGTAAGAAAATATCACCTAGATACACTACTGGTATAGGATACCAACCAGGACAGAGAAAATTTACCAAAACTAAATTCATTCCTAAATCTGGACAGAATGTTGCTAGTTCTAGTTCTAGAAGTTCATATGCTTCAACTAGTTATATTCATAGTTACGGATCTAATAAGGTTTACCTTTCAAAATCTATTGATTCTACAAATTTAATGAGACCCATTAGACAAATCTGGGTACCAAAAGTTTTGTTGGCTAACCTGTCTAGACCCAAGAAAATCTGGGTACCAAAATCATTTCCTGTCTAAATCTATTTTGTAGGGAAACTGCTTAAAGAGCTCCTGTAGAAAGACCTGGTACTTTGACAGTGGATGTTCAAGACATATGTCAGGATACTTCTCATGCTTTAAAAGCTTAGTCAGAGTTGATGGAGTTTTTGTCACTTTTGGTGATAACTCAAAAGGAAAAATCATCGGCTTAGGCCATATTGGTAACACTGACTCAATATTTATTTCCAAAGTTTTATTTGTTGATGGACTGAAATATAATTTGTTAAGTATTTCTCAGTTATGTGATGATGGTTTTAATGTTAAATTTGAAAATTATTCTTGAAATGTTTTTAATTCTAAAAATGTTTTAGTATTTTCTGCCTTAAGAAATGAAAATGTTTATGTTGTAGATCTGAATTCTTTAGCAAAGAAAAATATTACTTGTTTAAATGCTTTTCATAAAGAATCTTGGCATTGGCATAGAAGATTAGGACACTTAAATGCACATTCACTTAGAAAACTTACTAGGAAGAACTTAGTTAGAGACCTACCAAAACTTGAATTCCTAGTAGATAAAGTTTTTAATCCCTGTCAAAGGGGAAAGAAACATAAAGTTTCTTTCAAATCAAAGAAAGAAGTGTCAACTTATCAACCTCTCGAGTTGGTTCACATGGATTTGTTTGGACCTTATAGAGTTTCTAGTTTAAATGGGAAGCACTATGTCTATGTTCTAGTAGATGAATATTCTAGATATACTTGGGTATATTTTCTAGCTCACAAAAGTGAAGCATGTTCTTAATTTGTTAAATACTCCAAGTCTGTAGAAAATCTTAGTGGACTTAAGATCAAAACCTTGAGAAGTTATCATGGTCGTGAGTTTGAAAATCATGAGTTTGAATCCTACTGCTCACACAGTGGCTATAGTCACAATTTCTCTTCCCCTAGGACACCTCAGAAAAATGGTGTAGTAGAAAGGAGAAATAAAACCATTCAGGAGATTGCCAGAACCATGCTCAATGAGTATGACCTACCTGTTTATTTTTGGGCTGAAGCTATCAATACAGCTTGTTATATTATCAATAGATTCTTAATCAGACCTGTTCTTAAAAATACCCCTTATGAGTTGTGGAACCATAGGAAACCTAAGGTTAACTTATTCATATTTTTTTGTTGCAAAGTATTTATTCTCAATACCAAATAAAATATTGACAAGTTTGCATCCAAGAGTGATGAAGGAATTTTCCTAGGTTACTCTACTTCTAGTAAAGCCTATAGAGTTTTTAATAAAATAACCAAATGTGTGGAGGAATATGTTCACATCAAATTTGATGAAACTGATCCACATGATCCTAAGACCTCTCTTGAAAATCTTGAATATGATCTCTCTATTTTGAACCTTATTGATAAGGACAGTGGACCTGTATTTAAAACATCCAGTTCTGGAAATTTTCCAGAACCTGCTTCTGTTGACTCCCAACCTGTTGATGAACCTGAAATCTCTAGTCCTACGTTTTCGAGACCAACTAGGATTCTAATGAACCATCCTTTAGATGCTGTTGTAGGTAATCTAGATAGAGGAACACAGACTAGAGCTTCTCTAAGAAATCAGATTGAACATCAAGATTTTCTTTCACAGTTAGAACCTAAAAATATCAATGATGCTATCAATGATGAATGCTGGGTAATAGCTATGTAAGAAGAACTAAATCAATTTGAAATAAAAAAAAGTCTGGAAATTAGTAGGAAGTCCTAAGAACACCTTAACCATAGGCACAAAATGGGTGTTTAGAAACAAAGTTGATGAATCTGGAAACATCATTAGAAACAAAGCTAGGATAGTTGCACAAGGTTACAATCAAGAAGAAGGAATTGACTATAAGGAAACCTTTGCTCCTATAGCTAGATTAGAGGCTATTAGGATCATACTTGCTTTTGCATCACATCTGAATTTCAACTTATATCAAATGGATGTGAAAAGTGCTTTTCTAAATGGTTTTATTGTTGAAGATGTTTTTGTAGAACAACCACCTGGTTTTTCAAATCCTCACTTTAAAAATCATGTTTTTAAACTTTCTAAAGCTTTATATGGTTTAAAACAAGCTCCAAGGGCTTGGTATGAAAGACTTACAAATTTTTTTATTTCAAAAGGATTTTCAAAAGGAATTGCAGATCCCACTCTTTTTATAAAAATAATTTCAAAAGATGTTTTAATAGTACAAATCTATGTTGATGATATTATTTTTGGATCTTCGAAAAATTATTTATGTACTGATTTTTCAAAGGTTATGCAGAATGAGTTTGAAATAAGCTTAATGGGAGAGCTTAAGTACTTTCTTGGATTTCAAATCTTTCAAACTAAAGATGGAATTATTTTAAATCAGAGTAAATATACTAAGGATTTATTAAAACGTTTTGGTTTGGATAGTATTAAGGTAAGTGATACACCTATGAGTACCACCTGTAAATTGGATATTGATGAAACTAGTAAACCAGTAGATCAAACTAATTACAGAGGTATGATTGGGAGTCTACTTTATCTTACTACCAGTTGACCTGATATTATGTTTAGTGTATGTATATGTGCTAGATTTCAAGCTAACCCTAAAGCGTCACAATTACTTGCTGTTAAAAAGATTTTCAAATATCTTAAAAGTACTGCTAATTCAAGACTGTTCTACCCAAAAGAACAATCATTTGATTTAATAAGTTATTTAGATGCTGAATTTTCTGGATGCAAGTTAGATAGAAATAGCACATATGTAACATGTCATTTACTTGGAAAATCCCTAGTATCATGGTGTAGTAAGAAACAGAACTCAGTTGCATTGTCTACTGCTGAAGAAGAGTATATAGTTGTTGGTAGTTGTTGTGCACAGATTCTGTGGATGAAACGCACTTTATTGGACTATGGATTTAATTTTAAACATGTTTCAATCAATTGTGACAACACTAGTGCAATCAACATCTCTAAGAACCCTATGTCTCACTCTAGAACTAAACACATTGATGTTAGACACCACTTTCTAAGATATCATTATCAAAGAGGTGATATAACTCTTGAATTTATAGGCACTGAACTCCAATTAGCTGATATTTTCACTAAACCTTTAAGTTCAGAAAGATTAAGTTTCATCAGACACGAATTAGGAATGATAACTTATTCTTAAAACCATTAAAGAGACCACGCCGTTAGGAGACCTCACTGTTAGGAGACCTCACCGTTAGGAGACCTCACCAATAGGAGACCTCACCGTTAGGAGACCTCACCGATAAGAGACCTCACCGTTAGGAGACCTCACCGTTAGGAGACCTCACCGTTAAGAGACCTCACCATTAAGAGACCTCACTATTAAGAGACCTCACCGTTAAGAGACCTCACCGTTAAGAGACCTCACCGTTAAGAGACCTCACCGTTAAGAGACCTCACCGTTATGAGACCTCACCGTTAAGAGACCTCACCGTTACGAGACCTCACCGTTAGGAGACCTGACCGTTAGGAGACCTCACCGTTAGGAGACCTGACCGTTAGGAGACCTCACCGCTAGGAGACCACACTATTAGGAGACCTCACTGTTAGGAGACCTCACCGATAGGTGACCTCGCCGTTAGAAGACCTCACCGTTAATAGACTTTACTGGGGCATCTCGCGCTGTTTTAAACTTCTGTATTTAAGGCTGAGACTTCAAAAAAAAATTATATAAGATTTATTTTATTTGTGAATCCTAAATTATATTAAAATCCGATATTAGACTTCACTCAATCTCATCACGAACTCGTCTGTTTGAATCCCTCCAACCTAAACCTCTCAAGCCGCAAAACCCTAAACCTCAAATCTGTAATGGCCCGCATCAAGATACCCCAGGTTATAGATGGGAGGGATGAGCTGCAAGCAAAAAGACAGAAAGTAATGAATGCTAGTACCAGTGGAAGTGGAAGTATAAGTGTAGCTCGAAGGAATCTAATAAACCCGCATCTCTCAAGGCGAGATATTGTCGTTGAGAAAGAAGTGGGTGCAGAATGGCTCATGGAGAGCAAGTCCTTGGTTATTAAGGTTTTAGAAGAATAAGGTTGGACTGAGTGCTTTGTGAACAACAATGGACCTTATTATCCAAGACTGGTGAAACAGTTCTACGAATTCGTTCGTTTTGAAAAGTTTGAGGAAGAAAGCATAATGATTTCTTATGTTAATGGACATGAAGTTTCTTTTACTTTAGTGGAATGCGCTGGGAACTTAAGAGTTCCGCATGAAAAAGATTGTGCTTTCTATTCAAAATTTGTTCCCTCAACCAGTGATGTGTTTAAGTATGAAGATGCTTTGTTAGAGCTGATAGGAAATGGAGCCCCTCGAAAGGTCATTACTGCAGAGATGGCAGGGGAGGACAAATTTATTTTCAAATTTATTCAACATGTAATTAGTCCAAGGAGAGGAGACTTTGCTACACTGATATTCTAGGACATTTATTTGCTACATCTGTTGAAGCATGGAGTTAAGGTAAATCTATGTAGATTGATCATGATTCAGATTGAGTATATGACTAGACCGAAGTCTATGTCAAATGCACTATTCTTCTCAAAGTTAATTTTTATTATGTTGAAAACAAAGGAGGTAGTTGGACCTGAAGATGAAACTATTGTAGTTAAGGATAATTTTTGCCTCACCAGGACTATATGTAAGTTTGTGAAAGTCAGTTGGAACCCATGGAAGAAGTCTTGGGTTAATGATGAAGGCAAAATATATGATAATTTCACACCAAAGGACTATCCCTCTAGACCAAAGAATGTGAGAGATCCTGGTCTTGGACCAGATGATCCAGAACCGGTCTACAGTGATAATGGAACTGAGGAGGAAGAGACATTAGTTGAGGAAGGAGGAGACCCAGACTTACCCCCTAGTCCTGTGCATCAAGTTATTTCTTATGGAGCAGCTAGCCCTCCAAAATAACTACCAAAGAGAGAAATTGTCTTGAAGGATAGTGATACAGAGACTACAGAAGAAGGAGAAGAAGCATGCCAGTATATTTTCAAGGACACCTCTGAGGAGGATGAGGCAACTGGATCAGATCATGATTTTAATGGAGAAAAGGAGGCTACTGGTGAAGCAGATGATGAGGAAAATGAAGAAGAAGAGTTTAGTTTGAGCCCTCTTATAGACAGTACAGTCAAAATAGTACCTGATCATGAAGCAGAAGTAGCATCTGTTATTGAGGAAGTTCTTGAGCCATCAGAGAAAATAGCTATTGAATCTGCTACAGTTGTAGAGGAAATTGCAGAATTACCGTAGGAAGAACAGTTGGAAGAAATACCTCAGGAGAATGTTCCAAGTGAGGGGGAGAATCTTGGCTCAGTATCAGTGCTATATGACATTGAAGGTTGGACATCAAATCTAGGATATATGATTCTTGGACTTTCTTATGCAGATTCTGATGAGGAAGACCAACCCCAAAAGGAATCAGTTACCCTACCCACTGTGGCTGAAAATGTGGCAACCAAGGAGGATCTTGAGTCCTTAAAATCTGAATTGAAAGAAGCAATAAGGGAATCAGTGGCATATATGAAGAAAATTATGGTTGAAGAGATGAAAAGCGTGGAGCAATCCCTTGAGTTATCCATTGGATATGGTGTATCTAGTCCTGTGAAAGAAATTATGGATGAAATTAAAGTGTACCACACTCAGATTGAGAGTTGGACAGGAGTTGTAGTTGCTTTGAGACAATCAATTGCTTCTCTGGGTACCATTCATAGCTCTCAAACTCAAGTAAACTCTGACATTCGATATATCAAAGAATTGGTCAAGAAATTTGTGGAAGTTTTTGGTGCCTTTAAGAAGTCAGTTAAAGAACATCTGAACAGTCAAGATGCACTTGTTCAGAAGGTAGTTAGTAGTCTGACTCAATCCTTCAAGGAGACAATGGCCTTCTCAATGAAACCTCTTCCCTCATCTAGCACAAGTATGAACCTTGACCAGATATGCACTATTATTCAGGAAGAATTGGCTAAGGCCAGTCCCAGTGGTGCATCAGATACTCAGATTCTTGCTACCACTAGGGAAGTTAGTAGTTTTGTTCGTGATCACCTGCGAGCAGCTACTGCTTCTCAAAAGGCCATCAAGAATAAGGTGGATGCTTATTTCGAGAAGGTTTATACCAAGCAACAAATGACAAACCATTTCAATCTTTTGATTGAGAATATGAAGTTACCTCCAGTGACCCAAGCCTTCAGAGAACAGGTTAGTAAGCTTATAGAGCTTACTCCTGCCTTGGACAAATTCATTGAGAATCAAGATGATTTTGTGTCTGCAATGGAGAGAGGGGGAAGCATTATTATGGATTTCAAGAACTTGTTGTTTCCCTTCATTCATGTGGATGCAAGACCTGTAATTATACCTCCTGCCCTTCCTGCTTCTGCCTCTGGGAGTACCCCTCACTTGACTCCAATTCAAGACATCAGGAGCTTGACACCAATGATCACTCAGATAAATACAGATTTCAGATCTGGTACAGTTTCTGTAGCTGAACCACCCGTTGTGCCTTCAGCTATTCCGAAAACCTCTGCCGATCCTAAGGGAAAGACACCTGTTCCAGAGGAGGATTGAGTGATTCTAGATCTTGTTTGATAGGATTCACTTGAATTTATAAAATTTTAATTTTATTAGTGTATCTATTGTACCTTAATGAAAATTCTCTTGTATTCTCTACTTTACTTTGTTCCTATTCCCTTGTCACTTATTCTCTACTTTATCTTTTCTCTGCTACCCTTCTTTTTGTTAATCACAAAGGGGGAGAAAATACTGGGGGAGAAAATGCGCCTCTTGTTTTAAAAATTTTCATGAAAGGGGGAT
This sequence comes from Viscum album, assembly GCA_963277665.1. NCBI lineage: Eukaryota > Viridiplantae > Streptophyta > Magnoliopsida > Santalales > Viscaceae > Viscum > Viscum album. Next base: position 1,680,426,846 of record OY728161.1, on the reverse strand, counting down.
AGAAAATGCAATATATGCTATAGGGATATGGGAGAACACTAATAACAACACAAAAATTTATTATGAGAACTTTGTTATAAAGTTTTTTTTTCTAAGAAATTTTTATTCTTTCCTCTGATACTATTTTTAATTTTCTGAACACTTCGGCATAAGTTGTGATTATCAAAAAGGGGGAGATTTTTGAACCCTATGGGCAATTTATTTGAACTCATATTTCCATAATATCAACTATGCTCAATCATATTTTGATAATCCCAATTATGATCAATAATAGTTTGGTAGTTCCTATATTGATTAATGGTTAAATTAATTATTTCAGTATTTATGAGAATCATGCACATATTCATTTATTATATTATTTATATTATCTTCAAGGAATACGGTTACTGGATGAATATATTCTAACTTAACTCATTCTGCCAATAGAATACTTAAACAGGCAAAAGGTCACTATTACAGAACAAGTCTACCGATACTCAAAAGGTCACTGTTACAGAACAAGTCTACCGTTACAAAGAAGGTTACCGATATACTAAGCTTATCGATATAAGAAGGTTACCGTCAAACAAGCCTTATAATACGAAAAGGATACCGATACGGAAAGGTCAGCGTTATGCAAAGCCTACCAATATGCGAAATCCCACTGATACAAGCAAGCCTACCAATACATGAAGGCTACCGATAGAAAGGCTACCGTTACTCAAGACTACCGTTACTCAAGGCTACCGTTACTCAAGGCTACCGTTACTCAAGGCTACCGCTACCAAGGCTACCAATACCCAAACCTACCGTTCTAGAGAATCCGACACTACTTTAAATTCTTTATCATTATTTAATCGAACCAACGGTCATATTAGGTATATTTTAATACACTGACATTTATTTAATATGTGTTGTTGGATGTTAGGAAACCGTACCTCGTACCTACGAAAAGAAATCATTTCTTTTACCGGAGCTCGTGATTTAAATGAAAGAGGAATGAATAGATGAATACACAGAGACATACATACCACGTGGTGTGCTGGAAGAACAACCGAGTGTGAATGCAAAGAGACGACTGAACTTACACGAAGAACTCATTCATTACTGCATACCAGTGAAGAGCTGAGAATGAGAAAATCCACACAAGAACTTCATCGACTATTTTTTTTGAACCTGGAAGTCAAGGAAGCAGACGACACTCTTTTTTCCAGAAAAACACCAGAAGAGGACTCAGAACCAATTCCGATCAATCCAAATGAGTTCAGAGCTGCACTGCAATCACTAGAGCCATTTATAAACTCTAAATATTTGCCTCTGTGATTTACTTTTTACATTTTGAGCAGTGTGTGTCATCTTCTGTATTTTACACACACACTATCTCCTATACTTTAACTGGAGGATTTGTAAATCCTCACTCAAACTCTTACATCCTTTATTTCCCACTAGGATAGTGGTAGAGGTCGTGTGTGACCTGGACAGCTGGAGCTGTTGTTTTTTTCCCACGGATAACATTGGTAGAGGTCTTGGACCTGGACAGTTATATACTATTGTAAACCCTGATCCAGGGTGTGGATCACTTTTATATAAAGTTTTGAGAGCACTAAGTCTCAGATTGAGACTGAACCTCTTGGTTAAATCTGTTGTGCTTATTTATTTTCAAAGTTTTTTATTATTCCGCTGAAAACTACTTTAAAAAAAACTATTTTAAAGTCACTTTGATAATTAAAAATGCGAGTGTTTATATTAGTTGTAAATCAGTAAGTTAGTTTCAAAAGTTAATCAATTCTTCTGATTTGATTAACTGGGAAATAATCAATCCTTTGAGAACCTAACAGAACCTTTATTTTGATATAAATTCACTACAGTTTAGTTATGTGTTTTATTTGGGGGATTTTAAGACAAAGTTTTTAAACATAAATTTTAATTGGAACTCAATTAACCCCCCTCTTGAGTGTCCACTCCGACCAACATTTTATTTCCTTTCTTTTCCTCCAACGGACAAGCGGTGGTGGTGGGACCAACGATGAGTCAAGCCATTAAATGTCTTGACTTCTCAAAGCCTTTGTAACAGTGCTGTTGGAATTAGGAAGGTTCCTATTAAATGAACCCCCATTAATTACATGGGAATTACTCACCCTCCCCCTCCCATATTTATATGGATCTTGAGGAGAGGTATTGGCACGACTTCACCAAGCGACGAATTCCTGATAAAATGTTGCGACGCCAATCACTTGGAGGAAGGAGACAGTTCTAGTGGTTGGTGACAAGCTACATCGAATCACGAACCGAAGGATGATGTTTGAGAGGCAACGTTGGCAGCTTGTTACGAGAATGACAAATACCGACTCTTCCTCAATCACGGGCATTCTCCAACGATCTTGAGGTAGGGGTTTATTTTGAAATTTTCTTTGATGAATTAAATTTTTCTCCCACTTGATATCATGTAACGCGAAGGGCGTGCGCCAAATGAACAAGGAATGGACCCTCCGTCTCTTTGTTATTCATGTGAACTTAGGGGAACAATTTACAACTCAACGGCAACACGAAATAGTGGGTCACGCTATGACGGTGACAGTGCGGGAGAGCCGTAGGCGCAAACGGCACCAAAAACGAACACCGGAGAATGCTCGGTGACCTGCAGAAGAAACCGTCAGCGTGCCACGTCATAGGCAGTCGACGGTGGCTAGAGGAGACCTGTGGTAACCATCCATGGGTGGTGGAAAGCAGCGCACCATGGCGACCAAGGGCGGCCAACCCGAGCCTGCTGTACGGGACAAGTGTGGTGCCCATAGGCACCGACGGTGGAAGCGGTTGTGGCCAGCAGGTCGAGGCAGGAGGGCACGGCGTGGCATGCACTACGCCACGTTGGCATAACCTGGTTGGCCGAATGGATGACCGATTAAAGCGGTGGGGCAGTGCCCCACAGATTGGGCGAAACAGCACCGTAACCGCGGGTCCAGCAAAGGTGGTGGTCCTCCTTCTGGTGGACCGAGACAGTGAAGGCCGGCCAAGTGGTTCAGACCAGCCAGTGGGCCAAACCCCGCCAGTAGGAAGGACTGGACCTATAGCCCAGTGGGTCAGACCTACGTCCCAGCAGGCCGGACCCACTTCCAAACAGGCTAGCACGGGTGGACCGAGCCCCACCCGGTGGGTTGGGCCAACCGCATCCCAGGCCCACAAACTGGACCAGGCCAACCCTGATGGGTCAGACCCGAGTAGGGTCAGGTAAACCCTGGGACACATTGCATCGATCTGGTCTGACCAAGTCAGACTGAGCCCAGACCCAACCGGTACTCGAATAAAGAAACACATGTAACTGACGAACTGGGTGTCTGTTTGAAACGTCGTCAATGGAGTTGGTACCCTTTTTGGGTGGTGGTCCCTTTGACATATTCTTGTGGGACCTAATGAGTTGGGCTAGACTGAGGTGTGATCACCCCCCATTTCACAAAAAGAGATGTAACTAACAGACTGGGCATCTGATTGACGCGTCGTCTGTGGCATAAGGACCCTAGTGACAAGGAGGTCCTTTTGAGATACTCTAAGTGATTTTTTTAAGATTTTTATGTTTTACCTGGGTTGGATTGGACTTGAATCCAATCGGGTCCTTTTTACAAAAGTGTTCTTATCTCACAGACCGAGCATTCGATCAACGCATCGGCTGTCACGTTGGAACCCTTACGACATGGCGGTCCTTTGAGATACTTCTTCATGGAACTTCTTGGAAGTTGAGGTATGACTGATGTCTTGAGGATTTTTTCTCCCAGAATCAAGCTTGTTATGAGCGGGAATCTAGTGGCTGGCAGTGAGGTGGAGTTTGGATACAAATCATACGGAGGTTAGTACTGAGCGATCCTGTGTGGGTCCGCACTTACTGATACTTTGTGGGTCAGATCCTGTGTGGGTTAGCACTCTGCAATCTTCTGTGGGTCAGCGTATACCAATATGGTGTGGGTCAGATCTTGTGTGGGTCAGATCCTGTGTGGTTCATTACGGGGGTTAGTACCTATCGATCCTGTGTGGGTCAGACTACATATGGTTAGCAGTAGTGCCTTTTGAGAGAATAAGATGATCTAGCTTCACGACTAATCATCTGTACTTATATACTTCACTGATATACTTGGTGTAAGCTGAGTCATTTATCTTCGTAGTGATACCTATGTGGTACTTTTACCATTGTGTTTTTATCTTCATGGTGTTACCTGTGTGGTACTTTTACCTTCATGGTGTTATCTTCGTGGTGTTACCTTTATGGTACTTTTACCTTTGTGGTGTTACCTGTGTAGTACTTTTACCTTCATGGTGTTACCTTTGTGGTGTTGCATTTTTTTATTCTTCCCTCATGTATGAGATGAGTATATCTTGATAACTTAGGTATATGTATGGGCATATAACCAAGTAGAGTTGTTGACTACTCTGTGCTTTGTGGTTGAGGTCTTCCTTTATGGTTTTTCCTTTGTGGAACTCTGGGAGACCTTTAGGGGTCTCAGGGTCCCTACTGAGTATTGTTATACTCACCCCTGCACGGGCTACTCCCGCACCTTGTTGTGTCTTGTGTAGATGATGGACAACATTGATCAAGGTTGAGGGAGCTAGGATGGGACGGTGCTTAGAGGTGGACCTTTGATGTGACGTGCTAAAGTTACTAATGATCATGATTTGCACTTTCCCTTCAGGTAGGATCCTCAGTGGATGATCCAGGAGATTTTTTTCTCTTTTTAGTTGTAGTTTTACTTTTCAGTTGAGCTTCTATTTCAGTCCCTTTAATTTTAGCACACTTTTTACTATAGCAGTTTACTTCTTCGTTGCCTCTTGTTGTACTCTTGGATTTATGTGTTTGTACAGGTTTAAAGTCGCCTTCCCATTATAGGGGCACACCTTTCTAGTGCTAGTAGACAAGCCTTGACCTATAGAAGGAGGGATTGGGGTAGTCACGGCATGGGCCCCAGGGGACGGGTGGTGAAAAATCATGAGATAATATTTGTATCCCATAAGAAATATCATATGTATCTACAATTGATTGTTCCTGGATATTTTGTTTCATTTGTGTAGTTTCTTTTTCTTTTAGATACTCCTATATAAGTTAAATTTCAAAAAACATTATAAGTAATTTTCAATAATTTTTAATTAATATTTAAAAAAATGCATACCTCATAAGAAATATAACGAAGAAGACCAGTTGTCTAAAGTAAAAAAAATGACCCACACATTCCCCAAATCTAGTGATCTCTCCAATAGAAAATGGTAGTATAGAATTAGGATCTATAATATCAAATACCGATACTCTAACTTGACCCATCTGTATAGGATGGTGATGTACAGAACCCCCCCCCCCCCACCTAAAAATGCACGAGTCCTAATGTAACAATTTGTATATGAGTATATTCAGAAAAAAAAACATAGTATATGGTTTGGTCCGAGCGAGGAGGTGGATGATCAAAGTAGGAAGATGGGGTAGGGTAGTCTGGGTGAGTAGGTTGGGAAGGTTGAAAAATGAAAAAAATTATATTATTGTTTACAATTTATAAAATAGAAAAACTAATGACAAATAAATAATATACAGTTTGGTCTGAGTGAGGAGGTACAGGATCGAAGTAGGCAGATGGGGCGGGGTAGTCTAGCTGAGCAGGTTGGAGAGGATGAAAAATGAAAAAGTTATATTAGTTTTTATAATTTATAAACTAAATTAAATTGAAGAAAAATAAATAATATACCTCATAAGCATGTGCAGACGGGGAAGGGTGGGAAGACGGGGCAGGGTAGTCTGGGTGATCAAGTTAAGAAGGCTGAAAAATGAAAAATTTATATTTGTGTTTATAATTTATAAAATAGAAAAATTTATGACAAATAAATAATATATCTAGGAAGGCTTTATAGATTGTAACTATCTTTCCAAATGTTCTAACAAAGCCTTATGCACTGATTCTTGAATTTGATCACCCATAGACTATTCCATATCTTTTAACTCAGCTTTTAAGGACTCTATTTTCAGGTCTCTTAATTTATTACTCTGATCAAAAACCTTATGAATACTAACACCTGCCGATATACTCTAACACAGATGGGGTGTTTTTCCTTTCCTAAAGTATTGGTAGGATGTACATCCTACCCTAGGGAATAAAAGATCCATGTGTATTTTTCTCCTGAAGTTCATCCTAAAATGATAAATTAAAAAGTTATATTAGTGTTTGAAAATTATAAAATAGAAAAATTGATGACAAATAAATAATATTTACTTACAATTTTATCATCTATTTCTTAGCTTCCTCTATAATATACTATTCACGTTTCCTTCTTCTTGCTCACTTCCATTTTTCATGGCGAGTGGGAGGAGATGGAGGACCAATCCAAACCTTTTCTCAACCACTACTAGATCGATCTCTTAATGCTTCAAATTTTACTTCAATCATTTTCTGCTCCAAATACAGATACCCTCTAGGTGATAAAGTATGAGGGTATAAATTTCTCAATTGGATCTCTTGATAAGATCTCTTGGAGGCCTGTAATATAAAAATAAACTACTGAGTAATTAGAAAAATATATAATAAATTTTACAATATAAAATAATTATCATATGTGAAATTTTTCTTCATGATGACTATCAACAAATCCCTTCCATGTATCTTCATCTATAAACTGATACATGAGGCATGGGTTTTGAATCCTTCTCTTTCCAAAAACATAATTTTTTGTCGGTTTTGTTTTAAAATCTCTCTATCAAACCGACACTAAAGAGAGATGTCTTTTATTAATTTCTTTAGTTTCCTCAAAATTGAATGTAATCTATAATTGAATAAATTAAATATGTCATTTAAAATATTTAATATTCAAAAAAATCAGATAAAAGAAATCAATTAAGATATTTTACCATCACAGCCTCCCAAAGTTATTGCTTCTTCATCCTTTCCATTGACTTCCAATCAGGATATAAAATACTAATCATGAAATAGCTATGCATCGATATATAACTGATAAAATGAACTACATTTGGGCTGGTTGCATTATTATTATCATCAAAACAGATGTGTAATCTTTCATCAACACGAGAAAGTGATAGTTTTGGTAAAAGTGTAATACCATGTTTACCAACTTGAGAACTTGATTTTTTAGTAGTAACAGGAGAAGTATCATCCACTGAGGACACATCAGTAGTCCTACAAAAAAATTTAAATCAGCAGTTTTCTTTCATTAAATAAGTTTATTAATGAATATTTAATAATATGAAAAAATAGATATACCTCGGTAACTGCTCCTATCTATCTGTATCTGATATTCCTACTAAAAAGTGTAATGAAATTTTGTGTACCTACATATCATTAGAAGACTAAATATTTAGAAACAAGAAAGAAAAAAATAAGTAAGAAAAGAAGAGGCATGCATTTGTAAGTTTCAAAAAAAAGAAACAAAATATAAATATTTACCATAAAAATTAGGAGACTAATTTAGTTTTTTCCCGCATGCCATTATCGTGATCATTATGTACTGTATTCACCATGTATGTTTTATACTCATTATAATCATCTAGAAATTACATAATAGATTAATAAGGCTCATGTGAATCAATAACATCATTAGCTTCATCCTCATCACCCAAATGGTATCTTTTTCCTTGTGAAATGACAGACCACTGACCATTTGATGGATTAATGACATAAATACTTGTTTTTCATGTGTCTCCATGATAAATGTTTCCTCGTTATAATTAAATCTTTTCAAATCAACCAGTTTAAACCCATATTAATCAGGTTTCACATCACACTTACTATTAAACCAATTACACTTAAAAATGGTGACTCGAAATTTAATATAATCAATTTCCCATATGTCTTCAAGAACTCCAAAATATGATGTTGATACAAAAATTGGGTTTTTATCTTTGGCGCACATAAAATGCACTGCTTCAGTGAAAACCATCACACCACTATTTTGAATGGTACTCTTGTCATCCAAATTTTTTGTTTAAAATGTATAGTCGTTAATATAAAAACCAGACCATGTGATCACATTAAGAGATGGCCCCCTACTAACCACTTTAATGTTTCTGATGCAGATATATCTATGGTGACCTTATCTTTAAACCATGAAACAAATGTCTTCTTATGCTCAATCATCAACCACTTTTTGTTTATTTTCTGATATCATAACAGTAATTCAGAAATATGTGAAGATATATATAATTGAACCTCATATTTTTTATTTAAAATGTATAAATGTGCCTGCATCACTTCATCGCATGGAATTAACTTTACCTTTAAGCATCAAACCCCTCTACCTTCACTATCAACTGTCATTTTTCAAGATATAGGGAGACCAATATGCTCCACCTCATACAAATAATCAGTAAAAAACTCAATCACCTATTCTGAAACATATTTTTGAACAATATAGGCCTTTGGTTGATAAGAATTTTTAACATATCCCTTTAAAATTTTCTTATATCTTTCAAAATGATACATCTACCGTAAATAAATAGGCCCACATATTTTTATCTCATGCACCAAATAAATCCATAGATGAACCATTATATCAAAAAATCTAAGTTTGAAATACATTTCTAGTTGACAAAGAATAAGAGTTTCTTCATTCTCCAACATATCTAACAAATTTGGATCAATGACTTTGCTAAAAATGGATTTGAAAAAATTAAATAATCTGATGATAGTATTTCTGAAAGTTGTCGACAATATACCACACACTACTACTGGTAGAAGTTGTTGCATCAATACATGTAAATAATGAGATTTAATACCTATTAATTTATAATCCTTCAATGACACCAAATTATTCACATTTTAATAAAAAACACTGGGTACTTTAATACCATGAAGACACTTATAAAAAATTCATCTTTTCAATCTTTCTTAATGTGTGAAAATTCGAAGGTAAATATGTTTTGTTTCCTTTCACAATGGGAGATAACTCCAAAATTATACTTATTAATATCAAGTCCAATTTATAATGAAATCCATCTTTTGTCTTTCCTTTTATTTCTAACAATGTTCCAATCAAACTATCACATATGTTTTTCTCAACATGCATAACATCGATGTTATGTTTTATCTCTAAAAATCTCCAATAAAGTAGTTCAAATAAAATAGATTGCTTCTTCCAGATATTTCTTCGAAGAACATAAATGATTTTCTTTCAAAATGTCGAATCAATATTTTTCACCCTTTCATAATATCTTCAGCTGACAATGGACAAGGGGGAAGGTTGTATTCTTGTAAACTGTTAAATGATCTTTTCAATCTACAATAAGGATGATCAATTCACAAAAATATTCAATGTCCCATATAAATTGTATTTCTTCCATTCTTCAATTGATAATATAAAGGTTTTTCTTTACAAATTTGACGTGCTTTATGTCCCTTAACACTATATCCATATAAGTTTTCATATGCAGGAAAGTCTTTTATAGTGAACATTACCATAGCACGCAAAAGAAAATACTCTTTCCTTTATGCATCAAAAACTTTAACACCTACCCCCCATAGCAGTTTCAAATAATCAATCAATGGTGAAAGATACACATAAATATCATTTTCTAATTGTTTTGGTCCAGAAATCGTCAAACTCATCATAATATATTTTTTCTTCATACATAAATGTGGGGAAAAGTTGTAAACCAGCATCAAAATAGGCCATGAACTATGTTGGCTACTGAGGCTCTGATATGGATTCATTAAATCAGTACACATTCCCATTCTGATATTTCTAAATTCACTAACAAAATCATGATTTTTTTTATCAAAACTCTTCCATTGTAGTGAATCAGTTGTGTGACGTAAGTTACCATCAGAGATGCAATCATCTGAATTCCATCATAACCTTTTTGCATCAATTGAATTTGAAAATAGATGCTTCAAAAAAGTAATTTTTGGAAGGTACCAAATTTCTTTAGCATGTGTTTTTATTCTGGTACCTAAGAATGAATCATAGTTGAATTATCATAAATTTATGAAAAAAATATTGGATGATATCATTATAAAGTACAAAATTGATTTTTTATGATGTTAGATGAAAGTACCTGATAATGAATCTAAGTTTACTTTACCATATATCTTATAGTGTGATGTCCCACATGTAGGAAAACTTGATAAATATTCATATTCTTTCCTATAGAGTACACAATTATTAGGGAAAGCATGTGTCTTTTATACCCCAATCCCATTAGGCATAATATTTTCTTCACCTCATAATTGGAATTTGGAAGCATGTTTCTTTCTAGAAGTAGCTCTTTTAAAATCTCATGTAAGTTAGAGGAAATTTTATCACTCCATCCATTTTTTTCTTTTAAGTTAACTAATCTCAAAATTGCTAATAACATTGTACATTTACTACAACTTGGGAATAATGGTTTCTAGGAATAACAATACAATCATTCAATAGTTTCTATTTTTGTATGGTTTCAACACCTAAATCTTGAATTAATTCTTCAATACGATCCTCTACCTCATTATGAATATTTTCATCAACATTGGATGCTGAATTTTCAATTCTTTCACCATACCAAATCCAACATGTATAATTTAGGCTAAAACCATAACAAATGAGAAGATCCTTGATTTCTATAGAGTTTAACTTTCTCATATTCAAAAACTTTAAACATGGACTGACAATCAAATCAATGTTTTGAAGATGTCATTTAGTAAATTCCAAGAATTCATCAACTCCTTTTTCATATTCACTAGTGGTTCTTTGTAAATGTATCCAATTAAAATCCATTCAATACCTAATATCACAATATAATTGGTGAATATATTAAAACATATAAACATTTAAATATATATATATATACAGATAAATTGTAAATAGAAACACACTAATATAATAAAAACTATTGATAATCAGATAGAAAACATCAGATATGAAACACATTTACAAATAGTAAACTTTTTATTTTCATAGTATATACATGTGTTATATTGATATTATAATTTAATTATAATATCAATATTTTAAAATTTATTAGTTCATTTTACATAGTTGTTTCATTATTTTGATGTTGCATGTGTCAAAATTATTGAAGATTTCATTAATGAAATGGGTGAAAAATTAGTTATCATTAGAAATATGAAATAATAATTAGAGTAAATGTTCATACTATAAATTAAATCAATCATAATACTCCCAAAATTATGACAAATAAAATTAAACATATAACTAAATTGGTATATCTTACAACACATTTTATTCATTATTATTTGTTTTTTATTATATCTTGAAATTATTATTATTATTATAAAAAATACGAAAGATAACATTTATACCAACTAAGGAAACCCAATAAAAACAAACATTAATTTTTAAATCATTTTATATTAATATAAAATACATCTCCTAATAAAATACACCATTTAATATATAGGTTCTCTATCATTGAATGCTAAATTATAATTTTACTTCAATTATATTGATTCCAGCATTTTATTTGACCTAACAGTGCATGGAAACTATATCAGGGCATGAGGTCAAAAGTAATAAATAAAAATTCATGATGTTTAAGTATAGATGCATGGAGTAAAACCATGTATTTATAATTAATCACCTAAATATGTAACGCCCCGACACTAATTACCAAGAGTCGGTGCATTATTACATAACATTGGCATGATCACAAGAAAGATCAAGTCTCGAAAGACCGATTGGTTTAGTAGCCTTGGAATAACTAGATACATCCATAAATTTTTACATTACATCATAAAAAAAACATCTTGTCTTCATATCCCCTCATACTATCCCTGCAGGTCATTCATAAATTACTTCTTCATAATCCTGGGAAAAATAAAACATTGAAAGGGGTGAGCTCGGATGCTCAGTAAGGATAACATTATAGCAGAAGCTTTCATAAATAAGCATAAACACTTAAGGCAATCTATAACTAAAACAAAAGCCTTTTAAATTTGAACTTCAGCATAAAATGACAAAGGTAGAATGAAATAATGCCATTTACTTACTCACATGGATATTCTACTAGTCGAATGATCACATGCAATATCAATAACCACTTTCATAATGATGGAATGCATAATGCCAGGCTATCATAACCACATAGCCAAGGCCTCGTGCCAAGACTACAAATAAGATTTTGCCAAGGCCTTGTGCCAAGACACTAGTTTGTCTCATGAGACCTACCGATGCATCGAGGAGCTATAGCGGGCTCCACCCGTCACTTATTAAGTCCAATGTATTCCTCATATGAATAGGTTTAAGCATAAAATAAACATTTGTATTAAAACTAGCACACGAAATGTCAATACTTTAACCACAAACCATGAATGGTATAAAAATAGAACATCCACAGTCAAATATAACTCATTTGATACAATATGGGATATTGTATTGTATCACATTAACCTCAATCATGAATAATGAAGGATGTTGACATAGATGAAAATAATCATCAAAACTATTTGAGAGAAATATCCCCCTTTTCTTGAAAACATTTAAAAGTCACACTATTTGTCAAGAAGCCATTTAAAAATAGATTTTTGAATCAAAGTGTCCCATACCACTTTGAAACCTTTTAAAAGGATTTTTAATTTCTAAACTTTAATGTCCATATAAATAAATCCTTAAAAACATTTTTAAAACATGGACATTAATGAGAAAGATTTAGATGAATAAGTCTTTAAAACATTTAAAAATGGTATTTTAGTTAGAGATTCTAACCAAAAGAGAGACACTTGAATGAAAATAATTGAGGTAATCAAAACTTTGTAATATCATGAGAATAAAGGGAATTCATGACATACTATGTCAAAGTACATTATATACACCACATAAAAGTGATTTGGTGTATATCAACAAAGAAGTCTCAATGGAATGTAAGTTGAGATGAAATCTCTCATAAAGGCCATATCCTTAGGTTAAGGATAAATCAACAACATAATTATGTGTGAAAAATATAAATACACTAAATATGATTGGATATTCAGTGTAAAACAATCAAAGTACATTCACACATATTCCTGTAAAAACAACACCAACGAATTGGATGTTTAACTCAACAAATGGTGAAAGAGTTAAAATTACTCTTATCAAATTCATATCAATGACTTGAGAATTTTCAATGGAGTGATTATGTGTATCAAAAGTATATCCACAGGAAGGGGAGTGTAAATTATGACATAATCAAATGAATATTGATTCCACACATAATCTTGGGGTAATATAATCAATGAAATATGCGTAAAGCCAAATGAGTGGAAATTGAAATCTCAAATTCCCTTATTGATTAGGTAACTTAAGAAACAAACACCCATGAAAGAAATATAATACCATTATGATGTAAATACCCATAAAATAAAGTATATTACACAATGAATACAATCATGGGTAGTACACATACACCACATGCAATAATTAAGTGGTGATCAATGGAATTCTCACGGAATTAAAAGTGAGACAAGAAACCCCTTACCACGTTAATCAACTGAGTCGCATGGCCAAAAGTTAATAACCACCAAATTATTTACAGAATAACATGAATATAAAGTGAATCATAATAATATATATCAAATGGAAGTACACAATACACCACTTTCAATAATTTAGTAGCGAACAATGGAAATCTCACGGAATTGAAAGTGAGATAAGAGAATCCCTTACTTTGTACTTTTTCCTTGGTCGATGGTAGGTTTACCTCCTGTATAATGGTGAAATAATTGTTATTTAATAATACAAGAATCTTTTACTTTAATATTATATCATATATGATCTTTTAACATTGATTTGATAATAATATCTTAGTATTATCGTTGTTTCGGGTGTGAACTTACTTGTTTTCTTTTGTATGTTTTGTTACGTAAGACATGTTTGTAAAGGATAGGTTGTATATTATTCAAATCCAGAATGGTATCAAGTCCTTAAACATCATTTTTAAATCATCAAATGATAATTATACTTGAATGGATACGATGGAGAATGAATCTCATCGCGTTCGTGGAGACGGTAGTCCGTACGTACGCACGAACGCTACTTCCATTTAATTTTTATTTTAAAAGAATCGAATCCAAATGATACATAGGTATATTACTATTCCAGTAAAATATAATATTTTATATATGTTACTTAAGTTCATTAACACCATCCTTTATACGTTCCATGTGTGGTATGAACGAGTCATATCATTTTAAGGGGGCGGTAGTCCGCACTTCCTCAAATGAAATTTTCGTATGTATATAAAACATGAAACGAATAATGGTATGAAATAAAATGGAATTACAGAAGATTATATATAAAATATATATCATTAATATCATATTTAATTACAGTTCCATCATAATGGCCACCATGAGAGGTGGTAAGATGTATTTGAACAATCATCGTTTCGTGAGGCGTTAGTTTTCCATCCTCAGAAACATTATGTTCATCATCCATTAGATGGAGTTGTGTGTATGTGTAGTTTGAATCCTTCTTATAACAACATCATAGTATATTTTTGATACTGGTGTTGTTACAAAAGAAAGGAAATAAAAAGAGTTTTGGGGTTGGAGAAGCAAAATAAATGAAAATAATTTAAGAGAAATTGTTACCTTTAATTTAGGTAACTCACTTTGGTTGGAACCAAAGGACTTCTTGAAATGCTTTCTGCCTAAGGGGAAGCTTCAAGGAGGAGGATAGGGATGTGGGGAGCTTATTTGGGCAGGGTTTGGATGAGCCAAGTGGCTTGAGAGGTGTGAGGAATGAGTAGAAGTGGTCTCCTTTTATAAGGGAGAGGAGGGGCTCTTTAGGAAAGAGTGAAAGTATTACTTTATAATATAATTATATTCGGTTTATAATGGTCCAAAAATCATTGAGGTCAAATATAAGATGACTAATATTCTAAATAAAATCAACCAATAAGAATTGGACAGGTTTTAGATAATATTTTAATCATTATAATCTTTTTTATTTAAATGATTTATTAATGATGTAAACATTGCATCATTATTGTGTCATTAATAATTTAAATTATTTGATGTCTAAAAATTATAAATAAAATATAATTATGTAGGAAATCTTTTTAGATTTCTAATGAATATTTATAATCGAAAATCCAATATGTATAACCCTATGTAAAAATTGTTCTTCTAAAAGATGTAAGCTTATGCCATTTTTATTTTTATTTTAACTTTATTAATATAATGTGTCCCTACCACATACAAGTGGCTCCATGGGGTCCCCAAATCGACCCAAGGATGCCCATGGTCGGGTATGTGTCCACCAATAAGGTTAGGACACGTTTTAGGGTAATTTTTTATTATTATAATATTATTTTTAACCCTTATTTATCGGATTTACCCTTAACCATGGTAAATAAAATATTTACCGCAGTAATTATTCAAAATGTCTAAAAATAAAAGTTACCTATTTACACAATTTGGACATCCTGATTCCAAATATGGAATCCATTTTTCTAAATTCAAAACACAGAAGTGGCAGAAATTAATTTAAAATTAATTCCCGCTGTCAAAACAAAAAGCGTGTTTTTAAGAGATAATAACTATCAAAAGATTGACACTTGTTTATGTTCGGTTTAATTGTAAAATTATGTCCAATGAACAACATTATATTAAGTGGTAAAAATATATTCTAAATATACTTTAAAACCACTCAAATTCATAATTTATCACTATTAATTATTTTGATTAAAAAAGTTGTTTTTAATTAAAATTTAGTAATTTTCACTATTCATCAAAATATGAAAGTTATCCGAAATGTACCAAAATTTCACCTTAGGATAAATTCGATATTCCGAATCCAAAAATGAAGTCCATTTTGAAATATAAAATATATATAATTTCAAAAAGTAGGTATTACTATTCAAAACGGCTATTTTGATCAGTTGTGGTGTGTGTTAAAACTCGAAGTTGCGTATAACACACACTACTGTATTATTCAAAGGAAAGCGTACCGTGGAAGCATGAGATGTTTCATTTTAAATTTTTTGATGTCCCCATTTAGTAAAAATGTTTAAAATATTGTATTTAAAAAGGGTTCACTTATTAAAAGTTGATAAAAGTGCAATACTGAAAATGAATTTGTTCTTGCATTATATCAAAGAAACTCATAATATGGATTCTAAAATTATAAGGATTATATAAAGTTTAAAATTTAGATAATACTATTCATAACCTCTTTTGAATGGCTTATTTTTTTAAGTCATGGTGTGATTGAACTCGGTGTTGCGTGTAGTGAAAGTTATTGAATTATTTTGAAGAAATAACACACTGAAATCTTGGGGTGTTACATTCTCCCCTCCTTCAATAAATTGTGTCCTCGCAATTTTTAAAATTTTTCTTGGGAATATAATGGAAAGTCCCACATCGGAAAAAGTGTCAATAAAACTATCACTTTAAAAGAAAGAAAGATAGGTATAAGGGTCATCCAAGATAACCCATACTAGGATTCCATGTAAGAAAACATGGATATGGATGATAAACTAAGTGTCAAGTTCTGATGGAGAGGGATTGAAATCATGATCAGGAGAAAGTTAACAATGAGAAAACCACAAAATTGTGTTGGGACAAACGACCATTAGTCTCCTAGTTGGAAAGTAAACGGACAACATTTTTTTTAAGTTACATTACATAAGGAAGAGGAATTCATTTATGATATTGACTAAGAACATTATGAGATATACTTAAATTTTAAGTAGATTTTCTTTCTTTAATAAATTTCCACAACTAACTCAATTTTTTTTTAAACGATGAGTATTCAAGAAGACTTGGTCACACTGGAAGAGCTAGAATAAACTTCTATAGAATCAAATGATCCATGTAGGATAAACCATATATTTACATTGTCTTTGAAGATTAATCAAAACCAAAATGGTTAGTGAATGATCTAATGATCCCCCAAAAGGATATTCATTGAGATAAATATGCACTAATCTTAATTTCTAAAATTAAACCAACAATACCCCAAAGTTAAATATATACCATTCAATAACCAATTGTCCCTAAAATCCTTCCATATAATCCAAAGTAATATTTAAACCCAAAGAATTAAAGAATTTGATTATGTAGTCTCCCATGTTAAATTGTATCTCCAAATGACATAAACTACTCTTAAAGTCACATACTCAAAAGTAATTAACCTAATCACATATTCTCTATTATAGGTTAATCATTTCCATAAATAACCCAAATCACTATAAATCCACAATAAAAACATAGATAAAAATCTACCATTAATCCTCAAATGAAACCCCATAGTATTCTATTTTCCTTGGGCATATAGTGTTCCCAACAAATCGAACATCTTCCAAAATAATATTTATCACTTAAGCACCAAATCATTTTCCTATACCAAGGGTATTCATTTGATAAGAAATAAGAACCCAAATTAACTTATTATTGATCAATAAAATCATTTAACTAAAAAAAATAGTCACACTAACCAGGGACTTCACGTAGTCCAGTGGTAGGCGATAAATCCCAATCGCACTTTGGTTGTGGGTTCGATTCCCACAGCTTTGTCCGACGCGACGGGTTGTCACACGGTCTACATGTTGTCTTTTTTCAAAAACTATATCTTATAATATTACCAAAATGAGATAAATTCCTCAAAATAACATAATTTAACCACAAATGTTATATCATACCTTGAATTTTCATCCCAAATTATAATAACTTATAATTTCCTCAAACCCAATGATCATATAAGACCAAATGGTTATTTATAACTATAACCGCAATAGAAAAGATAATTCATCCTCAGATATCATTTTCACATGATAAATTGCAGGTTTACACATACAAGAGAAAATTATTCCAAAGTAATCCCATCAATAAAGAGCACTAACACTTTTAAACATTTCACCATCCATTTATTTCCACATAGGTTCTTCATCATATGTTCCTCGGGTTCCCACATTGCCTCTTCCATCTTATTATTTCTCCATAGATCTTTTACCACACAATTCATCCGGTTTCTCAACACTTGATCTTTGGTAGGAAGAATTCTGATAGGCTCTCCACAATAAGATAGATCGAGTTCCAGTTATAATTCTTCATAGGTGAGTACATGCATTGGGTCAAGCATGTATTTTGTCACTAGAGATATGTGGATCACAACATGAACTCTGGAGAGACTAGGCGGATTTGCCTTTTGGTAGAATGCGTTCATGTGTCACAATGGTACCTCAGGAATTTTTCAAAATCATCTACTTCCTTTACCCAAAAACTCCTCATCCATTTTGGATTATATCGATGGAAGCATCGATGCATCATAAAAAAATAGGTATTTCTTATATATAATTTTGAGACATCGTCTTTAACATGTTTTTTTAGAAAAATTCTCACTGATTCATCTTCAAATATTTCAAAATAAGGTTTGGTTAAATCAGTTTTTGTATATCCCAAAAGACATAAATATATAATTTGATACATATAGGCTGCTCGAAGATCTCCCTCTTCTGCAGCATCTAGAAAATCATTTAGTGCATCGTAATTTTGAGATAAAGTGAATAATTTGAAAAGACCCTGATGGTACTTCCCACACTTAGCGTGGTAAGAAAGTTGAGAGCGCAACATTATCCCATAGTCAGTACTTGTTCCTTGAAAGAATCGTGCAATTCTAGAGGTATTGGATGTCTCATAAAGTTGTTTGCATGTAACTTGGACATTTGAAAAAGTTTCAACATCGTCTGCGCATGACTTCTGGATAATAATTGTAAGTAGTTCTTCAGGAAGAGAGAGAAGAGTTGTTCGTGATCCTGCTCCCTCCATGTTTCAACTAACAAAAGAAAATACAATTAGGGTTTTTTAATACTTATCTAATAAGAATGTAAAAAAAATAGACATAATAGGATAATCTTGTAATTGAACAATATATCCTAACTTTGGGTACCCTATGTTAAAATATAGGTTATCCACTATCTATTTGCCGACATATATTCTTAGGGGCATTTTTTTGTATTCCCTTAATAATGGTTTATACTAATCTTGTGAATTTACCAAAGCATATCCCCCGGGAGTGTCGTAACCAAGAGTGCAGCAAGGCCCGTTGTCGTGCACCAGTTCCCGTTCGAGTCTAGCTCAAAGAGATGTTTTCGGGTTTTACCCCTAGGTACATCTGTGCCAGAGCCACCTCTACCTGCTCGTATCCAGACAGGGATGTATTGTTCGGAAAACTCACAAAATCTTCTACAATACCAAAATTCTAGGAAGTTCTTTTATACTAATCCTCAAAGTTCATCTTAGGTCTACGTGCTCTAATCAGAGTTTATCTAAATCTAGCTTCCAAGGTTTGTACTAAACTTCCTCTGATACCAACTGTAACGCCCCGACCCTAATTACCTAGAGTTGGTGCATTATTACATAACATTGGCATGATCACAAGAAAGATCAAGTCTCGAAAGACCGATTGGTTTAGTAGCCTTGGAATAACTAGATACATCCATAAATTTTTACATTACATCATAAAAAAACATCTTGTCTTCATATCCCCTCATACTATCCCTGCAGGTCATTCATAAATTACTTCTTCATAATCCTGGGAAAAATAAAACATTGAAAGGGGTGAGCTCGGATGCTCATTAAGGATAACATTATAGCAGAAGCTTTCATAAATAAGCATAAACACTTAAGGCAATCTATAACTAAAACAAAAGCCTTTTAAATTTTAACTTCAGCATAAAATGACAAAGGTAGAATGAAATAATGCCATTTACTTACTCACATGGATATTCTACTAGTCGAATGATCACATGCAATATCAATAACCACTTTCATAATGATGGAATGCATAATGCCAGACTATCATAACCACATAGCCAAGGCCTCGTGCCAAGACTACAAATAAGATTTTGCCAAGGCCTTGTGCCAAGACACTAGTTTGTCTCATGGGACCTACCGATGCATCGAGGAGCTATATCGGGCTCCACCCGTCACTTATTAAGTCCAATGCATTCCTCATATGAATAGGTTTAAGCATAAAATAAACATTCGTATTAAAACTAGCACACAAAATGTCAATACTTTAACCACAAACCATGAATGGTATAAAAATAGAACATCCACAGTCAAATATAACTCATTTGATACAATATGGGAGATTGTATTGTATCACATTAACCTCAATCATGAATAATGAAGGATGTTGACATAGATGAAAATAATCATCAAAACTATTTGAGAGAAATATCCCCCTTTTCTTGAAAACATTTAAAAGTCACACTATTTGTCAAGAAGCAATTTAAAAATAGATTTTTGAATCAAAGTGTCCCATACCACTTTGAAACCTTTTAAAAGGATTTTTAATTTCTAAACTTTAATGTCCATATAAATAAATCCTTAAAACCATTTTTAAAACATGGACATTAATGAGAAAGATTTATATGAATAAGTCTTTAAAACATTTAAAAATGGTATTTTAGTTAGAGATTCTAACCAAAAGAGAGACACTTGAATGAAAATAATTGAGGTAATCAAAACTTTGTAATATCATGAGAATAAAGGGAATTCATGACATACTATGTCAAAGTACATTATATACACCACATAAAAGTGATTTGGTTTATATCAACAAAGAAGTCTCAATGGAATGTAAGTTGAGATGAAATCTCTCATAAAGGCCATATCCTTAGGTTAAGGATAAATCAACAACATAATTATGTGTGAAAAATATAAATACACTAAATATGATTGGATATTCAGTGTAAAACAATCAAAGTATATTCACACATATTCCTGTAAAAACAACACCAACGAATTGGATGTTTAACTCAACAAATGGTGAAAGAGTTAAAATTACTCTTATCAAATTCATATCAATGACTTGAGAATTTTCAATGGAGTGATTATGTGTATCAAAAGTATATCCACAGGAAGGGGAGTGGAAATTATGACATAATCAAATTAATAGTGATTCCACACATAATCTTGGGGTAATATAATCAATGAAATATGCGTAAAGCCAAATGAGTGGAAATTGAAATCTCAAATTCCCTTATTGATTAGGTAACTTAAGAAACAAACACCCATGAAAGAAAGATAATACCATGATGATGTAAATACCCATAAAATAAAGTATATTACACAATGAATACAATCATGGGTAGTACACATACACCACATGCAATAATTAAGTGGTGATCAATGGAATTCTCACGGAATTAAAAGTGAGACAAGAAAACCCTTACCACGTTAATCAACTGAGTCGCATGGCCAAAAGTTAATAACCACCAAATGATTTACAGAATAACATGAATATAAAGTGAATCATAATAATATATATCAAATGGAAGTACACAATACACCACTTTAAATAATTTAGTAGCGAACAATGTAAATCTCACGGAATTGAAAGTGAGATAAGAGAATCCCTTACTTTGTACTTTTTCCTTGGTCGATGGTAGGTTTACCTACTGTATAATGGTGAAATAATTGTTATTGAATAATACAAGAATCATTTACTTTAATATGATATCATATATGATCTTTTAACATTTATTTGATAATAATATCTTAGTATTATCGTTGTTTCGGGTGTGAACTTACTTGTTTTCTTTTGTATGTTTTGTTACGTAAGACATGTTTGTAAAGGATAGGTTGTATATTATTCAAATCCAGAATGGTATCAAGTCCTTAAACATCATTTTTAAATCATCAAATGATAATTATACTTGAATGGATATGATGGAGAATGAATCTCATCGCGTTCGTGGAGACGGTAGTCCGTACGTACGCACGAACGCTACTTCCATTTAATTTTTATTTTAAAAGAATCAAATCCAAATGATACATAGGTATATTACTATTCCAGTAAAATATAATATTTTATATATGTTACTTAAGTTCATTAACACCATCCTTTATACGTTCCATGTGTGGTATGAACGAGTCATATCATTTTAAGGGGGCGGTAGTCCGCACTTCCTCAAATGAAATTTTCGTATGTATATAAAACATGAAACGAATAATGGTATGAAATAAAATGGAATTACAGAAGATTATATATAAAATATATATCATTAATATAATATTTAATTACAGTTCCATCATAATGGCCACCATGAGAGGCGGTAAGATGTATTTGAACAATCATCGTTTCGTGAGGCGTTAGTTTTCCATCCTCAGAAACATTATGTTCATCATCCATTAGATGGAGTTGTGTGTATGTGTAGTTTGAATCCTTCTTATAACAACATCATAATATATTGTGGATACTGGTGTTGTTACAAAAGAAAGGAAATAAAAAGAGTTTGGGGGTTGGAGAAGCAAAATAAATGAAAATAATTTAAGAGAAATCGTTACCTTTAATTTAGGTAACTCACTTTGGTTGGAACCAAAGGACTTCTTGAAATGCTTTCTGCCTAAGGGGAAGCTTCAAGGAGGAGGAGAGGGATGTGGGGAGCTTATTTGGGCAGGGTTTGGACGAGCCAAGTGGCTTGAGAGGTGTGAGTAATGAGTAGAAGTGGTCTCCTTTTATAAGGGAGAGGAGGGGCTCTTTAGGAAAGAGTGAAAGTATTACTTTATAATATAATTATATTCAGTTTATAATGGTCCAAAAATCATTGAGGTCGAATATAAGATGACTAATATTCTAAATAAAATCAACCAATAAGAATTGGACAGGTTTTAGATAATATTTTAATCATTATAATCTTTTTTATTTAAATGATTTATTAATGAGGTAAACATTTCATCATTATTGTGTCATTAATAATTTAAATTATTTGGTGTCTAAAAATTATAAATAAAATATCATTATGTAGGAAATCTTTTTAGATTTCTAATTAATATTTATAATCGAAAATCCAACATGTATAACCCTATGTAAAAATTGTTCTTCTAAAAGATGTAAGCTTATGCCATTTTTATTTTTATTTTAACTTTATTAATATAATGTGTCCCTACCACATACAAGTGGCTCCATGGGGTCCCCAAATCGACCCAAGGATGCCCATGGTCGGGTATGTGTCCACCAATAAGGTTAGGACACGTTTTAGGGTAATTTTGTATTATTATAATATTATTTTTAACCCTTATTTACCGGATTTACCCTTAACCATGGTAAATAAAATATTTACCGCAGTAATTATTCAAAATGTCTAAAAATAAAAGTTACCTATTTACACAATTTGGACATCCTGATTCCAAATATGGAATCCATTTTTCTAAATTCAAAACACAGAAGTGGCAGAAATTAATTTAAAATTAATTCCCGCTGTCAAAACAAAAAGCGTGTTTTTAAGAGATAATAACTATCAAAAGATTGACACTTGTTTATGTTCGGTTTAATTGTAAAATTATGTCCAATGACCAACATTATATTAAGTGGTAAAAATATATTATAAATATACTTTAAAACCACTCAAATTCATAATTTATCACTATTAATTATTTTGATTAAAAAAGTTGTTTTTAATTAAAATTTAGTAATTTTCACTATTCATCAAAATATGAAAGTTATCCGAAATGTACCAAAATTTCACCTTAGGATAAATTCGATATTCCGAATCCAAAAATGAAGTCCATTTTGAAATATAAAATATATATAATTTCAAAAAGTAGGTATTACTATTCAAAACGGCTAGTTTGATCAGTTGTGGTGTGTGTTAAAACTCGAAGTTACGTATAACACACGCTACTGTATTATTCAAAGGAAAGCGTACCGTGGAAGCATGAGATGTTTCATTTTAAATTTTTTGATGTCCCCATTTAGTCAAAATGTTTAAAATATTGTATTTAAAAAGGGTTCACTTATTAAAAGTTGATAAAAGTGCAATACTGAAAATGAATTTGTTCTTGCATTATATCAAAGAAACTCATAATATGGATTCTAAAATTATAAGGATTATATAAAGTTTAAAATTTAGATAATACTATTCATAACCTCTTTTGAATGGCTTATTTTTGTAAGTCATGGTGTGATTGAACTCGGTGTTGCGTGTAGTGCAAGTTATTGAATTATTTTGAAGAAATAACACACTATGAAATCTTGGGGTGTTACAAAATATGTAAAGCACATGGGAACCATTAATAAATATATAGAAATCATTCACACTACAACAAGTATGGGTAGACATTCTAGAGAAGAACCATCATAACAAATATGCATGAAAAGTGACAACATAAGTAGGAAACACTATAGCAATGAATATATTCAAAGCATGATAATTATATAATAGAATCATGATGTAAAAATAAGCATGCTTATCAAATACCTAAAAAGGATATTATTATGTTTTCTTATAAAAATCCTCTCATGGTATATAAAAGGAATTCTAATGAAATATATAAGGTATATCAGCAAACTTAAAATAGCATAGTAATGTAACCTACATTGAATTTCATATGTTGTGCATATTAATCTGTATGTTCCTATAAGGATGCATGTAATTCTATATCCTTCATTTACCAAGACGAGTTTAAATTCCATAAATATCATAAATCAATAAGAAGAAGAATATACTCACATTAGTCAAGGTGAAACCATAATACACCATAACAAAAATATATGTGAACAACAATCACATCCCTATCCACTTGAAATTTTTACCATATATGGGATGATCAATCTTAGGGATGACTATTAACCATATTTCAACACATTTATAATAAAATATAAACTAATAAATTAATCGAATCAAAAACATAATTAAATGATAAATAATTTATCTTCAAAATTTAAAAAAAGCATACAAAATTCAGAGTTTAACATGAAAATAGATCCCAATCTAAACTTTTCTGCATGGAATGCTTTGGAAAATTAAACTCTATAAGATCTATACAAAAAAATTATTGTAAAAACTAAAATTAAATATGAACAAAAAACTAAAATCAAACCACAGTTTAATGTATCCGAAAATAGGTTTCAAAAGAAAAAATAATCCGTAGATGATGAAATAAGGGGAGATAATCAAGAACACAGACCACGGATCATGAAAATGGAAGAAAATTGACAATAATGGTAGTTGGAGATCACAAATATGACTTCAAAGTTTTTGCGAGTCAAGAGAAGTCACTATGAGTTTAGATTTTGAAGATCCAAAAACATGAGGGTTTCCCGATCCCGACTATAATTAAAATACTTTCAGCATCGGTTTTTATAATAATTGTTCCAAAAAAATTAATGAATGGCATAGATTTTTATTAAAACTAATGTTTAAAGATCCTAATTTACTGATTTATGGGGTCGGTTTTTGTAAAAACCAATGCCAAAACTTTTTTTATTTATGGCATAAGTTTTTATAAAAACGGATGCCATAAATCATTCGTTTTGTAGTTTTTATGTTAGTTTTTAGTAAAACCAAAACAAAAAATCACTATTAAATATTTTTGGCATCGGTTTTACTAAAAACTAAGGACAAGAATTTCCTCCACATACTATTGGTGTTGATTTAGAAAAAACTAAAGACATTACTTTGACGTTAAATCTGGTATTTCTACTAGTGTTAAAAGTTTAAACATAAAATATAATTGCATTATGTATAGCAGTGGAATTTGTGTTATATATACTTGTTTACCACTTTCATGGAAATTATTTCACATGGTTATTCTTTTTGTAAAAATAAGTAACTTTTATTTGTCTTAAATAGTTTTATTGGGGATGTGTTGATATAAAATTTTGTAATTTTTTATTATATATTAATTAAAAAATCATATTTATCAAGTGTTGTTTCTTGGTGGTTTCATGATTTGTTAGCCCATATTTATGTGATATAGTTTTATGATCCCTGTTATAATGACAGAGAGGTTATTAAATTAATTAATTCAATTGGAATGCTTTTTTTTGAAAATGATTTCCAAATTTAAGACTAATTTTACCAAATTGTTTTCTAAAATTTATGATGAAAATTTTCAGGTATTTTGAGGTTGAAAAAAAATTAAAACACTTAATAAAAAACACTTCCTTATTAGAAAATTTTGGGGGAATAATTTCTCAATGGAAACCTTTTATTGTTTTGGAATCTAAAATTTTCAGTTTTTTACCATTTTTTGTTTATAATGTGTCATTTTTTATGTTGATTTTAAAAGTAACATTGAAAATTGATTTTAAATTAATTTTTATTGGTTCAAAATCTATGAAGGATTTAAAGTGTTTAATTGACTATGTTTTTGAGAAATAAAAAATGTTTCTTTAATAACCATGTAATTATTTTTTCAATCTTAACATTTTTCATGTTCTCTTTGGGTTTATTTTAACACAGTGAATATAATAATAAAAAATTCAAGGTTTCCTATATGTATATGAATTATAGAAAAAAATATTCCTTGAAAAATATTTTTCTATACACTACTTGGTCAATTTGTTGTATTGACTATAATTTCTATGAAAGTTGTTATTTTTGTGCTTGTTATGTTGGTTTTGTTTTCATGCCAATATATTTTCTTTGTTTGTTGTCTTGTTTATGATTCCCTGTAATTTTTTCTTGTTTTCTTTACACTAGTTTCTTTTTTGTGTTATATGTAATACACAGATAAGAAATATAAATTTATGGTAATGATGTCTCATGGGATGAGCAGCATGACATCTTCTGGGTAGTAGGATTTATGGAATTTTGATTGGTCACCATGCCCAATTACCACTTCCATGGGTCTATTTTGGGTGGAATTAACTGGCATTGAAGTTTATTTTTTGAAATTTTGGGAATTAAATTTTCCCCAACATTTAATTTCATAATTATTTATACATCTAGTGATTCAATCTTATATCTTCTAAAGGAGTTTTTTATCTTTTCAATGAATTTGTGATATAGATATGGTAGGAATATATGAAATAAGTTTGATCCATATCTAATATATTATAAACCATTATGGGTAAAATTTCTTGGTTATGTGTGGGTGTTTAGGAGTAGAAAAGGATGGGTAAGTTCCTTTGTTTTTTGTGGGGTAGGTTTATATGCATGGTCTTATTCATGAATTTAAAAATGATTGACCAATTATATTATATAACTGAAGGACTCTTACCTCCAGTTCATAGTAGTTTTATTTTAATTTCTTATAGTCTGGGCTAGGAATTCTTAGATTAGGTGTCCTAATTTATTACTTATTAGGTAGTGGATAACTTAAATTATAATTCTCTAGGTAGATAGTTTTTGAAATATTGGATTAATAATGATTCATGGGATCAATTTGTAACATGAACATGGGTAGTGTGAACCAGGATAATCTCGTGGTTTTCTATTAGGTGTCTCTCACTCCTCACATGAGTGACTAATTCTAAGGAAGTTCAATGATTAAATTTCTATTCTCTAATAATTATTTTAAAAATATTATAGCAGGGATCCACCCATGGTTAGTCAAAGGATGAAATTTTTTATTCTATATCAGGATCAAATTTTGGTTCTTCCATTTGTTATGGGAATTTATAAAGGATTTTTCTTTTAGATGTTGGGATGTTGCACAAGGTAATAAACACTAAACACTAACTGGTGGGAATGAATCAATAGTTACTTGTACCTTTAGAACTCATGTAGTAAATTCTTATAAACATTGGAACGATTTATATTCAAATCCATGTTTTCATCAAGGAGGTTATTTAATAATTATTTGAGTCAGTGATTTTCATAGTTTCTCGTGGTATGGTGTTTAGAATGGTCAGGTAGTGGGGTGTGTTGAGTAATTAATAACCTTTCATCATGTGATAATTATCCACATCAATGACTAATACCTAGTTTCCTCTATCACTTAGT
Organism: Viscum album; assembly: GCA_963277665.1. Taxonomy (NCBI): domain Eukaryota; kingdom Viridiplantae; phylum Streptophyta; class Magnoliopsida; order Santalales; family Viscaceae; genus Viscum; species Viscum album. The sequence goes on along the minus strand of OY728161.1, from coordinate 1,680,399,236 downwards.
GGTTAATTCATTAACCTTGGGATACGGTTTGGATATGGGTATAGGATACCAAATTCTATTAAAAATGGTAACTATAAAAATATTTAGTCTAGGAGGAAGTGTTTTATGCACTTTATTAGTTTAGGGAAGTATCACTTATCTTTTGTATATATTTCATTGGTTTCTAGTTATCTATAGATGCATCAGATAGACATATTGAGAGAATTGTATCATTTTTATTGGTCTCTAGTTTTCTGAGACAAATTTTTATTGTTTTCTATTATAGTTAGGTAATAATCATGTGTTCTTTAGGTATCCATAGGGTTAAATCTATATTGACTATGTATGTGATAGAAGTTATATTATAGGTGTGGGAAGACCATTTGATATTTTTAACTATGTTGGTGGGGATGCCTATTAGTTTTCTTTTCATTCCTAATTCAACACAGTAATATTTATCCTCATATATCTTTATGGATGATGTTTGAGTTGATATTTGACACATATTTGGTTATGATCATGTTATATCATGATTCATATGTTTCATTGGATTGTCACATTGTATACTATCTTAGAAATAACATGATAACCTCTTTTTTAGGTCATGATATACCATTTTTCACCTATTGTAGAAGTAGTGGTGCTTATGTAGATTACTTTTTGAGTAATATATCTTTATACTAGACTAGTGGAATAGGATTTTATCTTGAAATTGTTAATAGTTATCTTTCCATGGATGGAAAGTCTAATGGTGGGATAATGCAACACCCCCTATTTGAGGTATGCACTGCTCCATTATGTTTTTTTGAGTAATGTGTTGGTTAGGCATAGTATCTATATTTTTATGTGATATTGTATTGATAATTGTAATTTTTTTATAAGATACATTCCTAGAAAACTAGAAGGTGAAACCATGTGAATTTTTAGCTAACTTTGTGGCATGATGAGGAAGTTTAAGAGGAGGCACACAATTGACATAGAAGTTGGGTAATCTATTTGGATTTCCCAATGAACCACCTGATGTGGGATAAAGGTGTTCCATACGGTGGTTTCATGGTTTTCCAAACTATGTAGCCAAATTGTGTGATCTATGAGTATTTATATAGTGGTTCCCACACAACTGGAACATGGTTTGGTAAACTGTGTGGATTAACTGTGTAATATAAATAATTAAATCCAAAAAATTGGATTTATAACCTAAACATTTCTATAATCCATCATTATTCCTCTATTATTTGGGAATATCAACCCTCTACCAAATGTTAAGTTATTTTTATTCTCCCCATCTTTATAGTGGATGATTACAATGCATCAAATAGAGTTTGATCTTGAAATTTAAGGTAAGTTTATGTCTCTTCATTACCATTCATGATATTATCATCATCTCATGGAAAAATCTTTAAAATAGATCAACAATGGAAGAAACTAGTTTTCAGATCATGTTTGGTTGAGATTTCATTAGAAATCATTAATTAAAAGGCATGAGGAAAATCAGATATACCTAAATTATTGTGAGATTATTAAAGAATAGAAAATGTTTTTAATTATAAGTATTCTCTCTCTCAAATTTATATCGTACATAATGGAATTGGATTTCTAGGAAAATTTTCTATTTTTTCATTATAAAAACAAATGATGAAATATTTTTAAAGTCTCTATTTTATATGGTTTTAAATTCATGGTTTTATAAATATGCACACAAAATGTCTTCCTAAATGATTAAAATAATTCTTATTTAATGAAAATTGGTTCTGCAAAGTATTTATCATTCATGGGTTGGTGTTTGTTAATGATTTCATTATAAGGGCCCTTTTTATATTTATACTTGGATACCAATTATAACTGGGGAACATGAGTGCATTACTAGGTGATGAAATGGTATAGAAGATGTGTTACCTCTCAAGAGTTTTTTTATGATCATCTTGGATTCATGAATATGTGTGTGAGTATGTGGAATGAGTAAGAAAAGAGTAACTTATAAGTACACATCCTATAAAAAAATATTTTTTATGAACAAGTTTGATCATGTAAAATGGGTTAAATTATTCTTTTGATATAAATTTTTTTGATATACCTCTATCCCACTTTTATATAAAATTTTATCGATAACTATTTTCCATTATTCTTATTTTACTATATAAATTATTATGACATGTTCTAGTTTTAATGGAATATTTAGAAATATTTACGTGGATTTCCTACTAATTTGATATATTCAAACCTGTATATGCACCTTGTTATATATGAAGACCTTTTTTCATGAAGTAGTTAATGAGAATGTTTAGTTTATCATTTATAAGATAATTATTAGGCATTAAGATTAGTGAAGGTGTTTTGTCTTGGGGGTTTTTAAGTAGGATGCTTGGATCGATTCCACATTGGAATAATTTCATTTAAATGCCTTGTTGGTTTTGAGATATATTGTATCATACTTTCTGTTGGTACTCTGATTTATTTTTTTCCTTAGTTTTTTAGTTTTTTAGATTTCTCTCATGCATATTCTTTGAGAAATAGATTTATTACATTCATTTATCTTATAGGATTTGTATGTTAAAGGTAAAATCATCCCCCAATGATCTTGTATGTCATTAACATTTATTACTAGCCATTAGTGTCTGGGGGATGTCACCTATCTTTTGTAGCACTACATCCTCTACCTAAGAAAATTATTTTGGCAGGGATGTTAAATATTAAATATTTGTTATTATTATTATGTATTAAATTTATTGAAGAATATTAAATATAAAATAATGTTTATATTGATGAAAATTTCCTCTAAAAGTAAATTCGAACATTTCTTTGAAAACTAGTGAATATAATATTTTTAGTATATATACAAATTTGAAATTTGTTAAATAGTGAAAAAAATTAAAAAAATAACCATGGAAACATTTAATTGGAGCTTCAAATAAAATAATGGTGATGTCTATGTGAAAATACATTCATTTAATAAATGATAAAAAATTATTCCTTTCACACTTTTGGTAAAAATTCCAAAGTATCTCATTCAAAAAATAAAAATAAGATTATTTCTAAAACAATGAAAATAAAGTCAAATATGGTTGAAATTTTAATTAAATATTAATTTGATCATATAAAATGAACATTCATGAAATGTTTTTAAATAACACTAATAAGGGAAAAAAATTTGACTAAAGATGAACTAAGGTCAATGTATCATTAAAAAATTATATTGGTACTTTTAATAAACAAAGAGAAGAAAAATGAGATGAAAATATGGGAACCCTATAAATAACTAGATTCGATGATTATTCCTGATTTTTAAGCATAATATATTATAAAATTCATTAAATAAAAAAAAATTCCATAAACAATCTTGATTAAAAATGTGGTTGTGAAATAAATCATGATGACTTTTTTAAAATTTGACTCAAAACCTAATAAATTAGAAAAAATAAATTAAATTAATTGAATAAAATTAACAAAGAATAATCCCTGACATAACATTTCAATGTGGAAATATATAAAACGTTTAAAATAAATTAGTTGTATAATGTAAAACATGACTCATTGAAATGGAAATGAGATGAAATTACCCATACTTGAAGTATAACATGAATTGTTTGGACTGTTAAGCTCCTTGATAATGAATTTATAATAATTATACAAATATAATAGATAAATATTCATAGTTATCATACTGTATATAATTATTTTATTTCATTCTATCACCCATTCATTAAAAATTCTTTTTTAACACCATCCTCCTAGGTGATAATTTTTCCATTTTTCAAGTATGTTTTAGTTTAATGGTAACATTAATTACACCTTGGTCATGTTTTTATCATATATAAAATATTAATCATGTAATTCTTATCATATTTATACATTATATAATTTTTTTTACTAACTATATAAGTTGGAAATGATAAAATGGTTTTCCTCACTTCATGGAGGTGGTAGTCTGTGTGTACGAATGTGTGATATTTCCACTTTTTTATGGATGTAATAAAAGTAAGGGAAAATAATAACTCACCTTTATAAAATAATTATTATATCATTTATATCATAAAAATTCATTAACTTTATCCTTAACACTACTAATTTAAAATTTAAATGAAAAACAAATCAAGTCATTCATAAATGTTGTAGTCTACAACTACAAAAGAGCGACATTGTCATTTTCCTATAGATGGAAACGAAAGAATGACGATAATATATTTATTTATAAAAACTTAATTATTTAATTAATATAATGTATAAAAATTAAATATATCATAATTAATAACCATAGAGTGTGATGGTGAAAAATTCTATCACTCCTTGGAGGCGGTAGCCCACACGTTTTCACTAGCAATGCTTTCATTTACCATTTGATATAATGGATATATATAATGGTTTTTCCATAAAAATAATTAAATTTAAGTATATAAAATATATTTATATTATTATATCATCATGGTTAGGATATAATTTATGGTGTTATAAGAAGAAATAAAATTAAAGAACATGATTAAGAGTTATATTGCTTATTTGGAAATCCTCCAATGGCTTTCACTTAATACATCATAGAATGGTATTTGGGGAAACAAAAAAATCTAGGACATAAAAAATAAAGAAAGGTATTTCTATAAGTTTTGGTAGATATATGTGGCTGAAAATCTATGATTATGAGTGGAGAGGGGTACATTTTAATAAGTCAGGTGGGTGTAAATCTTGTAAATACTTGCAATATTATTATATATTATATTCCTTTCTCAAGTCACACGGATCAAAATTGTAAAAATTTAAATTATTATAGGGATAAGGTGGATATATAGTCATTAAATATAATTTATACATGTCTTAGGTCATTTTAACTCTAATCATTTAAGACAAACCCCCTTTTATCCCATTTAATCTTTTACCATAGTACTAAAATTCTACCTTGTTTACTATTAATTATACAAAAATGAAATAGAAAAACATAAAAATTAGAACATCATAATTCCAAATATAAAATAAATTTTGGTTGACTAAATTTATAAAGGTGTTAAATAGTTATTTTAATATCAATTCACATTACATAATGAAAAATGGTTTCTAGAAAAATTCCTTTTTAATTATAGAAATTATTTTACACCAAAATCATGTCTAATTTGGACTCAAATTGAATGAATTAAATTATATATTATATAATGTATTTTATGTTACTTTAAAACCAATAAATAAATATTAAAAATGGAAATTTATAACTAATGGAAAATATCAAAATAGTTCTTTTAATATCATAAAAAAATAATTTGAATTAAAAAATGTAATATATATATATATATTTATTTATTTATTTATTTATTTATTTATAAGTTAAATATATTATTTTATATAAATTATATTATTTGATAATGAAAATTTTTAAATATTAAAAAAGAAAACCTATGCACTCAATTTATTCCTATATCAAGATAAATTCATGAAATTCAAAGTATTTTAGAAATCTATATTTTTTATTATCACACAAAACAAATTTATGTAAAAATCCCAAATATTCACCCTAAGCTAATTTTAAAAATATAATTTCAAAAAAAATAATTTTTAAAATTACATTTTTGAAAAATGGGAAAACTTAATTCTTATTATTCATTCATAAAAAACCAAAAACCTATTTTTATAAATAATGTATTCTTGTGGGAATAATGAATTTATTATTATATTCTTCCTAGTAAAATAATTTAGATGAATATAGAAATTATTAATTTAATTATTTATTTTTATTAAGGAAATACTTTATATATATATATATTTCACAATTTATTTTTTTATTCATAATTTCCAACCCAATGGTTAGTTTATAAAACCCATGTTTTAAAAAATTTATTTTGTGGTTTGTTTAATATAAGTTTTTTTGTGGTGTTCATTACTGGATGTAGTATTCATTTAATGGAATCTAAATTCCTTGGGTGTTACATTTTTGTGTTTCCCTAAATCTATTCATGATGGATTCACTTTGTTTGTTCTTGTTCAGAGTAGGTATTTCCAACATTTTTAGCATTTTATATGGAATCTATGACATGCTTGAAATTTCTAAAAAAATTACATGAATATTATACATTTTATGAACTATTTTAATATCCTAATATGTTATGGTATGTGTAACACCCCATTATGCTTATTAGATACTCCCTTTTTATTCTTTTTGTGGTCCTTTTTTGGTTTCATTTGAGGACTTCTCAGGTATGGAGAGTCTTTGCTGGGGAAAATGACCTAAAGTTATAGAATATATGGTTGTTTGAATTAACAGAGTACAAGTATAAATGTGTCAAAAAAATTACAAGGTTCTTCCCAAGTCCAAATAATTCTCAAAGTGGGGTATTTGAGTTTTTCTTCTTAAACCAATAGTTTATACAGTCTACTAGGGGTTTACATACTATGTAATGGGGTTACGCGGTGTATATTTGTGGCCTAGAAGATGACTTGAACTGATAAAGTGTGTTAAATATTTACACACCATGTAACAAGTTCACCTCATGTGTTTTCAATAACTGAGTTTTTAATAAAAAAATCAATGGGGTTCTTAGCATATTTTAGCTTCATGTATTACATGATGTGTAATTGGATTACACATCATGTAATCTCCATGAGTTTGGATTTTAGTGTACTCCATGTTTGATTTTTCATTCATTGATTTTCATCCCTTATCCATCTCAACCTAGCAACTCTTAAGGCTGATTTTGGAGACCTCCAACCCTTCCAGGTCATTTTGTGTTGATTGATTTTTGTTGAAATTGTTGATCATTTTTTCAGGTATGTGTTCCTTCTAGTTATTATTTTCATTGGTCATGTCTTTTGTTGGTGGTGGTTAGGTTTCATATTTGTGATCAGATAGTACTTTTTATTGATCCCTTTAATTTTATTGGTATTCCTTGTCTTTTGAAGACTATTCTCATGGTTTCCTATCATTGTTACGGAAGGAAGATGGGTTTATACCAGTGTGAAGTATGTGTTTCTATACAATGGGTTAATGAAATAAAATTAATTTTGGTTCTTGGTAAATTTATTTAGGTTGTTCAATTAATTCAAGTTATAAGTAGTTGAAAGGGTTTTCTTAGAAAGGAAAATTTTTTCAAAAAGGGTTTTTATTTTAAAATGGATTTTCTTGATTTGGAACAAGATTTTCAAACAATGAATATGATTTTCATCGCATTAAAAATGATTTATAAAATCATGTGCATCCTTTTGAAAATATATTTTGACAATTGGAACATTGGGAACCTTGGGTTTTTCGAGAGAGAGAAATGAGTAGAATTAGTGTGTTTAAAACCACTATGAGGTAACCTTTGGGATATAAAATGGACTGTGGAAGGAATAGATATGTGATGGATCCTATGATATACATGTTCAGGCTCTTGAGTGTCTAGTACATATTGTACCATAGTCTAGGTCCTAGTATTATGTTATTTTTCATTTATAGTTATTTATCGCATTATTTTTTTATTCATAAGTTTGGTCTTATTCAGTTTTTCTTGGACTTTATGGATTTGTTTGTATATTTTTATTCGACATAGTACTCTAGTTGCATATATGTTTTTTATATAAAATACTTGTTCTATTTTCTCGATTCACCTCAATAAGTGATGGTAGTCTTGGGTGTATGATTTAGTTGACTCAATTTGGTCTATTACAATTTTGTATCATAGGGAAGGCTCATCCTAAAGTGTGTTAACACTACTTGATTTTTGTTCTATTTCTTAGGTATATAGTAGTTAGGACTATTGGGATTCAGATAGTACGTATGGAAAAGGGGCCTGACCAACTCACTCACATGACTAAACCAAAGTTACTATGGGTGGTTGGGGACATTTACAAGGTTTGAGAGTTAGGGAATGGGTTTATTTGAATGAAATATATGGAAAGTATATTTAAATTGACCTATTTCTTTTTGAAATGTATTTCATTGATAATAATATATAATTTCTTTGACTTCTTATTAATTTAAATCATTGGATTGAATTATGAAGGTGGTCCTATGATTTTTTAAATGTTATCATGATCTAATTGGTTATTTTATTATGTTTATAAGACAATTAACTAAATAATATCTCTTCCAAATCTCAGATAAGAAGCTATGAGATAGGTTTTATAGGTTAATATTCTAGTGGAACCTTCCTTGGTTAAAGCGGTAATCTGCACCATTTATACTCTGGGACAAGTGGTTGTCGGGAACCTAGGATGTGCGGTGGATCAGGGAACTAAGTTTACTAATCAAAAACTATGGTGACAATGGACCATAGTAGTTTTAGGAGTGGATTCAACAGATTGAGAGGATCTTTAATTTATTGAATACTCCTAAAGACTTCAATGTGGGTTTTTCCATGTACGTTCTCAAGGGACCAAGATGAAGATGGTGGGACTATATTGTGTAATCCATGTTTCCTGAGGACCTTACACGGTCTTATTTTAAGAAAATATTTAATTAGTGGTTTTACCTTGAGACATTATATGAGGAAAAGACCTATGATTTTCTATCCATGGAGTGGGGGGAGTGTACCATTCTGTAGTATTCTACCAATTTTGTTAAGACAATTAATCTGGAACTAGAGCTTGTCACTAATGAGCACCTTATTTCTTGGAGGTTTGAGTTGGTACTGAGGCTTGATAGTAGGTCAATTTTGATACTCATTTTCCATCTGAACTTTGTGGTGGTATTTCAAATATACAATTTGTCTAAGGCAGACATAGCTGGAAAGACAAGTTTTGGTGGAGCTTCAATTAGTGTAGTTATTATCTAGAGTGTATCTTCTGTCCAGAAAAGAGAACATAAGGGTGGCCAGTTCTCATCAGGACCAATTTTAAGGTCTTCATCAGGGAAGTAACATATTGTTTTCTATTATTATAGGTGTATGGGTTATACCAGTCCTAACTTTACAGAGGCTCCTCATATTTGTCAGCATTGTGGATTACTAGTCTATCTAAAGAGTTTCTATGAAAGTATTCCCTAGGTATGTAAGGGACGATCCAACCTCACCAAGGGTTCACCTATTAATACTAATTCTTACAAGGGGGTTGGGAAAAATCCTCAAGACAAGGGGTATGTTCATGTGATAAAATCCATATGTATTTTTATGTAATATTATATGCTAGAGGAATATGAATCAAGGCCAACTACTGTTATAGGTATGGTGTTTATTTCATATTTTATGGTTCCAGATTTGTTTGATACAGATGTTACTCATTATTTAATATTTTCACTTTTAGTTTACATATTGGGTTTTAATTCATAACTTATGTCATACTTGTTAGATCTTTCCATGCCTTTGGGAAAGAGGTCTGAACAAGGTTTCAATTTTCCTGTGGGTCAGGTGATGATAGTTTACTTTGAGGTAGAATGGGACTTCATGGTGCTTGATCTTGACATATTCAAATTGATTATCATCATGGATTGGATGTTTAGTGTTAATTCCTAGAAAATTTTTTTATCACCAATGGGTACAATTATTATATACCAATGGGGTTACTCATGTCTTTTAGGTTGAGTGGGACTCTAGATCGGGAAGGGAAGGGCATGTAATTCCTTATGTAGTAGTAATATTATGTCAATTTTCAGAGGTGTTTATTAACGTATTTGACCCTTGTTTAGGTGGTCAACATCCTGCAGTGGTGTGTGTGTCCCCCAAGGTATTTTTGGATGATTTTTCTATTTTACCTCCATATATATAGGTTGAGTTTACTATGTACTTTATACCTGGTATGATGCCCATTTATATACCATCTTATCAAATGGAACATGCTGAGTTGGTGGAACTTAAGGTCTAACATGGGAAACCAGCGGCTAAAGGATTTATTCTTCCTAGTGTGGCATTGTTGGTTTTTCCTTACCTCTTTTCTAAGATGAAAAATAGGTGCCTCATACTTTTTCTTGATAATTGGAAGTTAAATTGGCTAACCTCTAAGAAAAAATATCTTATTCAAAGGATTGATGATGTTTTATACCAGATTAGTGGAGCATGTTCATTTTAAAATAGTGACATGTGGTCTAGGTACCACTAGTTGAGGAATTGAGAAAATGATATACCTAGGAGAATTTTTAGGTGCTGATATGGGCATTTTGAATTTCTGGTTATACCATTCAGGCTAACTAACTCTCTTATGGCGACTATGGATTTGATAGACTATATATTTAATCAGTTCTTTGACTTATTTATTATTGTATTCATGGATGATATTTTTTTATACTCCAACACATAGGAGGATCATACATACTATTTGGGTATCATTCTTCAAACCTTGAATGAACATCGTCTATATAGTAAAATTTCCAAGTGTGAGTTTTGGATCTGAGAAGTGAAATTTTTGGGGCATTTGATATCTCATAGAGGAATCTTAGTGGCTACTTAAATGATACAGGCTATTATATTCTATGAGAATCCTAGAAATGGGTTTAAGATCTAGAGATTCTTGGGTTTGTTTTCTTACTATAGATGTTTTATTTTGGATTTCTCTAAGTTCGCATCTATGATGAATGATTTAACCTATAAGGGAGTCATGCTGGAGTAGAAAAACAACTTTCAAAGGTATTTTTAAAATCATAATATGAGTTTGTCTTCAACACCAGTTTTTTCTTCTATAACTTGGTTCAGGTTATGATTTTTACTATAATTCTTCTAGTATGAGTTTGGGATGCATGTTGATTCAGTGTAAATAGGTGTTGGCCTATGGCTCATGGTAGTTCCTCCTTCATGAGAAAAATTACCGTACCCCTAATCTTGAGTTGGAAGTGGATATACATGCACTCAAAATGTGGAAGCACTATCTCTTCGGGGATCGTTATACAATGTATTTTGATTATAAGAGCCTGAGATATATTTTTTACTCAAATGGATCTGAACTTGAAACAAATACACTTGGTATAGTATATTTATGCTTCTGATTTTGATATTACGTACACTCCTAGGAAAGGAAATGAGGTTGATGATGCATTAAGTAGAAATTTAACTGACATAATTTGTGAAGTAATCGATAGAGGATTAGTCTCTAATGATTTTATTTTCTAAGAAGATATTGGGAGTGGAATAGGTTGGTGGACCACACTTCTTAGATTCGATGAAATGTGGTTGGTATTTTGATGAGTGAGTTCGGCTTGAGTGGAAGATATAGACCATGTTCCAACACTTCAGTGAAATACATTGTGGTGGGGAGATCTTAGTTGAGTTGTATTGGTCTCCTAGTAGTGCTTTGTGCATCTAAAGTAGGTTGGTTATCCCATTTTTTCATAAGGAAGGAGTTGTTAGATAGTTTTGACCAATCTTGTTGGTTCATTTATTATGGGGATACCAATATGTATCATGGATTGAGATGTTGGTATTGGTGTAAGGGGATAAGGAGGTAGATTGTAGATTTTGTATCGCGATGTCTTACTTGTAAGAGAATTAATGTGGAACACTAGAGAAATTTTGGTTTGTTGTATACCTTACCCATTCTAATATATAAGTGGGATAAGATTTCCATGGATCTTGGTGTTTGTTTCTATGGACTCCTAGTGGGAAGGATGAAATTTGGGTGATGACTTATGAAATAGGCATATTTACTTCCTATCAAGAAGATGAAGAAGGTGAAAATCATGGGGAATTATATGTCCAAGAGATTGTGAGAATTAATAGGGTTCCCTCTATGGTTGTATATGATAGGGATATGAGGTTCACATACATATTCTATAAATTTTTGTAGGAGTTTATGAGTTCCTATATTATATTGAAAACATATTATCATCCACTAAAGGATGGAAAAGAAAAGAGTATTATCTAGGTTCTTGAAGATATGCTTCGGGCTTGTGTGCTTGGTTTTGGAAAATATTAGGAAAATATTTTTCCTCTGGTTGAGTTTTTCTTTAACAATAGTTATCAGGACTCTATTAGGATGGTTCCCTTTGATTATTTGTATGGTGTACATATAGATAACTCTTTTGTTGGAAAGAGTTGGGAGAGTGGTCATCGGTTGGGTCGATTCACATTCAGGGGATGACAGAGATGGTGCATTTGATCTGGAGAAGATTGATCATGGATCAGAGTCATCAAAGATCTTATGTGGACCATCTGCAGTGGATTCTAGTGTTCAAGGTTAGTGATTGGGTTTTTCATCGAGTTTTACTTAACATGGGAAATCATCTATTGGGTAATCATGGTAATTTGGCACTAAGGTTTGTGGTCCCCATTGAGATCATTGAATTACTTGGAAATTTGGCCTATTAGTTGGACTTTATATCTAGTTTGAAATATATCCATGACGTATTTTGTGTTTCTATACTAAGGAGGAATATACTAGATCCTTCCCATGTTATTATGTTGGTGTATTTTTCTCCTAAGACTAACTCCACTTTGGTTGTGTATCCATTTTAGATTACGAATCACCGAGATAAGTTACTATGGGGTAAAATTATTCCTCTGGTCTGGGTATTATGGTAGTGTGGATGGGATAGCTATAACATGTGGGAGAGGGGATTGTTGATGAGGTATAAGTGGACTTCTCTTTTCCTGAGTCTAGGAATTTGAGGGTTTTCTATGGGAAGAAATCAATTATTATAGGGAGATTGTAATGCCCTGTTATAATTTCCTGGTACTCCATTGTTTATACATTGTTTTTCATCCTTGTTTGGGTGTGTTTTTGGGATTCTTGTAGAAGGATATTCTTTTCTGGGGAAAATTATTTAATGTTCAGGGATGAATGTTTTTGGCAATTAATGTAGTCTGAGTAAAAATGTATGAAAGACTAAATGTGGTTCTTCCTATGTATGTAGAACACTCAGAGTGGGGTCTGTGAGATTTTATACTTAAACCTATAGTTTTTGTAGTCTTTTGGGGGTTTGAACAATGTATAATGGGGTCACAATATGTGTATTCATCACCTGGTAGGTTTCATGAATAGATACAAGGTGAAAAGTATTTACAATTCATGTAATAGTTTTATGTCGTGTATTTTAAAAAACTATTTTTTAATAAAAAGGTGATGAGGTTTTCATTGTATTTGAGATTTTTGGATTACACACCATGTAATCATCAAAAGTTTGGATTTTAAGTTACTACATGGATGATTTTTCATTCATTTATTTATAGCCTTTATATCTATTGACCAATATGATCAAAAGGGATATTTTCAGAGACCTCCAACCCTTCTGTATTTTTTTCAATGATTAATTATTTTTGTGGCTAAGTTGAATTTCTCCAGGTATGAATTACTTTAGGTTCTTCATTAATTTTCCCACAGAATTCGTTGGTTGTAATTAGGTTTTAGATTTTTATCATATAGTTTTTTCTATTAATCTATATTGGTTTCTTTTTATGCCTTGTCTTTCAAAGGCCATTATCATGGTTTCCCATCACCGTTATCGAAGGAATCTTGGTTTATACTTGTTTTAGGTAGGTGTTTCTATACAATGGGTTAATTTAGTGAATTTCTTATTGTTATTGGTAAATTCATTTGGTTTTTATTCATATCATTGGTTTGATATGTGTTTAAAAAGGTTTTCTTAGATAGGAAAATATTTTAAAATTGGTTGTTTCATTGAAAATAGATTTTTTATTACGAAATGGACTTTTAAACACCAAGGATGATTGGTTTGTCTTTGAAAATGATTTGTAAAATTGTGCACATGGTTTTGAAAATTCATACATTAGAAACCTTATGTGCATTAGGAAAGAGACATGGGTAGCCTTAGTGTGTGTAGCTCCACTAGGAGGTAGCCTTTTGGATATCTATGGATTGTGGTAGGACTTGATATTTATTGGATCAAATGTTGTGTCTATTTAGGATCTTTAATGTCTATTACATATTTTTCCATAGGATAGGGCCCAATATGTGGTTCTTTTTCATTTACGGTTATTTATCATATGATTTTTTCTCAAGGATTGCAGATCGTAGGTTTTATTTTGAGTTTCTATCATATATCTTCACTTGATATGTTATTTCATGGTTATGTTTTTACTTGTTAACCTCTTGATACACGAATATTCTTTCTATTTTATATCACTTCTACTAATCATATTTATGGTTTTATAATATGAAAGGATTTTATGAAAACTAAAATGGGGAAAATGGTTTACAAATTAATTGGATTAATGAAAATGCATGGTAAAAAAATTAATCTAGAACTATTTCATTCTTAATATTAGACCATGTATAGACTCTATGGTGGTATCCTACTGGGTGTTGTGCTCACACCCTACTTTTACCCTTGTTGTTGTTTTATATGTTCTATTTAAGGATATAGGTATAGGTAAGGGAATCTTATAGCATGTCAAATTATCCTTTAGTCATTTCCTTTGGTTTATTTTGGTTTGGAGGGGACTATTGGTCACATGGAGGCTTGTTGGTCATTATTTATTCATATTTTTGGGTTTATCTGGTTTGGATTAGATTGTATGGATCTAGTTTTATCTTTCTCTTTCATATAGTACTCTTGTTGTATGTACTGTTTTGTTATATACAAGACTTGTTCTTTTATCTTGCTTCACCTCACTATGTGATGGCTAGCTCGAGTGTATGTTTTGGTTGACCTGGTTTGGTCTATTACAATATGACAGTTTGTATTTTAATTGAATGCTTTAAAATTTATATTTGATTTTAAATGGGTTATTATGTGTTCTTGTTTAGGGATTCCACATTCAATGAATTTATATATGTTTTCTAGGTAGGTTATAAATATTCTAACGAATAATATGTTTTTGGTGAATGTGAAATAATATAATATGGTTGTTCACTAGTGTTTAATGATTTCAATGTGATTTATTGGTTTTAAATAGGGGCTTTCACTATTGTTTTAAAAGGTGTATTTAAATGCATCTTGATTTTAAAATAGTGATTTCAAACAAGGTTTATATATATTTATATATGTGATATATATATATATATATATATATATATTTGTGTGTCTATATAAATAAATATATATATATATATACAAATTTATATGTATATAACTATTATTTTGTAATCTAAAGGCCTTATTTTCACTTAGGATTTGAATTTCAAATATGATTTTTTTTTGGAAATATTCTCTAAAAGGGAATGAAAAAAACATATTATTAGTTTCAAGAACATGTTAATAATTTCAAGACTTAAGGCTCTATTGGTATTTTACATAAATATATTTTCATGAAATGTACTACAATTTTAAAGAAATTATATGATCCTAATTATTTAGTGTGGTATGAACCAATTTTATTTTCAATAAAATATTTTGTATTTTAATAATGGATATTCCACAGGGGTTAAAGGATGTTTTGAGATCTTTCTAAAGGGTTAAGATCCTGGAGTTCTAGTTTTTGTTGAGGTGGGATAGGTTGCATGATTGAAAAATGATTTGGTTAAAATTTCACCTTAAACATGCATCCCAAGAAGGGGTGGAGTATATTTTTATTAATCTCATGATGTGAGCACTTTAAAAATGCAAGGTCTATAATTTATTTTAGGTCCATATTTCATAGTTTGGGTATGGATTGTCTAACCTTTCACCTAAACTATGTGAATGGAACTCCTAAATAGTTGTTATGCACAGTTGGAATATGGTTTAGCCAATAATGCCTCCAAACTATGCACCCTATAAATAATAATGGATATTACCATTTTTCCGATTTTATCATTAAATCTAAATCTATGTATCCACCTCCCTCATTTTCACAATGGAATTTCTAGTGCTATCACACTTTATTTTGAAACACTTTGGTTGAGATCTTTCATATAACTTCAAATTCCTTCACTATCAGTCATGTTGTAACACCCTTAGTAATTTTAAAAATCATTTTCCTTGTTCCTTAGTTTTCCTTATTGTATTTCATGTTATATCCATGCGAGGTAATATACCCTATTTTTAAGGATTTTTTTGTTGTTTTATGATTTATCTCATTCCTTAATAAATCTATGGCCAATAATGGTTGAGGAATCTTCTTCAATCCTCAGGTTTGTGGTCCATAACTTTTCCCTATAATTATTGATGATTATAAATTTTTTCCATTATAGTGATAGTCATACATTCCATGTGTTTCCTCTAAAATTCATAATTATTTAATTATTCATATAAACCTTGAACTATAAATGATATGATACCATTATATATTATTGGATGTTGATTACCAAAACCCAAACTACCTCTTTTGGGTGTGTTTGATTAAGTTCTAATGACAACAATAAATTACTTGAAACTAAAACACTCCTTATTGTGTGAAGCATTGGATTTTAAGAAAACCTATTTCTTATATTACCAAACCACCCTTATGGTGTTTTTTTATTTTTAATTAAAATTTTAGTGTCTTAAATTAATTAACTAAATTATTAAATATCATGAACATCTATCCCTATGATTAATTACTATTTATGGGTTTTCCTCTTCTATGGACAATGATCACACTAATAAAGGTGTGGACTACTATGAGAAATACTTGGATTCCTAATATGGAATTCCATAGGTGAAATCATAGAATCCCACCCAATTCATTGATGTTAATTCTAAGTGGTATATCAATATTTTATTTTTTTCATTTTATAGATTTGATGGATTCATTAGTTTGAAGTCATGGATTCATCCACCTCTCCATAAAACTCAGAATACTCGGGATGATCTCTCATTTTTAGCCTGATTTTTTCAGACAAGAAATGCCTCAAGTCCACCACTTAAATTTTGATTTAGGCATCACTAAATTAGAAGGATTTTTTTCCTTAGTATGGTTAGTAACTCTTAGGATTGGAAATCTAAGTGTTCATAACATAAATTACACTAAAAACCAAAAAGATCAACACATTGGTTGATCACAGTGAGTTGGATCTAATTTCAAAATTCATGAGGTATTCAATGGATTATTTGTGGTTATTTTATGTGTAATCCTTGGATATGTGCCTTAGGACCTCATCCAAATTAAAGTTCATATGCTCATAGAAGTCTGGCTTAGGCCAAATCATGTAGGGTCCTCTGAGTATCCCAAGAGAAACCCGAGCCTAATATGGTTTTTATTTATTTATTATAAATTAATTTATCGTACCTAAAACATTATATATCATATTAACATACTATATCTCTATTACACATTTTCGGTGGTGGACTACTAAGTTTTATTCGCACACTATAAGGACCTCTATTTGGTACCCAGGAAGATTTCATGGATGTAGTTATATATAAAATGAAGTGTCTATATTTGGATACTTTATTTCATTTTTTTAAGGGAGAATTTGAGTAGAGGTACAATAATGTTCTCATGTTTCTCATAAATATATTTTATTTTAGTATTTTTTTTCTTTTTTTTATTTATACTGGTGTTGTTTTATACCTTATAACATGTCTTTCTAGCTTCATATTTTTGTCTTCACGAAATCATCTATATAGGATATTGTTTACTATTTTATAACTTTTATTTATTATCTTGATGGATTAGGTGTTTATTTTATTTTTTAGTTATGTTTATATCTGATAATGTTTTCATAGTCTCCCCACTATATAACCATACACATTTGCTACTAGTCAAAAATAATTGGTATACAAAGGTGTAACGACCCGGACCAGAATAGCCACTCGAACAGTGCTAAGCGGGTCGGGTGTTACTACCTTAGGCGCATCTCCCTGAACACCAAAGGTTGCCGACTAGCAGTGAGGGTCTGATAGGTATAGTGGGGAGGCTATACCCTCTTAGAGGATAATAATAACGGTACTGGTCCAAGTATAATAGTAGAGATGCAGCGGAATAAAAGACTCAGCAGACTTGAACCAGACCCGCAGAGTGGAAGCACATACAATATCAATAAGCAGCGAAAGCAATAAATATAAACAACAGTAGCGGAAAGTAAACACAATAGCATGATAATCACTGGTAACAACTAAAAAAATAAAACATGCATACATTGCAAGTCACTAAACAAAATGGGCGCAAATGGATAACCAACAGTAGCTACAACAAGTAAGCATGCTAATACAGGAAAGGAAACAAAACAAGATAAACTCCAGCTAGGTAAGACCTCAAGGTCCATACCATATCCATGCAATAACTAATGCATCCCAAATCCTGAAGCTGGCCTCTTTCTTGCATGTAAATCCATAAAGTCTGCACATGTCCCGAAGGGCTCATGTAGGGTGTGAGACAAATCTCAGTAGGATACCACCCAAAGGTGCGTACCTAATATACGTGTTTTAGCAGACATGCATTTATAAGGAAACAATAAACAGTGCGATGCACAAATAAACACAAACTCCACTGGTGCTCAACAGCCGCCACGGAGTGTCACCTACTTCGGCCAATGTTGGAATCTCTGTCGTGTAACCCAGCACCATGTGCCCCCTGAAACCGCGTGTCTCAAGTACCGACATCCTGAAGGCACACCCAAGAATAGTAACTAGGCACCTAGTGCCTCCTGACACCTCGTGCCTCAAGTACCGACTTCTCGAAGGCACTCCCAAGAAGTGACCTGGAGGATCAGCGATGCTTGTCCTCAAATAAATAACCGGAGGGACAGTGATGTCTTCCCTTAAATAAAATAACCATAGGGACGGAGATATCCACCATCAAATAAGTAATCGGAGGGATAGCGATAGTTGCCCTCAAATAAAATAACCGGAGGGACAGCGATACCAGCCCTCAAATCACGGTGAGCCTTAGCCCCCAACCCGATAGCCTCAAGCTATCCTCTGGAGGCTCCTCACCTCCCACATGGATTCCTACGACAAGCACCCCCAACCAAAGTACCTAAACCGCATCTACGGGGGCCTCTACCCACACGAGTGGTCAAAACCACCTCATCATGGAGTATCTCTGTGTGCACACTACTCAAAGTTCCGGGTGAGCGGTAATCACCAAAATAGTACCTAAGACACCACTCATCTGAAACCTTGTGTCCCTAAGACCAAGCCGCTTAAGTCTGATGGCCTTGCCATCCAATTAACCTGGTCCATTCCCAACCTGACAGTCATCCTGCCTCAAGCTGACGTCAATGATGCCCAATCCCGTGGTTAAAACCACCCAATGTAACCTCAGTCCAAGCCAAACCTGACATTCGTATTGCCTCAAGCCGACGTCCATGACGCCCAATCATGTGGTCAAGACCACCCAAGTAACTCAGTCCATGACCATCACAACTCGAAGGTTCCAGCATATGCAAAATCACACATCACATATATAATCAAAAGATTTATTTTTAACAGGCAAACAACTCAATAGTTGAAATGCACTAACTATGCATTGTCCCATACCAACACTGAGGTCTCTAAGGCCTCTTACAATACATATCAATGTTTGAATAAATAAACCTAATAGTTTAAACCAATACATTCCAAGTATTATCCCTTTCGCACCCCCGTCCAAAATTCCCATGTGAGTAACGGCCTCTCGCCCGACCCTTCTCAATCAAGATAGGATAAAGGGCATACCCAAAGGTGTCCCATAGGTGTAATAAACAACTTAAGATTCAATTGTTGATAAATTAGTGTCTCTATCAAAATACCCCAAAATGCGCCATAGGATGCGCCACACAAAAGTCCACGAAAACACGAAAGAAGGTATGCACCAACTACCTCGTACTAGTACGATGATAATCCTTATTTATAAACCTCCAATTAGGTCTAAAACATGGTATATATACAAAAGAAACAAAACTTCTCAAACCAAAACAACTCATTCTAGGACAGAAATCAAGAATAAGGGCTCAAGAGGAAACAAGGCCTTGCTGAGGGGGTTCCAACGGATAAAACGGTGCTTGAAACGGAGTTCGGATGAAGATCCGGGAGGGATTTTAAGGTTTAGACGGCTCTCCCCATGCGAGACCTGAGTGGATGGAAGAAAAAGAGGAGAATGGGAATTTACAGGTGGCCCTGAACTTAAAAACCCTGATTTTAAGTGCCCGCATGGTTAAACCGCACGATTTAGCAAACCGTGTGCCAATTGTGCGGTTGCCACTGCCTCACCCAGGAACTTCGCACGGCCAACCCGAATGGTTTGGAAAACCGTGCGCCGCCTGTGTGGATCCCACTATCTCACCAAGATACTTCGCATGGTTTGTCCGCACGGTTTTTTTAGACCATGTGTCAACCGTACACACCTGCAAGACCTCCCCAACTTCAAAATTTTAACCCAGAATTGTCAAATTTCTCTAGTTTTCTCAGAAGCGAGTCAAAATTCAAACAAGGTCGGGATTTTGACCTGTTCCAAAAACATGGGTTCTTACAATCTCCCCACCTTAACATAGCTCATCCTCGAGCTATCAAATGAAACCCGGGGATGGCACCGAACATACCACCCCGATCAAAGCAACCCATACATCCCCGGTCATAAGGTTCTGGATAAATTCCTCAAGGGGCTCCCCACCTTAGGAATCGCCTAACTCGGTCTTAACCTGACAAAACTCATAATAATAAAAGGTTCGCAAACCTATGTTCCAGACTCAAGGTCCTCCCGTGATGCATTTTCACCCCTACCCATCATTGGAGCTCCCATGTCGTTTCCGACACCCAAACGTATCCCGCACCGCATCGGTGTCCGCCTCCACGAGGTCCTGCATCCCATGGATGCTC
This sequence comes from Viscum album, assembly GCA_963277665.1. NCBI lineage: Eukaryota > Viridiplantae > Streptophyta > Magnoliopsida > Santalales > Viscaceae > Viscum > Viscum album. Next base: position 1,680,378,781 of record OY728161.1, on the reverse strand, counting down.
AAAACGAACATGGTGCCTAGCACCTCAAGTAACCCGCATCCTCGATTCCCCCGATGCCCATGGCCCCTCAAGTAACCCGCATCCTTGATGCCCTGATGCCCATGTCACCTCAAGTAACCTGCATCCTCGATGCCCTGATGCCCATGGAACCTCATACATATACATATATAAATATATCATGCACCTGATATGGTGCCAATCCCACTGAATATCATCTAGTCAGTCCACATAGATCATGTGAATCACATGCACTCAAAACAGACATGCCTCTACAGGTCATGCCAAAAGAGAACAAGGGAATCACGGCCACACCCATGGTGTACCTCTAACTATCTTCATCTCACCAGCCTGCTCAGCCTCTGGCAACTCCATGGCGTGCACCTGGCCTGAAGTACAGCTGCCTGATGTCTGACCTCCTTGCGGTCCTGCTCCAGCCACTGGCCACTGACCCCTCAGCTGGATCCTGTTGTCTTTGTCACGTCTTCCACGTGTAGTTGAACCTCGGCTACCCTCTCCTGGTACTGAACCTGAACCAACTCCGTATGTCACCATCTGTCCTGGTCCTTTCTTGTCGGATAACTGAGAAAGCTTCCTACAAAACCTTTCCAGATTCTTGACCTGTCCACATGCCCAACACCCCTTAGGAGGCCTATCGCACTGAGTCCTTACATGTCCTGGTTGTCCACACTGAAAGAAAATCACTGAAGAACTACCATGAGGTGGTCTAGCTGAATCCCTGGCCTAACTGCCCTATTGGAACTCATCTCGTCCTCACTTCCTGCTCTCTGAACTGTCACCTGAAGGTATCTCCTGGCCAACCTGGGTCATATCCCTCTGGTTTCCCTCTGCTATAAGCACCTGGTTCACATCCTTAGAGAAGGAACCCAGCCAGAAGATGTTCACATGGACCCGAATGGAATGTCGTAAGCTATCCTAGAAGCGTCTCACCCTATCTACGTCATTGCTTACCATACCAGGTGAAAAGAAAGACAACTCTGTGAAAGTGGATGAATAGTCCATGACGGACATGTCTCCCTGCTAAAGACTCAAGAACTCCCGAGCTCTCTCAGCCCTTAGTGTCTCTGGATTGAAGTGCTCAAAGAACCTATCCTCAAAGTACTTCCACGCCAGTCCCTCATGCCTACGAGGCTGAACCTGCACATCCCACCAATGATTTGCCAATCCTCGCAGCATGTACGTCGCCAACTTGACCCTCCGCCTTGGAGGTGTCTCGAGCTGCTCGAAGATCATCTGCATACTCTCTATCCATTTCTCGGCCACTTGTGGACCACCCTCACCCTGAAAAAGAGGCGGGTGATGCGACTAGAACTCTCGCATAAAGTACGCTATAGATGGATCTGTACCCTGTGTGCCTCTTTCGATCCCCTGCAAGAAACGTACAAGGCTAGCTCGGAGCTACTCGTCGATCCATGGCCCAAACGTTTCCAAACCCGGCTGTTGTCCTGCCTGCACTGGATCCTGAACCTGATCATGTCCATAAGCCTATACTTGCAGCTCGTGCTCTACCTGTATCAAATCCTAAACCTGATCCTGTACCTATGGCAATGTATCCTCACTTGCCTGATGCTCCATCGAGATGTGTAGGAGGAACCCGTTGAATGCCATAAATGGTCAGACTGCCCATATACATATATAAAAATATATATCCTATGCAGATAAGGAAAGTAATAAAAGTCAGTGCATAACTACTACCCTTACTCTCCCCCACCGCAACCCATGACCCACGACATCTCGACCTCATGGCCTCCTTACCCGCCCTAAACAGAGCCAAGTATCAAAAGTACCTCGGGCCATGCCCGTCCTGACAACCAACATTGCCTCAAACCGATGACTGAGTCACCCAATCCTGGTGATCAAAATCACCTCAACTGATAGTACCTGCCTGCTCTCATAAGATCCAGACCCAAATGCCCTACTACATGAAATTCAAAAAATATACAAAGCATGGCATAACACATTGCAATAAACAAGAAATTGTATCAGGAATTTCACCAATTCACATTTCAAGAATACAAAGCATGGAAATTTATTTTTATTCACATGGCATTATCACTTCACAAAGCATACGTGCAATTATGAAATTGAAATACCCTAAAATGTGCCTATCAAAATCCAAGCAAACAAGCCTCGCCATACCGGGCGAAGGTCTAATTCTCCCTTACTGCATCGGGTCAAGGGTTACATATCACAATCAATAACATCACACAATAAGTGAGCCACTGAGGTGGAAATCATATAAACTGTAATCTGAGAAAAAGAAAACAGAAATTCCCGCCCACGGAAACTAGGTCCATCCCTCGTACCTGGAGCTACAGGCACCCAAGAACAAGTTAGAAACCCAGTTCCATTAACAACCTACCTCCAGTATACCATATCCCAAATAGTAAAACCATCAGAAATAAAAAAGAGAAGTCTCAAACTCATTAGTAGTCAGCAAAGCAATGCTACTAAATCCCTGTAAATAACTCCTCTGATACCACTTTGTAATGACCCGGATCCGAATAGCCACCCAAACAGTGCTAAGAGGGTCGGGTGTTACTACCTTAGGTGCACCTACCCGAACGCCAAAGGCTGACGACTAGTAGCGAGGGTCTGATAGGTATAATGGGGAGGCTATACCCTCTCAGAGGATAATAATAACGGTACTGGTCCAAGTATAACAGTAGAGATGTAGCGGAATAAAAGACTCAGTAGACTCGAACCAGGCCCGCAGAGTGGAAGCACATACAATATCAATAATCAGTGGAAGCAATAAATATAAGAAATAGTAGTGGAAATTAAACACAACAGCATGATAATCACTGGTAACTACTAAACAAACCAAACATGCATCTATTTCAAGTCACTAAACAAAAGGGGCGCCAATGGCTAACCAACAGTAGCTACAAAAAGTAAGCATGCCAATACAGTAAAGGAAACAAAAAAAGATAAACTCAATCTAGGTAATACCTCAAGGTTCATACCATCTCCATGCAAAAACTAATGCAACCCATCTTCTGAATCTGGCCTCTTTCCTACACGTAAATCCATAAAGTATACACGTGTCCTGAAGGGCCCGTGCAGGGTGTGAGACAAATATCATTAGGATACCACCCAACGGTGCGTACCTAATATTTGTGTTTAATCATACATGCATTTATAAGGAAACAATAAATAGTACTATGCAAAAATAAACACAAACTCCACTGGTTCTCAACAGCCACCATGGAGTGTCACCTGCTTCAGTCAACGCTGGAATCTCTATCGAGTAACCCGGCACCATGTGCCCCATGACACCACGTGTCTCAAGTACCGATGTCCTGAAGGCACTCCCTAGAATATTAACCCATAACCTAGTGCATCCTGACACCTCGTTCCTCAAGTATCAACATCCCAAAGTCACGCCCAAGAAGTGACCCAGAGGATCAGTGATGCCTGTCCACAAATAAATAATCGGAGGGACAGCGATGTCTACCCTCAAATAAAATAACCGGAGGGACGGCGATATCCGCTCTCAAATAAGTAACCGGAGGGACAGCGATACCTTCCCTCAAATAAAATAACCAGAGGGACAGTGATACCTACCCTCAAATCACGGCGAGCCTCATCCCCCAACCAGATAGCCTCAACCTATCCCCTGGAGGCTCCTCACCTCCCGCTTGGATTCCTATAGCAAAAACCCCCTACCAAAGTAACTAAACCACATCTACGGGGGCCTCTACCCACACAACTGGTCAAAACCACCTCATTACGGAGTATCTATGTGTGCACACTACTCAAAGTTCTGGGTGAGCAGTAATCACCAAAATAGTACCTAATTCACCACTCATCTAACACCTCGTGTCCCTGCGACCATGCCTCTCAAGTCTGATGGCCTTGCCATCCAAGTAACCTGGGCCATGCCCAACCTGACAGTCATCCTGCCTCAAGCTGACGTCCATGACGCCCAATCCCGTGGTTAAAACCACCCAAAGTAACCTCGGGCCAAGCCCGACCTGACAGTCGTACTGCCTCAAGCCGACGTCCATGACGCCCAATCCCATGGTCAAGACCACCCAAGTAACTCGGGTCATGCCCATCACAACCCAAAGGTTCCAGCATTTTCAAAATCACACATCGCATATATAATCAAAAGATTTACTTTTAAACAGTCAAAAAACTCAATAGTTGAAATGCGCTAACTATGCATTGTCCCATACCAACACTGATATCTATAAGGCCTATTACAATACATATCAATGTTTAAATAACTAAACCTAATATTTTAAACCAATATATTCCAAGTATTATCCCTTTGGAACCCTCGGCCAAAATGCCCATGTGAGTAACGGACTCTCGCCCGGTCCTTCTCAATCAAGACGGGAAAAAGGGCATACCCAAAGGTGTACCATAGGTGTAATAAACAACTTAATATTCAATAGTAGATAAATTAGGTTCTCTCTCAAAATACCCCAAAACGCACCATAGAATGCGACACACAAAAGTCCATGAAAACACGAAAGAAGGTATGCACCAACTACCTCGTAATAGTATGATGATACTCCTTAGATATCAACCTCCAATTAGGTCTAAAATGCGGTAGATCTACAAAAGAAACAAAACCTCTCAAACCAAAACAACTCATTCTAGGATAGAAATCAAGAATAACGGCTTAAGAGAAAACAAGGGCTTACCGAGGGGGTCTAACGGATCAAATGGTGCTCGAAATAGAGTTCGGACGAAGATCCGGGAGGGATTTGAAGGTTTGGCTGGCTCTCCCTGCGTGAGACCCGAGTGGATGGAAGAAAAGGAGAAGAATGGGAATTCCTAAGTGGCTCAGAACTTAAAAACCCTAATTTTAAGTGGATTCACGGTTAAACCACACGGTTTAGCAAACAGTGCGCCAACCATGCGGCTGTCACTGGCTCACCCAGGAACTTCGTACGGCCAACCCGCACAGTTTGGAAAACCATGCGCCGCCCGTGTGGAGCCCACTGTCTCACCCAGAGACTTCTTACAGTTTGTCTGCACTATTTTTTCAAACCGTGCTCCAACCGTGCGTGCCTGCACGACCTCCCCAACTTCAAAATTTTAACCCATAATTGTCCAATTTCTCTAGTTTTCTCATAAGCGAGTCAAAATTCAAACAAGGTCAGGATTTTGACCTGTTCCAAAAACCCAGGTTCTTACAAAAGAGGTGTGATTGAGGCCTTATGGACAACCAAACCTTTCACATGGTTATGAATAAGTTTTGAGTTGTTTTTAAGTAGTAGCATTGATTTAATTTCCATTTTCATACTTTTTGGGGTCAGTAGACATGATACTATGAAGTGTTTCATATTGTCAATGAAATTTTCATGGGAGTATCTAGCCCACGTGCGAGGAAAATGAAAATATACTAGATAAGGGACATGTTAATGTAAATTTTATTTGTTATAGTAGTACTATTTTTACCTTTTGGTGACATGATTGATTTAGGATATCATGTTTTATATATTTCCACCTTTGATATTGTATGAAAAGGGAGAATTATCTCATGAATCATCATAGGAATGTAGGGATATATATTTCATACATTTTCCATTCCATGTGTATTCCATTTCTTATTCTGGTTGCTTTTTATGTGTGCATTCATTTATTTTCTAGTATTATATAAAACCTCCTATAAGAAATGAAAAAAAATTGGTTACATGAAATGATTTAATCCACCAAAATGGTTTTTACCACATAGATTGATGATGTAAACTTATCTAGCCAATTTGAAAATGGTTAAAGCTATGGAACCTTTTTTATGTTAGCCGAAACCTTTAGCTAGTTTCAAGTAAATGAATTTATAATTGAGATTTATTTTGTTAAAACAATATAAATTATGAATGAAAAAATTAATATCTAAACCATCATATATGAACTTATTACATTCTAATACATGATGTTAAAATTTTGGTTATAGTTAAATGGAGTTACAAATGAAACATATAAAGTTTATGTCTTTGTAACTTGGGAAAGGATACCCATATAACATAACCATTACAATATTACTGACTAAATTATAATTCATGAAAAAAAATGGTTTCCCTTGAATTGGGTTTCCAATGAAAATTAAAGAGTTTATTACTCTATAATTTGGAATTTACACCCCATATTACTAAACCTTTATGATTAAGACATGAAATATTACCTTATAAACTAAATATAGAAATGGGTAGTTTAGTCAATCTCTATTGTGTAGTGGATAAATGTAGCTATATTTTTTTGATATTCAAAATATCTTTTAGCTTGTATCTTGTTCTGAGTCATGTTCTTAGCATTGTAGATATATGTCTCCATTAAGACCTCTATTCCAGTGCTGGGATAGTGGTGACCATAATGATCATGAGGTAATAGGACATAAACCACATATAGTTCCACCTGCAACACCTCTCATAGTACTAACTATTGTTCCTGGATTGGGAATTGATGCTCAGCTCGAGAGTGTTTATTATGTATAGTGAATTCCATGGAGGGACCTCCATATCAATTGGAAACTCTTTCATAGTTGACAAGGGATTTCCAACAACAAAACCTAGCATATTTTTCTAGGTAATATTGTCCCTAGGTAGATGATACCTAGATTTTGGTTTTATATATATTTTTTATCACCTAGATACTCCTCCAAATATGAGTATTAATTTCATATCATGTATGTGAAACGCGTGACCAATTTTCACCTATCGACTGGTCAAGGTTCCGGTGCTCTGCTAATGTGTATAGCAGCACTCGGGTCGAATCCTCAGCGATGGTACTTCGTAATAGTCGATTGTTTTTAGTTGATTGTATTTTGATTGGGGGGTTTGTTTGCAGAGCTTAATTGAAATGTTTAATGGATGATGTTTAATTTAACAAGTTTATAAAGATTGGGGTGAGTTCATCATTAGGGAGTTAAGCATGTGATATCCTTGATCTTTGCTTTATATTGCATTAAATTAACACCCACATCAAAAGTTGATGTTGATTGGAATTCCCAAGTGTTAAGCCTTTAATCCAAGCCTTAACTTTACTTAGGGTTCTAATCTCAATCATTGGTTGATTGTGGAAGTGTATTTATGGTTCCAATAATCCATGGAAACCACACATTGAACATAATATGTCAATAATTCATGACATGTTAAGTCCAACATACACAATGTTAAATTAAAGAATACTCATCGAGAAAAACCTCTCAATCACTTAACATACCTAAATTATAACTCACCCCAATAAGATATTTACTCAGCCATTTAAATTATTAGTAATCTGGTCTATTATGTTTAAGGTGATGAATTACAAAGAGAAGAAAAAGAAATGGATAAGAAAAGAGTTGTGCGCCGAACACACACACGAACGATGGTGAGAGTAAAAAAACCAGAATTTTTATTGAATAATAAAGTAAAATAAGATGATGTATTTCAGATTGATTTAAACTAAAATAATAACATTAATATTTAACTACATAAGTTGGATGAGAATAAGAAATTAAGAAGAAGAAAATTACATTAAAACAGAATTACAAAGACAAACACTCACAAAATTACAACGAAGAAAAATGAAAAAGTAAATGAAAAAAAAAGAGAGAAGGAAGGGATTATCAAGTGAAAACTTGAGTTTGAAATATCCTCCCAAGCCTTTTTCAGGGCCTTGGTACTGAAAATCAATCCTCAATTGCTCTGAAATTCCAACCCCTCTCAAGGAAAGAAGGGGAGAGTATTTATAGCCCAAGGAGTGGACTATTTTCATTCCCAATCTGTCCTTCCACTTGCATCGCCAAGTTGGATATTAAGACATCTGAATCTCCAAATATCCCCTTCTTCAAAGTTGTATATAATAAAGTTGGATCACTATTGTCAAAATTTGGAGGCATTTGGACAAGTGGATCCAAAGTTATAGCGGTTTTATTAAACAAAGGTAAACTATCCATTTCTATCCATGCTTTTTTGATGGCCAAAATGTGAATGGATTTTGGAATAGTAATATTCCTTTAAATCCGAATTAATTATTCAACAAAGTCTGTCTCCTATATCTCCTCTTTCACACCGAAAAATCTCAGCTTGATTTGATGCTTACATCATGAGATATGTCATGAATACTATACTGATTTTATTTCTCATCCAGAATGGTGGGCTGGAATTCAAAGCTTCATTTGGGAACTTTGTACTTGGATTTGGGCCATGAAATTTTTATCCAAGATGACATGTAGTGTCCCCCGAATTATGGTGGATATTTAATATTTTTTTACTTCTTCATTGATCCCAGTAAATCAATCTTCAAGAATAGTTCAGTTTCTTCACAGATTCTTTGGTCATGTTTGTGAGGACCATATGACCCTTCAAATGGCATAATTGGATCATGATCCCTTCTAATGAAATGTTCTATATTTAAAGTAGAATCCTAAAAAACAAGAACTAAACAATTTGGGTTAGTATAGTTATAGTTATTATTAAAACAGTAAACTGACTCAATTGGACTACTTCTAAAAAATGCTCAAAATTTATACTTAATATTAAAACATTAATATTTCACACAAATTATGCACATTTCATATAAAATCAGTAAAGTTAGTGTATAATAAGACATAAAAATATTAACAACATCATTATGCTTCACTATCTTCTAATATTTGGTGGTATATTCTGACTTAATAATATCAGCAATGGGGTATGGTCTATAGGGACTTACATACAAGTATTTATAACTAATTCTTCCTACATATTATTATATTTTATCGAGATATGAAATTTATAAATTTTTATTAGGGTACTATATCTTTAATAAATTAATAATTTTGTTTCATACGGCTCTAATTATTTGTGTCCACTCTTGCTGGTTATGAGTTATCAAGGATGAGGTGCTTTGGTGATGAGATCAGGTATTCCATCTGATATAAAATAAATGTCTTCTATGTGACTAATATATCTAAGATATAGAACTATGACCTTATATACTAGATTAATCTACAATAAAATGAAGGTATAGGGAATTTTAGTTCATCCCCTTAGTAGGTAAGTGGTTCATCCAGTGGCATAAAGCATCACTTTGAGACTTCTCACAAGGGTGAGGGAATTTAGTGTGTATGCCCTAGTTATTATGTGGTATTCCATCAGTGTGGAAGTTTGGTTCACATGAAACCCTTTTGTATTAGAGACATAGTATAGTGTCAATCCTATGACATAATGGTCCATCTCCATATATTTTTTAGTGCCTTTCCTCCAATGTATAGAGAGAGGGTACTTGAACCTATTCCTAGTTCTAGAGTAGGATATGTGGATCCATGCCAAGAAGAAATTTGTATTACCACTAGCCATTTAGGAAAAAGGGGTGGTCGAGGATGAGGAAGATTGAAACATTCTATGAAATTCCAGCATAGTTGATCTACTTAGGGAGGTTATTTTATATCTACGGTCATGGATTTTACTAGTTATGTGTAGTATAGCCAACACGTGAGGAGACGAGTTCCATACCATCTATAGTACGGGTTATGATATTATTAACCTTAACTCTAGTATCTTTTTTATTTGAAATATGTTATTCACACTATTTCACATATGAGGATTTAATATTAATTTGTGGTCTTGAGATTGAATTCTTCTTTAGGGTGATGTATCTCAACACTCTATTAGGAATATTTTTAGAGAGTGTTTTCCGGTGTAAGGAGTCTCCTCTTGAGATAGGCAGCTACCATTTCTTATTGAACCTTTTTATTATTAATATCAAAACCCTCGACATAATTTCCAAGATGGATTATCTTATACCATTATGAGAACATATTTATTGATATCACTGAAGGTTGTATTTCTCATCACTCAACAGTGGAACCTATGTTTAAAAGGGGGGTGGTATGCACATGTAGCTTCAGGTTTACCTTATCATGGGATGAGAAGAGTATTGCACCAATTGACATGTTTTTTATTAATTATTGAGGAGTATGATATAATATCTTTCCTCTAATTTCATTCCAAGTCATAGATGTTTTTTATGAATACTTTTCTAGGGTTCCTCCTACGAGATAAGAAGATTTCACTATTGATTTTATACCATGATAGAAAATTTTATCTATTCCTCCATATAGGATGGATCTTCCTAAGATTCATGAACTATAGAGGTAGTCAGAGGACCTAAAAACTAAATTTTATATATGACCCAGATCTTCTCCTTACGGTTCATCATTTTTTTCAAAAATAAGGAGAATAGTCCCCTGAGGCTATGTGTGGATTGCTGCAGATTGAATCAGATCACTATTAAGAACCAATATCACTTCCTTGTATAGAAATTATCCTCAACTATCTCCATGGATATAGGGTTTTCTACAAGATTGAATTGATATCAGGATATCATCAGGTGTGGTTCAGGCTATTGGAAATACCATGTACATCATTCTAAAGTTGATATGATCCTTGCTAATATCTGGTGATACCTTTTGGTCTAAAAAATGAACCTATTGTCTTTATGAACTTGATTAGTTGGGTTATTAACCTATACAAGGATACCTTTGATGTTATTTTTTTGGATGATATAATAGTTTATGCTTAGAATAGGAATGGTCATTACAAACAATATGACATCATACTGAGTATATTAAGAGAGCACTAGCTCTATGATAATCTCCCTAAGTTCCACTTTTGTGATGCATCAGGCATCAGGGTGGGATCTATTTTGATGAAAGGGGAAGAATTCATGGTGCACAATCATTTTCAAGTGAGGCCTCGTGATAATAATTCACCAACAGAGGATGTTGAGTTAAGATTTTCAGTTCATGCCTTGTGTTACTAGAGACATTACCAGCTAGAGGAATTGTTCATGGTATACATAGACCAAAATTGCCTCAAATAAGTATTTTTTTAGTGGGATATGAACATTTGAAAGTGGAAAAGGGTTCAATATATTTATCCTTTTGATATTTAGATTACATACATTCTATGTAAAGGAAATTCAATAGCTAATTATTTAATCTTAAAAGCTCAGAATCAATTATTTCTAGAATATAGTGGTGAATGGATGTTGATGAATCTTTATTACGAAATGAATCATGAAGTTTAGGAGTGTTGAGGGAAGCCTATCCTCATGGATTTAATAATTAATTCATCACTTTGGATCAAGTTAAGTGGAGTATAATCTCTGAACATTGAGTCTTATTCTTAAGGGAAAATGTTTCTGGTGATGACCCAAAGCCTGGGTAGGTTATTGATGAGGATAAGATCCTGCATCTCCATGTTTTTGTCTGGGTTCTTATTGATATGAAATAATAAAATATGTGATAATATAATTATCCAAATGTGAAGTACATTCCAGTCTCAAAAATATTTATTATGATTTTCACCCCCATTGTTGGTTATCAAGATGAAAAAAGAGTTCACAGTCTCTTCTAGTCTATTTTCTACATGTAAATAAGTTAAAGAATATTACCAATATCCTTATAGAAATTGATATACATTTTCCATCCTATAATGAAAATTGGATGAAATCTCCATGGATTTCATGATTGGGTTAACAAATACACACTTAGGCAGTGATGTAGTATGAGTGATTATGGATAGGCTGATGAAGGTCACCTAATTATTTATTATTTAGGAGGCCATATAAATGGATGGGATTGAAAGAATCTATATTTAAGAGATCATATGCATTCATGGAATTATATTTACCATTATATGATATTGGGTTCTCTATTTACTTCTCAATTTAATCTGGTTTTGTAGAAGTATTCTGAATCATATGTACTTCTTAGTACAGCATACCACCCCCATACTGGTGGCTAGTCTGAGCACACTATACATGTATTAGAGAAAATTATCTATGCATACATCCAAGAATTTAGTGTATGTTGGGAAAATAATATTCTTCTTATGGATATTTCCTATAATAATAGTTTCTAAGAGTCTATTTAGATGGATCCTTATGAGGCACTCTATCATATTCCATTCTATTCACCTTGTTATAGTCAGAGGTAGGGGATGAACTACTGGGACCACATACCCTTTCAAAAACATTATAACATGTACATATTATTAGGAAATATATGGTTATTTCTCAGTATTGTAAAAATCCATATGACGATCATTATCACCAACCTCTAGATTTTGAGGTGGGGAATTAGGTCTTCTTGTGACTCACATCTAGATTGGTTCATCGATGGATTGGGGGATAGTGGAAGATAAAATATAGGTTTTTGTGAATTTTTAGATCTTGTAGTGGGTTGGGCCATTAGCATATGGGATAGATCTCCCTATATAATATTTTTCTATATAGTTTTTTGCCTATGTTTCTTAGCTCAACCATTGTTACTTAAACCTATCTCATGGCTTGAGTCCTAAGGACATTGAATTGGAATCAGATGCTTCCTTTGAGGATAATCTAGTTTGTATAATTGATCATAAAATGAAGAATCTATGAGGTATGATGTTTTCTAAGTTTAGGTTCTATGGAAACATGGTCATATATAGAAGGATATGTGGGAATGGGAGTTTGAATTAAATGCTCAGTGACAAGAGTTATTATTGTTTGAAACTCAACCATCCTCAAAAGTAAAAAATAATAGATGGGTAGTATTAATTGGGAGATATTTTAAGATCCAAAATAATCAATGAGGTACAAACCCATTTTATCTTATATTAAAACTCTTTTATTTTTCAGATAAAATTTCCCTGGTGAATAGAGGAGGTTTCAAGATATTTTAGGAAGGTTCAAGGCCCAAAGATCAAATTTTTGGGGAAGCGGGATGAGGTGAAAAGTTATCACATGGTTTAGATAACCATGTGACTTAACCATTCATCCCAAAAATGGAAGGATCATGGATTGATTAACCATGTGTAGGGGATTGTAAACCATGAAAGATCTACAATTTATTATTGGTCCATCTCACATGGTTTGCACATGGTTTGTTTAAAAATTTTACAAAAATATGAGAGGTGTGGTGATATTAGATGGTAGGGATGCATGATTGGTTCATGGTTTGTAAAACCATACATCCAAACTGAGTTCTATATAAAAATTTCTTGAAATTAAATTTTTTTCTATTTTCCCTTTGAAATTTAATCACCTTCTCCACTTCCCTCATTTTCATCACAGCACTACGAGAGCTCTCCCTCTTTCTCTTGGATATCTTTAGTGGATATACCTCATCCAGACTAAGATCTATTCACCACAATCCATGTTGGAACACCCTTTCTATGTATAAAACTCATTATACATATTTCATTATGTTTATTCATTGTGTTTGGTTCTATCTTTTTTTTATCTAATATACCATATTTTAAGGCATTTTTTTGGTTTTTTGAATTTTATCATTCAAGATTAAATCTGAGGCTAATACCAGATGATTATTTATTTAAAGGTCTAGGTACTTGGTGTTTTAATTTTCCCTAAAATTATTGATCTTTAAAAATAGATTCAATGTACCACACTCTGTAAATTCTGTGTGTTGCCTCTAAGATTCATAACTCCTTTATTGGTCATTTAAACATTGACCCATAAATACGATGAGGCCACCAGAACCCATTTCATGATAATGAAATCAAACAATACCACACCTTGGGTGTTCCTAATTGAACTATGATGACATCCATACATTTCATGAAACTGAAACATCCCTTTATGGTGTGATGGGTTAGCCTTTAGTAAAACCCCTTGCCTATTCAAAAAAACCACCACTATGGTGTGTTGGTCCTACCACATACAAGTGGAATGTATTAAATGAATTAATTAAAGTATTAAATGGAATATATACTGAGACCTATTATTTATTAATATTTATGGTTTTTCCTATGTTATGGACTTTGATCACACTATTAAAGGTGTTTCCAACCTGAAGAAAGCCTTTGATCCCCGACCTGGAATGCCTTGAGTGAACTCATAGGATTACACCAAATTATTTGATATGAATTAAATGTTGTAAACTAGTATTGGATTTCCTTTATTTTCCATACTCTGAAGAATTCCTTGTCTTGTTAGATTTATTCTCTTATTTAAAAAATCTATAATGCTCTAGATGATATCCTAGGATCAAATCAATGTCTTCGGACAAGGAATACCTCAGGTTGGCCACTTGCATTCCAACCAAGGACTACCCAATTAAAAATGATAGTTTTACTTGGTTTCATTATTAACTCTTAGGTTTAGAATACCAAGAAAACACCCCATGGATTATACTCAAAATCAAATATCCTAACATCTCTATTGATCACCATGAGTTGTCTCAACATCTAAAAGCCAGTAATTCCATGGGTATTCCATAAAATTTGTATAGTTAATATACATGAATACCTTTTTTATATTCCTTAGAACTATAGAAAAATCAAGGGCCACATGCTCATTGACATTTGGATTAGGACAAATAATGTAGGGTCTTCTAGGAATCCCATGAAGAACCTGAGCCTGACATGATTTCTATTTATTTTTACTTCTTCATTTTTTATAACTTTACACTACTATAATTTATATTAACAGACTGGATTTGAATTAAACACCATTTGTGGTGGCTTAATATGTGGTACCCATTCCCTGTTCAGGATGAAATTTAATACCTGGGAATATTTCATGTATGTGGGTAAGGATAAAGGGAACTGCCCAGCTTTGGACGCTTGATTTCATTTTAAGATGGGATCTTAGAAGAAGAGGACATAGAATGTGCTCAAGATTCTCATGGAGATATTTGATGTCTTTATTTTATTTATTTTTTGTTTATTATACTACTTTTGTATGACTTATTACATATAGTTCATGTTTTATATTTTGTATTACCATGACATCAACTATATATTATATTGTTTACTTATTTGTGTTTTACATTTATTATCTAGATGGATTATGTGTTTGTTTTATGTTTCTATTATGTTTCACATTAATAAAGAGGTTATAGTCTACCAAATGTATTCACTCAATTCTAGTCGGTAGCCTAGGGAATGTGAGGAGGTTCACTTGAAGCCATGTGTCCAACCGGAACAGTCTGGTAGTTGTAAATTAGGCCTAGGAAATCACCTAAATCTCTATATAATTATGTTTCAATGGGGTTAATGATATATAGTGACCCTTATTGTTATTTTTATTGGTTTATATTGTGGGTTTATTTAGGAGTGTGTGAGGGTGGGTTGAGCTCTATCTCAGACATGGTTATTGTATTCTATTATTGGCATGTTCCTAATATGACACACACATCCTTACGCATACCCTATTACTTACATCATGTAGATCTTATGCATCATAGTGACAGATTTTGATATAGTAATTTTTTATTCCCGATGAGACAGACTAGATACCTTATGTTATTGAAGTCCATGGTAGAGTTCCACTAGTTAGTCTAGTTGAGATAACCCATTAGATAATAGAAAATGGTTGCATCAATAGGATAAAATATGGTTCCACCAAAACATGTCTAGTATTATCTCACCATATGTTTAAGATCCTCCCATTATTATTGTATAATTTAATTAAAATTCATATCACCTTTACTAGTTTATGATTGTGGCATTATTATCTATATTATTTCCATAATTGGTATTTTTTACACTCTTCTATTAGTTTGATTCAATACTTTATATTTTTCAATAATTATTTAATTAAATTCTTCTATGATCATTATTTTCATTTCTTAATAACTAATTTCAATGTAATGGTTTTATATTCAGGTTTCCAAAATAATATTGTAGCGACTCGGGTTTTGGTCTTTTCAGACTTTGGAATATTCCTATGAATAATTATAGAGCTAGGTGCGGAGACGGCGTGTGATTATAAGGCCTGGTGTGCCCGGAATTAATTTTTATAAAAATATTAAGTATTTTTATACTATAAACATGGTGGGGGTGTGTTAACTTCTAAAAAGTAGCTTAGAACAGGAATCTGAGGGCACGGTTGGGTCCGAAGCGTGTTGTTTACCCTAGGTGGGGTGTAAAACTTGCGGGCGCAGGCCTACTGTGAGAAAAGCCACTAGGGGAATTTTCATAAATAAATGGAAAAGTTTATTTATGAGCGTCGGCTCAAATAACTTCTGAACGGAGTCTCAGATCAAAAATATGAGTCCATTTTTTCATTCAGAACGGCATGTTTACCCTAGGGGAGACCTCGTCTTCTCTATGCCGGGAGGTTTGGTTTGAGGTGGGGTCGTGTGTGTGATTTAATTGTTCAAAAAAAACAAAAAAAAACAATCATCTCCCCCCCAACCCCTTGTATGCACAGGAGGACACCGCCCCCTTTCCTCCTCTTCTCCGACGAAAGAACGACCCACGAAGGAGTTGACGTTAGTCATTTTCGACGTCGATCGTCGGCAGATCGATCTCTAGCGCGTTGCAGGTGTCGTTCTGCACCCGACTGACTGAAAGTTATTTTTTTTATTATGAAAACCTTAAAACCCAGGGATACACGTCACGGAGGACGGAAGTAATGAAGGCCAAGTGAGTCCTTCTGGATCACATTGACACATTCGAACGGAAGAGAGTTAATACTATCATAAACTATCAAAGTATCCTCAGGCCTACCCCAAAGAGCCATCGCATCCACCGCAAAGTTAGATTCCCTTACACTGTGATGAACCATCCTTCCCTGGTTGGTCTCCACTTTGCATCTTCTATAAATATACACCAGATCCCAAGCGATGTCACATTTTCCCTAAAGAGATCTGACCAGAACCTCCGAATCAGATTCTACCTCCGTCACCCGAAGTCCTCTCCTCCTGCAAAGAGTCACACCCGAGAGTAGGGCTCTAAACTCTGCGCCCATAGAAGTACCAGGTCCATAATAAGCACTGAAAGCAATGTGAACTGAACCCCAACAATCCCAGAGAACACCACCGCCCCTCATGATTCCTCCCAAACATGAACCATCCACATTCAGTTTCAACCCACGAGCCAGAGGCTGCCACCTTACCCATCTCCCTCTCTGCAAGATCTGTGTACACTATCTTTTAACGAAGTTTCCCAGCATACCTGCATGCACTCCATTCTTAAAAAGGCAGGACAGTTCCACGATGATAGATCTCATCCGGACCTGGAGAGCTAACAGGGATCTCCTGCCTCCCCACCGTACCTGGTTTCATGCTTCCCAATTTTTCCAGCATATAGAAATCAGAATGATAATACCTGTTGTATGCTCCCCTGTTCTGTTACCAACAGCAGAAAACCATGTCACAAGATGCTCTCGGCGTTTCACCCGCAAGGTAGGCGATTTGAGTTTTAAACCCCAATCTCGTTTCTGTTGCATTTTTCTTTGTTTTGAATCCGTAGTAGTGTAGAAGGGGTCTAGAAGGTCATGAAGACACCTCTGGATCGAAAAATAGACCATCGGGGTGGTCCCAGCGGTCCGCGGAAGTCTCTTCAGTGCAGCACCGGTGCGACGACGTTGGCGTCGGCGATGGGCGACAGGCCACGGCGGGCCGGCGTGGCGAGACGGAGGCGGCCACCTGAGGTGCGGCAGCACGCCGCCCAGTGCGGAGGAGGGCCGTTGTCTCACAGTGGGGCGGTCCGCAGCATGGCGGAGGGCCGTCGGCCATTTTGGCCAGTGGCCGGGTTGGCCGGCGCAGGCCGGCCCAGGCCGGTCCGGCCCTCTTTTTATATATGGGGGTTTTAAAACCCCCATATCTTGCTCCGTAGAGATCTGAATCGTGATCCGTCTACAGAAACAGGATCTTGGAATTAAGGTGAACCCTTTGAGGTGGGTTTAGGAGTTTAAAGTTTTGGGATCGTGGCCCAGGAGCTTGAAACGTCGAATAAAATATTAATATTGTATTATTATTCGACTTTGGGTCATTGTATCTTCTACTCGGAGTGTCTGATTGACATGTCGTCAGTGGTGTTGAGACCCTGATGGTACGGGGGAATTTTCTTGATGGTTTTCGGGTGTTCTAACTGAGAATAGGGTGTGGGCCCCATGAGGCCGGGTTTTGGCGTTTTCGGAGAAACGCGAATTTTCCGCCAGGCGTCCGTTTTGGACGAATGAGTAGTCAATCCCGTGTGGTTTTCCAAGGGTATCGTAGTGGTATGATCCTCTTGATGAGTTTTGGGATTGTAGTGTGGGCCCCACACCGGCTAGCTACGGTGAATAGTGTCTTTTCCACCGGTTGTCCGCTTCAGGCGAGTAAACAGCCTATCCTGTGTGTTTTTCCACATGGATCACGATGGTGTCCTCGGTATCGGCCTTGGAGGTGTGCGGTGGGGCGTTGTGGTGGGTCTCTCGGGTTAGCGACGTTTGGACCAACAGTGGTTGAGGTTACTCCCTTGGTTCGTTCCTACGAGGGTTCGCATGGCATCACAACCTTATTATAGGTTTGTGATCCTCTCGATGGGATGTTTAATCTATTAGAGTTGTGGCATCCCTCTGGTGGGCCTGGAGTGGGATCCTCTAGCATTGTTTCCCTAGATCGGGTTCTTGGTATCGTTATGACCGCTTATTAATGGGCGGTGATCCCCTATCTTGCAGGTTAACCCCATAGGGTTTGTGACATCATCGGGAATATGATTCTCAATGCAGTGGGCCATGCTCGGTAGGGTTGTGGAATCATCAGGTGTACGATCCCCTACTCATCATGAGGATTATAGTAGGGTTGCGGTATCATTGGTTATACGTTCCCCTACTTAGCAAGTGGTGTCGGTTGGGTTACGGCATTGTCAGTTTGATCCCCTACAGCGCGAGATGTACCAGATAGGGTTTTGGTATTGTCATGACCGTCGTGACATGGGTGAAGATCCTCTATCTGAGTGATGTATTTCTGTTGAACGCCAGATCAGGTTGTGGTATCCTCCAGCGGATCCTGGGGGTGATCCCCTATCTGTGAGATCTACGAATGCTAGATCGGGTTGTGGTATCCCCCAGCAGACCCTAGGAGTGATGCCCTATCTGTGAGATCTTTGTATACCGGTGTGGGTTCTGGTATCCCCTAGAGGACCCTAGGAGCGATCCCCTATCCGAGGAGTTTGGTGTTTTTTCTATTTCAGCGTGACTTTCTCAGTGATGATATGTAACGAGCGTGATCTCTCGAGTGAGCATCTGGGATGTTTATGTGGGACCCGATGGAGTGTATCTCTTGGATGAGTGTCATCTTGGATGATAGTGATCGTGGAGTGTGCTTTCTTGGTTGTGAACCATTTTTGGTGATGAGGTCGGTACCTCATGTGGCTTGGTGTGTGACCTGAGTATATCTGGATGTTCAAGGTGTGTGTATGGGAATACACCTAGATTGAGCTGACTAGTTGTGTTTAGACAAGGATGGTCACGAGATGGAGTTTCTCTCTCGTCTGGGTTCCCTCTTGCTGGGATGATCGAACGGTTTCCTTTCAGTTTCTCTCTTTTGTTTTGGGTTTTTGGGGTGCCTACTGAGTATTGTTATACTCACCCCTGCATGGGATTTTCCCGCACATGTTTGTGTCTTGTGCAGACCACAGGCCTTTCGATGGTGTCCCGGGAGGACCCAGAGCAGGTGTAGTTGAGTGAACGGGACTAACTATGGAGTCTTACCGGGGTTGTGCTGAGGAGATTTCTAGTGCTGCTTTTGGCAGCGTACCCCTTCTTCCAAGTAGGTTGGACACCTTTGTAGTTTTCTTTTGGTGGGACTTGTTTTTCCTTTTTTTACTGCTGTTGCACTCTGGTTTGGGATAGTTTTAGGCATTTATTTACAATTCTGTTTTATAAATCTATGCACTATTTCATGGAGGTGTGTGTGGGTGTGTGTGTATAGGTACCTTAGGCTAATGCCTCCCATGTGTGTGATAGCCTACTCGGTGTTGGTCGCCAGCCCCTGGCCTATTGGAGGTGGGATTGGGGAGTCAGGGCTCAATCCCCATTGGGTCGGATCTTGACAGAGTGGTATCAGAGTAGGTTCCACCTTTGGGATCTCAGAGCATAGCTGGTCTAGCTATGAGTTTGGTTTGGGTTTCATAGCAGTAGTGTTAGGATGTTTCGAGTTCGGCTTTCAGGCCAGGGACTCCAATGTTGGTGCAGGGGCCGACGTATCCATTCACTAGGACTCTGATAACCTACCTTTTGACTTGAGATATTTGGACACTATTCGCAGGGACATAACGGTACATGCATCATATAGGACTGGGTTTTGGGTTTCCCTTGTTCTTCTTGAGTCAGCTCCCCAGATATACTCTTTGATTATAGAGTGTCTTGATTGTATTTTAGGATGCATCCACGATGACAGCCAGTGAGGGTTCCGCAGTGGGATTGTGGTGACGATATGCCCTGTGTAGAGGCTCTGGACTAGGGCACAGGTTCTAAGGTTGGACCTCCATGTGGTCTGCTAGTTTAGCCACCACCTTTCAAGCAGTTGGTTGTGCCGGTAGTGCAGGATGAGGTTGCGTACTAGATGAGTGCGCTGCACAAGTTCTAGAGGCAGTGACCACTGAGGTTCCAGAGTGATCCAGACCCTCAGGAAGCTGATGACTGGCTCGAAGCAGTCACCCAAGTTTTCTTCCTGGTGAGGACACCCCCAGATCAGATGGTGGTCCTAGCAGTGATCCTTCTGCAAGGTTCGGTCGGGCGATGGTGGAGTTTGGTGACGCAGTCCCACGATGAGGAGATGCTCACTTGGGCAGAGTTTGAGAAGATCTTTAGGAAAGAGTTATATCTAGTGACGCTGAGGTTAGTGCGGATTCAGGAGCTTATATAGCTTCGGTGGGAGGGCATGGCTATTTCAGAGTACTCAGTGAGGTTTATAGACCTATCATTCTACTCCCTGGATATGGTTAGAGACCCATTATTTAGGGCTCGGACCTTTGACCAAGGCCTGTGCAGAGACATCCAGGCAGGTGTGGTTTCCTTATGTCTACCCACCTATGTTTGAGTGCTAAAGTGAGCCTTAGTGGTGGAGAGCTTTCTGGCTGACCAGATACTGGATATTAGTACTGAGCATGCGAGAGCTGAGACTTCATCAGTCGGATCGGTATTTGGTAGTCGACGACATCCTCAGGGGCCCATACATATGCGACGTTTCAAGAGGCAACCCCTAGATGGAGGATCTGAGGCTCAGGGATCACAGGGCACACAGGCCAGTTTTGGTCAGCTACAGGAGAGGTGTTGTTACACTTGCGACGGTCGAGGACATCTTGCTAGAGATTGTCCGACCCGTCGTGCTTCTGAGGGGGAGTTGGTAGATAGACTGCCTTGGTAGAAGAAGCATCTCAATTATGGAGGTCCGCAGGGCAGCAAACATGGTGATGGAGCTGGTGCAGCAGCAGGAGGTGGTAGGCAGTATTAGATGCCACCACCACCACCCCCAGGTGGTCCACACCGAGCTTAGGGAGACGGAGGGCGAGGGAGAGGACAGCTGCATGCCCTAGAGGTTGTTGACCTAGAGGCTCCATGGATGGATAGATGTACTTATTGTTTCCTTTCTACTTTCTGTAGTAGTTTGAGAGACACTTTTAGTGGTACTCTTCCCTTTCTATTGCTTTCTTGAGTTTTGTTCAGGGCGTTGGTTAGACCTTGTGTTGGTGTTATTCGGTGTGCTTCGAATGCGTGAGGAAGAGGGATCCTTCCCCCACCAAGACGCATTTTTGTGACACGATTAAAACCATGTGGGTGATTCAGTGCCACCCAAAGAGGATAGTGTTCAGGTGTTGTGGATGATTCCCTCTGACTTATGAGTTCGGGCAGGGGTGTCAGTTAGCGAACTCGCTAGCGTGGGAGACCCAGTTGAGAGACCAGTTTCTTTCCTTGTGCTTATGTATTTTTGGATATGAAAAGTTCTATGGTGGGGAGGATGTAGCGAATTGGGTTTTGGTCCTATCAGACTTTTGAATATTCCTCTGAATAATTCTAGATCTAGACGCGGAGACGGCGTGCGATTCCGAGGCCTGGTGTGCCTGGAATTAATTTTTATAAAAATATTAAGTATTTTTATACTGTGCACATGGAGGGGGTGTGTTATCTCTTAAACGGTAGGTCATAATAGGAATCAGATCGCACGGTTGTATCCAGAGCGTGTCGTTTACCCTAGGCAGGGAGTAAACCTTGCGGGTGTGGGCCTGCTGTGAGAAAAGCCACCAAGGGTGTTTTCGTAAATAAATGGGAAAGTTTATTTATGAGTGTCGGCTCGAATAACTTATGAAAGGAGTCTCGGATCAAAAATATGAGTCTTCTTTTGCATTCAGAACGGCGTGTTTACCCTAGGGTCGACCACATCTTTTTTGCAACGGGAGGTTTGGTCTGAGGTGGGGTCGTGTCTGTGATTCAATTGTTTAAAACAAAGAATAAAAAAATCACCTCTCTCCCCTCCAACCCCTTGTGCACGCAGGAGGCCACCACCCCCTTTCCTCCTCTTCTCCGATGAACGAATGACCCACGGAGCATATGTCAGTCGTTTTCGACGCCGATCGTCGGCAGATCGAGCTCCAGCGCTTCACAGGCGTCATTCTACACCCGAAGCTTCAGAGTTTCGCCCGCGAGGTAGGCGATTTGAGTTTTAACCGCCAACATTTAATATGCTGAGTTTTTCTTTTTTTTTGAATCTGTATCAGTTTCAAAGGGGTCCCGAGGGTCGCGTAGACACCTCCGGATTGAAAAACGGACCACCGTGGTGGTCCCGGAAGTCTGTAGAAGGCTCACCGGCACGGCTCTGGCGCGCCGGCGCCGGCACCGGTGAGGGTGGCGGCGCCGGCGCCAGTGAGGGGAGGCCAGCACGGCGAGGCAATGACGGCCTCCGGAGGCGCGGCGACGCACCACCCAGCACCGTGGAGGGACGCGGTCCCACGGCAGGGCGGGCCGCAGCGCGGAGGAGGGTCGTTGGTCGTTCCGGCTGGTCCGACCCTCTTTTTATACACGAGGGTTTTAAAACCCCCGTATCTTGCTCCCTAGAGATCCGAATCACATTCCATTTGTGGATACATGAACCTGGTGTTAAGGAAAACCCTTTGAGGTGGGTTTTGGAGTTTAAAGTTACGGGATCATGGACCAGGAGCTTGAAACGTCGAATAAAATATTAATATTGTATTATTATTCGACTTCAGGCCGTTGTATCTTCTACTCGAAGCGTTCGATTGACGTGCCGTTAGTGGCGTTGATACCCTAATGGTACAATGGAATTTTATTGATGGTTTCCGGGTGTTCTGACCAAGAACAGGTTGTGGGCCCCACGAGGCCAGGTTTTGGCGTTTTTTGAGAAATACGACTTTTCTGATGCCTGTCCGTTTTGGACGAATGAGTAGTCGATCTCGTGTGGTTTTATGTGGGTATCATAGTGGTATAATCTTATTGATGTGTTTCAGGATCATAGTGTGGTCCCCACACGAGTTAGCTATGGTGAATAGTTCCTTTTCCACCGGTTGTCCGTTTCGGGAGAGTAAACAGCCTATCCTGCATGTTTTTCTATGCGGATCATGATGGTGGCCTCGGTATCGGCCTTGGAGGTGCACAGTGTGGCGTTGTGGAAGGTCACTCGGGTTAGCGACATTTGGACCAGCAATGGTTGAAGGTACTCCCTTGGTTCATTCCTACGAGGGTTCGCATGGAATCACAACCTTATTATAGGTTTGTGATCCTCTCGATGGGATGTTTAATCTATTAGGGTTGTAGCATCCCTTCGGTGGGCCCGGAGTGGGATCCTCTAGCATCGTTTACCTAGATCGGGTTCTTGGTATCGTTGTGACCGCTTATCCACGGGCGGTGATCCCCTATCTAGTAGGTTAGCCCCGTAGGGTTTGTGGAATCATCAGCAATATGATCCCCTATGCAGTGGGTCGTGCTCAGTAGGTTTATGGCATTGTCGGGTGTACGATCTCCTACTCAGCATGAGGATTATAGTAGGGTTGCGGTATCGTTAGTTATACTATACCTTACTTAGCGCGTGGTGCCGGTAGGGTTGCGGCATCGTCAGTTCAATCCCATAAAGCACGAGATGTACCAGATAGGGTTTTGGTATCTTCGTGACATGAGTGAAGATCCTCTATCTGAGTGACGTGTTTCTGTCGAGCACCAGATCAGGTTGTGGTTTCCCCCAGCGGATCCTAGGAGTGATCCCCTATCTTTGAGATCTACGAATTCCAGATTGGGTTGTGGTATCTCCCAGCGGACCCTGGGAGTGATCCCCTATCTGTGAGATCTTCGTATACCGGTGTGGGTTCTGGTATCCCCTAGCGGACCCTAGGAGCGATCCCCTATCCAAAGAGTTTGGTGTTTTTGTTGTTTCAGCGTGACTTTTTCAGTGATGATATCCGATGAACGTGATCTCTCGGGTGAGCATATGGGATGTTTGTGTGGGACCTGATGGAGTGTATCTCTTGGACGAGTGTCATCTGGGATGAGAGTGATCATGGAGTGTGCTCTTCTGGTTGTGAACCATTGCTGGTGATGAGGTCGGTACCTCATGTGGCTTGGTGCGTGAGCTGAGTATATCTGGATGTTCAAGGTGTGTGTATGGGCATACACCTGGATTGAGCTGACTAGTTGTGTTTAGATTAGGATGATCATGAGATGGAGTGTCTCTCTCATCTTGGTTCCCTCTGGCTGGGATGAGAGGACCGTTTCCTTTCAGTTTATCTCTTTTGTTTTGGGTTTTTGGGGTGCCTACTGAGTATTGTTATACTCACCCCTGCACGGGCTTTTCCCGCACATGTTTGTGTCTTGTGGAGACCAGAGGCCTTTCGACGGTGTCCCAGGAGGACCCAGAGTAGGTGGAGCTGGGTGAGCGGGACTGACCATGGAGTCTTACTGGGGTTGTGTCGAGGAGCTTTCCGGTGGTGCTTTCGGCAACATACCCCTTCTTCCGAGCAGGTTGGATGCCTTTGTAGTTTTCCTTTGGTGGCACCTGTTTTTTCCTTTTTGTACTGTTGTTGCACTCTGGTTTGGGATGGTTGTATGCATGCATTTACTATTCAGTTTTATATATCTCTGCACTGTTTCATGGAGGTGTATGTGGGTGTGTGTGTACATGTAACTTAGGCTAATGCCTCCCATGTGTCTGACAACATACTCGGCACTGGTCGCCAGCCCCTAGGCTATTGGAGGTGGGCTTGGGGAGTCACGGCTCAAGCCCCGTTGGGTCGGGTCGTGACAGAGTGGTATCAGAGGAGGTTCCACCTTTGGGTTTTCAGAACGTAGCTGGTCTAGCTGTGAGTTTGGTTTGGGTTGCATAACGGCAGTGTTAGGATGTTTCGAGTTCAGCTTTCAGCCCAGGGACTCCAGTGTTGGTGCGATGGCTGACATATCCATTCACTAGGACTCTGATAACCTGCATTTCAACTCAGTATGTTTAGACACTAGTCGCAGTGACATAACAGTACATGCATCATATAGGGCTGGGTTTTGGGTTTCCCTTGTTCTTCTTGAGTCAGCTCCCCAAATATACTCTTTGACTATGGAGCGTCTTGATTGTATTTCAGGATGCCTCCATGATGACAGCCAGTGAGGGTTCCGCAGTAGGATTGTGGTGACGATCCACCCTATATAGAGGTTGTGGACCGGGGCGCAGGTTTTGACGCTGGACCTCCAGGTGGTCTGCCAGTTGAGCCACAACCTGTCGAGCAGCTGGTTCTGCCGGTAGTGCAGGATGAGGTTGCACATAGGCTGAGTGCACTGCACTAGTTCCAGAGGCAGTGACCTCTAAGGTTCCGGGGTGATCCAGACCCACAGGCAGCTGATGACTGGCTCGAAGCAGTCACCCGAGTTTTCCGCCTGGTGTGGACACCCTCAGATCAGATGGTGGTCCTAGCGGCGATCCTTCTGCATGGTTCGGTCGGGCGATGGTGTGGTTTGGTGACGCAATCCCACGATGAGGAGATGCTCATGTGGGAAGAGTTTGAGCAGATCTATGGGGAAGAGTTCTATCCGATGACGCTGAGGTCCGTGTGAATTCAGGAGCTTCTGTAGCTTCGGTAGGAGGGTATGGCTGTGTCGGAGTACTCAGTGAGGTTTACAGACCTATCGCTCTACTCCCTAGATATGGTTCGAGACACATTATTTAGAGATCGGACCTTCGATCAAGGCCTACATAGAGACATCTAGGAAGGTGTGGTTTCCTTGTGTCTGCCCACCTATGCTGGAGTGCTGGAGCGATCCTTGGTGGTGGAGAGCTTTCTGGCTGAGCAGATTCCGCCTGTTAGTACTGGTCATACGAGAGATGAGACTTTGTCAGTCGTATCGGAATTTGGTATCCAACAACAGGCTCAGGGTCCCGGACGTATGTGACATTTTAGGAGGCGACCCTAGGATGGAGGATTTGAGGCTCAGGTCTCACAGGGCTTGCAGGATAGTTTTGGTCAGCTGTAGGAGAGGCGGTGTTATGTTTGCGATGGTCGAGGACATCTTGCAAGATATTGTCTGACCCCTCGTGCTTCTGAGGGGGAGCCGGTCGACAAACCACCTTCGTAAATCCAGTGTCTCGAGTATGGTAGTCCTCAGGGCGGCGGACGTGGCGACGGAGCTGGTGCAGCAGTAGGAGGTGGTAGGTGGTATCAGATGCCACCACCACCACCCCCATGTGGTCTACATTGAGCTCAGGGAGCTAGAGGGCGAGGGCGAGGACAGTTGCATGCCCTAGAGGCTATTGACCAAGAGGCTCCATGGATGGATAGAGTTATACCTTGTGTCCTTTCTAATTTCTTCAGTAGTTTGATAGACACTGTTTAGCGGTACTCTTCCCTTTCCATGGCTTTGTCGAGTTTTGTTCAGGGTGTTGGTAAGACTATGTGTGGGTGTTGTTCGGTGTGCTTCGAATGCGTGAGGAAGAGGGATATTTCCCCCACCGAGATGTGTTTTTGTGACACGGTTAAAACCATGTGGGAAATTTAGTGCCGCCCAAAGAGGATAGTGTTGAGGTGTGGTGGATGAGTCCCTCTGACTTATGTGTTCAGGCAGGGGTTTCTGTTAGCGAACTCGCTGGCGTGGGAGACACAGTTGAGAGTCCAGTTGCTTTCCTTGTACTTATGGAATTTTGGGGAAGAAAACTTTTAAGTTAGGAAGGATTTAGAGACTCAGTTTTTGTTCCTTTCATACTTTGGAATATTCCTATGAATAATTCTAGATCTAGGTGCGGAGACGGCGTACGATTCCGAGGCCCGGTGTGCCCGAAATTAATTTTTATAAAAATATTAAGTATTTTTATACTATTCACGTGGAAGGGGTGTGTTATCTCCTAAAATGTATCTCATAATAGGAATATGAGGGCACGGTTTCATCCGGAGTGTTCTGTTTACCCTAGGCGGGGTGTAAACCTTGCGGGCGCGAGCCTGCTGTGAGAAAAGCCACAAGGGGCGTTTTCGTAAATAAATGGAAAAGTTTATTTATGAATGTCGGATCGAATAACTTCTGAAGGGAGTCTAGGATTGAAAATCCAAGTCTTCCATTGCGTTCAGAATGTCATGTTTACCCTAGGGGAGACCTCATCTTCTCTACGTCGGGAGGTTTGGTCTGAGGCGGGGTCGTGTGTGTGATTTAATTGTTTTAAAAAAAGAATAAAAAAACAATCATCTCTCCCCCCCCCCCAACCCCTTGTATGCATAGGATGCCACCTCCCCCTTTACTAATCTTCACTGACAAATGAATGACCCACGAAGGATCTAACGTCAGTCGTTTTTGACACCGATCGTCGGCAGATCGAGCTCCAGCGTGTCGCAGGCGTCGTTCTGCACACGAAGCTTCAGTGTTTCGCCCTTGAGGAAGGTGATTTGAGTTTTAACCCCCAATAATGTTTATGATTCATTTTTTATCTTTTTGGATCTGTAGCAGTGTAGAAGGGGTCTTGAGGGTCACGCAGACACATCCGGATTGAAAAACGGACCACCAGGGTGGTCCCTGCGGTCCGCGGAAGTCTCGTCGGCGCGGTGAGGTGGCGGCCGCCGCCTGAGGCACGGCGGAGGGACGTGGTCCCATGGTGGGGTGGGCCGAAGTGTTGTGTAGGGCCGCTGGACATTCCGTCTAGCGGCGGCGGCGGCCGAGTTGGCCGGTACGGGCCGGTTCAGGCTGGTCCGACCCTCTTTTTATACACGGGGGTTTTAAAACCCCTGTATCTTGCTCCCTAGAGATCCGAATCTCGTTCCATATATGGAGAAGCGAAACTGGAGTTAAGTAGAACCCTTTGAGGTGGGTTTGGGAGTTTAAATTTTTGGTATCGTGGCCCGAGATCTTGAAACGTTGAATAAAATATTAATATTGTATTATTATTCGACTTCAGGTCATTGTATCTTCTACTTGGAGCATCCGATTGACGTGTCGTTAGTGGAATTGAGAACCTGATGTTACGGTGGACTTTTATTTATGTTTTTTAGGTGTTCTGATCTAGAATAGTGTGTGGGCCCCACGAGGCTAGGTTTTGGCATTTTCAGAGAAACGCGACTTTTCCATCGGGCGTCCGTTTTGGATGAACGAGTAGTCGATCCCATGTGGTTTTCCAAGGGGATCGTAGTGGTATGATCCACTTAATGAGTTTCAGGATTGTAGTGTGGGCCCCACATGGGCTAGCTGTAGTGAATAGTTCCTTTTTTACCGGTTGTCCGTTTCGGGCGAGTAAATAGCCTATCCTGCATGTTTTTCGTGTGGATCGTGATGGTGGCCTCAGTATCAGCCTTGGAGGTTCACGGTGTGGTGTTGTGGCGGGTCTCTTGGGTTAGTGATGTTTGGACCAGCAGTGGTTGAGGGTACTCGCTTGGTTCGTTCCCACGAGGGTTCGCACGGTATCACAACCTTATTATAGGTTTGTGATCCTCTCGATGGGATGTTTAATCTGTTAGAGTTGTGGAATCCCTCCGGTGGGCCCGGAGCGGGATCATCTAGCATCATTTCCCTAGATAGGGTTATTGGTATCACTGTGACCGCTTATCCATGGGCGGTGATCCCCTATCTAGTAAGTTAACCCTGTAGGGTTTGTGGTATCATCGAGAATATGATCCCCTACACAGTGGGTCGTGCTCGGTAGGGTTGTGGCATCCTCGGGTGTATGATCCCCTACTCAGAATGAGGATTATATTAGGGTTGCGGTATCGTTGGTTATACGATCCCCTACTCAGCGCATGGTGTCAATAGGATTTTGGCATCGTCAGTTCGATCCCCTACAGCACGAGATGTACCAGATATGGTTTCAGTATCGTCGTGACCGTCGTGACACGGGTGACGATCCTCTATCTGAGTGACGTGTTTCTGTCAAGATCCAGATCGGGTTGTGGTATCCCCCAGTGGATCCTGGAAGTGATCCCCTATTTGTGAGATCTACGAATGCCAGTTCGGGTTGTGGTATCCCCCAGCGGACCTTGGGAGTGATCCTCTATCTTTGAGATATTCGTATACCGGTGTGGGTTCTGGTATCCCCTAGTGGACCCTAGGAGCGATCCCCTATCTGAGGAGTTTGGTATTTTTTCTGTTTCAGTGTGACTTTCTCAGTGATGATATCCGATGAGCGTGATCTCTTTGGTGAGCATCCAGGATGTTTGTGTGGGACCCTATGGAGTGTATCTCTCAGATAAGTTTCATCTGGGATGACAGTGATCGTGGAGTGTGCTCTCCAGGTTGTGAACCGTTACTGGTGATGAGGTCAGTACCTCATGTGGCTTGGTGCATGAGCTGAGTATATATGGATGTTCAAGGTGTGTGTATGGGCATACACCTATATTGAGCTGACTAGTTGTGTTTAGTTGAGGATGGTCAGGAGATGGAGTTTCTCTCTTGTCTGGGTTCCCTCTAGCTGGGATGAGCGGACTGTTGCCTTTCAGTTTCTCTCTTTTGTTTTGGGTTTTTTGGGTGCTTACTGAGTATTGTTATACTCTCCCCTGCACGGGCTTTGCCCGCACATGTTTGTGTCTTGTGCAGACCACAGGCCTTTCGATGGTGTCCCAGGAGGACCCAGAGCAGGCAGAGCTGAGTGAGTGGGACTGACCGTGGAGTCTTACCGTGGAGTCTTACCGTGGAGTCTTACCGTGGAGTCTTACCGGGGTTGTGCCAAGGAGATTTCCGGTGGTGCTTTTGGCAGCGTACCCCTTCCTCCGAGCAGGTTGGATGCCTTTGTAGTTTTCTTTTGGTGAGCCCTATTTTTCCATTTTTGTACTGCTGTTGCACTCTGGTTTAGGATAGTTGTATGCATGCATTTACTATTCAGTTTTATATATCTATTAACTATTTCATGGAGGTGTATGTGGGTGTGTGTGTATAGGTATCTTAGGCTAATTCCTCCCATGTGTGTGATAGCCTACTCGGTGTTGGTCGCCAACCCCTTGCCTATTGGAGGCGGGCTTGGGGAGTCACGGCTCAAGCCCCGTTGGGTCGGGTCATAAGAAATATATTAAATGATGTTATTATGGAGAGAAAAAAATATCGTTATGCTCATCTATAATTTATAGAGGATTCTAAAAATTTTTATGAATCCTCAATTTTCAAATGAAGGAAAATCTATTTTAAATTAATGATTTGAAACTAAAGTTTATATAATATTTTGAAAAATTAAATGCATGGAATCAATGATAAAGTACTATTGGGTTATTATATCACACCCTATATACACATCTTTGTGTCTATAGACCAAGTTCCCTTTTTCTAGTTAATGTTATTTTTTTGTATCGCTCCTGGAGTGGTAATGTTTTTTTAGAGAGTGGCCTTTTAATCATTATACGAGGGTACAGATTACATTGGTTTTATGTTACATTATAGTAATATCATACTATTCAACCTTCTTGATATGTCTATATTTTTTGTCCAATTAGAATTTAATTTTATAATATGTTAGTTTATTTGATATTTTTTATTTAGATTGATTCAGTTTAATGTTTTTTGTTTTTATGTATGAAGGTCCAATGTATGAATTCACTAGGCATAATTTCCCATATAATTGTATTTCTTTTTAAATATTATTTTTCTAATAAAATTCATTCTCACATGATTATTTCTAATTCCATGGATATATTTTTTAGTATGGTGCGATTAAGAGTGTCACTCGGGTCATGTCATGTTCCAGATTGGGTGCCTGGGTGAGGGGTGGTCCAGGTTGGTTTGTGAAAAAATGGTATCAGTGATTATGATATTAAGAGAACCTATGTTCTATAACTAACATTGTTATTTGAGATGTATAGTATATTGAATATCTGATTATTGATTCCTAGTAGGTAGGTTATGGTTGAGTTTCATTTCACTACTACTCATGAAAAACCCTAAGATTCCATGGTATGACATTATTTCAGTTTTAGTTCTAAGATTAGTTATACTTATTTTGGTTTAATTTCAACTTTATTTTATGGGGTTTTGATTAATGAGGGTTTTTAATATGTTTTTTTTTTAGTTTTTTGGTTAAAATGTTTTAGGGATTGGAGAAAAACTATTTTTTGGAATGATTAGATAAACTGATCAATTTCCATGTGCATGGTTCTATGGAGGATTCCAATAGTGGTTTCATGGTTTTTTCACATCCCATCAAGCAATTCACATCAACTAGAACCTCTACAAATTTTTTGTTAGATACATTTTATTCTAGTAAGTTTTGGTTATGAACTATTAATATTTGGGATGGATTAAATAGATTTAGGATTTATGCATGATAATTAGTAGGATTTGGATGGCATCTTGTAGTGAAAAGGTGATTTAATAATAGAAAGGATTATATTTTGAGAA
The DNA here is from genome assembly GCA_963277665.1 of Viscum album. Classification (NCBI taxonomy): domain Eukaryota; kingdom Viridiplantae; phylum Streptophyta; class Magnoliopsida; order Santalales; family Viscaceae; genus Viscum; species Viscum album. The sequence goes on along the minus strand of OY728161.1, from coordinate 1,680,347,284 downwards.
GAAAATTTAATGATGTTTTAAATGGTAATTTGAAAAAATATTTGTTGTTTTGAATTTCTAAAATAAATATACCAAAGAATTTGTGATTTAGAAGTTTTCTAGGTAGAATAAAATAATTTCAAAATGTTTTTGAGAGGTTATCATTTAAATACACAATGGAAAGGAATTTTTTTAGGTGGAGTTCAATAAAGGATTTTTAAATTTTCACAATGATTTCCAATTGATGTTATATATCCAATAATGAGGTTTTTGAAATAATATTTGAAATAGATTCTATTTTTAGAGAACCTATATAAATTTTAACAAGGAACTTTTATATTTTTTCAATGATTCTAAAAAAATAACATAGGTTCAAAAATAAAACAAGTTATTTTTAAATATTTTAAAAAATATATTATCTTTCATAAAGATTATGATTTATTTTGTTGGGTTGTTTTGAGTTTTAATTTCCATTTATATGAGGGTGATTTGAGTTTTGAAATGTTGTTTTGGGTGTTGTACTTCCATTTATATTTGTATTATGCTTCTTGAAGAGTCCTAAAGAACCGTAGTGAGTTAGTAACTTGGATTTTTCATTAGAATCTACTTTAAATGGACTAAAGTGTACTTAAATTTTATTTCCAACCCTTACCACACTCTAGATATTTCATAATGTTAAACCCTTCTTAATATTTAGATTCTTCCTATGAACCTCATACATAACATTTTTTATATTTCATTTACTTCTTATATAACCTCAGTATAGACATGTTTTCATTGGGCCTGACCTAGTATGATGAGGTTTTCAATATGGTCATGATGGTAGAAGTTTTTTATATATCCTATAATTAGCAGTTCCCTAATTATTTTCTAATAACATTTCACCTTTAAAGTTGGTTGAGTAATTATTAGAAGTTCCTTGGATTGGTATTTAATAGTTTGAATCTAGGTAGTGACTTAAATGTGATTGTTTAAGATGTGAATTTTCTTTTCCTCATTATTATTTTTCCTCATATTTTTCTATTTTTCCTATTATGGTTATCCTTTTAGATCGTTTTATTCATTTGAAGCTCCCCTTATATTTTTCATCATATTTTGAATTTTTTCATGGTTTAATTTTACCTTTCTCTATTTTGGAGAGGAAAATATTATTCTTGATGTAATTATTCAAGAGATGATGATTGTTGAGATAGGTGTTGGGTTTCCTTGGTTATAATAGGAGAGTTGTGTTTTTTGGAATTTCTCATTTTAGACTATTAACTTATACTGACCTGTCATTATATTTTGAAGCCTTATATGGTCGGGAGACCAACTAAAGGATACTTCTTGGTATTCCCCATTATTTTATCTATATTTTTTGGTTGGGTTTCAAAGGTAGTTTTAATTTTTGGATGATCTTTAATTTGGATTTATATTCTATAGATCATATGTAGGGTAGAATTTTCTCAGGATTGAGATTCCTATAGTGTCCTTTATTTTATGATCTCTTTGAATTTTTGTGGGAAGAAAGTGTTATGGTTGAGAGTATTATCTACCCCAAACATAAATTTTCATATTTATTAATTTATAATTATTATTTTCCATGTTTTTTAGGGTTTTCCCACAAATTTCAAATATTTTTATGTTTCAAATTAGGGATGATGGTTAGAGAAAAATTAGTAAAAACCTTGAAGAAAAAATGCATGTGTGTCAAAAGACATAACATATCTATTTCACAACATTGGTGCACGATTTTCTACACTCTGTGAAAATCCATGCATAGTTTCCATGTGTTTTGAGTGAATGATTCATTTCTGGTGCAATGTTTTGGTAAACCATGTAGCCAAACCTCAAAACTCATACAGCTTTTAGAATTAATTAATTTTTTAATATACCCCTTACCATTTTGAATCCCTAAACCCATTATTCTCATCCCTATAACATGACCCAAATGATATGTACCAGGGTCGACCTCCTCATCCTTGTATCATGTTATTTTGAGTATTAATTATTGTTATATTTTTCATTCTTCATGGTTTAAGACATCTTCTTATTTTTTCCTTACTTTTTTCCTTCAATTTTCCTTTACATATTTTGTAATGGGTTGGTCTTGTACAATCCCAAGGTGGTGTATGTTTTTAATTTCTTATGGATTGGGTTCATAAAGTGTTCATATTCTATTTAAAAATATCCTCTCTCCATTCCCAAAGGATTTGTTTCATCTTGTCTTGTTCCACATAGGTGTTTTCAGGATATTCACTTTTTCCAAGAAATCCATAACATGCTTGAAGTTTTTTAATGTTTTTATTTTATTATTATAATCGTTATAAACTAATTCATCTTTCTAATAGGCTCTCTCAGTGGAGTTGGTATTTTAATGTAATTTTTGAAATTTGATATCATATGGGTTATGAGGTGCTCTTGGATATAGATTCCACATTCAATGGATTTAAATGTGTTTTTTAAGTAAATTATTTGTTTTCAACCAAATTATATTATTATTTTAATCATGTGAATATTTTATAATGTTATGACCAAGTATTTGAGGATTTCAATGAGATTTTTTTTCATTATACAGGGGTCTCCTCGAAGGTTTTGATGGTTTCTTTAAATGTCTCATGACATCCAAATTATGATTTCAATATATATATATATATATGATATATATGAATATATATGTCTATTTATATATATATTTTTATATAAATATATATATATGTGAATATTTTATTGGGAAATAATATACCATTTTTTACATTGTAAGAGAATTTAAAATATGATTTTGATTTGGAAATGGCCTCTCAAAGTGGGATCAGAAAACATATTACTAGTTTCATGATTCAAGGCTTGGTTTGTAATTTACATATATGTATTTCCCCAAAATGAACAAAAATCTTATCAAAATCCATATATATTTATGTTTCAATGAGTTTGATGATATAATGTGACCATTTTTGTTATTTATATGGGTTGGTATAAGGGATTTATTGTGGAGTGTGTGTGAGGGTGGGTTGATGATTCTCTTCGATATAGTTGTTGTGTTCCATTAAAATTTTGTTCCTAATGAGGCACACATCTATTATCACACAATATTACTCATTCCATGGGTATCCTTGGTGACTCAGTGAGAGATTGAGAGAATGTTACTATCTATTTTCTATGATATAGAGTAGATCTCCCAAAGTATAGAAGGTCATGAGGTATTTACACCATTGAAGATAGTTGAGAGTAGATGTTTGGTTATAGACTATGGATTCATCAATAGGATTCTAGATTATTCCACTTGCGCATGTCTAAGATCATGTCACTATATTTTTAGGATCCACAAATGAATATTATAAACACTAATTTGGTTTTTTATTTATTATACAATTTTATGCCATTGTCTTTATTAAATATATTATTTCCCTACATGATATCAATTATACTCTTTTTTGGGTTGGATTCTATAGTTTATATTTTTAATTAGTTATTTAGTTAAATGATTCTTTAATCCTTATTTTGTTTCCTTCATAATTGGATTTTTTAAAATGGTTTCAGAAAGTCATTTTGTAAGTCATTTCTTAAATGAAATGCATAAGAAGGGTTTCTAAAGTACTAAATTGATTTGAATTTTAAATAGGAATTGGAAAATATTTATGAGTTCTCTATTTTTTTGATAAATAATGATCTATTTTAAATTAAAATATTTCAAAGTGTTTCTAGAATGTTTTGAAATGGTAAATGCATGGAATATTTGGTGAAATTCTACAGGTATATTAGTAAACACCCTACTTAGACCATTCATTTTATATAGACTAAGTGGATTTCATATAGGTTCAATTTCTGAATTTGGATTACTTCTGGTGTGGTCATGTTATGTTAGAATACATCCTTATAGTCACAAGAAAATAGCAATTTTTAATTCAGTTTTTCTTTTACATTGTAGTCATACCATCCAATTATGATTTCATGGTGTATCTAGGGATTTGGTTCAATATGTATTTATTTTTATATGATGTTTTTTTATTCAAGATTTTTTTTGTTTATTTATTTTAAAATCTGGTTATCTTATTTATATATAAACATAAAAAGTATGGACTAACAATGCTGGATTTTCAATAGAATTTTGAGATTTGTTAAATATTATTTATTAGGGAGAAATTATTACCACATGAGTGTATCTGATCCTTTAATCCTTTTCGCAGGCCTAGGGTGACTTGAAATAAAACTCAATCCATGTCATGGGCTCGATTAGGTGTTTGAATCAAGGGGTTTCTGAGCTGGTTCATGATTGTTCATCAATTTATAATATAATAAAATAAAGTAAAATCAATCATGATAATCTATATAAATTCAATGATGGAAGAATGTGATTGATTAAAAATTGATACTTTAATTCCATCATAATTTTATTGGAAAATTGGTGTGAAATAAGTAATGATTTGAATATTAATAATTTTCATCAATAAAATGATTTTATATTAATGTTAAATATGCATCGTCGGTACTAATTGAATCTATACATTAATTTGTAGTCATTGTAATCAAATGAACTACTAAATTTTCAAAAATATCTAAAGATATATTTTTGAAATTAATTAGTCAATTTGGACATATATAATTCATATCCATATATTTTTTCTAAATTATTATAGATATAAGGTATATAAAAAGATAAAAACCCAATATATTTTAAATCTTCACCTTATAAAAGGTTTTACATGGATTGATTAAATCATGAGAATAATGTAATCCAAGTGAATTTTTCACTACCATTAGTTATCTGTGTAAAGTAGTGAAGACTAATAATTTATTATATATTAATTCATAATGATATTTCATTTAAATTAATTAAATCAAAATTTTAATGAACTGGTATGAGAACCTGAATCTGGAGACCTAAACAGAATTTCCATATGGCTTAATGCATGTTCCCATAATCACATGTGGTTAGAAACTAGTTTCCAAAGATAAAATAATCTTTGGAGAATTAATTTACATCAATGAAATTATCAAAAATGAGTAAACATGCATGCGAGATGAAAAACACTTTTAATTAAAACCATTTAAATTTATTAGTAAAAATAAAATATTTTTATAAAATATAAAACTAGTCATCAAAGACACATTCTGTTATAAAGAAAATAAAAAAAAAATTATCCCATGTCCATGTTACTCGCTCCTACATCCATTTCTCTAAGGTTGATCAATAGATCTCCATTAAAAACATATGATAACTTCCCCTTACCTACATTATAGAAAATTAGTTCCACATTCCTTCTGATGAATGCATATAGGTGCTGGGTAAAATCACTATAGTATTTTCACCAAGACCCCAATAAATTTCTATAGATTAGGAAACACATCAATGTAATGCTAATGTATGATGATTAATTGAAATATTTTAAAATAAAATAATTATTCTCAAAAAAAAATTAACAATTCCATAAAAATACATGAGTTTAAAATTATTTTCTTGGGACCCACATTTTCTTATAAAAACTATAAAATAAAATTTAATATTTAAAATCCTTCAAGAAATGATTCCCTCTAAGAACATACATTTAAAAAAACCTAAATTTTTTCAAATATGTTTAAAAAAATCATTTAATAAAACCCAATATAAAATTTTCCATTATCTTAGAGTCACGAGAAAATCCATGTTTTTACAAATTCATTAAAAAAATATCCATTTTCACAATCCCATCAGAAAATCATTATTTCCCTAACATCGCTGGAAAGTATCCATTTTCTCAAAACACATTGAAAATCACCATTTTCCTAAAATATATAAAAATTACTAGTTTTCATTCATGTCAATTATAGAAGAATATAAAAAGAAATATCAATTCCCAAAAACAATTTATATATATTTACCGAAACCATTTTCAAAACACACTCACGCACACAGTTTCAAATTTGACTGACTAGATTTAAAATTCATTTAATAAAAATGAACTCATCGGTTAGATTTCCCAAAAAAATAGTTATCAGTAATTAATTTATCAGTAAACTCAATTTTTATCACAAATTACACAATTATCCAATTAATTTCATGATTATGATCAATCATGAAATCCCAAATGAATTAATGATCAAATAAAAAATATTAAATGCACCATCCTAAATTTGCATTCAAGATTTCTAAAAATTCCCATATTCAGATGATATATTTGGGTGAGATTTAGGATCATTAATTTCCTGACTAACTTTTATAGATTTATATCACATAACACTAACCATGTTATCCAAGTTCCATGAGTTATTCAATATTCTAATAGGTATCTCAAAATGATAAAATATAATTCCTATTATCCTTATATTTATAGGCCTTTACACATTTATATTATTAATCCACCATATAGAATGAGTTCTATGAGTCTACATCAACCCATTAATTCCCACTATGCTCCATTTAACAACTCAATTAATTCTACACCTAAAAATTCATTGTTTAAAACATACACCAAATATATCTTCTATAACTCATCTCCAACCTCATAGTAATGATAAATAATCTCTCGTGATAGAAAAAATTTAACTAAGTCACTTTTAGTGAATTAAATAATTAAATATAATTGAACAAATTGAATAATCATTATTGATTTAATTACTTAATATCTTCATTGTAATATCAATAATATTATCCCAAATTAATTACCCATGACCTAAATACTATATTCCAAAAAAACACCATGAAATCTAATATCACGATGGATTTTTATGACTACTTAAACTATAATTACTCTGAATCATGAAAAATATTCATCTATAATGTTATACTCTAAACTTTTAAAGTTCTGCCTATTAATTTCTTAGTCCATTAGACACCATTAGATAATGTTATGGCTGAAATAAAAAAAATATCTTTGGTTGGAATTAATTATTCGAGAAAATTATAGGATCTACATTTCTAATCATTTATTAGGCCAAAAATAGTAAAAACTCACTCTTTCCAAAAAAAATTACTTATTTACTCAATATATTAGTTGTATACCATTAAAATTTAAGTCATTGGATAATTGGTATAAGATATATAAGGAACTTGTTAAATGATTTCAGAACTATATGATGATTTATTGATCTAGATTAAATTACATGATCGGTAAATATAGATATTTAATTAATCCAATAAATTTACAAATGAATATTATATGTGTTTTAAGATCATTCCAACCAATTCACATAATTTTTTGACCTAGGTAGGAATCCTAACTATCCAAAAAGAATACATTATTCCAATCTACCCTGATAAAAAAATATGTCTTGTTGAATTATTCATGAGGATATTGAAATAATAAAATTATCATTAAATTCAACAAATATAATCCATGTCATGTAACTGATTTATTCATTAAAATAAAAAAAATTGAACATAATAAATATAGAATATTCACAATAATATTTAAATTCTAACTTTTCCATTTTAAAAGTAAATGATAGAATGCGAAAAATTATATCTCATTTTAATTTTTCATTCTAATTACAAAATTCTAGTAATTATGACAAAAAATAATTAAATCGGTTTCCACCAATGAATAATTCAAATCATTATCATTTAATTTCAACCATTCACTCACTAATTAAAATTTTATTGAATTTTTCCCATATAATAATGCCATGGTGGACCAAAATACTTGCCACATTATTTTAAAACTACAATAAAACCCAACATTATTGTAAATTTAAAAATTTAAAAGATTATGTTAATGATTAAATTTATTTCTTATATCAATTAAATTCAAGGTAAAATATCCCTTAATTAATTTCCCAAAAACACTCCTTACCCATAAAAAATATCAATTTGTCAAATTTATTCAAATCCGAAGATATTATAATTCCATTGAACAATATACAATAAATCTCACAACTCATGCCATGATTATTCCATAACTCTCCATTTAATATGTTACGAATATTTTTCAAATTATTCACACTGAACATGTTTTACCACTAAATAATTTTATAAATTAACTATAATTTCCCTGACCTAGGTCACCCAAAGCCTATAGGTTTATTAATTATATTCCAATTAAATTATGTGAAATTATATTAACTTGATCAAGGTTTTTCACTCCTTATGAAACTAGATTTATAAATAATAACTTATAACATGACATATTATATCATTTTAGTATATATAATTATTTCTTAATTATATATATATATATATCCATTAATCCAAATTATTATTCTTCATTAGCTAGGGAAAATTGAAACTTTATAAAAGTGTGAGTTGATTCACTCATTAAGGGATTGTGTACAATAAAATAAAGAATGGAATAATTATGGCATATGTAATATAGTTTTAATAAATAAAAAAATGATTCTATATTAATAAAAACATAATACATTGACAAAAAATGAATAAATAATAATATAGATAAAAATATATGGTCACATAATGATGAAAATGATGGGAATACATAATTTAATACATCATAATCACACATTTGGGGACTTATTCTATGATGTCATACATAAAGGGGTAATGAAACTCTAATTACCCAATTATAATTTTAACAAGAATAATACAAGTTCAATAAATGGATATATAGTTCTAAGAACCAATCATTATATAAAAGTCTAATGTATTACATCATTTTATAAAAGAGAATAAGAAATTCATGGAATAATGATCAGTGTATATTTTCTTAGCATAGAATATTAATTATTCTTATCTTACAAGATTTTCTCATATTTAACAACAAACTATACATGAATTTCAATACATTTTACATAAAAATTGATTAACAATGATTTCTAGGTGAATTTTATTGATTTATAAATGGTATAATTAGGGATTTACAATGATAAAATTGGTACCCTTATTAAGTGAAGGGTATTAAATTTTTAGTTATCAAGTACTTATGAAAAATTATATGATCTAATATTTTGAAAAATTGAATACATTTATTTTTAGTAGAGGGAAACTAAAGAATCTTTGGATAAATACCCTCTAAAAAATATGATTATTTAATCCCATATATGTGATACATATTTGGGAAATAAAATTTCATTCTCGGATGTCTTCAAGATCAACATGCATTGATAAAATGGCGAACATGTTCCAAAATTATGTTTAATATACATGGAAAAAGATAAATGATCCAATAGAAACATATTTATCATACTTATAAAATTTGTATGTATTTATAATAATATATCCATAATATCACAAAAAATGTTATATACAAAGGGATTTTTATAATTGATTTTATGTCTATTGGAATTTTTATGAAAACTTACATTTTATTAATGGAGTATAATGTATATTAAAAGGGTTTTCATAATCATAAGTCATATTAAGAAAACTAATTAAAAGAATATAATAAAAATATTTGTGTAAGAACATAGATATTATAGAGAATGTTATAGTGGAAACATAAATAATAATTGAAAATAGAGGTAAAAAATGACCCCTACCTCTCATGAGCTTCTTTTCCTAGATCCAACAGATAAAATAATGAAAACTTATCAATATTGTAAATAGTGCACTATAATAGACTCATTAAGATATCTATGATAAGAAGAATTTTAATTTTCATGGGTAAATATGAATAGGTGTTGGGTATTTATATGTGAGATAACTATAATTTAATGGGATAATATATTTTACATTATATTATTCCATTATAAAAATTTTCCAAAACACTACATAGTGCAACATTCCCCACATAATTCTACACTATAATTTAAAGGTAAAAAAATTCAATGAGAACTACCCTAGCAGAGATGAGTCATGCTTATATATATATAATATCATATTTAACGCATTTCGCCACATTTTACCATTTTTTACTATTTGTATAAAAAATTGTAAAAAATCACCACATAACTAATTTATAAATGCTTATTCAAAATATTAAATAAATATAATCATATTTTTCCTCTAATTATGTATATTTTATCATTTAAATATGTGTGATGTATTAAATAAAAAACTTGTTTTTGATTAAACACCATTTCATTTCATAAAGAAATTAAACTTCAATGCTAAAAAAATAAGAAACATATTTCCTTATCACACAAGTATATGACTTAATGGTAAGGTCTTCTAGGGTGGTACATTCATATCATAGTATAACAATCATTTATAGGGTAGTTATTTCCACTAAAATTAATATATTGCATAAATTATTCTGATAGACCATTAATTGTTGATGTTTAACTTGGGCATGGTCAATGGAGAACCAAAACTATGCTTCATCCTTCAAAAAAACTAGTATATAAACATTATAATGGATGTTTCTACTATTTAATTCTATGGTTTCCCAATTTGTTATCAATTATATCTCATCATTTCTATTAATATACAATAATTATTATAGTCACATTATATTAGCCATATCCCTAACATTCATAATGTCTAGTGGTCATAATGATCAATGTATATGTTTTAACACCATGATATTTTATTTTATAGATCTCTATAAATAAATCCTTCTTTCATAACTATCTTTACATGAACCATCAAGTTTAAACGAACCACGATATACTATTAAAATGTTATTATTTAATGTGACATGTATTTTCTAGCCATTGTATTGGTGGGTATGAGTAGGACAAACTGAATTAGGAAAACCATATGGTTTAAACATGTATTAAATGGATTAATTGGTTTTCAATTTATTATAAATGAGAATAAAAATCATTTTAAATTAAAATATATGTTTTTTTGAAAAACTATTTTTTTTGTGCAATGTATTTTTATCTTAATAGATTAAATTAATTACAATTAGTGAATGATTTTAATGAAATGTATATAATATATATTCAATAAATTTTTTAATATTAATATACTTTTTTTTACTTGGCAAGAGATAAGAATAAATCAATTTTTATGTTTGAAACCAAATTTTTCTAAAAATTGTTTTTCATTATGTTTTATGTATTTATATTAGAATTTATTTATTAAAATTATAGATATTAGATCAGTGATAATGGATACTATATTTTGAATTAATGGGTTCATATTTTTAAATAGGACCCTTTTATTTTTTATCAATAGGAATAGTAACCATGGTAAATATTTGTCACCTTGGTAAGGATAAAATGGGTAAAATAGGGTTAATTCCCTGAGATAAGATCACAAAATCAACCCAAAAGTTTCATTTGACTTATTGGATGAGGGTATATTAGAAATTTAAATCTAGTTATTAAATATATTTCCAATTGGTTCCATTTTTCTTTGATTATGGACTTTATATTAAATTAAGGAAAGAATAAATACAAAATGTCACACTCTTGAATTTAATATATCTAAAATTTTTACATAAAGATAAAACAAGTATAAGATAGGTTCTAAATATTTAAATTAAATAAAAATTCATTAAATAATAATGGTAATTTATTTCTAATTTTTAGTTATTAAATAATTTCCTTAAATACTAACATAATGCCGATATAAAATTTATTTGATTAATAGAAAAATAAAATAAATGATTTAATAATGTTAATAGTAATACAATTTGGGTAAATTATTTTGATACATGAATTTTTTAGATAATGACATATTAGAGATTTATTTATTGTTTTATATTTTATTTAAATATTAGTTTTTTTATCATTAATTTCTAATTACATGAATAGTATCAAAAATTATATTAAAGATATTTTTTGAAAATCAATATTTTCTAAAATAATTTAAAAATCATAAAAATCTTGAAAGATGAAAAGTGTGATAAAAAAATTAAAAATTCCATCCCTTGTTCATTTATTATCCAAATTGTTCCTTATATATAATATTATAACCCCTTTATATTAATAATCCATTACCACTATTATGATTACAATTGGGTAAAAATGAATTAAATCAAAAGATAATGTTTAAAATGGAAATAAAAATGATATAAATTTCATTTTATAATGATATTTATACCATAACCTCTTTTATTTTAATATCTCTCTATTTTGAAGAATTTATCTTGAAATAAATTAGTTATATTTTTATCTTTTTCATAATTCCATGTGTGTCATTTCTCTTCCATATAAAATGGAATCCCTTCTCTATTTTTATTAAACCACATTGAGCCATATATCTATAAAAATCCCTAAAAATATATCTCCACACCATCATTATCCACATTATAGAGGTTTTTTTCTTCAAAAAAATAACAACACTAGGGTCCTTGAGAGGAGATCTGGAGGATTTCTTTCAAAAAAGAGGTAATGCCTTAAAGATCACTTTCTTTTAACTTATTCATTTACCTATAATAAATATATGGTATTTATCATAAAATAATAACTTATGTATCATAAATATACTTAAATGATATTATAATTAAGAAACAACCATTTTCCACCCTCTTTTTCATCAAATGAAAAATGATAACATCACTCATGTGTACATATTGACTACCGCCTCCACAAAGTGATGTGATTCATTTTTTGTCTATAATTTTCATGGATGACCATAAGGACCGATTTAATTAATATATAAAATATATATGACATAAAAATTATCCTATAAAGTTGAATTATTATTTAAATTTATTTCATTCCATCCTTCGAAAAGTGAAAACAGCATTCATGCATACATATGAAATACCATCTCCATGAATGGTGTAATTCATTTTTCTATCTCCATGTTTTTTAGATGATCATAAATATTTATATAATGAATATATATTAAACTTATATCATTGTTAAAATTTTATAGATGATGGTTCCATGATCAATGTACAATGACCAAAAATTACCAATCTAAAACTCAAATGAAAAATAAAGTATTTATCACCTGAAACAGTGATTTTAATTACAAAATGTTAATAAAAGAGTGATAAAAGGTTATAAATAAATCATATATAGTATGATATATATGATTATCTTTTTGGAATATATGTATAATAAATCTGTATTTATTATACAATATGTTTGAACATGTATGATATAAATCAAACGTAAGGTAAGGGTTTATTTCACAATCTCATCATCATTTAGGGTTATTTATGTGTTGGGGGAATTATTTAATAATTAAATCATAAACCCAATACATTTTATTATCCTATGGTTATTTCTATAAATTACATGTTTTCTTTTCATTTTCCTCTCTCTAAGCACTCGTGATACTGAAATAATATTTTTTAGGAAAACCAAAAATGTTTTAATACTTAGTTGGGAATATTTTTCTTCTATTCCTGTATTTTACTTAAAAAGTTTTAAATATTGTTTTTAATATTCTATAATGATTTATTAAATTAATTTTTACCAATTTTTTAATTTTTTTCAAAAAATTTTAAAATGAATCTTCATATCATTTTTAAATAAGGTACTTTGGACTATTTTACCAAAAATGTGAAAAGAATATTGGTTTTTTTCATACATGAAAATAATGGACTTTCCCACCTTCATAAATTAAAAATTATTTAAAATATCCTTTAAATTTTTCAATGGTTCTTTTAAAATAATAATTTTTTCATCATATTTGAGAAATTATTATATTTTAAAAAAGTTATTTAAAAGTGAAAAGGGTGTTTTCCTCAAGAATTTTTCCAATGATAATTTTAAAGTATTTTCATCTTTTTCAATATCCTTTTATGAATATTATTATTTACCAAGGATATAAAATAATGATACCATAAACCATATTTATTTGGTTGGTTTATGATTAGTTTTACTCTAGAAAGTATTGGTATTCTTTATGCTACTTCTTCAAATATAGACAGATATTGATTTTTAAGAAATGTTGATTAAATTTTATTTTTTATTAATATTATTAATTCATTGGACATATTAAGTGATGGATAGGACCCAAAAATTCATATCCCCTTAAGACATGAGTAGGTATCATGAAAAAAAATAGGTTGGGTATTTGGATAAGGCCTTGCCCATCTGTGTAGATTTCTTGGCCAAGGCCTCAATGGTAATTTTATGATTTTCAACATTATGCATTCCATAATTATGAGATAAATTATTGATTTCCATGGGAATATTTAAGTATTTATTATATTCATGTACATGTTTCAATCTCATGTGATTATTATATGGAATTATGTGATTATCATTTTTTTAATACCGTATTATTCATTCCTTATTTAGCTTCTATTGTATGTATACCATTAATAAAATTCTAAAATAAAAATTTTCTTATGTTTGATTACCATAGGATTATAGGAAGTGTATTATGATTTATATTTTGAGATATTCTAGACTGAATATTTTTTTTTTGAAAGAAAATACTTTGTTGTATTTTATGTTTTGAAATATATTGTCATATTTAAGTATGTATCATGATTTCAAAGACTATAAAACTATTTAGTCCATTTGGATGAGATCACTTGTATTTAGTGAAAATGTAATTAAGTCACTAGTGGTTCTAGTCTACTTAGATCTGGGTCAATGCAGTTGTTGTAAGGGCCCAGACCTATCTAGTCCATTACATGCTGAAATCTGGTGTTAGAGGTGTTCTGGGAGGTCAAAGTGACTTATACCCAACACTTTACCAAATTTCAAGATTGTTTCACAGTTACTGTTTCACAGTTACTGTTTCAGAGTTACTGTTTTACAGTTACTGTCTCACAGTTACTGCCTCATAGTTACTGTCTCACAGTTTCTGTCTCACAGATACTATCTCACAGTTACTGTCCCACAGATATTGTCTCACAATTACTATCTCACAGATATTGTCCCACAGTTACTATCTCATAGATACTATCTCACAGAAAAGGTGTCATAGAAATAGTGTCACATAAATATTGTCATAGAAATACTGTCACAGAAACGTTGTCAAAGAAACAGTGTCATTGAAACAGGGTCACAGAAACGGGGTCACAGAAACAGCATCATAGAAACAGTGTCATGAAAACCATGTCAGAAAAATGGTGTCACATAAACGATGTCACAGATACTGTCTCACAATTATTGTCTCACAGATACTGTTTCATATTTCCTTTTCCAAATTTCTAGATTTTTCCAGTTTCGCCGATTTAACGTTTTTTTGACGTAAAATGCATACAAGGCCTTCTTTTAAGGGATTTAAGTCCAATTCAAATCCCATAACTCCAATATTAATTTTCCTAAGCCTCTGGATTCCTTCACTTAGTCAAACCATGTGGTTTAATGCCATTCTATTTTAATGGAAAATCCAGCATATCTTAAACCAATGCTCTGTTAAATATTCTAAAGGGGGTAGATATCTTCCTCCCTTGTTCTTCAGTATTTTTTCCTTGTACGAGATGCTCTAACCTTTACTTCCTTCACATAGGAGTCATGTGATCAAACTTTCCTCCTTAAATTGGTTTTCCTTGAAGTTATTTTTACTTCAAGTGCACCCTCTATTTTGGTGCAACCAAGCAGTATCGATCAATCTTCAATATAAGGTATGATTTATTTTTATTATTTTGGGTTAATATCCTTATTTTTCTCCTTTACCTATTATGGAATTCTATCTCCATGTTCCTAATGGACTTTTCTTGGGTGTTGGTCGGTGTGTTGGTGTCTCTACATCCTCGGGTGGATGCAGTCCTCTAAGAGAGGTGATTGTGATCTGTTTTGTTAGTTTGTTCAAAGAGCATTGAAAACCTTTTGAGGTATGGGATTCATGGATTCTCTTTTATTTTAAATTTAAGTGTATAGTTAGCATGTTTTATCCCACTAGATCACAATGTAATTGAAACAATAAATATTTGAACTGGATAAATATATTGATATCGATCGTATGTTATTGCCTCTTGTTTTTCTAGATAGTGTGATATATTTTCTTGATTTTTTTAGAATTTCTTTCTTGATAGAAATTAGTAAATAAAAAAAACTAGGATTAATTGTAATTATTTTTCAAAGATAAATAGTCATGTAAGTGAATGTGTTTCTTCTTGTTGTAATTTGATGTTAATAAAATTGATATAGTAAGCATGTTTAATTGATTTGTGATAGCTTACTATTTATGTTTCCTATAGTTGTAACCTACTATTAATGAACAGGTTAATTCAAGATGGATTAAATAAATAGCTATTTGATAAAAATAAAATTCCTGGTAGGGTTCTGAGTTACCCTCTTACTTGTAAGGTCGAGTGCCTTATGATTTGGAGACTTGAAAACTCGTGTTTGAAGGTGGTATGCCTTGTTTAAGGGCCAAGAGCCCAATTTATATGATGTTTTTTTCCTTCTTCTTATGTTGTGATGTAATCCTGGATGGTTGTTGTGATATGTGGGGGTAGGGAAGCCCATTGGTTGTGTAAGAAGTTGATGCCTAGAGCGGAAAAATGCATCAGTTTATGCATGTGGGTGTTAGGGAGGACACTAGAGATGATGAAATGGGTTGGATGTGAATGTTTGGATGATCGATGAATCTTGTTGGTTGTATATCTTCTTTACTTTCACCACTACTCAAGGTAGCTGGTCTTTCTTACCATCCTTCCAAAATAGATGAAGACGCATGGGGTATGCCATGTGTTTTCCATGTTTATCATCTCAATAGAGGATGGGTCTACGCTCTTGATATAGGTGGAAATGACTTGACAAGTAGTTCTACTACCCACCATGTTGAAACCCCTTGTGTTTAGTAGCTTATAATGTTTTTCTATAATTCCTGGGAATATGGGGATTTAATAATGTTGTTAATAAATGATTGAATAAATGATGTTAACCCATGGGGTTGGAGCTTGCTGGGATGCAATTCTGAGGTTTCAATTTAAAGGAATAATGGAATTTGGGTGTGATGCTAATGAAATATAATGTGGAATTTTTAATAGTTAATTAATGTTTAAATAATTAATTAATGTAAAGTTAAACTGATAAAAAGGGAATGAAGTAATGTAATAAATCTCTTTAAATGGTTGTGTGCTTATAGGATACCTAGTCTTAGAAGTGGCAGTCGGGAGTCTGAGAGACGTTAGTTGCATTTGAGTCTAATACTAGGTTATTCCCATAGTGTGGTAGTGAGATATAGTATATTCTCTAATTTTTGTGTTTCTATACGCTACCCCACCCTGTCAGTTAGGGAAACTGACACCCTAAGGATTTTGAGCCCGGAAGGGTGTTTTCCCGAGCATTTTAGTGGGAGGATGGATGGCTAACAACCCCCTTTGGCCCCACTCTCTTCTCTTGGTAGTTACATGTTCTGTTAGGTACAGTGGTTAGTATTCCCCATATATGTGTGTAGAGGTATGTAATGGCTTGTGGTTATTCACACACATATATTTTGGATATAGTTTTCTATGGAATACTATAGGTGTAACGTGTATAGGTTGTAATGTCTTGAGGATCCTTACTCGGTGTATGGGATATAATGGATTGAGGTTTAATACCTGACATATGATACACGTTATGCGAGCTGTGGTGGCTCCCGGAAACTACCTAGTTACTTTGATTATGTGGAATTTGTGGTTTTGTTTCACGATGTGCATGTTGTGGTGCTACGCCCAGGTTTCTGCGGGAAATCCTTTTTTTGGAGAGAGATTCTTAGGACGTACAGCATTGGGGAAAAGTAGAAAACTAGTGGGGAAGTGGTAGTGGGGTACCCTTGATATTCTTTATCATATTATATACTCTTGTATGCGATACTTGGTGAGAGTAACCATAGTGAGGCTTAGAACTTAGTATACATATTTAGGGTATGAGTTAGTTTCACTTATTGTTCACTGTTCTTTAGAATGCTTTCTTTACTTTTGCATGAGAGGCTCTGGGGAGGATCCTACTGGGTATACTATTATACTCACCCTATGTATATATAAACTATTTTTTAGGTCACTTGGAGAAGGTTGGAGATCAGGCTGGTTACTAATACCTTGGGGTACACCTTGTGGGGAGGGGGTCGTGACAGAGTGGTATTAGAGGTCTGGTTGAGGTATGGGATGGAGTTTGATGTTAGGCCTTGGGGAGGTTTCATGGGTTATAAGGGAAATGGTTTCAGTTATGTTTTTCAAGTAATGTAAACACTGGAGACCGGCTGAGACATAGGCATTTAGGGCCCCTTGTGATCTGATGCACGGACCTTTAAGTTTTCAGTGGCTACTAAACAAGGTGATAATGGTTTCATAGTAGAGACCTAGGAAAGGATCATGCATCATTCGTCTTTATACATATGTTTGAATGGGGAGACCTTGGGATAGGTTAACTTGAAATAAATAAAATAAAACAATTAATTAATTAATGTTGAGTCTTCCATATTCCAAGTTTAGGATCTCTAACTATTTATTATTTTGCAAGTATGGCTTCAGGTCGACATCCTTGTCAGGTTCGTGTAGAAGATGTCTAGTAGGTTGTTCCAGAAGATCATCATAGGGTAGAGGTTGACGTCAATGACACATGGATGAGGACACTCTGTGAGTTTCAGCACCAGAGTCTACAGAAGTAGGAGGGATCTATTTTAGATGCATTAACGAAAGAATGTTTGGAGGAGGTTCAGATAGCCTTCAGTTTGATCAGTTCTTAGAAAAATCATTGGGTGACTTTGGTTGTGAAGATGCTACATGGAGCAGCGTGGTAGTGGTGTTTCTTGTTCCTCATGGAACGTGAGGAGTCGGTGATCTCATGGGAGGAGTTTAGAGACAAGTTCAGAGTCGTGTTTCTTTCTTCGACCGTGAAGGCATCCAGTTGCCATGAGCTTATTACCCTTCGATAAGGGAGATCCACTGTGAAAGAGTTTGGAATCCATTTTAAAAACCTTTAACGATATTCCTCGGACCAGTTTCCAGATGAGGAGGCTAGGGCGAGGCATTTTGAGGAGGTTTTGTGTCCAAATATCCAGCGCCAGGTCACCCTGTATATGTTGAAGACATATCTTGAGGTACTGGATATGGAAGAGGTCATTGAGAGTACATTTTCCTGAACTAGATCGTCATGAGATGGGAATCATCATGATTCCTCATGAAGTAGATTTGTGGTTTGGGTTCCCAATTTTCAGGGAAAAATAATTTTCGTTCGGCTGGGGTAGGTCCCAGCCCTCAGTATCTTGTTTCTCCAGGGGTGGTGGATCTCAAGACAATTCCAAGGGATCAGGCACTTTTTTTTGTGAAGGACAAGATCATCAACAGTGAGAGTGTCCGATATCTCAGAGCAGTCATCGTGCACCAGGTGTTCCGCTCCAAGTTCCTTCGTTGCGACAGTTCTAGCCGAGGTAACAGTAGCAAGTTGCACCAGCTTTGGATTATCATAGAGCAAATGGGGAAGACATAGGATAGCCCTGTGATTCTCCCCGTCCTCAGAGAGTAGAGTGTGTCCATGGTGGTGGTCGTCATCAGGGTCATAGAGGCCATGGAGGAGGTCGTGGTCAGCTTCATGCTTTAACGTTTACAATGCCAGATGATCCAGACATTGTTCAAGGTACCCTTTTTTTGTTTTCTACTTGGGTGTATTCCTTGTTTGATTCAGGAGATACACACTCCTTCATATCATCTTCCCTTGTCTATGCCTTGGGACTTTAGGTAGAGAGGCTTCCAGTGCCCTTGGCATTGACTATGCCAGTTGGAGGTCGAGCTAACTTGTTTAAAGTATGTAGAGATTATGAGATAGTACTGGGGTTGCACCACTCTTGGGGACATTTCATATGTTTAAATATACAACCATATGATGTCATACTTAGCATGTATTGGTTGTATTCGATGCAGGATATCATGGATTGCTTCAGGAGGCAAGTGGTGTTCTTCGATGTTGATGGAGATCCAGTAGTGTTTTTTGGTGAGCGAGACCCTCAGATGGGTCAGAGGCATGTTATTTCCTTATCATCCTTGATGGCTGAGATGATTCTGAGTTCTTCATAGGTTCAGAATTTGGTGTTTCCTAGGGTCGAAGAATATTACCCTGGTGTCTTTTTAGAAGAGTTTGTAGCATTACCCCCTCGATGATAGATTGGGTTTGGGATCGAGCTACAGCCAGGAGAATATCCTATCTCTATATCTTTATATAGGATGGCCCCTTTTGAATTATGAGAGCTATGTATACGTCTTTATGGTTTTTTATAGTGTAGTTTGGTTCATCCAAGTGTGTCACCATGGGGTGCATGGGTTTTTTTCATGAAGAAGGCTGACGGCAGTTTGCAGTTGTGTATCGATTATCATCGCTTAAACAAAGTGACAGTGAAGAATCACTATCCTCTTCCATGGATTGATGATTTATTCGATCAAATGAAGTGTGAAAGTTGGTTCTCAAAGATAAACTTGCAGTCCAGATATCATCAGATGCGTGTGAATTATGAGGATATCCTGAAGACTGCTTTCTATTGTCATCATGGGCATTACGAGTTTGTTGTAATGTCGTTCGGTGTAAAGAATGATCCAACTGTGTTCATGGTATTGATGAACATTGTGTTCTGAGAGTTCCTGGATAAGTTTTTGGTGGTTTTCATCGATTCCATCCTTGTATACTCCTTGTTTGATGAGGAGCATGCAAAGCATCTTTACGCAATTTTGGGAGTTCTTTGTCAACAATAGTTGTTTGAGAAATTTTCAAAGTGTGCGTTTTGGGCTTGAGAAATCTATTTCTTGGGGAATGTTGTGTCCCAGCAATGATTATTTGTGGATCCATAGAAGATATAAGTAGTTGTATCTTGGGAAGACCCTAAGATAGTGGTAGAGGTGTGAAGTCTCCATGGTCTTGTAGGCTACTATAGGAGGTTTTTAGCTGATTTCTCTCAGTTTGTGACTCCTCTGACAGCATTGACCAGGAAGGATTAGGCATTCATGTGGATTGATCGGTGTCAGGCATCTTTCAAGTATCTAAAAGAGAAGTTGGTAAGTGCTCTAGTTATTTTTCTTCCAGTAGAGAGAGTTTAGTTTGATGTTTTCTGTGATGTTTCGCATCTAGGGTTAGGTTGTGTTCTGATGTGGCAGAGATTGAATGTTTCTTATGGGTCTCTGCAGTTACATTCCCATGAATGTAACTATGCGACCCATGATCTAGAGCTATCAGCAGTGGCGTTTACTCTGAAGTTATGGAGACATTACCTCATTAGAGAGTGATTTGTGGTTTTCACTGATCATAAGAGACTGAGGTATGTTTTCTCCCAGCATGACTTGAACTTGCGATAGCGTCGGTGGAAAATCTTAAAAAACACGTCAAATTAGGTAGGAGCCTCTGAGCAGTGGGTCCTCCCCTTCGGCGCAGCTAGGGTTTCTACACGGGAGTCGTCTCCTCCCCTCCTCCGGGTTGGCTCAGTGTGGCTCGATGGGTCGGCTTCGGCCTCATCTGGTTCTCGTTGGGCATGGATCGACGACGGCGTCTCCTGGATCTTGTCTCGGAGTTGGCATATCGACGTCGACTTAGGTGTGGTTCTAATGTGGCTCGGGCTGTCTCCAACTCTCTTGGCTTGGTGATGGCGCGTCTCGACAAAGGATCTGGTGGTATGGATCTTGGTTTGGTGCTGGTGCGACTCGGCGGGTTCTGAGGGTCTGGTTCTCAGTGTCGGCTTCTGGTGGGTGGCTCTCGGTGTTTACTCCGAAGCGAATCAGAGGGGGGAGGTTTTGTTTTTGTTTGAATGCTTTGATTTTGGTTCGTTTTTGGTGTGGTTTTGGTGGTTTCATCGCCAAAGGGTCCCCATCCCCCGCTGGTCTATTCTACCTGCTACGGTTCGACCGATTTGGAAGCCGGAGTGGGTTCTTCCGAGTTTTTGTCTGATCGGTTCCAGCCCATAGAGGCGTTGTCGGCTCAGTCCTGCTCGGTTCCCCTCAATGGTGATTCTCCATCAAGGTGTTTTTGGGTCTTCCAGTCCTGGGTGAAGAATATTTGACTTCTTCCTCCTTGGTTTATCCTCCTTTTGGGTTGCTTCGGTCGTGTTCGAAGGGTGCTTGGTGGTCGCAACGAGGTTCTTCTGGCTTTGGTTCCAGTGGTAATTGATGCGGGAGAGTTCCTCTTGACTCTACCCATTTGTTGTCTTTATGCTCTATTGGTGCTTTGACCAAGGTTGAATTTGTGAAGTGGTTGATTTTTGTTGGAGGTGCAATGGATCGTCTTCTAGGGAATCCAGGAAATCTATAAGGTTTCGTGGTTTTGGATGCGTCGGCGAGGGCCGGTGGTTGATCGCCGGTGATTCAGACAACTATGCGGTGATGTCGGGGGCGTGGTTTGAGGTGGTTCATTGATCGAGACACCTCGGTCATCATGTCTGTGATGATAGGTTTTGTTCTTGATTTTAAAATTTGAATCTGCTATTGTGATTTTCTTTCAGGTTGGCGGGTTCCACGACCATCGTTTAATGTGGCATCAGTGTCTGTATGGTTACCGGTAACCCATAAAATGGCTTTGAGAAAATGAAAAAGAAATGGATTGCAGTCGATAGCGTTGGTGGATGGAGTTCTTATATGAATACGACTTCGAAATCTCGTATACACCTAGGAAGGGGAATGTTGTAGCTGATGCACTGAGTAGGAAGTCGCATAATGATGCAGTGAGTGAATCTGGTAATTCTTAAAGAGTGATGGAAGAACATTCAGCATTACATCTCGATATGGGAGAAGTTGGGAGAAGAGGTTGTCTTTTTCAGATAGCACTGCAGTCATCTCTAGTGCATCAGGTGGAAGATTCCCAGTTGGGGGATCTAGAGGTGGAGGTCTGGAGAGACTAAGTTGTTTGTGTTGAGGCCCCTGATGGTTGTCCTGAGGATGAACAACACCAGGTGTGTATCAGGGAAGGATTTTTTCTTCTTTGGTGATGTGTGAGACAGTTATTAGATAGTTACATAGTTCACATTTAGAGGTTCATCATGGCATGACAAAGATGTACCAAGTCTTAAGGGGTTATTTTTGGCATCCTGGGATGAAGTGTGCAGTTGCGGTGTTTTTTCCTCGATGTTTGGTCTGCCAGAAGGTGAAGGTCGAGCACCGTGTCCCCTGAGGTTTGCTCCAGCCATTAGATATTCCTCGCTGGAAGTGGGAGGACATCTCAATGGACTTTGTTACTAGTTTACCTCAATCTCAAGGAGGACATGATGTTATTTTGGTGGTAGTGGATCGTTTAACAAAATTGGCCAACTTTATAGTGATCAAGGAGTCGAGATCTGTGGAAGTTTTTTCAAGGCAGTGTCTAGAAAAGGAGGTGAGACTCCACGAAGTCCCAAGAATGATAATTTTTGATCAAGATCCTCATTTTACCTCTAGGTTGTGTAGAGGACTCCAACATACTTTT
Organism: Viscum album; assembly: GCA_963277665.1. Classification (NCBI taxonomy): domain Eukaryota; kingdom Viridiplantae; phylum Streptophyta; class Magnoliopsida; order Santalales; family Viscaceae; genus Viscum; species Viscum album. Next base: position 1,680,324,286 of record OY728161.1, on the reverse strand, counting down.
GGTTCTCAATTATGCCTTAGCACTGCTTTTCATCTGCATATGAACGGTCAGACAGAGTGGACCATCCAGACTCTTGAAGACATGTTGCACTCTTGTGTCATGGATTTTAGAGGTTTGTGGATGAGGCACTTACCCTTGGTGGAGTTCAATTGCAACAATAGTTTTCACTCCACCATTGAGATGGCACTGTTTGAAGCCTTGTATGGACGACCTTTCCGTTCTCTGTTGTTCTAGATTAGGGTTGGAGAGTCTACAATTCTCATACTGGAACTAGTGCAGAATACGACAGAGATGGTCCAGGTTATTTGTGAAAGGATGAAAACATTTCAGGATTGTCAGAAATCGTATACCAATTAAATTATGAGACCTTTGGAGCTTGATGTTTGGGATCATGTGTTTCTAAATATGACTCCCCATCGTGGGAAGTGAAGGTTTGGTCATGGTAGTAAGTTTTCTCCCTGGTTTGTTGGGCCTTTCGAGGTGTTGGATCGTGTTAGAGTCATGCCGTATTGAGTATAACTTCCCCCATAGATGATACAGATACACAATGTTTTTCATGTGTCATAGCTCTATCATTATCTTCATGATGACTCTCATGTCATCGATTATGGAGAGATCGATTTTGATTATGATTCGACCTTTGAGGTGCGGCCTGTGGAAATCAAAGACCAAAAAGATAAGGTGTTGTGTGGGCATTCTATCCCCTTGTTTCATGTCTTGTGGTGACATGGTGGTGTGGAGGAGATTACATGGGAACATGAGTCGCAGATACATGCTCATTACCCCTAGTTGTTTGATTTTTAACTCTTTTCATGTAATGATGTTCGCTTTGTGGTTATAGGCCTTTCATGTTTATAAGATGGCTTTATTTTGTTGTTTCTTGAGTCTTGATCTCTTTTCAGAGGTATCTCGATGGGTGGTTGTTTGGACCCCTTTTTTGTTTTCCTTTTGGATTGGTTTTGGATTCTCGAGGATGAGAATGTTTTGAGACATATATGATGTAACGGACTGGACCTATCTGGTTTATTCTTTACTGAAATCTAGTGTTTGAGATGTTCTGGGAGGTCAAGGTGACTTATTCCCAACACTTTTCCAAATTTCCAGACTGTTTCATAGTTACTGTCTCACAGTTACTGTCTCACATATACTGTCTCACAGTTACTGTCTCATGGATACTCTCTCACAGTTACTGTCTCACAGATAGTGTCTCACAGTTACTGTCTCACAGATACTGTCTCAGAGAAATGGTGTCATAGAAACTGTGTCACAGAAATGGAGTCACAGAAACGGTGTCACAAAAAGAGTGTCACAGAAATGGTTTCACAGAAATGGTGTCATAGAAACGGTGTCACAAAAACAGTGTCATAGAAACGGTGTCACAGAAACGGTGTCACAAAAACGGTGTCACAAAAACGGTGTCACAGAAACGGTGTCACAGAAATGTTGTCATGGAAACGATGTCATAGAAATCGTTTCATAGAAACGGTGTCACAGAAACAATGTCAAAGAAACAGTGTCATAGATACTCTCTCATAGATACTGTCTCACAGTTACTATCTCACAGATATTGTTTCATATTTCCTTTTCCAAATTTCCAGATATTTCCAGTTTCACCAATTTAACATTATTTTTTATGTAAAATACATTCAAGGACTTATTTTAAGTGATTTAAGGCCGATTCAAATCCCATAACTCCAATATTAATTTTCCTAGGGCCTGGGATTCCTTTGGTTGGTCTAATTTTGTGGTTTAATGTGATCCTCTTTTAATGGAAAATCCAACGTGTCTTAAACCACTGCTCCGTTAAATATTCTAAAGGGGTGAGATATCTTCCACCCTTGTTCTTCACTATTATTTCCTAGTATGAGACACTCAAACCTTTCCTTCCTTCCCATAGGAGTTGTGCGATCAAATTTTCCTTCTTGGATTGGTTCCCCTTGAAGTTCATCTTACTGCAAGTGCACCCCCTATTTTGTTTCAACCAAGCAGTATCGATCAATCTTCGATATAAGGTATGATTTATCATTGTTCTTTTGGGTTCATCTTCTTTTGTTTCCCCTTTCCCTATTATGGCATGTTATCTCCATGTTCCTAATGGAATTTTCTTGGGTGTTGGCCGGTGTGGTGGTGTATCTGCATCCTCGGGTGGATGCAGTCCTCCAAGAGAGGTGATCGTGATCTGTTTTGTTAGTCCATTAAAAGAGCATTGGAAACCTTTTGAGGTAGGGTATTTGTGGCTTATCTTTTCTTTTACATAAAACTGTAGAGTTGTAATGTTTTATCCCACTGGATCACAATGGAATTGACATAATAAATATTTTAAGCGGAAAATAAATTGATATCGATTGTATGTTATTTCCTCTTATTTTTCTAGATAGTGTGATATCTAAGCTTGCTTTGTTTATCATGACGTTCTTGATGGAAATTGGTAAATAACATAAACTAGTATTAATTGTAATTTTTTTAAAAGATAAAGAGTAATTTAAATGAATGTGGTTCTTCTTATTGTAATTTGATGTTAATAAAATTGATTTAGTAAGCATGTTTAATTGATTTGTGATAGCTTACTGTTTAAATTTCCTGTAGTTGTAACCTACTATTAATGAACTGATTAATTCAATATGCATTACATAACAAGTTGTTCGATAAAAATATAATTTTTGGTAGGGTTTTGAGTTACCCTCTTGCTTGTAAGGACGAGTGTCTTGTTCTTTGGGCCTTGAGATATCATTATGTTTGAAGGTTGGATGCCTTGTTTAAGGGACAAGAGCCCAATTTATATGATGTTTGTTTTCCTACTATTTGTTTTGTGATGTTAACCTAGATGGTTGTTGTGATATGTAGGGATAGGAGACCCATTGGTTATGGTAGCAGTTGATGCTTAGAGTGGAAAAATGCGTCATTTTATGCATATGGGTGCCGGGGAGGACACTAGAGATGATGAAACGGGTTGGATGTGAATGTTTGGATGATCGATGAATCTAGTTGGTTGTATATATGCTTTGAATTCCCCACTATTCAAGGTAGCTAGTCTTTCTTACCCTCCTTCCAAAAGGAGAGAAGATACATGGGGTATGCCACATGATTTCTGTGTTTAGCTTCTCAAGGGAGGATGGGTCTATACTCTTTCTATAGGTGGAAATTACTTTATGGATAGTTAAAATACCCACCATGTGGAGCCATCTTGTGTTTAGTATCTTAGAATGATTTTTCTAGAATTCCTGGGAATATGGGAATGTAATAATGTTATTAATAAATGATGTTAACCCATGGGGTTGGATCTTGCTGGGACACAATGATGAGTTTGTAATTTAAAGGAATAGTGGACTTTGGGTGTGATGCTAATGAAATATAATGTGGAATTGTTAATGGTTAATTACTATTTAAAGAATTAATTAACATAAAGTGAAACTGATAAAAAGAGAATGAAGTAATGTAATAAATCTCTTTAAATGGTTGTGTGCTTATAGGATAACTATTCTTAGAAGTAGCAGTCGGGAGTTCGAGAGACGTTAGCTGCAGTTGAGTCTAAGACTAGGTTATGTCTATAGTGTGGTTGTGAGTTATAGTATATTTTGTACTTTTTTGTGTTTCTATGCTCTACCCCACCCTTTCAGTTAGGTAAACTAACACCCCAGGGATTCTAATCCATGGGGGTTGTTTTCCCCAACATTCTAGTGGGAGGATAGATGGTTGAATACCCCCTTTGGCCCAGCTCTCTTCTCTTGGTAGTTACATGTGCTGGTAGACATAGTGGTTACTTTTCCCTATATATGTGTGTAGAGGGTTGTAATGGATTTTGGTTATTCAAACACATATATTCTAGATATAGTTTTCTATGGACTACTATAGGTGTAACGTGTATAGGATATAATGGCTTCAGGATCCTTACTTGGTGTATGGGCTATAATGGCTTGAGGTTTAATACCCGATATATGATACACGTTATTCGAGCTGTGGGGGATCCCGAAAACTACCTAGTTACTTTGGTTACATGGATGTGGTGGTTTTTTTGCATGAGGTGCATGTTGTGGTGCTATGCCCAGGTGTCTGCTGGAAAGCCTTTTTGGAGAGAGATTCTTAGGACGTGCGACGTTGGGGAAAAGCGGAAAACCAGTGGGGAAGTGGTAGCAGAGTACCCTTGATATTATTTATTATATTATATACTCTTGTATGAGATACTTAGTGATAGTATCCATGGTGAGGCTGGGAACTTAGTATACTTGTTTAGGGGATGAGTTAGTTTTACTTGTTGTTCACTGTGCTTTAGCATGATTTCGTTACTTTTGAACAAGAGGCTATAGTGAGGATCCTACTAAGTATATTGTTATACTCACCCTATGTATATATAAACTGTTTTTCAGGTCACTTGGCAAAGGTTGGAGATCATTCTAGTTACTACTAGCTTGGGGTTGGAGGAGCTATTCAGGATTCATGCTCACTGTTGTTTTTACTTTTCTTTGGTACTTGCAGTTTTCTATTTCAATTGTAGTAATTTTTCATGACATTACATATGTGTACTTGGGATTTATTTTATATTACAGTCTGAGTTGGAGTTGGTTGGTGTATGTCTTATCTCTCTCTTTTGCATGTGTTATATTAGAGGGTAATTCCTCCCATTTGTGTGTTTACTATACCCTTGGTGCTAGTCGCCAACCCGGAGCCTAATGGAGGTGGTACTCGGGGGTCACTATCTCCCTTATCACATTGCCAGCCTTGAAAGGGTACACCTTGTGGGGAGGGGGTCGTGACAGTTGGTATAAGAGAAGTTTAATAGAAACCTTGGGAACTAAATTTAAGAAAACATATATTATGGAACATAACCCTATAAATTAATTTGAGGATAAGTCTAAGTATATGATAACATCCTATTTTTTTGGTAACATAGATACTATGTGGTTTTCCTAGAAATAAATCCATTTCTACATAGAACAAGTTGATGTGGGTTTGGTATAGATAAATCTAGGGGTAATAATTCTAAAATGTTTTGGTTGGGTATATCTCATTCATCATTCTAGTTCTTGATGATTGTTCCCTTACTGTGCACCTGGTTCAAAACTCAAGAGGTATATGATTGGGTTAATTAATATTTTCTTTACAAACTAGAATGAATGATTTGAAAATATTTTTATGATATGAGAATATTACCCTTGAAACCAAGTTTATTATTTTGATATTAGTTATGCATAAATTTTCAATTTATGTTAAGTGTTTCACTAGTTTTAAAACTATACATTATGATTCATAATTTTACAGTCTAATCTAGTGTATTTCATTATTTATAAATAGAATCTAGAGGAAGGAATGGAAATGGTTTCAATGCACATAATTTATGTAGGGATTTACTTTAAGGGAAATATATTAAAACTGGAGCTATAGATGGAGCTGGAACAGAAAAAAATAAAACTATATTGGGGAAACTGACTCGGGATATAACCAATAACCATTCCTACATGGAGTATCCCAAATATCTCAAATGTAGTGAAATAATGTTAGAATATCTCATGTGACAAAAATATCCTTCATTAAATGAAACTACAAATCCATTTTTAGCTGAGGAATGGATAAGTTCCTTAGAATAGATATTTCTCACTTTGAGATATATTTAAAGGTAGAATATTTTCATAGAATTTTATCTTCTCATGAAGGATGTGGATCAATAGTAGTAATTGGTTCAAAATACTATGGATGTGGAAGAAATATCAACCATAGAGTGTTGGTATTTTTAGGTACCTTTCTTGTAAAATTATTTTCCTCATGAATAGTGATATGATATGGAGAGAAAATTATTTTTTATATGAAAAAATCTACAGGAAAATATTATTAATTATGATGATAACATTAAAAGGTTATAAATTTATAGGGAATACTATATATATATATATATATATTTAATAGGTTATAAATAACCATTTCATTAACGGGATTAAGCCAATCCATCAAAGGGAACTACTCTCCCAAACATGATCATCATGTGAGGATATGATATCATGTTCAATCAAGATAGATAAAGGATTATTAAATTCTTATGGATTTGAAGGAATGTAAGTGAATAAAAGAATTATAGATAAAAAATTGATAAGGTAAAGATGATAAATAGTAATTTACTAACATGTGATACTTGTGTAATGAAACACCATAGTATATACATAAAAGGAAATTGAGTTTTCCCCCATTCTGTAGAAAAACATCATGATCATAAATGAAAGGGTAAGGGAGAAGCCATCAAAGTATAGTGTTTTAACACTATATATATGGGGAAATATTACAACCAATTCCAAAAGATCAAGGGAACATACCAAAAAATAATCTAAGGGGGGATGGCCAATATCATAAAATTACTACAGCCTAAGTGTAAGTTCCTAGAAATTTGGTGAAAGGTACACTTATCATTAACTCTATGCTTGTAAAATATTTAGTTAATTCTAGTTTTACCCACTATTTTATATCTAAATAATGTTATGTGTTTATCACACAACCACCTCAATGATTATATATTGTGTTGGTGGTGAAAACAATTAATGGTAGGATGACCACATCTCATGTTTATAACTCCTCTCTAGTATAAGATTTTGAGAATATCCTTCCTATGAATGTTGTTGTTTTTCTCTAGTTAAATTTGATATAATTTGTGGTATGGGTTATATCTTTTAGTATAGATCCCATATCTATTTCCCTTAAAGTAAAGTTACATTAAATATTCAAAATCAACCATCAATCATATATCATTATGAGGATAATCCTAAACTCCGAATGGAAATTACTTCTATAATATGGGTTTTTCTACATATTCATGAGGGATATTTGTCTCAAATGGTTGTGGAGATAACCAACATTTATTTTATACCTATTGTTCAGGAATATGATGATGTATTTACTAAGGATTTTATTATACTTCCCCTAATAATGAAGTTAAGTTTTCAATAGAAATAGTATATTGTTCTATGCCTATTTCAATGAATCCATATAGAATAAACCCGATTGATTTTTAGGAATTAAAGAACCAACTCCAAGATAATACAGATAAGGGAATATTTTAGAAAACTGTTTCTCTATGGGGAACACTTATTCTTTTTATTAACAAAAAATATGGTTCAAATAATTTATGCATTGATTATTAGGAACTTAACAAGATCACTCTTAAAAAAAGAATCATATAACCTATATTGATGAGTTTTTTCTTCAACTACAAGGAGACCTATAGTTTTCCAAGATTGATCTTTGATCTAGATATGATCAACTATGTATCAAGAAGTAGAATATACCCATGACATCCTTCCTTATGAGGTATGGTCATTAACGATTTATAATAATGAATTTCATATTTACCAATAATCATATTACCCTCATGGTTTTAATGAATATAATATTTATATTTTACCTTGACCTGTTTTTAGTTGTCTTTATTAATGATATTTATTTAAATTCGAAGAGAAAGTAAGATCAAGAATAACATTTGAAGATTCTGTTGAATACCCTAAGGAAGGATAAGGTGTATGATATATTTACCAAGTGTGAATTGTGTGTTTATAATGTTTCATTATTGGGAAATATAATTTTATGTGAGTGTATATTGGTGGATCCTTAAAATATAGAAGTTATTGAGAAATTTTTTAAACTAACAATGATAAATGAGATCCATAGTTTTCGTGGGTTGGGTGGATACTATTGACGCTTCATAGGATATTTCCCATGACTATATAATCTTATCACCAATATTAATTGGAACATAATTATGATTTTATGGATAGATGAATTTAAAGAGAGTTTCAAAGAACTAAATAGGAGGTTAGTCAGTGTACCTACACTAATAATACCCTATAGTGGTGATGGGTTTGTGATATATAATAATGAATTAATGAAGGTTTTGGGATTTATACTCATGCGGAATGACATAGTTATAGCTTATTCTCTGACCAATTAAAAATCATGGGAAAAATTACCTGCCTCATGATTTGGTGTTGGAAATGGTAATATTTGTACTAATGATATGGAGGCATTATATCTATGGTGAACGATGTTATATATATACTATTCATGAAAACTTCATGTATATATTTACATATAAATATTTGAATATGTACCAAATAATATTGTTGGAGTTGATCAAAGATTATGATTTTCTAAATACATTACCACCCTGAGAAGGAAAACAGCGTGGTTGATGCTCTGAGTTAGAAATACCATGCTTGTTTTTTCAGGATGAGGATTGAAAGAGATCAAATATTTTTGGATTTTCAGAATATGGGCCATAAAATCATGAGGAATGGGGAAATATCATATATTTATTAGATGAATTTTCAATCATCCATCCATGACAGGATTATAAATTCATAGAAGGAAGTTGTAAAATTTAAGATAAAGGATTGGAATTTTCCTGAACTCATCCATGATCCTGTAGGAATGATATTGTTTGGGAATCAAGCATGTGTCCCATCAATATGGAGTGTGAAGATGGATAGGTTGGATAAAGCCCATAGTTCATAATTCCCTAATATTCTTAGATGTATAAATATGTATAAACACATAGAGGACTATTTCTAGTGGGATAATATGAAAAGGGATATGGAAGAGTATATATCTCAGTGCCATGTATGTTAGATATTTAAGTCTAAAAGAGTCAGTCTATGTGCATGTTACAACTATAACATAAACTAGAATAGAAATGGGAAAAATTTACCATGGATTTTTTTATCAGACTCCACAAAACATCAAATTTCTATAATGTGATTTGTGTTGTATTTGATCACCTTATGAATTCATCGCAATTGATTATTCTTTAAGAATATTTCACTCTTGTACATATTTCTAGAATATATATTAAGTAATTAGTAAGGTTTCTTGGAGTAGAAAATTCTATTTTATATGATCTGGATCCAAGGTTTACCTCAAAGTTATGGAAATGTCATCAGAATACTCTGGATAATGAGTTGAGTTTCAACACTACTAATCATTCTCATACAGATGTTCAGTATAATATGATGATTGAAACTGTAGAAAACACATTGTGATATTTCTCTATATATTCAATGGTGGTTGGGATCGACACCATATATTGGAGGAATTTTCTTACAATAATATCTTTCACTAATGTATTTAGATGTATCCTTATGAGTCCTTTTATGGTAAGAAGTGTAGAACTCCAATGTGTTGGAATGAAGTTGGATAAATAAGGATACTAGGGTCTGATCTAGATATGGAAATAATAGAGATGGTTAGATCCATTCAATAGAACATAACAAAATCTCATAGTTAATAAAATAATTATACTGAAAATCTTTGATTAGATCTAGAGTTTGATGTTGGTGATAATGTATTTCTATGAATCTAAACATGAAAGAAGGTAATAAGATTCAAGTATAATGGAAAAGTGATCTCGATGTATATTTGACCTTTCAAAATTCTTGATCGTATCAATATGGTATCTTATCACTTAGAGAATCCACCAAATATTTCTCAAGTTCACGATGTGTTCCATGTCTCTCTCCTAAGGAAATACATTCATGATCCTTAACATGTGATGAACTAATAGGTCATATTGTTGGAGAAATATCACTCATATGATGACCAACTAGTCATGATTTTGGATCATATAGACTATGAAAAAAGACCACTCATCTGGATATTGTTTTGTGGAGAAACCATAAATTTGAAAAAGCTATGTGGGAACCCAAGGATGTGATGAGGAAAAAGTGTCCCTAGTTTTTTGTATTGGGTTGATAGAATTTCAAGGGAGAAAATAATTTTAATGGGATATAATATAACACGTTGATATTTTTTGATATAGTTAACTATAAATAAATTTCACTTTGATGTCATTATTTATACACAACACCGAGTTTAAATGAACCATGATGTACTATTAAAATATTATTATTAAATGTGAATGTTATTTACTAGCTATTGGATTGGAAGGTATGAATAATTATAAATAAATTATGAAAATTTTATTCTTTTCACATTAATTAAATTGATTCATTGGTTATTAATTAATTAAAAATGAAAATAAGAATCATTTGAGTGTGAAAGAGATATTTTTATGGAAAACTATTTTTATGAGCGCATTGTATTTTTCTCTAAATAAATTTAATTAATCACTAATTGTGGAAAATATTAATGAAATTTATATATTTTATATTCAATAAAATGTTATAACATTCATATAATGTTTTTACTTGGCATGGGATAAGAATAAATCCATTTTATACTTAAAATCATGTTTTTCTAAAAACTATTTTTCATTGTCTTTTATGTATTTATATTAAAAATTATTTTTTCCACTTCTAGAGATTTAATAATTAAATTAGATACCATATTTTTAATTATTAGGTAAGATTTTGGTAAATCGTTCCTTTTTTCATTATGAATAGTAACCATGGTATATATTTTTCACCATGGTAAGGGTAAATGAGTAAAATAAGGTAAAAACATGATATAAGGTCTCAAAATCAACCCAACGCTTGATTTTTTCTATTGGATGAGTGGATTTCATCTTTTTCCATCCATTTTTTGAATATATTTCCACATAGTTCCTTTATTCATTGATTATGACCTTTAAATTTAAAAATAAATACAGAATGTCACTCTTTTAGATTTAATGTCTCTAAAATTTTTAAATAAGGATAAAAATAGGCAAACATAAATTATAAATGATTGTTTTAAATATAAATTAATTTTTTAACATGTTAATTTATTTATAATTTTTAGTGATTAAATTATTCAGTTAAATTCTTATGCAAGACCGATATAGTATTTATTCAATTAATAGAAAAATAAAACAAATGATATTTACAATATTAAGTATTCAAATTTTTCTAAATTATTTTTATTTATAAAATTTTAAGAGAAAAATAAAATATTAGATATGTGTTGATGGATTATATTGGAATTTTACCTTCTTGTTGATGTTGATAAAGTTAAATTACATTAATAGTGTCAAAAATGGCATTAATGGTATTTTATGAAAAATAATATTTTATTAAATTATTTAAAATAAATCAAAATATTTTCATGGGACAATTAAGATGATAATTGGTCTAAAATTTTATCTATTTTTTATTTATGATCCAATTGATACCTTTTAAGTAAAATTATAACCCATTAATATTAAAAATTCATTACTACGGTGAAGATTAAAATTGTTTTACTAGGCATTTGAACCAAAAAATAAGGATTAAAATTACACTTAAACCATTATAAATTTAATTTTCTAATGATATTTAAACCTTATCCTCTTTATCATAGATTTTATATCCATTTGGAATCATTTTTCTTGAGAATTACATAGTTATATCTTAATATTTTTTGTAATTTCAAGTGTTCAATTTCCATTACTTATAAAAGATAACCACTTATCTCTTTTATTTATATAACTTTGAACCATCTAGATTGAGAAAACCCTAAAAATAACTCCCAATAATCATTATCCACATTATATAGGTTTGTGTATTCCCTATATTCTAACCCTAGTGTTAAAAAATTGGAGATATAATGGAGTTCTTCCAAATAATATGTAATCGCTTTAACCAATCACATTATTTTTTTACTTATTCTTTTACCACATATAAATCTGTAGTATTTATCAAAAAATAATAATTTCATTATCTTCAATATAATTAAATTATTTTATGATTATGAGACCACCATTATCCACCATTAGTTATAACAAATAATAAATGATAATGTTGTTTGTCTGTACGTGTAGACTACCACCTCCATAGAGTGATGTGATTCCTTTTTCATTTCCATTTTACATGGTTGATAATAAGAATATATAAAATTAATATATATGATATAAATTATATAAAAATTATCTTGTAAAGTTGAATTATTATTTATTTTTTTCTCATTCCATTCGGTGGAAAGTAAAAAAAGTGTTAATGTGTACGTACAGTCTACTGTCTCCATGAATACTGTAATTCATTTTTCATTATCTATATTTTATGGATGATCCTAAAAATTAATATAATGAATTTATATGATATTTATATAAATATTTTCATTAATATTATTATGGAAACATGATCAAAGTACAAGGAACAAAAACTACTAAAGGAAAATATACATGAAAAATGAAGCAGTTATCACTCGGAAAAATGATATTAATAAAGAATTTTCAATAAATGTGTAATAAAAGGATATTATTAAATAATATAGGGTGTGATATATATTATTATGTGCCTGTAATATATGAATACTAAATATATATTGATTATATAGGATTTTTATAACATAAAAAAGAATTTGGAACTAAGGTATGAGTTCATTTCACAATCCTATCATTATTTGAGATTATTTATGTTTAGGCCTATGGTGGGGGAATTATTTAATCATTCAATCACAAAACCAATTTTTTTCCTTCACAATTTTTTATTTCTATAAATTAAAATTTTTCATTTCTTTTTCATCTCTTTAATTACCTATGATACTGATATAATTTTATTACTAGAAACTAAATTTGTTTTTCTACTTGGCCGATAATCTTTTTCTTTATTGTCTATATTTTCCTTGCAAAAAATTAAAGATTTTTTGTCAATTATCCAATGATTTATAAAATTAATTTTTACCAATGTTTTAATTTTTAAAAAAGGTTTTAAATGGAATCTAATTGTCATTTTTTAAACATGGTACTTTCGACCATTTTACTAAAAATATGAATGAAAGATTTGTCTTAACGTACACAGCATGAATGAGATTTCCTACCATCATGAAAACCAAATTATTTGATGATTAAATTATAAGTTTCAAAGTTTATATTAAAATAAAATATGTTCCTTATTATTTTATAAATTTTTATCTTTTAAATATGTGATTTTAATGTGAAAATCTTATTTACTTCAAGAAATTTTTCAGTGATCATTTTGAAGTATTTTCATCTATTTCAATAACCGTTATTGAATATTATGATTTACTGAGAATATAAAGTAATAATACCATGCACCATATATGGTTCTTCATCAGTTTTACAGAGGAAAGTATTGACATTATTTATGTTATTTCTTCCAATATAGACAATTATTTATTTTTAAGTCATATTGATTAAGTTGTATTGTTTATTTATATGATGAATGAACTAGACTTAATAAGTGATGGGTGGAGCTTGGAATAACATACCCCCCCACCCTGATGCATTGGTAGGTATCAAGAGATAACATAGGTTGGGTATTTGGTTGAGGCCTTACCTGTTTATGTTGATGTTTAGGCCAATGCCACAACTGTATGTTTAAGATATAATAAATTATTCATTCCATTATTATTAAAATAGTTATTGGTGTGCATTTGATTATTTGAATATTTATTATATTCATAGATAAGATTAAATCTCATGAGATTGTTATATGGAAATATTTGACTATCATTTATTCCTTCCATATTATTCATGCCTTATTTTAGTTACACTTTATGCATAATCTTACTAAGCATCTAAGCTCACCCCTTTATTATGTTCCCTTTCCCTCAGATTCCAAGATGTGTATTATGACTGATATATAGGGATATTATAGAGAAAAAAATGGTGTTCTCAATGATAATAAAAAATTTTATATTATGTTTTAAAATGTAATTTTTGAATTAAGTATTTAACTAGTTTTCTAAGAATAATAAATTATTCAGTCATTTGGGATGCGGTCAATTTTATCATGTACCAATGTAATAAAGTAAGCACCTGCTCTATAATGACCCAAAATTCCTTGGTATAATTATTAAATCTTAATAGATGAATATTAATTACATAATATAATGATCCATGCTATAATCATTTAGTTCTAGTGCCTTTCTAAACAAGGAAACAAAAAAACGGTTCATTAGTTAGCTACATCATCTCCCACTATGTTCTCCATAACTAGAAACCTTCTTAGAAATATCATACATAATACCTTACTTCATATACATGGGAACGAAAACATAAGATATGGTGGGCTCATATTCTCAATAAGGGTAAATAATGTTGATATCAATTATCATATAAGAATAACATGAGCATAAGGGTATGAAAACATGATCTTAGAATTTAAAACCCATACCCTATATAACATAGATCATAATCTTGAGTCATGGAATTAATCATGGTAGTTCATAAGACATGAAACTAGATAAGGATTTAGGGAATGATATTGGTAGGTTTTATTCAATACAAATGGTTTAATAAGTGTGTATAATTTAGGGGATGAGGTGTTCTTTTATAATAGGGGAGGAGTGACATTTATGTAAATACCCAAAACTATTCAATAATGGGAAGTCACTTTAACCCCATGTCCCTCTAAAAGTGATTAATAATGTAATGAAGGTATAATATAGTCAATAAAAACCTCCAAAATAAAAGAAAATTAATTTATTAAACACTTTATTCCTTAGCCTTCATGTTTACTAAATTATACTATTTGAGTTTTCACCACAGTATCTTGTTTCTTTTTATTTACTTAAGTAATTTATCCTTTAAGAGTAAATTTAAAAAGAACCTTATTAGATAATTTTTACCCAATTATTCTAAATTTTAAATCTAATTTATTAAATAAAAATCTTATGCGTGTGGAAGAATCATTTTAACAAAAGCGCATATAATGTAGAAAATCTCATTTTACCCTTAATCGCAGAAATTAATTTTTCTTGGATATATTAATCACCATGACATGAAATTAACTTTACTTTATTATATAAGAAAAATTATTTTGATTCAAAATATTGAATCTATTTTTATAAAATTAAAATAAAAAAAAAGTGGAAGAATTTAATTTAATATTATTCCCACAGATATGACAAAAAAGTGGCTTTTCAAAGAGAAAATTTTTCAAAATATTAACAAGTTTCTATTTTATAATTCAATATGAAATCGATTCCAATGAACTATATTTTATTTATTGTAATATAATTTATCTAAATTTACTTTTTAAACAATTTTTAAACAAAATTATATCATATAAATTCTTTAAACAAAAAGGCAGTTTTTAATAAAACCAATTATTTTTCGCTATTCATCAAAAAATTAATCTTTTAGAAAAATTTAAAAAAAAAAATCAATGATATTTTTGACATGTATATTTAAAAAATTAATTTTATATTTATAAATAAATTTTACAAAAGTGTCATAATTTAATTTTATTATTCTTCCACAAAAGAAATAAAAACATTTTTTTTTGAGAAAATAGTATTTTTGAGACATATAAAGAGATTACTAAAACTTAAGTACTTTTTTATAGAGATGTTTTCATTATATAAAACCATTATAGTTAATATTTTTTAAAAAAAATTATTATTATTTATACCTCCATGTCTAACGATTAGGTTATAGTGGTATTGTTTAAATAATAATATTAATAATATATCATGGTTTGTTTAAACATGGTGTTACGTGTAATGCAAGCTATGGAAGATATTAAATTTATTAAAAAAAATCATAAAATATCAAGGCCTTACAGGCTCTCAAATAATGTGTTTAGGCTCATTACATATGAATCATAAATATTTACTCATACATAATATAAATTCATTCAAACAAATCCAATATATAATGTTATTCATTTGTAGTTCTTTCAATATTTCGATTTAATAAACAGTATTAGATTTATTAATCACTATAATTATTATAAAAGTTATTTCTTAAGGGTAGTATGAAAAATGATGCATCTATATTGAACATGAATTATTTATTTATTTTTATTATCTATTCGCAGTAAGAGAGGTATTAATATATATTTATTATTATTTTATAGGATGTGATTTATAATAAAATATCCTTATTTATTACTTGAATTTCATAGGAATTACATTATCAGTCCTTATAAAAATTTCACTCTAAAAATGTTAAATCAATTGAATAATATATAAAGATAAATCATTATCATTGCATCCACAAGTTCCCATTCTACATCCTCTAGTTCATGAATCCTATAAAGAAGCTTCAACATTCATGATGTCTTATTTAAAATCAATTCTTCTATTATATAATGAATATTAATCTAATCCTCACTATATGATAATTTTGGTGCCAACTGAACACGAAAACTTGTTAGAACATGTTAATGGTCTTTCATGTACTTCCATATAAGTGATATATGGAGGATAATAAGAACTTGGGAATTGTTTAGTGCACTGGATAAACAATATTCCTCAACTATTATCCATTCTAATATTTCAAATATTATAATATACCATGTAATTAAATTCCAATAATAACCTAACCTCATAAAACATTCCTATGGAGATATTATTTTTGAAAATCTGTCCCCTGCATGGATTTCAAGATCATTCCTTCAATTCTCAGTATAAATTTTTTTATCTACTATGTGTCACCAAGATTTTCTTCTAGATGTAGTGCATATTTTTTAAAGTCTCATTCAAATTTTTATACTCAATATCTTAATTCCTATAGATACATCCCAACATATTGGATTTTGTTATTTATTTTCACAGAACGATTCATATGGTGATATTTTTTACTCTAGAATGGTAACTCTAATTATATTCAAACTACACTAGAGTTAAAATTCAATCCCAACATCCTTGGAAATCATCTGATACTAGCCTTATAATTCCCTTTAATGTTTTTATAGTCCTTTTATAGTGTCTACTTATTTAAGGGTGATATGATGTCTTGAAATTAGCATATGTATTTAAATACTTTTATAGACTCCTCTAAATATTTTATATAAACATTTGATCATGATCAAAAATAATTTAAATATTTCATCCATGAAATTTCAAAACCTAATTTATATACAACCTAATAATACAATCTTGATAAAAATCATCTCAAATATCTAGTAAATGAACTAAATTTGTAATACAATCTATAGTAAACCATAATAAATTATTCTTGATTGATTTTTATGGTTGTGCAGTGATAAAATATATAATAATATTATCCCACATCGACTTTAATATTGTTAAAAGATTCATTACTACCCTGGGTTGTTTTCATTTAGCCTTTACATATTCGGATGCTATGCATGTTGCAGTATAATATGAAATTTGGAACTTCATTTTTTCACTATAAATTCCCTTGAATATCCCTATGCATCTTGCTGATTTCATGATGTATAGTGAATTTTGAGTTATGAGACTCTTATATTATTTCTTTCATCACCTCCTGTAGTGATGAAACCCACATTCTCTTACTAAATAGTGAAACTCCATATTCACCAATGAAAAACTATAGATATTCTTCTTTTTTATATATTTCATCCACTTTTTAAGGGAATTATCACAATTTTGAGTATTGAAAAATTTTCTAATATAAATTTAATGACCCAGATTTTCTAGGGCCTTTCCCTTGTGAAAAAAAACAGTGTTTGGGGTGTTTTGGTAGGAAATGGTAGCTTATTCCGAGAGTTCCAAAATCCAGTTTCGAACTGTCGGCATCAGCATGTCTACGCGTCAACATGTCAATGTGTCGGCATGTCAGTACATTGGAATCAATGAGTTAGGGGCATCAGCATTAGTGAGTCAGGGGCGTCCTCATTGGTAGGTCTAGGCAATGGTGATTCAGGGCATCAATAGGTCAGGGCATCGGTAGTTCGAGGCATCGGTAGGTCAAGGCGTTGGTAAGTCATTGCATCGGTAGTTCAGCGTTGGTGGCTCTATATCGGTAGGTCGCGTCGGTAGGTTGCCCATTGGTGTATCTGCATCAGTGACTCACTCATAGGTGCATCACCCATCGGTGACTCACCCATCAGTGTCACGACCCGTCTTCGGGGCCCGTGTCGTGACTACCCCAAGCCCGCCTTCCATAGGCCAGGGGCTGGCGACTAGCACCAAAGGCGTAAAATCCCGATAACTGGGAAGGCATTGACTTTATAAAAGAAACAAGCACCACAGAGTACAAGCGGAAACAAAACACTAAGTACAAAAGAAAAGCTGAAAAGTAAATGGGCCAGAATACAAACCCAAAAGAAAGTACAACTACAACTGAACAAGGTACAACAGCAAGAGACAAACAGCTGGAAGAGGGAAGCAGCTCCTGGGTCGTCCTCCTCGGGTCCTACCTGAAGGGTGGGTACAGATAGCGCAGCTCCTGGTCATCCACCATGGATCCTACCTGAAGGGTAGGTACAGATATCCTCCTCCACGCTCTCGTCCGTCAACCTCCTCTGTGAGTCGTCACATCGTGTAGTCCACCTCCAGGTACTGACTCGTCATGTAGTCCACCTCCGGGTACCGTCCAGTCCTCGAACACTCAGCCTCCGTCAGCACTGCCCGTCGTCTGCAACCAACACAACGAGGTGCAGGCATAGCCCGTGCAGGGGTGAGTATAACGATACTCAGTAGGGACCCCGAGACCCTCAAGGTCTCACTAAACCAACAAGGATAACCACAAGAAGATCTCAACAGATAACCTCCACTTAGATATATGCCCATACATATACCTAAGTTATCAAGTAACCCATCTCAATCATGAGGAAACACAAGGATTGTGAAATCAACGGATAACCACTACCCAGGTATATGCCCATACATATACCTAAGTTATCAAGTGACCCATCTCAACCATGAGGAAACACAAAGGTCAAAAGTCTCAGCTCAAACCAGGATTTTCATTATCGAAACCGTAACTGTTGAAGAGCTCCGTCTCTGGAGTGTACAGTGGTCATGTCACGACTCCGAGGTACTGCTCACTAACCTAAGACTGCTGAGGTACTCCTCCTATCGAGTACCGCGGGCCTGCCACCTCACACAGTAGTGCTTCCCACCGGGGTCTACCACCCAACACAGTAGTACTCCCCCCTCATAGCCTACAGAGGTACTCCTCCTGTCGAGTACCGCAGGTCTGCCACCTCACATAGTAGTGCTCCTCCGCTATGGGTCTGCCACCTCACAAAGTAGTGCTCCCCACTAGGCAACGTAAGTCACTCCGAATCAAATCGGACAAGCAGTCTTCAGGTCTCTGCCGGCTACACGGTCTCCGTACTCCGTACGGTCGTCTATAGGAGGGTCCGCTCCACAAGCTACAAGTCGATACTCCAAGTATCTCAAAGTCCCGCGAAAAAGTATCTCAAAGGACCACCTCGTCACAGGGGTATCAACGCAACAGACGGCGCGTCAATCGGACGCTCGGTCTGTGAGTTATTAGCCTTTTCGTCCCAGGGGCCCGGTTGGTTTCGTGAGCAAACCAAACTCGGTCGTATCTCAACTGTACCCCGAAATCTCATAGGTTATACACATAGGGACCTTTTCTCAACGAGATCACCAACGCCGCTGACGGTTCGTCAAACGGACGTCCTGTCTGAAAGATACCAACTTTTCCGTTCGAGGGGCCCGGTTGGATTTCGGTGCGATCCAACCCGGCCACTATCCATCTGCATCCAAATCTCGGCGAAGGATGCCAAAAGTTCCGTATCATCAACAGGAACTCAACGCAATAGACGGTGCGTCAATCGGACGCCCGGTCTGAGAGTTATTGACTTTTTCGTTCCAGGGGCCCGGTTGATTTTGTGAGCGAACCAACCCGACCGCACTCCGTCGGCATCCAAACCTCAAGCGGAGTAAGCCAAAAGATCCGTCTCACTTAGAGGAACTCAACAAAACAGACGGCGTGTCAATCGGACGCCCGGTCTGTTAGTTATTGGCCTTTCCGTCTCACACCCACCCTGGGAAACTTCCCAAGAGGTCACTCATCCTAATCACTACTCTAGGCCAAGCACGCTTAACTATGGAGTTTTAACCACGTAGGCTCCCGAAAAGGAAGGTGCGCCTTGAGTATAGTATACCGAAATGACCGTCTCGATCTAAGGATCGTGTTGCCGCTAACGGCGAGTCGTTTGGAGGCCTGTAGCCCAAGATACGGGCATTTGACCGAAAATGGTCCGAAAACGGGGGGTCTGGGCACGGACCAACCCGGCCCGACCCCCCCCCCCCCCCTGGGTCGGCCAAACTGGGTCGACCAGCCCCAGGCGGCGACCCGACCCGACGACCCGGCCCGGCTCGGAAAACCCGACCCGGCCGGCGGCGCGGTCCGGCGCGGCAGCGCGGCCTGGGCGCCGTTCGGGTGCGGCCTGGGCGTCGCTCGGGTGCCGCGCGCGGGGGGCAAGCCCCCCCCCCCCTTTGAGAACTGCGACCCCTTAATTGGGGCCGCTTTTGAGACCCGACCGGGGGAAATTAATTCCCCCGGTCTCCACTGTCCGGTCGGCCCGCACTGGCCGGCCGGTTTCGCCAGCAAGGACCAGCGACGGCCGGTCCTTCCTTCGCCGACACCGGTGGCCCGGTGCCGGCCGCCGGTCATCTTGCTCCGCTGCGGCCCGAAACCGGCCGCAGCCAATGTCGTCCGGCGCGATGCGACGACATCGCTTCCCTCCGCCGCGGCCCCGCTCCGGCCGCGGCGCCTTTGACTTTCTTCGACGCGACGCGACGGCATCGCGTTCTTGGATTTCTTTCCACGGCGCGGCGCGACGGCGCCGCGCAATAATTGTCGTGCAATTCCCGCGTGGTGCGACGGCACCACGCCATCCCGTTCCATCCGCAAGGAAACAATTATGAACATAGGAGGGGGGTTCGGCCGTGTTGGTGCGGTTCGGGCCCCCCCTCTCGTTAGACAATAACATTTAATCCTTTATCCTCGAAGTTCGACATTCTAGAATCAAGAATGGAAAATAAATAAATAAAATATCAACAATCCCCTACCTCGGTTTCAAGAGCGGAGCATGCCAATCAAGCCGCAGAAGACTAGCGTCGCGGAGGTCGGGCGTCGCGGAAATCGAACGTCGTTTCCGTTGACGTCGAGGTGCGTCCGAAGAGGTACGTTGCTGGAGAAGCTTCGTAAGCTGACGGAGATAGTCCGAGGAAGAAACGGCGTCTCCTTTCGTTGACACGGGAAGAAGATCGAAGAAGCGGCGTCGTCGATCTTCGGAAACACATCGGCTACGAAGAAGGGAAGCGGTGTTCTTCGTCGGAGCTTAAGTGTTCTTCGTGTTCTTCGTCAGGGTTGAAGAAGATGGAGAGAGCTTCTCAAAATCTCTCAAGGTGGCAAAGGAGACCAACCCAAAATAAAATAAGCTTAAGCCTTATTTTATTTACACAACTAAACATTTGAATTTCAAAAGATAAGAAACGAACCATTAATTCGTAGAATTAATTCAACGTAAGAAACAGCTCATTTAATTTACGAAATAAACAGCCCAATTAAATGGTTTGTTAAGAATTTAAGATAACGCGTCAGTTGACTTTCATAATGACGGGTTTTCGCGGGTGCGTTACTTAGCGGAAAGAAACGGTGGGTCTCGTGCGGGCCCCACCTCACAAATATCCTACCAAGAGGGTAGGATATTTTTGGATAGTACCCTATCCGGTTCAACTCATTTTAAGCTGCTTTTAAGTGGCTTCAAGTGGCTTCCAAGTGGCTTAAGTGAAATAAAATAAAGTTGTCGAAAAATTATTTTATTTCTTAACCTTAAGCCCGAAAATTTAAAAACCACACCCGAGAAAACGCAACTCCGAAAGAGGCGTTTCTAAGCGAATACCGGCGCTGTGATTTCATCGGTGCCCTCAGAATTCGATTCCAGGCACTGGTTCAAAAGTTAGAAAAACCCGCTCGTCCGTTCACTGAACGTACCCGAGCCAAACTTCGAAAATTGATTCCGGGCACACCGGCCCTCGGAATCAGGCGCCGTCAGAAACTTCGTTCTTGTAAAATTCCAAAGAAAATTAAAAAAAATCCTTGGAATTTACGGGTCTTTACATTACTCCCACCACAGGGCTTTACGTCCCCGTAAAGCTTCACCACAAACTTAGGGAAACAAAGCGGTACTGAGCACGCATCTGAGCCTTCCGCTCCCATGTGCTCACCTGGAGGTTCCCGCGCTGCCAAAGAAAGTGCACAAGAGGAATCGACCGTCCTCCTAGGATCTGCTCCTGTCGATCCTCGATCCCCATAGGAACCTCCGTAGAAGTCACCTCATCACCACTGTCCAGCTCCTCATGGTAGATGATATGCGAAGGGGTCGAGCACGTATCTCCTCAGTTGGGATACGTGGAAAACGGCGTGCACCTAGTGCAACTGAAGTGGATGGGCCAAGCGGTAAACCACCTCGCCTACCCAGCTGAGGACCTAGAAAGGTCCGTTGAACCTCGGAGATAACTTGCCTCCCTGGCCACATCTCCGTAAACCTCGTCGAGGTGAGACCCGTAAGAAGACGTGGTCGTCATCCTCAAACTCCAGAGGTCTCCATTTCTGTTAGAACTGAAACTCCAAACGACAGCTGCTACAAGGGTAAGGTTGACCGACTCAAGAGTGATCGGTCGCACCCTCCTGTGCAAGAGTTACCCTGCGCTGCCTGGGGTTTCCTTTTCTGCCGACCAAGGAAAACTCATCCCGAAGTTTGCCTAAAACTGTCAATTTGTGTATGAACAGTTATTTCCCATTCCATACTCAAACTAACGTCGTAAGGCCTCGACGCTGCCACCAAGAGATTCCAACCAGAACTCTCACCTCGAGGGTCTGACCACACCGTCGGCGTCAGTGTGACGTCACCGGGTCTCCTCCAGTAGAAATCTCAAAAGTGAGGGTCAAGTCTATAGTTTAACCGGGACCACTCAGTATCAACCAAACAAAAAGGACAGGAAAGCAAACATCACAAGATAAGTGTCTTTTTATTATTGCAGCTCACAATACAAAGACACGAATACAAAAGCAACATGGAACTAGAAGTACAAGGACGTATCCACTAGTTCCGCTCCTGTCCACCTGCTCCCAGAGCTCTACTGCCTTGTCCACTACTCGGCTGTTGCTCAAGCACCCGCCGCTGATTCTATCTCAGTGGCTCCTCCAACACCCGCTGATCAACCGTGCGGGGGGGTCGTACAGTCACGTGCCAGGTGACCCTTCCTGCCGCAGGAGAAACACTGTCCGTTTCTGGCACGCCTGGCTCTGACCCCACCCCGGGTGCCCCTCACCATTGATCCTAAAACCCGAGATCATCCAACTGCTGGTCTGGTCCTCCTGGACCTCTGCATCATCTGTCTACTGCCCACAGATGACTCGGCAACTGATCAAAAACCCTGCGGCAAAGGTAGAAGCTCCTGTACACGCTCAGGGTGTAGAGCTACTGGCACAAACTCCACCCTGAAGAAGGTCTCGAAGTCTTCCCATGTGAAGGCCATCCCATCGCAAAACTGGAACAACTGGCTCCACCACCTGCCTGCTGCTGCCTGAAGAAGGCTGGCAGCAAAGATCACCATGAAATCTGTCGGCATCCCCACTAGCCTGAAGACTCCCACCACAGCCTCCAGCCAATCCTC
The DNA here is from genome assembly GCA_963277665.1 of Viscum album. NCBI lineage: Eukaryota > Viridiplantae > Streptophyta > Magnoliopsida > Santalales > Viscaceae > Viscum > Viscum album. Next base: position 1,680,301,063 of record OY728161.1, on the reverse strand, counting down.
AGCCGCCTACGGGTCCGTATCTCCCCGGAACCTGGGTGGCCTCTGGCGCTGGAACTCGTGCAGTGCACTCAAGTGGCGTTCATCGCCTACTGCTGGGGCTGGTGGCATCGGTGGCCCAACGTATGGTAGTATCGATGGTGCCTCCGCTGGTGCCTCAACTGCAAGAGGGCCCTGTACCGAAGCCTCATTGCTCGACAGGCTGTTAGTACGCATATCCCTCTGGGCTCTAGCTGGTCGTTCGTGAAAAGGCATCCTGAAAGAAACAACGTAACACGGTCAAACGATTATACCTGGTGAGCTGACCTGGTTTGAGCTGACATTTAAAAACTTCTGGAAACACACACGCAATCAGTGTTTTCGTGCACAAAATCGGAAATCAGTTGTCAGGGTCCTGGTGTATGGATACGTCGGCCGCCCGCACCACCACTGGACTCCCTGAACTGAAAACCACACTTGGTACTCTTAACACTATTGTTTCACAGAAAGAAACATCAGAGTTATAAGTTCTGCGGTAGAACCAAACTCCTCTGATACCAATTTGTCACGACCCGTCCTCGGGGCCCATGTCGTGACTACCCCAAGCCCGCCTTCCATAGGCCAGGGGCTGGTGACTAGCACCAAAGGCGTAAAATCCCGATAACTAGGAAGGAATTGCCTTTATAAAAGAAACAAGCACCACAGAGTACAAGCGGAAACAAAACACTAAGTACAAAAGAAAAGATGAAAAGTAAATGGGCCAGAATAAAAACCCAAAAGGAAGTAAAACTAAAACTGAACAAGGTACAACAGCAAGAGACAAACAGCTGGAAGAGGGAAGCAGCTCCTGGGTCGTCCTCCTCGGGTCCTACCTGAAGGGTAGGTACAGATAGCGCAGCTCCTGGTCGTCCACCACAGATCCTACCTGAAGGGTAGGTACAGATAGCCTCCTCCACTCTCTCATCTGTCAACCTCCTCTGTGAGTCGTCACGTCGTGTAGTCCACCTCCGGGTACTGACTCGTCGTATAGTCCACCTCCAGGTACCGTCCAGTCCTCGAACACTCGGCCTCCGTCAGCACTGCCCGTCATCTGCAACCAACACAACGAGGTGCGGGCATAGCCCGTGCAGGGGTGAGTATAACGATACTCAGTAGGGACCTCGAGACCCTCAAGGTCTCACTAAACCAACAAGGATAACCATAAGAAGATCTCAACAGATAACCTCCACTTAGATATATGCTCATACATATACCTAAGTTATCAAGTAACCCATCTCAATCATGAGGAAACACAAGGATTGTGAAATCAACGGATAACCACTACCTAGGTATATGCCCATACATATACCTAAGTTATCAAGTGACCCATCTCAACCATGAGGAAACACAAAGGTCAAAAGTCTCAGCTCAAACCAGGATTTTCATTATCGAAACCGTAACTGCTGAAGAGCTCCGTCTCTGGAGTGTACAGTGGTCCTGTCACGACTCTGAGGTACTGCTCACTAACCTAAGACTGCTGAGGTACTCCTCCTGTCGAGTACCGCGGGCCTGCCACCTCACACAGTAGTGCTTCCCGCTGGGGTCTACCACCCAACACAGTAGTGCTCCCCCCTCATAGCCTACAGAGGTACTCCTCCTGTCGAGTACCGCGGGTCTGCCACCTCACATAGTAGTGCTCCTCCGCTATGGGTCTTCCACCTCACAAAGTAGTGCTCCCCACTGGGCTACGTAATTCACTCTGAATCAAATCGAACAAGCAGTCTTCAGGTCTCTGCCGGCTACACGGTCTCCGTACTCCGTACGGTCGTCTATGGGAGGGTCCGCTCCACAAGCTACAAGTCGATACTCCAAGTATCTCAAAGTCCCAAGAATAAGTATCTCAAAGGACCGCCTCGTCACAGGGGTATCAACGCAACAGACGGCGCGTCAATCGGACGCCCGGTCTGTGAGTTATTAGCCTTTTCGTCCCAGGGGCCCGGTTGGTTTTGTGAGCGAACCAAACCCGGACGTATCTCAACTGTACCCCGAACTCTCATAGGGTATACTCATAGGGACCGTTTCTCAACGAGATCACCAATTTCGCTGACAGTTCGTCAAACGGACGTCCTGTCTGAAAGATACCAGCTTTTCCGTTCCAGGGGCCCGGTTGGATTTCGGTGCGATCCAACCCCGCCACTATCCATCTGCATCCAAATCTCGGCGAAGGATGCCAAAATTTTCGTATCATCAACAGCAACTCAACGCAACAGACGGCGCGTCAATCGGACGCCCGGTCTGAGAGTTATTGGCTTTTTCGTTCCAGGGGCCCGGTTGATTTTGTGAGCGAACCAACCTGACCGCACTCCGTCGGCATCCAAACCTCGAGCGGAGTAAGCCAAAAGATCCGTCTCACTTAGAGGAACTCAACGAAACAGACGGCGCATCAATCGGACGCCCGGTCTGTTAGTTATTGGCCTTTCCGTCTCACACCCACCCTGGGAAACTTCCCAGGAGGTCACCCATCCTGATCACTACTCTAGGCCAAGCACGCTTAACTATGGAGTTTTAACCACGTAGGCTCCCGAAATGGAAGGTGCACCTTGAGTATAGTATACCGAAACGACCGTCTCGATCCAAGGATCGCGTTGCCGCTAACGGTGAGTCGTTTAGAGGCCCGTAGCCCAAGATACGGGCATTTGGCCGAAAATGGTCCGAAAACGGGGGGTCTGGGCCCGGACCGACCTGGCCCGACCCCCCCCCCCCCCTGGGTCGGCCGAACCGGGTCGACCCGCCCTGGGCGGCGACCCGGCCCGACGACCCGGCCCGGCCCAGAAAACCCTGCCCGGCCGGCGGTGCGGCGGCGCGGCGGCGCGGGCCGGTGCGGCGGCGCGGTTCGGCGCGGCGGCGCGGTCCGGCACGGCGGCGCGGCCTGGGCGTCGTTCGGGTGCCGCGCGTGGGGGGCAAAGCCCCCCCCCCTTTGAGAACCGCGGCCCCTTAATTGGGGCCGCTTTTGAGACCCGACCGGGGGAAATTAATTCCCCCGGTCTCCACTATCCGGTCGGCCCACACTGGCCGGCCGGTTTCGCCAGCAAGGAACAGCGACGGCCGGTCCTTCCTTCGCCGACACCGGCGGCCCAGTGCCGGCCGCCGGTCATCTTGCTCCGCTGCGGCCCGGAACCGGCTGCGGCCTATGCCGTCTGGCACGATGCGACGGCATCGCTTCCCTCCGCCGCGGCCCCGCTCGGGCCGCGGCGCCTTTGACTTTATTCGACGCGACGCGACGGCGTCGCGTTCTTGGATTTCTTTCCACGGCGCCGCGCAATAATTGTCGTGCGATTCTCACGTGGTGCGACGGCACCACGCCATCTCGTTCCATCCGCAATGAAACAATTATGAACATAGAAGGGGGGTTCGGCCGTGTTGGTGCGGTCCGGGCCCCCCCTCTCGTTAGACAATAACATTTAATCATTTATCCTCGAAGTTCGACATTCTAGAATCAAGAATGGAAAATAAATAAATAAAATATCAACAATCCCCTACCTCGGTTTCAAGAGCGGAGCATGCCAATCAAGCCGCGGAAGACTAGCGTCGCGGAGGTCGGGCGTCGCAGAAATTGAACGTCGTTTCCGTTGACGTCGAGGTGCGTCTGAAGAGGTACGTTGTTGGAGAAGCTTCGTAAGCTGACAGAGATAGTCCGAGGAAGAAACGGTGTCTTCTTTCATTGGCACGGGAAGAAGATCGAAGAAGCGGCGTCGTCGATCTTCGGAAACACACCGGCGACGAAGAAGAGAAGCGGCGTTCTTCGTCGGAGCTTAAGTGTTCTTCGTGTTCTTCGTCAGGGTTGAAGAAGATGGAGAGAGCTTCTCAAAATTTCTCAAGGTGGCAAAGGAGACCAACCCAAAATAAAATAAGCTTAAGCCTTATTTTATTTACACAACTAAATATTTGAATTTCAAAAGATAAGAAACGAACCATTAATTCGTAGAATTAATTCAACGTAAGAAACAGCTCATTTAATTTACGAAACAAACCGCCCAATTAAATGGTCTGTTAAGAATTTAAAATAACGCGTCAGTTGACTTTCATAATGACGGGTTTTCGCGGGTGCGTTACTTAGCGGAAAGAAACGGCGGGGCTCGTGCGGGCCCCACCTCACAAATATCCTACCAAGAGGGTAGGATATTTCTGGATAGTACCTTATCCGGTTCAACTCAGTTTAAGCCGCTTTTAAGTGGATTCAAGTGGCTTCCAAGTGGCTTAAGTGAAATAAAATAAAGTTGTCAAAAAATTATTTTTTTTCTTAACCTTAAGCCCGAAAATTTAAAAACCACACCCGAGAAAACGCAACTCCGGAAGAGGCATTTCTAAGAGAATACCGGCGCTGCGATTTCATCGGTGCCCTCAAAATTTGATTCCGGGCACCGGTTCAAAAGTTAGAAAAACCCTCTCGTCCATTCACTGAACGTACCCGAGCCAAACTTCGGAAATTGATTCCGGTCACACCGGGCCTCGGAATCAGGCGTCGTCAGAAACTGCGTTCTTGTAAAATTTCAAAGAAAATTAAAAAAAAATTCTTGGAATTTACGGGTCTTTACATTAGCAAGTGGTGGTACCTGGTGGGCCAGGACCCGACGACCTTGTTAAGGCGGGGTGGTTGTGCTGTCACCGGGACCCGGTTGTCACAATCAGTGACTCATTTGCAATTTTCCCAGTTTTTCCCAGTTTTCCAGTTTCACCCCTCTTACATCTTATTTGATGTAAACCGAGTTTAAAGCCTTTTTTGGGCATTTTTAAGTGTGTTTCAAAGTAAATTATGTATATCTTTAATATCCAAACATTCTAGGGGATTTAAGATACTCAAACCACGTGATCTTGACCACTATCCCACAATTAATGTCTTTTGAAACCGTTCTTCATTTAATATAGGATCAGGCTCTTTAAAGCCAAGATCTTCCCTTCCCAATATGTGTTACATTCCCTTTTGGTTCACCTAAAGTGTTCCTCCCTAGATGATTTGTGTGCTTGTACTAGATCCCCTTCTACTCAGCTCTCTTAGAGTTTCATGCTACTCACACGATCCTCTATTCTTGGTGCAAAGAAGTGCTTTTGGTCTCTTGTTGTTTCATTATAGATTCTTATACATCTCTTTATTTGTGTATCATGTGGGGTGGGTATACTAATGATTCTTTGTTAAGAACGGATGAACACTTTTCTTGAAAAAAGAAATAATTAAGAAGGGAATATGATAAAAAGACAACAGGGTAATGAAATAATGGGCTAGGAGTGGATTCATGTTTGATCATATATTTTATTTTTTTATCGTTATTTCTTTATGTATTGTTGTGGTTGTATGCCTTCTTAAAATCATGGTTGTTTTTGGTCTTTTCTTTCACATTGGTGATGTTTTGTTTTTTCTATGGTGCTTTGATAAATGCTTGTAACATGAAATTTTCTTAATGACGTATACCCAGTTAAATGAAATGGATGCCCCAGGATGAAAACCTTTGTGTGATCACCCATGTTTATCAAAGTGGAATTAAAGAACCATGGTTGACTAAATATGAATACATCCTATTTGATAGGTGTGGCTTTGTGCTATGTTCTATTGGGTTTTGTGACCTTGTGTGGGTTGTATGGTGTTGTTGTTGGGAGCATGATTATGGGTACAGGGGTAAACATAGGGGTTGGTCCTGTGAATGGGGAAAGGTATGTGTGTGCAGTGGGGCTTTGGTTTAATGATAGTTGTTGTGGGCTTTGTGTGTGGGGTTGTGGAGGTGTTGTGTTGGTATCTCAGTTTGAGACTGGTTGATTGCAGAATGGATGGACTTGTAGGCAGTGGAACTGCCTTAGTTGTGTTGTGGTCATCGAGAAATGTTGGGCAGTGGGACTGAAATGTGGTTATGGTCTTCTTGTGCAGTGGGACTGCATCTGGGAATTGGTTGGGCAACAGGGATGCAGGTTTGGTTACGATGGAAGGACCGTGCAGTATAACTTTGAATAATGATAGTTAGTAGTAGGTTGGTTGTTGAGTGTTTAGTTAATTAGGCTCTTCACCTTCTGAGGTGGTTGCAGATGTTGTGCTTGGTAGTTGCCCCGGGTAGTGCTAGAATAAATTGAAGTAAACCCTTAATGAATAAATAGAAAATGGTTGAATGAAAAAGGGGTTGGGATTATTCTTTGGTAGTGGCTATTGTGTGGTTGTGCATATAGGGGTAGCATAAATTTAGTTCTGTGTGATTTTGTTGTTTGTTTTGGGACCCGCAAGTGGGGCTGAGTGTTTGATTACCATTATATATAAATTTTAGTTTCTTGTTATTTCTATACGCACCCCACCCTTGTTGAGAACTATGTAAAGACCCAGAAATTCCATGTAATTTTTTTATTTTATATGGGAATTTTACGAGTCTGTGAAAATTGATGGTGCTTGATTCTGAGGCCCGGTGTGCCCGGAATGAATTTTTGAACTTTTTTCAGGTACGTTCTGTAAACATGTGAGCGGGTTTTTGTAAATTTTGAACTGGTGCATGGAATTGAAATCTGAGGACACCGTTGAACTCGTAGTGCCGTTATTCGCTAAAGAATACCTTCACCTCGACTGTAGTAGGACGAGGTGAAAGTTAGTTTTTGTTCCTTTCGTGGAGAAAGAAGAAAAAAATAAAATAACAAACTTTTTTTTTGAAACCTCTCTACATGGGTTATGGAGGTAGGGACCACCCGAATTAGAAAAACCCCCAAATTAAATTCTAGCAGTGGGGACCACCCGAACCCCTCTTAAAGTAGGGAAAACCTCCCAACTTCAAATAATTAATTATGACAACTCTCCAATTAATTATTTGAGTCATTTAATTTTGTTCCAACATAAATTAAATGTATAAACCTACTTTAATTTATGTTGGATCCTCATTTTTTTTCCTTGAAATAAATCGTTGGAAAAGGTAGAAGCTTGGGAGAACTTTGGAGAAACTCATCCACCAATGAAGAACTTATCTTCCAAACGAAGAATGTCATCTCCATCGAAGAATGTTCTTCGGAATAAATAAAGAGGATGACACACGAGCCCGACTTCGGAAGCGTGTTGCGGAAGCGACGATCATTGGCACCTTCTTCACCTTCACTATTTTCATCTCACGACGCATCAACGAACCTTAAAGGTAGGGTTTGATGTTTCAAATTTCCCCTTTACCCGTTCTTGACAATTCTTCGTGATTCAATAAATAATTGAGTCGCTTTCTACCGCTCTAATGTGGTGGTTGCGGGCCAAACGAACATGCTCGGACCACTCTGAAAATCTTTATGTAATATTTGTTGTGTTCTTCGCTATTGAGGAGGACGGTGACCGGTGCTAGCAATTGGCACCAGTGGAATTTGGGAATGGCGGTAGGCACCACGGCTGGCCGCGACGAAGGCAGCGGCGCGACCGCGCCACCGGAGAAGACTCGCGGCCCGTCGTCCGTGGTGGATGGCAGAGGGCAGCCGGCATTCGGCTGGCCATGAAGGGGCGGCGCACAACATGCCACCGTCGGAGTAAGGCGGTCATGGCCTGCCTGGCCGCGGTGGATGGCGGAGGCACAGCCGGTGTTCGGTCGACCGCGGAGCAGCGACGCACGACGTGCCGCCAGGAGGATAAGAGGTCGACCATTTCGGTTAGCCGAGCTGGACCGAGCAGGAAAAACAATGGGTCTCGCAAGCTGCTGGCAACCGAACGGCTTTAGCCATTCGGTGAGTGGAATCAGGGGGCGCACGACTCCCCCCACATGCGGTTGGGCCGGGCCGCCCAACGCGGGACAGACCGCCCAGCGCGGGCAAGGCTGCCCAGTGCGGGCCGGGCCGCCCAGTGCGGGATGGGTCAACCCAAACCGGGTCGGGTCGGGACAGGCCAGGTTGGGTCGGGTCGTTCCGACATGGTCGGGCCGGACCCGAACCAACTTCAATCCATATTTTCTCTTTTGGCCATAACTTTGGCATTGGGTGTTCGTTTGAAGAACCATCTATGGCACCGGAAACCTTGGAACGAGACGGTCATTTTTGTATAGTCCACTTGAGATTTGGATAAATTTGAGGTACAGTTGGGTTGGATCGATCATGAATCCAATCGGGCCCTCGAGACTAAAAGGCTAATGACTTAAAGACCAGGCGTCCGATTGATGCACCGTATGTTGCGTTGAGACCCCTATTACATGGAGGTCCTTTGGAATACATATTCTTGGGACTCCGTGGCAGTTGAAGTATTGAACAGTAGCTTGAGGAGCGGACTCTCCCGGAGACAAGCAAGCTTAGTGCGGGTACCCTGTAGCTGGTTCTGATGATGTACTAGGATCCTGTGTGGGTATGACAATGTACTATGATCTTGTGTGGGTCTGATGATGTACTAGGATCCTGTGTGGATCTAACAATGTACTAGGATTCTGTGTGGGTCTGACAATGTACTAGGATCCTATGTGGGTCTGACAATATAATAGGATCTTGTGTGGGTCTGATGATGTACTAGGATCATGTGTGGGTCTAACAATGTACTATGATCCTGTGTGGGTATGTAATTTGGGATCCTTCATGGGTCTGCCTCTTAACAGAGTAAGATGATTCAGTAGTTACATCTAATCATCTCTACTACTATGCCTAAGATATGCCTGGTGTGAGCTGAGACCGTACCTGTGTGGTACTTTCCTTCTTGGTAATACCTTGGTGGTATTCTTCTGTGTGGTGTACCTATGTGGTACTTACCTTCATGGTATTCCTTCCTTTGTGGAACAGTTGAGCTTTGGGATTTTGGGTTGGACCCTGTGTTTCCTCATGATTGATATGGGTATACTTGATAACTTAGGTATATGTATGGGCATATACCTAAGTAGGGTTGTCGTTTGATTTCATGCATTGTGGTTTATCCTTTGTAGATTTTGTGAGACCTTGAGGGTCTCGGGGTCCCTATTGAGTATCGTTATACTCACCCCTGCACGGGCTATGCCCGCACCTTGTTGTGTTTCGTGCAGATGACAGACAGTGTTGATCGAGACTGAGGGTACCAAGATTGGACGGTGTCGGAGGTGAACCATACGGCGTGTCGGTACGCAGAGGAGATGGACGGATGTGGAGTGCCTAGGAGGCGATTTGTACCTACCCTTCAGGTAGGAACCTTGGAGGATGACCCAGTAGCTGTATTTCTATTTCTTTGGTTGTATTGTATTTCAGTTGTACTTGTACCTTTACTGTTGGGCTTGTATTCCGGCACCTCTTACTTTCAGCACTCTTTTTTCTATACAATTTACTTGTGTTCGTATCTTGTTGTGTGCTTGGATGAGTGTGTTTACAGGATATAAAGTCAATTCCTTCTCGGTTTTATGGGATACGCCTTTGAGTGCTAGTCGCTAGCCCCTGGCCTATGGAAGGCGGGCTTGGGGTAGTCACGGCACAGGCCCCAGGGGACAGGTCGTGAAAAATTGGTATCAGAGGCGTCGGTTCTACCATAGAACATTGGACTCTGATCTTTTCAAACGGCAATAGTGTTAAGTGTAGTGAGTGTGGTTATCAGTTTAGGGAATCTAGTATTGGTGCGGTGGCCGACGTATCCATACACCAGGACCCTGACTTCTGATTTCCAACTCAGTGCACGAAAACATTGATTTTGTGTGTGTTTTCGAGAGTTTTCTTTGTGATCTCTTTGAGTCAGCTCACTAGGTATAACTTATTGACCATGGTGGACCTATTTCTTTTCAGGAGGCCTCCACGTAGACATCCAGCTAGGGTTCTGAGTATAGTACGCACTGATAGCTCACCGAGCGATGAGACCTCAGTGCAGGGCCCACTTCCAGTAGAGGCACCAGTAGAGGCACCAGCGGTACCATTACCTGTTGGGAAACCGATGCCACCAGCCCCAATAGTAGAGAGTGCATGCTTCTTGAGCGCGTTACATGAGTTCCAGTGATAGATGCCACCCAGGTTCAGGGGAGAGACGGACCCATAGGCAACTGAGGATTGGCTGGAGGCTGTGGTGAGAGTCTTCCGACTGGTAGGGGCACCAGCTTATCTCATGGTGATCCTTGCCGCCAGTCTTCTATAGGCAGCAGCAGGCAGATGGTGGATCTTGATGCTCCAGGTTCACGATGAGGTGACGCTTCTCTGGGCAGACTTCAAGAGCATGTTTTGAGTAGAGTTTGTCCCAACGACTCTTTGCAAAGTGCGTATTCAGGAGCTTCTTCATCTGTAGCAGGGAAGTATGAATGTGGCTTAGTACTCAGCGAGGTTCACCAACCTCTCACGTTACTCCACTGATATGGTGCAGGACCCATTCTTTAGGACCCGGGCCTTTAAACAGGGACTCGGGTGGGAGATTAGGGCTTCGATGATCTCACTCAGCATCCCGACACAGGCAGGGGTGTTAGAGAAAGCCCTCTTAGTGGAGAGTTTTCTTGCTGAGTAGTCACCAGCAGTGAGACCCACCACTAGTCGTCACATAGCGGAGTCTTCTGTAGCTAGCAGCAGATAGATGTCATAGAGGTTCAAGAGGACTAGACCTATAGGTGGACGACCGCAGGATTTAGGGTCGGTTGTGCGGGGCACCGAAGACAGAGCCAGTCATTCGAGGGGTAGGCAGTGTTTCACATGCGGCAGGCAGGGTCACATGGCTCATGACTGCCCGACCCATCTTACGGATGATCAGTAGATGGTCGAAGGACCACCCAGGCAGAGATAGAGGTTCGACTGAGGAGGTCCATAGGGAGACTGTGGATGTGGAAGAGGAGCTGGTTGTGCAGCTGGCAGTGGACAACAATTCAAGATGTTACCTCCACCACCACCAGGTGGTCCACCCCGACCACAGGGAGTAGGTGGACAGGGGCGATCTCAGCTCCAGGCAGCTGAGGCCTATGATCACGATGCTCCAGAGATGATACGAGGTACTATATGTGTCTACTCCACCTTATCTGTAGTACTTGTAGACATAGGTGTCAGTCATTCTTTTATTTCCACATCCCTCGTTCGGAGCTCGGAGATTCTGATGGATCAGTTGGCTCGATCCTTATGGCTATAGATTCCTATGGGAGCGGATTCAATGATTACGCACTAGTTCCGGCAGTGTGAGCTTACTCTAGGAGGAGAGAGCTTTGGCTGGGATCTCCTAGTAGTGGCGTCGAGGCCTTACGACGTCATATTGGGTATAGAGTGGTTATCTACAGTCCATGATCAGATTGACTATATTAGGCACAAAGTGTGGTGTGTTTGCATGGATGGGACCAGGTTTACCTTCACCAGCAAGAACGGAGCCTTTGCAGCACAGGATAGACTTACCCGGAGGAGAGTACATCCGATCACTCATTAGTTGGCTAGCCTTACCCTCATAGCGGTTGATGTGGAGAGTCCGAGCTATCCTGTAGTGGTGGACCAGTACGCGGATGTTTTCCCTGATTATGTTCCAGGTCTACCTCCTCATAGAGAGGTAGACTTTTACATTGAATTGTACCCCAGGATGGCACCGATATTTACACTAGTATATCGGATGGATTCCACAGAGCTTCGTGAGCTATGGGTACAGTTGGAGGACTTACAGGTAAAAGGATTCATCCGGCCCAGTGTTTCTCCTTGGGCAGCCCCGATTTTGTTCGCCAAGAAGGCGGATGGGAGCTTGAGACTTTTTGTTAACTATCAATGCCTGAACCAGGTGATCGTGAAGAACAAGTACTCACTCCCGAGGATTTACAAGCACGGTGGTTCTTGAAGATAGACCTCAGATCAGGATATCACCAGCTCAGAGTGCGAGACGAAGATGTGCAGAAGACGACTTTCAGATGTCGGTATGGCCATTATGAGTTCTTGGTTATGTCTTTCAGCATGACCAACGCCCCAGGAGTGTTCATGAGACTCATGAACAAGATCTTTCATCCATACCTTGATCACTTTTTGGTGGTTTTCATTGATGACATTCTGATCTACTCAGCTACCGAGGAAGAGAATGTCTATCATTTGCAGGTAGTACTGGACACACTTTGAGAGCACCAGCTTTATGGTAAGCTCTCGAAGTGCCAGTTCTAGATCTGAGAGGTTCACTTTCTAGGATATGTCATCTCAGAGGATGGAGTTGCAGTGGATCCAGCAAATATTGAGGCGGTACTTGCTTAGGATCCACCCAGGAGTGTGACGGAGGTATGGAGTTTCCTGGGTTTGGCTGGATACTACCAGAGGTTTGTGACAGATTTCTCCAAAGTTGCAGCACCTTTATCAGTGTTGAAGAAGAAGGGGAAACCCTTTGTTTGGTTAGAGAGATATTAGCAGAGTTTTCAAGAGTTGTGGCAGAGACTGACTAGTGCCCCCATATTGAAGCTACAGGAGGAGGGCGTAGGGTACGTAGTCTACTGCGACACATCAGGGACTGGGCTCGGATGTTTCCTGATGCAGGAGTGAGAAGTGATCACATATGGTTCTCGACAGCTGAGATAGCATGAGCAGAACTATGCTACCCAAGACCTGGAGTTAGCAGCAGTGGTCTTCACCTTGAATATTTAGCGACATTACTTGATGGGAGAGCATTTTATAGTCTACTCGGATCACAATAGTCTTAGGTATATCTTATCTCGAAAGGTCCTGAACCTGAGACAATAATTTTGGCTTGAAATCCTCCAGGAATATGACTTCGAGATAGTCTATACTCCTGTAAAGGGGAACGTTGTAGCAGATGCACTCAGTAGGAGATCTAGTATATAGCTTCTAGGTGAGGCGATGGAGCAGTTGGCCGCTTTGTAGATATCCTTTGTGGATCGATATGGAGTAGTTTTTCTTCAGTCTCTTACAGACACTTCGCCACTTCTTCAGCAAGTCAGGGAGGCGCAGCGTGGGGATGTAGACCGCGAGGCTCGACGTGCTCAGATATCCACAGAACTAGCACCTAATGGATTTTCTGAAGGTGGGGAGCACGTCATCCTTTTCAGAGGAAATACCATGGTACCAGTGTCACTTCAAGAAGAAGTGTTGAGGGAGTTCCACAAATCCCCTCTAGAGGTATATTCAGGAGTGGAAAAGATGTACCAGGACCTCCAATGACAGCACTGGTGGTCGGGAATGAAGAAAGCAGTAGCAGAGTTTGTCTCTCGATGCCTCACTTGTCAGCAAGTGAAGGTAGGGCATCAGGTACCAGCAGGCTTAGTTCAGCCTTTAGAGGTCCCAGAGTAGAAGTGGGATGGGATATCCATGGACTTCGTGACAGGACTTCCATGTACATCCAAGGGTCATGAATCTATCTGGGTGATCGTCGACCGACTCACCAAGTCGGCCCACTTCCTACCGATCAGAGAGCAGGGTTCATTAGAGAGCTTGGGATGCCTCTATTTGTAGGATATTGTGCAGCTACATGGATTACCCTCAACGATTGTCTCCGATCTTGATGCACGTTTTACTTCTTGGCTATGGAAGGGGTTGTATGAGGCTTTTAGGATGCAGCTTCGTTTGAGCACCGCCTTCCATCCTCAGACAGATGGCCAGACTGAGTGGACCATTCAGACCCTTGAGGACATGCTACGTGCTTGCTTCCTTGAATTCGGTCGTAGCTGGGATGATCACTTTCCATTGGTGGATTTTTCATACAACAGTATCTATTACTCCACTGTTGGGATGGAACCTTTTGAGGCTTTGTACAGCTGACCTTACAGATCATCTTTGTGCTGGACTGACCTAGGGGAGTCAGCACTAGTGGGACTAGAGATGGTACGGGCTACCACGGAGAAGGTGCAGATCATCTAGGAGTGGATGAAGACTGCACAGAGTAGGAATAAGTCTTAAGCTGACAGAAGATAGATACCTCTAGAGTTCGAGGATGACAACCACGTCTTTCTATGGGTTTCACCCCGATGGGGTTTACGGAGATTTGGCCGGGGTGACAAGTTATCTCTGAGGTTCATTGGATCCTTCCAGGTCCTCAACAGAGTTGGAGAGGTGTCTTACTGCCTAGAACTTTCCCCTCAGTTTCATAGGGTGCATGAAGTCTTCCATGTATCTCAGCTGAAGAGATACGTGCATGACCCTTCCCACGTCATCGACCACGACGAGCTGGACATGGACGATGGAGTGATGTTTATGGAGGTTCCAGTAGAGATTTAGGATCGACAGGAGTGGGTCCTTCGTGGGTGGTCGATACCTCTGGTACGTGTTCGCTGGCATCACGGGAATCTCTAGGAGAGCACATAGGAGCGGGAGGCTCAAATTCGTGCTCAGTACCCCCACTTGTTTTCCTAGTTTTTTTTGTGATGTGGCTTTTGGGGACGCAAAGTCCTGAGGTGGGGAGAATGTAAAGAATCGGAAATTCCATGTAATTTTTTTAAAATTTTATATGGGAATTTTATGAGTCCATGAAAATTGACGGTGCATGATTCTGAGGCCCGGTGTGCCCGGAATGAATTTCTGAACTTTTTTTCAGGTACGTTCGGTAAATATGTGTGCGGGTTTTTGTAACTTTTGAACTGGTGCTTGGAATTGAAATCTAAGGAAACCATTGAACTCATAGTGCCGGTATTCTATTAAGAATACCTTCACCTCGACCGTATTAGGTCAGGGGTGAAAGTTAGTTTTTGTGCCTTTCATGGAGGAAGAAGAAAAAAATAAAATAACAAACTTTTTTTTGAAACCTCTATACATGGGTTATGAAGGTGGGGACCACCTAAATTATAAAACCCTACAAATTAAATTCTAGCAGTGGGGACCACCTGAACCCCTCTTAATGTAAGGAAAACCTCCCAAATTCAAATAATTAATTATTCCAACTCTCCAATTAATTATTTGAGTCATTTAATTTTGTGCTAATATAAATTAAATGTATAAACCTACTTTAATTTATGTTAGATCCTCATTTTTTTCCCTTGGGGGAAATCATTGGAAAAGGTAAAAGCTTGAGAGAACTTTGGAGGAATTCATCCACCAATGAAGAACTTCTCCACCAAACGAAGAGCGTCATCTCCATCGAAGAACATTCTTCGGAATAAAGAAAGACGATGATGCACGAGCCCGACTTCGGAAGCGTGTTTCGGAAGTGACGATCGTTGGAACCTTCTTTGCCTTTATTGTTTTCATCTCATGACACATCAACGAACCTTCAAGGTAGGGTTTGATGTTTTAAATTTCCCCCTTACCCGTTCTTGACAATTCTTCATGATTTAAGAAATATTTGAGCCGCTTGCTACTGCTCTAACGCGGAGTGTGCGGGTCAAATGTACATGGCCCAACCACTCCACAAATACTTGTGTCATATTTGTTGTGTTCTCCGTGATGGAGGAGGACGATGACCGGTGCTAGAAATTAGCACCGGTGGAATTCGGGAATGGAGGCCGGCACCATGGCTGGTCGCGATGAAGGCGGAGGCGCAACCGCACCGCCAGAGAAGACCTGCGGCCCGTCGGCCACAGCGGATGGTGGAGGGTGGCTGGTGTCCGGCCGGCCGCGGAGGGGCGGAACACGAAGTGCCACTATCAGAGCAAGGGGGTCGCGGCCCACCTGGTCGCGGCGGATGGTGGAGGTGCGGCCAACGTTTGGCCGACCTCGAAGCGGCGGCACACGACACGCCGCTGGGAGGAGAAGAGGTCGGCCATTCTGGTCGGCCGAGCTGGACCAAGAGGGACCCGAGGCGGGTCCCACGAGCTGCTGGCGACCGAGCGGCTTCATCCGTTCGGTGAGTGGAAGCGGGGGTGCGTGACTCCCCCCGCATATGGCCTGGCCGGACCCAGCGGGCTGGGTCGACCTGAACCGGGTTGGGCCTTATCGGTCTGACCGGGTCGGACCGAACCCAAACCCACTTCGATCCATATTCACTCTTTTGGCCATAATTTTGGAACCAGACATCTGTTTATGGAACCATCTGTGGAATCGGAAACCTTGGAACGAGATGGTCCTTTTGGTATACCCCACTTGAAATTTGGATAAATTTGGGGTACGGTCGGGTTGGATGGAGCACGAATTCAATCGGGCCCTCGGGACTAAAGGCTAATAACTTATAGACTGGGCGTCTGATTGACGCACCATCTATTGAGTTGAGATCCCTATTACATGGAGGTCCTTTGGGATACTTCTTTGTGGGACTTCGGGGAAGTTAGAGTATCGACCAGTAGCTTGAGGAGCGGACTCTCCCTGAGATAAGAAAAATTAGTGCGGGTACCCTATAGTTGGCTCTGATGATGTACTAGGATCCTGTGTGGGTCTGATGATGTACTATGATCCTGTGTGGGTCTGAGGATATACTAGGATTCTGTGTGGTTCTGACGATGTACTATGATCCTGTGTGGGTCTGACGATGTACTAGGATCCTGTGTGGGTCTGATGATGTACTATGATCCTATGTGGGTCTGACGATGTTCTAGGATCCTATGTGGGTCTGACGATGTACTAGGATCGTGTGTGGGTCTGACGATGTACTAGGATCCTGTGTGGGTATGACGATGTACTAGGATCCTGTGTGGGTTTGACGATGTACTAGGATCTTGTGTGGGTCTGTAATTTGGGATCCTTCATGGGTCTGCCTCTTAACAGAGTAAGATGATTTAGTAGTTACATCTAATCATCTCTACTACTATACCTAAGATATACCTAGTGTGATCTGAGACCGTACCTTTTTGGTACTTTCCTTCGTGGTAATACCTTGGTGGTATTCTTCTGTGTGGCATTCCTATGTGGTACTTACCTTTGTGGTATTCTTTCCTTTTTGGAGCAGTTGAACTTTGGGATTTTGGGTTGGACCTTGTGTTTCCTCATGATTGATATGAGTATACTTGATAACTTAGGTATATGTATGGGCATATATCTAAGTAGGTTTTTTGGTTGATTTCATGCATTGTAGTTTATCCTTTGTGGATTTTGTGAGACCTTGAGGGTCGCGGGGTCCCTACTGAGTATCGTTATACTCACCCCTGCACGGGCTATGCCTGCACCTTGTTGTGTTTGGTGCAGACGACGGACATCGCTAATCTAGGCTGAGGGTAGTAGGATTGGACAATTCTGGAGGTGAACCATACGGCGTGTCGGTACGCAGAGGACACGAATGGACGTGAAGTGCTGAGGAGGCAATCTGTACCTACCCTTCAGGTAGAAACCTCGGAGGACGACCCAGTAGTTGTCTTTCTCTTTCTTCAGTTGTATTTTATTTCATCTGTACTTGTACCTTTATAGTTGGTCTTGTATTCCGGCCCCTCTTACTTTCAGAACTCTTTTTTCTATACAATTTACTTGTGTTCGTATCTTGTTGTGTGCTTGGTTGATTGTGTTTATAAAATATAAAGAAAATGTCTTCCCGGTTTTAAGGGATACGCCTTTCCGTGCTAGTCGCCAGCCCCTGGCCTATGAAAGGCGAGCTTGGGGTAATCACGGCATATGCCCCGGGGGACAGGTCGTGACAACTATGTGCTGAACACCACTATTCCATGGAGGAGGATGTCTTTCCCATCATTCTAGTGGAAGGATGGATGGTTGTTTTCTGACTTTCTTCCATGCACCCTCTTTCGGGTTCTTACCGCTCAAGAATATTCAGGAAACCAGTAATGTCTTGAGGCTTACCATAGTCCAAGATCCTTCGGGAAGGTTTTTTGTCGATGAGGGGCTCAGGTGTTTGTGGGCCAGGATTGTTTTCCCAAGTGTCTTCGAGATGGTGCTCAGGTGTCTTCAGGCAAGATGTGCGGTGTGGTTGTGGACCGAGTTTCTGCGGGTGGGATTTGTGTGTGGTTTTAGGACCAAGTGTATGCGGGAAGGTTGTGGTAGTGAGACTACATTTGGAAGAGTGGTAGCGTCAAGATGTTAGCCATTAGGAATGAGTAGTAAACCAGTAGGAAAGTGGTGCGGGGTACCCCAAATGTTGATGTGCTTATACTACTACTTTACTTGACTTGCGTTATTTGGTGAGAGTGTCTTGGTGAGGTTGGGCTGGTTAGTATTCCTTGGTAAGTGCATTGACGTTCTACTGATTTCTCATAGGGGCATTAGTATGTTTCCCCACTTGTGCATGATTTTATTTAGTTTTCCTACTGGGTATACTTGTATACTAACCCTACATCTGTAAAAACTATTTTTAGGTTTCCAGGAGGACTTTGAGGACCGTGCTCGACCTTACTAGCTCAATGTCGGGATAGTTGATGTGTTACTACTTAGTATCTCTTCTTTTAGTACCTATTTTAGTACTTTGGTTGTGCTTTCGTCACAGTTATGTTTGAACATGCATATGGGAATGTTTGTTGGCTTTGCTTTTACCTTTACTTTAGTGTTGTTTTGGAATTTTACCGTCTTATCTCCTGATCCAATTTTCATAAAAAGGGTAATTTATTCCATTTTTTGTAAGATTATATACCCTTAATGCTAGTCACCACTCTGGGGCCTACTGAAGGTAGGTCTCATGGGTCATTATCTCTTCTTCATTTTGAAGAAGGAAGTCATGGCACTTTGCCACTCGTTCCCTCATCTTGAAGAAGGTGGGTTGTGATAAGAAATAAAGTGAAGTGATTGCATTGAATTTGAATGGTGTTTCCCTTAAATTGCAACACAAATAGATATTCATACTAAATCCTTAAGAATATGATCATTCTTGACCCTCATCATGGATATGATACCATAGTATTATCTACTAAAGGATTGTGCAACCTTTTCTTCTTTCCCTTATTGAAAATGTACAAAAAAATCATAATCCTTGATTGGATTCAACCATCTCCATTTCTATATATTATTATCTTTCTTAGTAAAGATATATTTCAAAATATTTTGGTTGATGTATATATCACATTTATCTCTATACAGTTAATCCCTCTAAATCTTTAGTGAAAAAATCACTAATACTAACTCAAAATCAAGAGTTTGATAATTAATCTAATGTGGTTTCAGTAACACCCTTGTCTGGTTCACTCAACAATAATCATAATAGTTCTCCACTGAGACAACAGGTGCACCTCCCCATTTGGAAGAGGTCGTCAACTAACTATGAGGTTCTAAGATGTTGCCATGGGGAGACTATATCCGCATATAAGAGTGTAAAAAATAATTAAATAAATTGAACATCATCCACATGAATATGATCATAGTACACACAATAAATAAACAAAAATAATACGTTATTTAAAATAGACGTGTAGAAGCATATAGCTATATAGGCTCACAGTCATTCCATTATAAAACATTGACCACCCACTAGGTAGGTCACATATAAAAAATAAATAAATGACTAAAATAAAATGAGGGTCTACAACCTCCCCTATGACTCCTCATACTAGTATCCAAACCCATTCTAAGATATCCTACTCGATCAAGATTTTTTTGTCCTCTACCTACACTGAACATGCAATTAGTGAAGTCTACTTGATTACCTAAATTATATGGCCACCCAATCTGCATATAAGTAAAACTCAGTAGGCAACCACCAATTTAATCTCTTATATAACTAGTAATGTGATGTGTGCCCTTATGATATTCTCAAAAAAATACCATAGAATCATAAATAAATAAATAGATTCAATCTTTTTTAGTGACCCATACTTTTCATACATTAATATTATATTTTATTATATGATTATTCATTATATAACATTATGATGCATGCCATGATTGTACAGGTCTAGTTCCTTTAGAAAATTGGATATATAAAACTAGTATAAAAAAATTCATATATCACCTCCCACTTAGTTGTTCACAACTTTTATCATTATTATACTTTTCATACCTAAAATCATTCTTCATATCCTAGGGAAGGGGAAAATAAACAAGGTTGAGCTCAGTTGATCAGTAAGGGTGAAAGAGTGATATATTAATGAAAATAGAAGCATAACTTGAGAATAAGGGTATGTGAGCATAAGATTAACATTTGAAAACCATACAAGAATATCAGAGATCATAATATTGATTCATGGATAAATATTGGTGGATCATGATATGGATCATAAAGGAATCAAATAACATGACCTACAGGAGAATAAAATTATCATAAAACATATGTTTGCGGCATAAATAAAAGCCTAAAAGAATGTTTCCATAGTAGTCAGGTTCTTTGATAAGATTATCAATGTGGATTGGTTTTAGTACCCCTTTCATCATTTTTGTCTAGGTTCCCTCCTAATAATATCATAGTGGATAGATTCCCTTATAGAACTAGTTATACTTCTCATTCCAATATTGATTATCTCATGAGATATCCATCTTTACTCAATGCATGGGAGGGATATATAATTCCAATAACACCCATCACATAATCATAATTAATTCATATATTTTCTACAAAATCCTAAAATATTCATCATATCATAACCCAAGAAAATGAAATGGGTTTCATAAACATTTCAACAATTCATCACAGCATAGCCCATGGAAAATGAATAGGTTTCATAAACATTTCATCATAATAATCATAAAACATTCAGAGAATTAATATGGATGGTATCATTGGATAATATCCCCAGTAAATCATAAATAAAACATTATTGGATATTATCTTAGATATAAATACATTTAAAATATCACTTGGAATATTTCTTGAGGAAAATACAATTTTCACTTTGAAATCACTTATTTAAAATCTAAAAAATTAAAAAATATTATGGAAGTCATTTTCATTGAAAATAACCTTGTAAACATGTAAATTAATCTTAAAATAATTGAGAGGTCATGATTTTAGGAAATTTTATTAATTCCATATATATTAAAATAAATATTCCATTCAATTTTTTTGGTAAAAAGGAAATATTACCATAATTAGAAAATGATGAGAATATTCCTTTGAAAAAAATTAAAAATTCAACCATGTGTGAAAATTAAAATAAAAAATCTTTTTAGAATAGTAAAATCATTTCTGAAAATATTTTTAGAAAACATGAACATGAAAGAAAAATGGTTTTTGACCAAAGAAAGAAATAATGTCTAATTTCCTTAAAAATGTTATTTTAGTCTCCTAAGTACATAAAAAGAGGAAAATGAAAGGTGAACTTGTAATATATAGTAAAAAATGCATAGGGGGAAATTAATATAATTATTGAGAATTAGGTCGTGAAATTTCGCCATCTATATCTTAATCATAATAAATCTTGATAAATAATGATATTGTAACATAAAACCTTTATCTCAAGTCTTACATTCATTGAAGGATATCTAACTACTAATATAATTATTTTAAATTTATTATTACTCTATAAAATATTCATTAATATACATAAAATATCATATATCACCCACTATTAACATTTAAAAACTCATTTATTAATAGTTCCTTATTAAAATCGATGTTTTTGATTGTTAACTATTTCATTTTTCATGAGAATTTTTAATAATGTAATTATGGTCCTTGTACATTGATCATGGTTCTATAAAGTCCAAAATATTATTTAAGATATAAATATCATATATATTCATTATATATATATTTAGAATCATCGATAAAAGTTTTAGATAGAAAAATGAATTACATTGTTCATGGAGACAGTAGGTCGTACATATGCATGAATGATATTTTCAGTTTTTGATGGATGGAATGAAAGCATGGTAAATAATAATTCAAATTTAGAAAATAATTATTATTTTATATATATTATTTATATCATATATATTAATTAAATATATCCTTATTACCATCCATTTATAGAAAAAATGAAAGATGAATCACATCGTTTTGTGGAGGTGGTAGTACAAACATATGCACGAGCGACATTATCATTTTCCAACAGATTTGAATGTAAGAAGGTAGATAGAATATTATAATTCAGGAATCATAATAATTTCATAAATATAATTTATAATCCATCAAAACTATCATAATACCCATCTATGAAATATGATGACGATAAATGAATTGTATCACAATGTGTAGTTGGTATTCCACACATATGCACGAGCGATACATTCACTACATATTTGATGGAAATTAGGTTGGATAATGGTGGTTACATGTTAATAATAAAAATTTATTTTGTTAAAGATACTGAATTTTATTATTTTATGATGAATACCACATATTTAGATGAGGTAAAATAAGTAATAAATTTAAAGTGGACGGGTAATACGATTACCTCTTCTTCAGGATACGTATATTAGATATTTTCTTATGGACCATTGAATTGGTCCATTAAGAATACAATAACCTCAAATTTTTGTATAGGTAATTTTATAAGATAATTGGGTAGGTTTTGGTTAATCTAGATAGCTCAAATTGGTGTAAGTAAATGAAATAAGTGGTTTCCTTTTACAAGGGGGAAAGGACACACTTGGAGTTAATAATAATTTTAAAATATTATTAAGTCATTCTTAAGCCAAATGATTCCAAATTATCATGGATTCTAAGAAAAATTGTTTATGGTGGAAATTTCATATTCCAAGCAAATTTAGAAATTTTTTTCAATCACATTAAATATTATCTTTTGGTTTAACCCTTTCATTAAAAAATTTTAATATTAAATGTGGTAATGACGTTTTTAATATTAAATGGTTATAATTTAAATTATCAGGTAAATATTATCTCATACATGACCAATGGATGAAATTTTCATCCATTTCCAATCTTATTAGTCCTCTTTTAGTATTTTAAAAAATTTAATAAAATATTATTTAACATAAACTATAATTAACTTCATTTATGACACTATTAATTTAATTTGTCTTTAAGGACAACATGATTGTTAAGGAATTAAAATATAATATTTTAAAACATTCATAATTTGTTATATTTATCTATGGAATTTATAAAACGGAATCATTCACCCAAACTTTATAACTATTGATATTTTTAGTATCATTTATTTTATTTTTATATTAATGGAAAAAATTTGGTATCAGGGTTGTTTAAGAATTTTTAAGTTAATTATTCAATCACTAAAAATTATAAATAAATTACTATGATTAAAATTTTAACTTTTTTTAAAATATCCATTTAAAACCAAAGTTGTACTATTTTAATTCATATGTAAAAAAATCTAGAGATATTAAAGTCAAGAGAGTGATATTTTGTATTTATTATTTTTTAAAATTAATATAAAGTTCAAATTCGAGAAAAATGGAACCAAGGGGATGTATAATAAAAAATGGATGTAAATGGAAGAAATACACTCATAAAATAGGACAATGGAATGCGTTAGGGAAATTTTAAATCTTTTTTCCAATGTTTTAACAATATTTTACCTTTTTTACCCTTACCGAGGTGAGAAAAAATTATTGAGGTTACAATTAATAATGAAAAAAATAAAAGGGACCAATCAACCAAATTTTATTATCCTAATTAAAAATATGGGATCTATATTTTAAGATTTAATTTTTTTATGTGGCATAAATTTATTTTAAAATAATGGTGAAAATGCAAAGAATTGTTTTTAAAAAAATACATTTTTAAGCACAAAACTAGATTTAATCTTATCTCATTCTTAAAAACCTGGATGAATGTTAATAAATTTAATTGAATATATAATATATAAAAAATTTATTAAAATAATTAATCAATAGTGATTAATTTAATTTTTTAATATAAAACCATGATGCATCTATGACATCATTTTTTCATAAAAATATCTTTTTCATTTTTAAATAATGTTTGTCTTTATTTCTATTCAATTTATAACCAATGAATTTATTTTATAAATTTTTAAACTATACATTTTAATAATTTATTTATTCATATTCATACCCTCCAATCTAATATATAAGTGATAACTATCACAATAAATAATAATATTTCAATAGTATGTTGTGGATCGTTTAAACTCAATGATTCATGTAAAACAAGATATCAAAGAAATAAAATTTATTTATAGAGATATCTATCATAAAACAATGGGTAGATAATTTTTACCCCCTTAAAATGAATGTATACCTTTAAAGTCTATCACTGTGCTATAAAAAAATGGGGATTTCAGTGTTTCATTACATCCTCAATTCCCTAAGTAGCTTCTTCCAATTTGCGATTCCTCTAGAGAACATTAACCATGTCAATAGTCTTTTTCCATAGAACATTATCTTTATGATCCATGATTTATACTGATTTTTATTCATATGAAATATCATTATCTAGCGGTACAAAATCTAATTTCAATACTTATGGTGGATCAGGTATGTACTTCTTTGGAAGAGATATAAGGAACAAATCATTAACTTGAGATAGGATCAGTGGAAGATCCAAACGATAAGCTACAATCCCTACTCGGTCAATAATATTGAAAGCTAGGATGAGCCCGTAAGGGGCACAGTCTCGGTAGGGTTTTATCGGCGCCGCCTCCTTCTCCTCAGCTTGTCGCGGTGGTCCTCCTGTACTCAGTGAGATCTGGTGAAGATTCTTCTTGTTGTGGTGCTTCTTGGTCTCGGTCGACCTTTGCACCGTTTCTGGCCTCTCCTCACCTGATTCCCCTCCGGATAGGTCTCCTAAGGTGGTGCGGTTCTGATCCGCATCCGAGTTCCCAGATCCAGCGGTCGGAGGTCTCCATTTTCTCTCTGAGGTGTGCATGGGGTGATTCGTCGTGTTCTTCACGTGTGTTCTGGGTGGCGGTGACGGGATATGGGTGGTCGGGCTACCGTCGGGCTGTCTGGTGATCTTCTTCTACTTTAGTTTTTCTTTACAGTCATCTAGTTTGAGATTTGCTTATTCATTTTCTGAGTTCGTGCATTGATGTTGGTTTTTCTGTTGCTGAATCTGTGGTCTATGAATTTCTGGTTCTTCGGCTTTCCGTGAGGCTTGATGCTTCTGTTAGAATGTTCTTGATATTCGCCTTTGTTGTCCGTTTTGTGTGGTGTTTGGTTGTTGGTTGATTATGAATTTTTTGTTTTTTCGATCTACGGATGGAAGGAGGACTACAGTTGTTTTCTAGAAGTGATGTTGAATTTGGTCTTGGTGGACGGCGGCTCTAAGGGATTCCGCAATCAAGTTGTTGGTGGCAGATGCACCTTTGATTTGTTTTGATTTGGTTAAGGTTTATTTGGTTTAGGTTTTTGTGAATAAATGATGTGTGTTCACTTGTGGCACTACCACTACGTCCTTGGTACTTGAGACGATGTATTCAGTTTATTTTCAAGGGACTTTTCCAGAAGATGTTCAGAGCAGAGAGCATTCTTCTTATCATCACTATCCGGATTTGAAATTTTTGAGAGGGTATGATGCTTGCCATCGGTACCGAGCCTGTGCATCCTTTCACGGGATAGTTAGCCGAGCAGCGATGGGAAGATGGACACTGATCATATTTTTTTTGTTACTTGGGTGGATCTTTTCCTTGCTTTAGAATTGAAATGTATTTGGTCTTGATGATCTTGGTCGTGGAGGCATGGTTGTGTTTTATGTTTTTGATGTCACTCTGGTTTCCCACTTTCTCCTCAAAAGTGATTTTGAAATAAAAATGTAATTTTCAGTGAATAATATTGAAGGGGAAAATAAACATAGGGCTCAGATTTCCCTTATTCTTGAATCTAATAACAATATTAAATGGATAAATTCAGCACAATACCTTGTTACCAACTTCAAATTCCATATTTTTATGATGATTGTTAGCATACTGTCACAAACCAAGTCGGGTCGTCATCAACCCGACACCTGACCCGGCCCGCGGCAAGGCCCGAAGGGCGTTCCCGGTCCCCATAGGCTGGCACAAGTGCCCGGGTATCAAATTGAAACTTTGGGAAAGATTTACTCATATAAACAACCAGGAATAACCATAAGTAAACTGAACTCAAAAACAGCGTTGCAACCACAAGTCTTTAAAGAGCAAAAGTGAGTCTCAAAAACAACTACAACCCAACCACAACTAACTCCAAAAAGGGGTGACCAAAAACCAAGTTAGCAACCGTCACCTGGTGGAGGTATACCACCGTCCGGCCTTCACCACCAACGCCAAGTCAGAAGAAGCAGCTAACAACTCGGACCACCGCTCTCAAAAACTTTTTCTTTCCCTGCATCAGACATAATCAGATCTACTTACACCCAAGGGTGTAAGTAGGGTGTGAGAAATCGCTCAATAGGTTGGCACTAAAGAAAAGATTCTTCATGTAAAGGTTAAGTGACCAAAACTGTTTGCAGGCTTGAATTATAGAAAATAAACAAATGCACTAACAACTTTAATGAAAACAGCTTTTAAAGAAAGACAGTTTTAAATAGGGAACGGGGTTTTTTTGGTACTAAAAGAAAATGAAAACATTCTTACCTTTTTACACCACAGAAATCACACAATCAACCAGTGATGAGTATATAATCGCACAGGAGCAACAAAAGTGGGAGAGGCCCTAAGGGACTAAAGCCGTGTGGGGCCCTAGAACCTCATATCTCGGGGTACCAAAGAATTCATATCATACGTTCTCGTGCACGAGCCACTAGTAGGGAAACACCTCCATAACCTAGGGGTCTCTATTCATCATCCAAAGTTTAGTTAGTGTTGTAAGCGTCAATCCAGCTAAGTAAAACTGGGCCGGAGCCACTCCAGTATCACTAGCACGCTAGTCTAGTCCACCCACCTAGTACTCAGGCTTCCCCTTTTGTGTTCAACGTTCAAAAGTTCACCCTACTCATCAAGTTCAAGACACAACACACCTGGATGTCAACTAAGTCAAACACCATACACCTAGGATGTCAACTAAGTCAACCATCACACTTACACATTCAATATAAATGGATAAACAAACAACCATTAAAGGTATTACACACGGCAGAGATCCTCAGAAACCAAAACACAACGTTCAAGAAAAACACAGTCAAATAAACTACACAATTCCAAGAACCAAACTAAAATTTAACAGGCATTTGAAAACAAGTGGTCTAGTAGTTTTAAAGAAAATAAAACAACACAATCATCAGTGCCAAAACTCACTCGAACGCACACTAGGACTGTAATAGGAATCAAATTTCAACTGCAGCATTTGTCCAAAGACTAAAGGTGCAATATAGTAAAAACCAGACAATCTAAACATGCTACTAATAAAAATAAAACACTAAATCCTACCAACCAAAACCAACAACTCACAGCAGTAGGTAAATAAAAGGCATGTCGATTTAATTAAACTAGCAGACTAATTGATCAGATAACCTAAGCATGCGAAACCACCTGCCTCAAAGTATGTACGAAAAAGCGATACAGCGCAACACTCCCGCAGCGCAACGGTCGCACCACACGAATCCGTCAAAAAGGTCCTAAAATAGTAGACCACGTAACCTCAATGCCAACCTAGTAAAACATCAGCGGTCCATAAAAAAATAAACATCAGCAATTAAATAATTTAGTTAACCGTTAAACAAGTTCAATAATAATTAAATAAATTAATTAAAAATTAAACAAAAACAATTAAATAATTCGATTAACAACTAAACAAATTTAATTAATTAATTAACAGAAAAACAAATTCAATAATAATTAAATTAATTAATTAACACTTAAACAAAATCAATTAAATAAATTGATTAACAACTAAAACAAATTTACTCAATTAATTAACGATTAAACAAATCAAAATAATTAAATAAATTAAAAGCAAACCCCCGACCACAGAAATTGTCTGAATGACAACCGAGGGGTAGCGCGGCGGCTGTCTGGCGAGCGGAGGGGGGTTGCGGAGCTGCTTTCCGGTGAGCGGAGGGGGTTGTGGCGGCTGCCCGGCGAGCGAAGGGGGTTGCGGAGCTGCTGTCCGGCGAGCGAAGGGGATTGCGGTGCTGTTTTCCAGCGAGAGGAAGGGGGCTACTGTCTGACGAGAGGAAGGAGGGGCGCCGAACTGGTGAGCAGGAGGAGAAAGGAGTGCGGAGCGGATGAGGGGGATAAGGAGGAAGGGGGCCCAGCGGATAAGGGGAGAGGATAAGGGGAGGCGCAGTGGCTAAGGGGGGTAGAAGGGAGGGGGAGCGCGTGGGGAAAAGGAGGGGAAGAGGGTGGTGCGCGGAAGGAAGGGAAGGGAGGGAGGAAGAGGAGGGAGGGGCGGTCGAGCGGGGGAGAGAAGAGGATAAGGGGAGAAAAAAAAGAAAAGGGGAGAGGATGGGAGAAGGGAGGCCGCGGGAGAGAAGAGAAAGGGAGGGAAAAAAAGGAAAAGAGAATTAGGGGGGTGGCTAGGGTAGGGTTTAGGAGGGGGAGAGAAAAAAAAGAAAAAGAGATAAAATAAAAAGAAAAGAAAGATAAAATAAAAATAGAATAGAAAAGAAAGAAAAGTAAAATAAAATAAAATAAAATAAAATAGAGAGGAATGGGGGAAGAAGTGAGGGAGAGAGAAAAAATAATAAAACAAACTAAAATAAAATAAAATAAATAAATTCAAATAAATAAAAACTGGCTTTAAACGGTAATAGTAAGGAGGTCCTTCCGCGTGCCGGGCGGGCTGCGCGGCTTTGCCCGTGCCCTACCCGCATGTCGAGCGTTGCCAAACAAAGGTTTGCTAACCAGTGCAAGAAGTGAACCACACGTCAGGCTCAACGCGCTTTCCAACTAAATAATTATAAAAAGGGAAGATTATCTTATAAAATTTAAATTAAAATTAAAATCATACCATACGTGAAGTCCGGGTGCGACAATTCTCCCCACCATGAAAACTTTCCGCCCTCGGAAAGTCAGCTTGATGCCTGATCAGAGAATAGAAAAGGGTACTCCCGCTCAACCCATGACTTCTGCTCCCAAGTCTCATGCTCATCATTCCCATGCTGCCAGAGAATACGAACCAAAGGAATGAACTTCCCACATAGCACCTTCTCCTGAGAATCCACTACCCGCACTGGTCTCTCAAACACTGATAAGTTTGGCTCAATCTCTAACTCATCCCAATTCAACACATGTGACGGATCGGGATTATACCATTTCAGTTGGGAGACATGGAATACGTCGTGGATCGACGTCAACTGTGAAGGAAAATCTAACCTGTAAGCCACCTTTCCAATCCACTCAGTAATCTGGAAAGGCCCATCATACCTCGGTGTCAGTTTCCCCTGCTTCCCCAACCGGCGGTGACCCAAGCGAGGGGCCACTTTCAGGAACACTTTGTCCCCAACTGAAAACTCAAGATCCTGACGCCTCTGGTCTGCATAAGATTTGTGTCGACTCTGAGCTGTCAACAACTGCTGCCTAATCAGCTTGACCTTCTCAGATGTCTCCTGAACAAGGCTCGGTCCCAAGAATGAGGTCTCGCCTACCTCAGCCCAACACAAAGGAGACAGACAAGGTCGGCCATAGAGCGCTTCAAAGGGTGTCATTCTGATAGAAGACTGGTAACTGTTATTATAAACAAACTCGACCAATCCCAAATGGCTATCCCATGAGCCTCCAAAATCTAACACACAGGCTCAGAGCATGTCTTCCAGAATCTGATTCGCCCGCTCCGTCTGGCCATCGGTCTGAGGGTTTTTATGTCGTGCTCATCTTAATTTGAGACCCCAAAGCCTCTGGAGGCCTCCCCAAAACTGAGATGTAAAGCGGGGGTCTCTGTTAGAAACAACTGCTGACGGCACACTATGAAGTCTAACCACCTCCTGAACATACAAACGGCTCAACTCCTCCACCTTCGTTGTATCTCTGGTCGGGATAAAGTGAGATGACTTGGTCAAGCTGTCAATCACTACCCAGATAGCATTCCTCCCCCGAGGTGTACGAGGCAATCCAATAATGAAGCCCATGGTGACCTCATCCCACTTCCAGGTAGGAATGGGTAATGGCTGAAGTAGGCCAGATGGTCTCTGATGCTCTGCTTTCACTTGCTGGCAAGTGTAGCATCTCAATACAAAGTTGGCTATGTCCTGTCTCGTACCTGGCCACCAGAACTGACGGCGAACATCGCAATACATCTTGGTGGTACCAGGATGGACGGCCAACTAAGACTGGTGGTTATCCTGCATCACCACCTTCTGCAGAGACAACAGCACCACAACACGGACCTTGAAGCACAAGATCCTCTCGGGAGACAAAGACCAATCAGAAGGGATCTCCCCACCCTGAAGAAACTACATGGATCACTGACACAGCTCATCACCCGGCTGCTCTCGCTGGATCAACTCCATAAGATCGGGAGTCAACTGAATGCTAGCCAATAAAGTACCTCCGTTTTTCTCCCTGCTCTCCAAGTGCATCTAGGCGAAGAACCCCATCAAATTCCACTCATCGCTGGACTTACTCAATGCCTGCACAGGTACTTTTCTGCTCAAAGCACTGGCTACCACGTTACTTGTACCCAGAGTATAGACAATGTCAAAGTCAAAACCCTACAGGTACTCGATCCAGCGGTGCTGCCTCAGATTGAGATCCTTCTGAGAGAAAATGTAGGCTAGGCTCTTATGGTCAGAATAAACCACAAATTTCTCCCCAAAGAGATAGTGACGTCAAGTCTTCAGGGAGTGCATCACTACTGCCAACTCTAAGTCGTGAGTCGGATAATTCTTCTCATGCGACCGGAGGTGGCGAGAACCATAAGCCACCACATGGTCATCCTGCATGAGCACACATCCAAGGCCCGTACCTGAAGCATCACAATAAACCACATAGCCCTTTCCAGATTTCAGTAAGGTCAACACAGGTGCGATGGTCAACCGCCGCTTCAACTCCTAAAAGGACGCCTGACACTGTGGGCTCCTCTCAAACTTCACCTCTTTCCGGGTGAGTGTAGTCATGGGGGAGGCGAGTTGCGAGAAGTCCTGAACAAAACGCCTGTAATAGCCGGCCAGGCCCAGAAAACTCCTGATCTCAAACACATTCCTCGGTTGTTCCCACGACATCACCACACTGATCTTCTCAGGATCCACTGAAACCCCTTGTTCTGAGACGACATGCCCTAGAAACTTCACTTCCCTGATCCAGAACATGCACTTCGAGAGTTTGGCATATAGGCGATGGTCCCTCAAGGTGCCCAAAACAATCCGCAGGTGATGATCATTCTCCTCCTCAGATCCTGAATAAACCAGGATGTCGTCCACAAATACCACGACAAATGAGTCGAGATATTGGTGGAACACCCAATTCATGAGTGCCATGAAAACTGCAGGAGCATTCGTCAATCCGAAAGGCATGACCAAGTACTCGAAGTGACCATACCTGCTTTGAAAATCTATCTTCGGGATATCAGCTTCTCTCACCCAGAGCTGGTGGTATCCCGAACGCAAATAGATCTTGGAGAACCACTTTTCCCCCTTCATTTGGTCGAACAAATCATTAATCCAGAGAAAAGTGTATTTATTCTTGATGGTCACCTTATTCAATTTCCGGTAATCGATGCACAACCGGAGGGTTCCATCGGCCTTCTTCACGAAAAGAACTGGGGTGGTCCAAGGAGAGACGCTCGAGCGAATGAATCCTTTGGATTCCAAATCATCCATTTGTATCTTTAATTCCCTCAATTCGGTGGGGGACATGCGATATGAGGGAAGAGATATAGGCTGTGTTCCTGGCGCTAACTCAATCGAGAACTCCACATCCCGCTCTAGGGGTAAGCCTGAAAAATCATCTGGGAAGACCTCTGGGCACTCATACACTACATGAGGTAACCCGCCCTGAGAAACACCACCATCGTCCTCCAGTTCGAGCGACGACAACTGATAAGCAAGGTTTCCCAACTCAGGGAGTGGAGGTCCCACGCGACACGACCGAGAGTCCCATTCTCAATGAAATATCTGAGGACTCTCATCTGGTGCCGTAAAGCTGACTCGGCGCTGATAGCAGTCAATATGCGCTTGAAAGCGCACCAGCCAGTCCATGTCGAGGATCGCATCAAACAGGTCCATATCAAGGACCAAGAAATCTCACTCCATCTCGACTCCTGACACAGAGAGTGCGCACGATGGGCACCTAAGACCCTGCTCCTTTTTCTTACCCAGCGGTGTCACTAACTCCATTGCAACAGATAAAAGCTCGGTTGGGAGGCTCAACAAGTTCACAAGACGGGAAAATATAAAAGAAACTGAAGCACCAGTATCAAATAAAAATGCAGCTATAGAAGATGAAATCAGAATGGTACCTCGAATAGTCGAAGGTCCTACATTAGATCCCGCTAGTGCCTGATCCACAGCATGCAAATGTCTAGTCCCTGCCTGAGAACGACCGCTCGGCTGAGGCTCTGCCCTGATCTGGATTTGCCCTAGAGACGATCTGGTCCTGCCACCATGACCACCGAACCGAGATCCCGGCATCCTGGTCGGCTCTGACTGCACTGATACTCCCCTGGAAGCCACAGATCCAGTCCCACTCTGGTAAGGGTGCGTCACTCTGCAAAAGCGTTGTACATGCCCCATGATCCCACACCGGTAGCAAGGCCTGGGAGGGGTGGGACATGCAGATCGGAAGTGTCATGCCTTTCCGCACTGATGGCACACAACAGACCTCGTATCAGAAGCCCCAGATGAAGTCTTCCCGGAGGGATGGCCTGAGCTGCCACCACTCTTCTTCCACTGCTCGTCATGATTCCTCTTCTTCTCTGAAGAACTTTCGTTTCCAAATCCAGACACTGATCCAGAAAACCCCAACTTTCCTCTTTGGTCAATCTCGACCATGCAAGCACAATCGACCACCTCGGCATAAGTCCCCAGCTTGAATAAGAAAACCTGAGAGTGGATTTCCGGTCGAATGCCCTTCTCGAACTTTCGAGATTTCAGGTATTCACTTGAAACAATCTCAGGTGCATACCGCACTAGCTCAGCGAAGCGATTCACATACTCCATCACTATCTGATTCCCTTGTGAAAGATCCATGAAATCTCGGGATCTAGCGTAGGCCAGGAACTCTGGACAGTACTACTCGTTGAAGATAACTTTGAAATCTTTCCAACTCATATGCTCATGTTTCCCATCCTGTATCACTGATTCCCACCATTTGCGACTGGAACCCTCTAGCTGGATAGTGGAACACTTTACCCTGACTTCCTCGGGTGTGTCAAGGAATTCGAACATGCGTTCTATCTTTTCAAGTCATTCCTCTGCCTCCTGAGATTCTGAATTACCTCGGAAAGAAGGAGGTTTATTTTTCAGAAACTCCTGAGCTCTATCCTTCTTGGAGCCAGATTGATCCACTCTAGCTGGAATAGGGGCGGGGGCATGAGTCGCCCCTTGTCCTAAAGCCTGAACAGCTCAGACCACAGCCTCTACCAATCTCTGATCAAGCGGCGCGGGAGAACTCTCTCTGGCTTCCTCCTGTGGGTGTGTGGGAGCTCTCTGAGGAGGCATCTTGCTACAAGGAGCAACAGTCACAAAAGAACACCATCAATATCTCATATCACAAGAGATAACAAATTTTCAACAAGATAAATAATCATCAATCAACCAAACTTGCAAAAAATAACATTGTATCAAAACTCTACTTTTCCACCTGCTGTCCATGCATAGTCTGCAGCCTGTACGTCCCACCTAGAAAATAAGTCAAACAAGCATCCTGACATCTCATGGTGACTTAGTGTCTATCACGAGGCGTTCTGTCCAGGCACCCTACTCGCAACCAGAATTCTGAGCCTCGACAGTTCTAACTCATGTCTATCCAGACTCATCCCAAATAACATAAAAAAGAGCTAAACCTCCTCTGATAACATTTTATCACAAACCAAGTTGGGTCGTCATCAACTCGACGTCCGACCCGGCCCATGGCAAGGCCCAAAGGGAGTTCCTGATCCCAACGGGCTGGCACAAGTGCCCGAGTATCAAATTGAAACTTTTGGAACGATTTACCCGTATAAACAGCCAGAAATAACCACAAGTAAACTGAACTAAAAAACAGCGTTGCAACCACAAGTCTTTAAACAGCAAAAGTGAGTCTCAAAAACAACTACAACCCAACCACAACTAACTCCAAAAAGGGGTGACCAAAAACCAAGTCAGCAACCGCCACCTGATAGAGGGATACCACCGTCCAGCCTTCACCACCAACGCCAAGTCAGAAGAAGCAGCTAACAACTCGGACCACTGCTCTCAAAACCTTTGTCTTTCCCTGCATCAGACATAATCAGATCTAATTACACCCAAGGGTGTAAGTAGGGTGTGAGAAATCGCTCAATAGGTTGGCACTAGAGAAAAGATTCTGCATGTAAAGGTTAGGTGACCAAAACAGTTTGCAGGCTTGAATTATAGAAAATAAACAAATGCACTAACAACTTTAATGAAAACAGGTTTTTAAAGAAAGACAATTTTAAATAGGGAATGGGGTTTTTTTGGTACTAAAAGAAAATGAAAACATTCTTACCTTTTTACACCACAGAAATCACACAATCAACCAATCATGAGTATATAGTCGCACAGGAGCAACAAAAGTGGGAGAGGCCCTAAGGGACTAAAGCCGTGTGGGGCCCTAGAACCTCACATCTCGGTGTACCAAAGAATCCATATCATACGTTCCCGTGCACGAACAACTAGTAGGGAAACACCTTCATAACCTAGTGGTCTCTAGTCATCATCCAAAGTTTAGTTAGTGTTGTAAGTGTCAATCCAGCTAAGTGAAACTGGGCCGGAGCCACTCCCGTATCACTAGCACGCTAGTCTAGTCTGCCCACCTAGTACCTAGGCTTCCCCTTTTGTGCTCAACCTTCAAAGTTCACCCTACTCATCAAGGTCAAGACACAACACACCTGGATGTCAACTAAGTCAAACACCATACACCTAGGATGTCAACTAAGTCAACCATCACACTTACACATTCAATATAAATGGATAAACAAACAACCATTAAAGGTATTACACACGACAGAGATCCTCAGAAACCAAAACACAACGTGCAAGAACAACACAGTCAAATAAACTACACAATTCCAAGAACCAAACTAGAATTTAACAGGAATTTGAAAACAAGTGGTCTAGTAGTTTTAAAGAAAATAAAACAACACAATCATCAGTGCCAAAACTCACTCGAACGCACACTAGGACTGTAACAGTAATCAAATTTCAACTGCAGCATTTGTCCAAAGACCAAAGGCACAATATAGTAAAAACCAGACAACCTAAACATGCTGCTAATAAAAATAAAACACTAAATCCTACCAACCAAAACCAACAACTCACAGCAGCAGGTAAATAAAAGACATGTCAATTTAATTAAACCAGCAGACTAATTGATCAGATAACCTAAGCATGCAAAACCACTTACCTCAAAGTATGTATGAAAAGGTGATACAACACAACACTCCCGCTACGCAACGGTCACACCACACGAATCTGTCAAAATGGTCCTAAAATAGTAGACCAAGTAACCTCAATGTCAACCCAGTAAAACATCAGCGGTCCATAAAAAATAAACATCAGCAATTAAATAATTTAGTTAATCATTAAACAAGTTCAATAATAATTAAATTAATTAATTAACAATTAAACAAAAACAATTAAATAATTCGATTAACAACAAAACAAATTTTATTAATTAATTAACAGATAAACAAATTCAATAATAATTGAATTAATTAATTAACACTTAAACAAAATCAATTAAATAAATTGATTAACAACTAAAACAAATTTACTCAATTAATTAACGATTAAACAAATCAAAATAATTAAATAAATTAAAAACAAACCCCCGACCATGGAAATTATTGGAATGACAACCGAGGGGCAGCACGGCGGCTTTCCGGCGAGCGGAGGGGGGTTGCGGAGCTGCTGTCCGGTGAGCGGAGGGGGTTGTGGCGGCTGTCTAGTGAGCGGAGGGGGTTGGGAAGCTGTTGTCCGGAGAGCAGAGGGGGTTGCGGCGCTGTTGTCCGGTGAGAGGAAGGAGGGGGATGCTGTCCGGAGAGAGGAAGGAGGAGGCTACTGTCCGACGAGAGGAAGGAGGGGCGTCGGCCTGGTGAGCGGGAGGAGAAAGGAGTTCGGAGCGGATGAGGGGGAGAAGGAAGAAGGGGGCGTGGCGGATAAGGGGAGAGGAGAAGGGGAGGCGCGGCGGCTAAGGGGGGTAGAAGGGAGGGGTAGCGCGCGGGGAAAAGGAGGGGAAGAGGGTGGTGCGCGGGAGGAAGTGAAGGAAGGGAGGAAGAGGAGGGAGGGGTGGCCGAGCGGGGGAGAGAAGAGGAGAAGGGGAGAAGGAGAAGAAAATGGGAGAGGAGGGGAGAAGGGAGGTCGCGGGAGAGAAGAGAAAGGGAGGGAAAAAAGGAAAAGAGAATTAGGGGTGGCAGCTAGGGTAGGGTTTAGGAGGGGGAAAGAAAAAAAGAAAAAGAGATAAAATAAAAAGAAAAGAAAGATAAACTAAAAATAGAATAGAAATTAAAGAAAATTAAAATAAAATAAAATAGAGAGGAATGGTGGAAGAAATGAAGGAGAGAGAAAAAAAATAATAAAACAAACTAAAATAAAATAAAATAACTAAATTCAAATAAATAAAAACTGGCTTTAAACGGTAATAGTAAGGAGGTCCGCCCGCGTGCCAGGCAGGCTGCGCGGCTTTGCCCATGCCCTGCCCGCACGTCGAGTGTTGCCAAACAAAGGTTCTCTGACCAGCGCAAGAAGCGCACCACACGTCAGGCTCGATGTGCTTTCCAACTAAATAATTATAAAAAGGGCAGATGAACTTATAAAATTAAAATTAAAATCATACCGTACGTGAATTCCTGGTGCGACAATAACATTTCAGTTGACTTTGAGTTTCCTCTATATGATGATGAATGAATTTGAATTTCTCTACCATTTCCTTAGATAACTTAGGTACCAATATATTTCTTCTCCAAATTTATCCAAAAAATTAGATTTATACACTTCAATCCATAGAGGGAATCATAAAGAGTCATTTGATTGCTCAAGTGAAAGCTATTATTATAAGAAAACTCAACTAGAGGAATGTATTGATCTAAAACACCTTTGAAATCCATAGAAATAGACCTCGGAATATCCGACAGGGTTTGAATGATTCCCACAAACAATAACACGCTAAGAATCTATAATATATTTCCTTTTAAATAAATTTAATTTCTTCAATATCTTGTAATACATGTAATATCGGGTTTAAATGAAACACTATACTCTATTAAAATATTATTACTTAAATGTGACAGTTATGACCCAGCAATAAAATTAGTAGGTATTGATAAGAAAACCCAAATTATGATATGTATATAGTTTATAAATTTATAAATAAATTCATTGGCTATCTACTAATTATAAATAAAAATAAAAATGATTTGAAAGAAAAATAAGTGTTACCTGAAAAAACTGTATTTTTTTCTAAAAACTGGTTTTGTTGTGTTTTGCACAATTAACATAAAATTAATTTTTATCAATTTTATAAATATTATTTTAAAAATTAAACTTTATTTTTTAAATCATCATATCAAAATTATCTTAGTGTGAATTTTTTTGATTTTTCTAAAAAGATTCATTTTTCAATGAATAGTGAAAAAAAATACTAATTTTTATTAAAAACTACCCTTTCGTTTAAATTAATTAACAAGTTAAATTTTTTTTTAATTTTTTTAAAAGTAAAACTAGATAAATTATATTAAAATTTATTTAATTTAGGTCAACGGGGTCAATTTTATGTTTAATTTCAATATATAAACATTTCATACTTATGAGGATTTTCACTTTAGAAACTCGTTTTTTCATTACGTCTGTGGGTATAATTTTAAATTGGATTTCACCAAACCTGGGACTTGGATTTTGAAAATTTTATTCCATATTTTTAATCTAAATAATTTATATTATCGAATAATATCGACTTGATTTTTTACCATTATGAATATTAAAAGTAGTAAAAAAATAATTATCGTGGTTAAGGTTGAAACTAATTTACTTGGAGGTTAAAGTAGAAATATAAGGAATTAAATGACTTACAACACCCATTTTATGACCATATTTTGACCTTATTACCGAATAAACCATTTGGGGGGCTTTTTCATTATAAAAATGAAGGTGTAATTGATTCTTTTCAAAAAACAATTATGTGTAATCTCCCCCACTTATAAAAGGTCACTCATCCCCTCTTCTCACTTCACAAGCCACTTGTTTTAGCCAATACATGAATAAATAACTTCCTTACTCCCCTAACAACATCCTATAGCCATTTTTTATCATAAATCAATCCTATGAAGGCTTTTGGTGCAAACCAAAAGAAGTTGTCCGAAGAATAGGTAATGTTCTTAAACAAGGGTTTTTATTTTGTTTCTTCTTCCACCACCATCAAATCTTATTGAAACATGATTATATAATAACATATGTATCTTAAATATTCTTATATTTTATTATGTTAGGTTAACAAACTATATCCATCTCCATTTCCATCAAATGGGAAACAAAATCATTGATCAAGTGTACAACAGACTACAACCTCACAAACTGATGTAACTTATTTTCAATCAACACCTCTCGTGGTTGAATATAATTAAAGATTTAATATTTATATATATAATTTATGATATTATAATTCTTATGAAATAATAATATCACATATAACTTCTTATGTTCCATTTCATTTAAAATGTGATAACGTCGTTCATGTGCATGGTGAGCTACCGCATCGTGAAGCAATGTGATTCATTTTTCACTTACGATTTACATGGAATGTAATAAAGATAAATTTAATGAATATATGTGATATATATATAATTATATAAAATATTTAAAATTAATGTATCATACTATCCCTCACCCTTTAACCCATTAAGAGAATGATATTGTTGCTCATGCGTACGTATGACCTACCGTCTCCACGAAGTGATGTGACTCATTTTCTAGGTTCAAATTTCATAAATGGTTCTAAAATGTATCTAATATGTAAATTTTATATTTATAACATTAATATAATTTTTTATATGATGGAAATAT
This sequence comes from Viscum album, assembly GCA_963277665.1. Lineage (NCBI taxonomy): Eukaryota > Viridiplantae > Streptophyta > Magnoliopsida > Santalales > Viscaceae > Viscum > Viscum album. Next base: position 1,680,262,503 of record OY728161.1, on the reverse strand, counting down.
ATCCTATACACAAGAACTAAAACATTCCTGACAAAACGCATATGAGAGAATAAGGCAATTAGCACTCGAAACAATAAAAATAGTAAAATATTATTAACTAACGGGTGAAAAAATTTAATAACAGGATCACATATGATATTTTAAGTATGTATATGGTTCTATTATAAATTAATAACATGCTTAGAACCATTATAGAGGATGATAACTCATGTTCAACTCAGGGAAAGTGTGAGTTAAGGGACTTCATCTCAATTCCCTTTATTAAGGCATATTTTAATGTTATGCACCTAAATTCTTTTTTATTGTGTATATACATTCCCTTTTATAGGTAATATCATGAATAATTCATTATTCATGGTATTTTATGTTTCAACTTGAATTATTTCATCCAATGTGGTATTGCATAAAAGTTACCAAGTGGTAATAGATTTAGTCTCGATTTCCATTTCATTGAGAGATATTTGTTAATGTGAACCTATTCAATTTTATATGGTATATATACTAAAACTTTGATGTATTTAAAATGAATAATGATTTAGTCATGATGGGTAATATTTTAATTCAAGTATATCCTTTCAAAGGGTTATAATTTGAAAGATAGCAAAGTGGTAAGAATCTATTTGACAATCTCACTTTCCTTTGGGGCTGCTTTTATTATTATTGAGGGAATCTTATCATTTATCCTTCATAAAGTCCAATCAATTTCTAATCCATATTCCTTGTATCATGGATATGATTATTTTCTAAATCGTATACCATTTTTATATATGGTGTTTACTTTTAATTTTATTTGAATAACTAGAGAAATATTGATAAATTTTTATATTTTACTCAATAAAGATATTTGTGGATAAGACATATTGATTCATGAATTAAATTTATTATTGGATATATAAGGAATGATTTGGATATTCGTTGATGCATGGGACTATAATTATATATCCCCTTGATTTATCAACAGGTCTCATGAGACAAATCAGTTGTCCAAATTAAACAGGTTTTTATATGTAATTTCAAACCCTCTTGTGAAAGGTCATGATGATAGAGGTATCATAATACCTGACATCATGAACTCTAATAATTGAGCATTTCCTTTAGTGAGAATTCAGTTATTATTATTATCCATGATATTTTCACAATGATATTATATTTAGATGTATTTTATTCTCGTTTTTGTTGATTAAATGGCATGTATTTTCAGTTATTTACTTTTCCATAACAATTAATCTTTATCTAATCATGATAGAAACATTATTTATTAAATGTGTTTTTTGTTTAGTTATTTACCATTCCATATTAATTATGCTTTATTGATTCATGATATATTCCTCTGTACATAAGCCTTACTGAGAATTTGATTTCACCCTTATTTTGTTTCTTTTCCCCAGGATATGAAGAAGAAATCTTTGAATGTGTTTTCAAGGATACTGATCATTTTCTTTTGTTATTTATTATATTTTATTTTTTATTCCCAGTGTAAAATGGGTTTCATGTATGTATATAGTTCTCCAAAACATATAAATTGGTCAGTTACTTGGGATTTAACCCCTTCATATCTATGTCAATGTAGTAAATATGGAACCGGCTACAGGCTACTGGAGTCAAGGTCGTTACAGTTGGTATCAGATAAAATTTCGTAGAAACCATGGGAACTAGATTAATGAGAAAATAGATTATGGAACATAATACTATGATAGATTTTGAGGATAATTATAAAATAATATCCTAATGTTTTGGTTGGTAATATATAATGTGGTTTTTTTATAAATATATTCATGTCTGGATACAAAAAGTGGGTGTGGTTCTAGCACAAAGGTACCTAGAGGTAATAACTCTGAAAAGGATTCGCTAATATTGACTTGATCATTACCTGGTACATAAAAACGGGCCTTATTGCATGCTTATTTTGTCACTCCTAGGAGATATTCATATGATAATTCACATTTTCTATACAAACCATTATAAAGGATTTGAAAAAAAAACTTATGGTTTAAAAATATTCCCAAAGATACCAATTTCAAGATTCTGGTATTAACGATGCATAAATTTTCAATTTAATTTAAGTGTTACACCAAGATTTAGAATTATAAATTTTAATCTGAAATTCAAAATTTTATGAACTAATTCATCCCATTATTTAGAAATGGATCCTGGAAGAAAGAAGGGTATCAACATTCATGGCCAATGTAGAGATTTCTCTGCTGAGAAAACCAATACGACTGGTATTGGAACTGAGAAAATCATGGCTATATTAGGGAATCTTAATCGGGTTATGAAAAATAACCTTGCTCGAATATAGAAACATGTCGTTCCATATCATGATTCTTATATGTTGGATCTCTTCATACGATAGAGGCCCCCATCATTTATTGGGACTATTGATCCAACGTTAGCTAAGAAATGGATTAAGTCTTTTGAGAAGATACTTATGGCCTTAGGATACGATGAAAATGAAAATTTTATACTTGAAGTGTATTATCTCAAAGGCGATGTTGGTCAATGGTGATTGTTGATCCAAAATACTAGGGAGGAAGAGGAAATAGAACTTATGGAATGGAAATCTTTTAAGAATTCATTTTTTGATAAATATTTCCCTCGAGAGAAACAAACTAAAATGAAGAGAACATTCCTCAACTTAGAGAAAAAGGAAGAAGAAAGTGTTGATCATTATGAGGATACCTTCACAAGGACATCTAGGTATGCTACGGATTACATACGTAACACAGAGTGCAAGATTGACCATTTCCTTGTAGGGATTAATCCAAGTCTATGAAGGGTGATAGTCTCTCAAACATTTTCATCATATGATGAAATAATTTTATGTGTCATCGTAAAGGATAAGGAATTCTTTAGATCTTACATATTAAATGGAAATAAAGAGATGAATAGGTCATCTAAACACCATGAAAAAGGGAATGCATCAAAGAAGAAGAAGATAACAAATAAATTTCCACCTTGTGGAAACTGTGGAAAGAATCATCCTAAGAAATGGTTGAAGTGCATAAGAGTTTGATATAAGTTTGGAGATAAGGATCATTAGGACCATGAATGAAAGGGTAAGAAAAAAATCAATGATTTCTAGTGCTTCAATTGTAAATAAATGGGGCATTATTCACACCAATGTCTCAAGCATCAAGGGACTCTACCACATAAGAGTTGAGGGGAGAAGTCTAAGCTTATGTGATCACTACAACTAAGGTGGAAGTTCCTGATGATTTGGTGGAAGGTACTTTAATTATTTCATCAAATTTAGCTAATGCTTTATTTAATTCATGATCCCCTCACTCTTATATCTACCCAGTTTTCTATGAAAATTAGACATTTCCTTTTTACCTTAAGAAGGGAGTTTTCAGTCAAAACACTTAGTGGAAGTCTCACTGCAACAATGATGTGTCAAGTAGTTCCCATTATGACATACAAAAGTTCTCTATTTGTGGACTTTATTATTATAACAATGGTTGAATTTGATATAATCCCTGCTATGGATTGGATTTAAAAATATAATTCAAAAATTTATTGCAAGGAGAAGTAAATTATGATTCGTGATGAAGATATAGAATCCCTAATCTTTAGAGCAGAGACATTATCATATAACTCATGTTTAGATTCACCACTAGTAGCTCTTCTAAATGAGATTCTTGGGAAAGAATATAGAATAGAATTTGTGGATTAAGAATGCAATCTTTAAATTGAGGATGTACCTATTGTAGAAGAATACATTGTTGTATTTTTTAAGGAATTACCTAGACGCCCACCAAAGCGGTAATTCAATTTTTCCAGTGATTTAATTCCTTATGCATGACCAATATCAAAGACTCCCTATAGAATGTCTACTATGGAGTTAGTGGAGTTAAAGAAATGACTAAGAGAGTTTTGTGATAAGGGATTTATATGCACTAGTGTTTCACCTTGGGGAGCCCATGTTCTCTTTGTTAAAAAGAATGATGGATCCGTTAGTTTGTGAATTGATTATAGGGAAATAAATCTCATTACGATAAAGAACAAGTATCATATGCCATGTATTAATGAATTATTCGATCAAATTCACGGATCTCAATATTTTTCAAAGTTTGAACTTCGATTTGGGTATCATCAATTGTGAGTAAAGAAGAAATACATTCCAAATATAGTTTTCCGAATGAGTTATAGACATTATGAGTTTACAGTTTTGCTATTTGGATTGAATAATGCACCCTCTATATTTATGGATCTAATGAATATATTATTCAAGGATAATATTTATGATTTTTTTTGTGTCCATTGATGATTTCTTAGTGTATTCTAAAATCTATGAGGACTGTGAGAATCATTTTTGGATCATTCTTGATACTCGTGGAGTAAAAGAGTTATACGGTGAATTTAGTAAGTGTGATTTCTAGATTTAAGATGTTTTTTTTCTTGGTCATATTGTCTCCAAGGATGGAATCTCAATTGATCATGTGAATACAAATAAATTCAGAGAATGTTGTACACCAATAAATAAAATTGAGGTACATAGTTTCATTACTTTGACAAGTTAATATTGGAGATTCATTCAGAATTTTTTCCAATTGGCTAACCTATTAATCAATATTACATGTAAAGGGGTTATGTTGGATTGGAAAAAGGAATGTGAAAATTATTTTGATGAATTGAAGAGGAGATTGGTCAATGCTCTGATTTTGACTTTACCATCAGGAAATGATGGGTTTGTTATATATAGTGATTCATTGAAGAAAGGAATTGGTTGTATCCTTATACAAAATGATAAAGTTATTGCATATGAATCAAGGAAATTAAAGACTCGTGAACATAACTATCCAAACCATGATCTTGAGTTGTTAGTTATAATCTTTTCTTTGAAGATATAGAGACATTATCTATATGGTGAAAGATATGAGATATAAATAGACCTTAAAATTCTAAAATACAAAAGAGCCCAACATGAGAAAAATGTGATGGCTTGAGATGCTCAAGAATTATGATTGATCGATACACTACCTCCTAGGGAATGAAATTAAGGTAGTGTATACTTTCAGTTGAAAATGTCATGGAGTTCTAACCCAAATGAGGATTAAGAGGGATCCAATGTTTATGGATACAGTAAAGATGGATATGAAAATTATTAAGGAAGCAGGGATATCACTCATCTTCCAAATGATCGCAAAAAAAATATCTTTATTAGAAAATATAAAAAGTTATCAATATGATGATGAGAATTTTCATAAGAAAATTATAGTTGTGAATGATGGGAAGTGGGAAGAATTTTTTTGTGATAATGGAATCATAAAATTTGGAAAGATATTATGTGTTCCATATATACCAGATCTAAACAGTGAATTATTTGATGACTCGTGTCTTGAATTTCTTAATACACCCTAGTAGTACCAAGATGTATATGTATTTCATGGAATATTTTTTGTGGGATAACATGAATTGGGGATTTGTTGACTATGTATCGTGATTCTTAGTTTATCAACAGTTCAAGGATAAGAGATAGCATCCTAGAGGAGTCATGAAACCTCTTTCTGTTCCTTTTTAAAAATGGGATGACATTGTAGGTTCCGGGCGCAGCGAAAGCACGGTTGGGACGGAACTCAACTTTAATTTTTACCATGATCAATGATTATTCTGGGATCAATACGATGATGAACGCCAGCCTCCATGGAATATAATTAAAGATTTAGATAAAGACGGAAGAGGCCCAAAACCTTTAGAGATGATCTTTCGCATCATGTTTATAATTAATTTAGTTGATTTCATAAAGAAAGGGATACATGGATCTTTGGTATTTTCCTCGTTGATGATGTTGATTGTCTGAAATGACCCTTTCGGATTATCTTGTTGCGCTTGCGAGGATCCAAACTAGAATCCCTCTAGCAATGATCCACATTTGCTCGGATGGCCTTCGATCAACACCACTCGTTCTCCGGGTGCTAACGCGGCGAAGCGAGTATCTTGTGTTAGTTGTTCTTGATCACTTGTTCTTCAGCCTTGAAGAACGTTGTCCGTTCTTGAGAGGAGTGGGAAAAGGATTCAAGAGAGAAATTGTTTAGCTCAACAATTCTCAATTCTTCGACTGTGTAGTTCGATACATGGTACAATAGACGTATGTGTCTATTTATTGACATGGGGCTTCAGTTACAATTTTTAATTGCGTAATAGCAATTAAATAAATTCATAACCTTAGAGAAAAACCATGTTATTAATAATAATACTGCGTCATTATTTATGGGTGCTCCAAATTGCATAAAACAGAATTATAAATAAAATTCCAAGTCACAAAATAATAGTAGCATTATTTTAATTTGTGTCAACTAGTTAAATAATTGTTTATCGTCTTGCAAATAATTATTTTACTACCAGACCGGCCTTGGTCCGCTCAAACTCCACATCCATTTATTGAACACCTGAATAAATAAATAAATAATTTATTCTCATAAATAAATATTTTATTTACAAACTAGTAAATAAATATTTATTAAATGTTCAATAAAATAAATAAATATATTTTACCCATAATCTGATGAATAAATATTTATTTAATTTATACAATCATTTTAAATTGAATAAAATTATTCCATTGTCTTGAGAATAATATTTATTAATTAAATTCAAATAGAATTTAACCGAGACCACTAGAAACACTTAGTGTGTGACCCTATAGGATTCTTTCTCGTTGGCATTTGGCGAGCTTGCTTAAAGTCCAAGAGTACTTTCTAACAACGAGTCAAGGCACCCAAGAGAAAGAACTTAAAGTCACAACAATGACATCCACATACGAACGTTCACTGTGTAATATAATCCTTGTGTCTCAATATCTCATCAAGCAACTTTCATGATAGTGTCATCAACCTTTGTGCTTGATACGTCATTCTTTAACAACCTGAAATAAACTCGTCGTTACACTATGGCCATGGAATTTCATGTGACGGTTTTATTTCAATCAAAGGGATGAGATATCAACTTCCATAAATGGAAGTGACAAATCCTTCCTCAACTTATCCATTAATAACATGTCACTCGTGACACACCCAACGTACCCTACATCCCGCCAACTATCTATGTGACGGTTCTCGTCGGTAAATCAAAGTGCGCGAGTCATGATACATATTAATGATAATCTTAAAGTATAAGGATCATTACACATGCTCGTAGATAGAAATATATGATGACACCAAAACATGTTGAATTCCTACTGGCGGGTCTGTTCTCATAATCTCTTGTCTTGGAGATTACCAAGTACGAACTTCATGAGATAAAGTCTCATCTGCTTACAAGTACTCACACCTGATGGTCTGCATGCTATGTGTCCCATCATAGTATGTCATCCAACCGTAGAACTATATTTAAGAATATTATTATAGCATTTCAAGGTTCTCATCATAGCAGGGAACTGCAATGACCTTATCAATTCAACAAATACTCTGGGATATTATTACATCATAGTCATGCAGAACAATAAACAATATGTAATAATATGTTTAATATTTAAATACATTAAATATCCATGTAATCAAAGTACAACCAATTTTTTATAGGACACCAAATCTTACAAACTCCCACTTGGACTATAGTCAACTACCTACGATTTTTAGTTCGCACGACCTCACATAGTGATTATGTTTCTACTGAGTCAAGGATTTAGTCAAGGGGTCCACCACATTGTCTTCCATAGAAATACTACTCACTGCAACTTCACCTATCTGAGAAAAATCCCTCAAGAGATGGTACTTACGAATTATGTGCTTTGTCAGCTGATGTGATCATAGCTCTTATGTGATATCCACCACTACAGTATTATCACAGTACAGTGTGATGGGATCTTTACTACAAGGTGCCACATCTAGCTCCTGGACAAAGCTTCACGTCCAAACTACTTCTTTAGATGCCTCAGAAGCTAAGATATACTCAAACTCTGTTGTAGAATCTACGGCCACACTCTTCTTTGAGCTCTTCCAGCTCACTGCACCTCCATTCGAAGTGAAGATGTATCCCGTTTGTGACTTCGTGTCATCTTGATCAATCTGGAAACTAGCATCTGCATATCCTCTGATGACTAGTTCCTCATCTCCTCCATAAACCCGGAACATATCCTTAGTACGCCTCAGATACTTTAGGATAGTCTTGACTGCCATCCAATGATGGTCACCTGGGTCAGCTTGATATTTGCCTATCGCACTCAATGCGTATGCGACATCCAGCCTAGTATATAGCATGGCATACATGATTGATCCAATCATTGATGCGTATGGAGTCCTTGCCATTATCTTTCTTTCCTCATGTGTCTGAGGACACATTTTCTTGGAAAGATGAATGTCATGTGATGCTGGAAACAATTCCCTCTTGGATTATTCCATACTGAATCTTTTTAGTATCTTATCAATGTATATACTTTGAATTAGGCTCAGCAATCTCTTGGATCTATCACGATGGATCTTGATACCAAGAATATATGCTACCTCGCCCAAGTCCTTCATGGAGAAGCATTGATTCAACCATGCCTTAACAGACTGTAAGACTGGTATCTCGTTTCCAATAAGTAATATGTCATCAACATATACTATTAGGAAAATGACTGCACTCTCACTAAACCATTTGTAGACACAAGGCTCACATTCCTTATTGATAAAACCAAATTCCGTTATGGCTTCATCAAAATGAATGTTTCATGACCTGGATGCTTTCTTTAATCCATAAATGGATTTCTGCAACTTGCATACCTTATTGGCATTCTTTGGAGTCATAAAACCTTCAGGTTGTGTCATGTAGACGTCTTCCTAAAGGTTCTCATTAAGGAAGTCTGTTTTGACATCCATTTGAAAAATCTCATAGTCATGGTAAGCGACAATGGCCAATAGAATTCTGATGGATTTCAATATTGCAACTAGTGAAAAGGTTTCATCATAGTTAATGTCTTAATGCTGTTTAAACCCTTTTGTAACCAATTTTGCATTATAGGTACTGACTTGTCCTTCCATGTCAAGTTTATTCTTGAATACTCATTTGCAACCAACAGGCATTACATCAATTGGAAGATCTACCAAAATCCATACTTGGTTTTGGTACATGGAATCCATTTCAGAATTCATGGCTTCTTGCCACTTGGAAACATCTGTGCCACTAACTGCTTCCTTGTAGGTTAGAAGATCATTATTATCAACTAATAATGAGTCACCATCCTCAGTAACTAGAAAATTGTACCACTCTGATTCTCTAACCTCTCTTATACTCCTACGCAGTTCTTGTGTCTCTGGAACAGTTCTTTCTTCCATGGGGATTTGTGAAATATGCTCATGTACCAACTCTTGTATACCTTGAGCCTCAAATTCATCGAAGTCTATCTCGCTCTCACAATCTCTTTTGGAGATGTGCTCCCATTCAAGGAATATGGCATGTCTTTCCACTATAACCATTTTTCTGAGGGGTTGTATAGGTAATATCCCCTTGTTTTCTTAGGGTATCCTATAAAGGTATCCTTTGTGCCTAGAGGTGTAAGTTAGTCACCTGAAGAGGCCTTAACAAACGCATCGCTTCCCCACACATGTAGATTCGATAACATGGGTTTCTTTCCACTCCAAAACTCGTATGGAATATCATTTATAGATTTAGTTGGTACTTGGTTTAGTATGTGTGCCACTATTTGTAATGCATGTCCCCAAAATAATAATGGAAGACTTGCATAACTCATCATTGATCTCACCATGTCCAACAGGGTGTAGTTCCTCTGTTTTCTCACACCATTCCACTGGGGCGTGTAAAGAGGAGTGAGTTGGGATAGGATCTCAAACTCCTGTAAGTAATCAATGAAGTCTTGATTAAGATATTTTCCACCTCAGTCTGAGCAGAGTTTCTTAATCTTCTTACCAAGATGGTTCTCAGCTTCATTCTTGTATTCTTTGAACTTATCAAAAGAATATGATTTATACCTCATTAAGTAGATATGTCCATATCTACTAAAATCATCAGTAAAAGTTATGAAGTATGAGTACCTTCTCCTTGCTTCAACTGGAAATGGTCCACACACATTGGTATGAACCAATTCAAGAGGTTCTTTAGCCCTTTCACCTTTCCAACTAAATGGGCCTTTTGTCATTTTGCCTTGTAAACATCATGACATACGCCAAGTGGTTTTAGTTTGAAAGAATCTAAATATCCATCTTGATGTAACTTTGTCAAGCGTTTCTCGTTTACATGACCTAGTCGGTGATGCCAAACTTTGGTGTGGTACAAATCATGTGAAGTATCTTTATTATCGATTTCCATTACTTGGTTTGTGTAATCCAACATGTAAAGACCGTTGTATAAATGTGCCCTATCAAAACAAATGTTGACTTTGTAAAATAAGTAACATTTATTTCCAAACTTGAAATCAAATCCATCTGTATCTAATCTGGATACATAAATAATGTTTTTTGTAACATACGGCACATAATAAAAACCCTTTAACACCAAGATCATCTCAGTTGGCAACGTGAGGTGGTATTCCTCGATAGCTACAGCAGCAAGTCTGACTCCGTTGGTTGCTCGCAACTCTACCTCCACTCTTTCAATCTTCTTGAATCTACTAGGTTAATATATTTAGATACATATGTAAGCACCACAAGTTGTATCTAATACCCAATTTGTAGAAACTGATAGATTACATTCGATAACAAACGCACCTGAAGCTTCCCCTTGCATTTTAGGCTGGGTGCAGTTCTTTTTCCAGCGGTCTTTCTTTCCACATGTGAAACAAACAACCTCATGGTACCTTGTCTCCCCTTTGATCTTCCTTTTCTTGGAAGGTTGTGAAGAAGCTTTGGGATTAAATCTCTTTGTATTCCCTTTCCTCTTATTCACCATAAGGATAGAAGGGTTTTCGCGCTTCATACTTTGTCCACTTGGCGAATGAGAATAAGAAGATCAGAAAGAGACTTCTCAATGTTGTTCATGTTAAAATTAACAACAAAGCTGAAGAAGCTCTGAGGGAGTGATGTGAGAATGAAATCGGTGCTCAGTTCTTCAGGGAGTTTAAACCCTAGAACCTTCAGGTGCTCAATGTAGCCAATGAGCTTGACTACATGAGGCACAGCTGGGGCACCCTCTCCAAGCTTACTCTGAAAGAGTGCCTTAGAGATCTCAAACCTTTCATGTCATGATCACTCCTGGTAAAGACCACGGAGGTTCTCGAGCATGCTATAAGCATTCATGCTTTTGTGAGACTTTATGAGCTCGCTAGACATTGATGATAGCATCAAACATTGAATGTCGATCGTGTCGTTCATATGTTTCTCATAGACCATGAATTCTCCATCACTCACCTCTTTGGCAGGCGGATCAGGTAATGTTGACTTCAACATGTAAGACTTCCGTTCATAGTGTAGGATAACCCGAAGGCGTCTAAACCATTCCTGGAATTTACTGTCAGTGATGATGTTGTCTTTATCTAGAATTGATCGTAGGGATAGTGTGGTTGACAAGCTTGTCATTTTTATTCTACAATTAAAAGAGCAGATCATTAGTACTTTCTTGATTATATTTTTATGAAAATAATAAATTAATTTTATTAATTCTCCCACTATTTTATCAAATCTTAATGGTTCTCACCATTGAACTCGGAAAGTCCACTTGTCATGACATTCTAGTGGCAAGGATCCATATTCTCCTTCGCATAACCCCAACAAGGCTTGGTCAAGCTATTTTAAGGTATTTAGGTAGGTAGGTCTTTGCCAACTGTGATCTTGCATCTCTTTGATCTCTTGAGTGGACTCCCCAATCCTGAAATCATGACTTTGGATTTCCTCAACTCTTGCCTCCAATATTACACCAAGTCTAGCAAGGGATACTCCTCTTGATGTAATATAGTTAAGTCAACCCAAAACCTTTCATAAGGGCTTCCTGTATAAAATTAAGTGTCTCAACAAGGGTTGGTCAAACACATGGTTTTATTGAGTTTTTCCCTTAATCAAGTAACAAAAGGCTTGGTCTGACTTAATATTTTATTTGAAGGATTTTTATCTCTTATGCGTGAATTTTTTATTATCATTATCACATTCTTGTTAATATTAAGTGGGACTTACTTAAGTGATTAACCATATCTTGATAATATTTATGCATAAGCCTAGTTTATTTTAGTTCTATCTTACATGTTTGTTTAATTCATTAATTATGTGATTGTGACAACGCATCCATAATGATAAACCATGCATCTAACAAAAATAAAATAAAGTAAAGGGCATGATCATGAGCTTTTCTAATGGTTAGTTTATCTAGTGGTTGATAAAATAACCTTGGCCTAGATAAGAAACATCTTGAACCTTTTGGGTTCGTGTTTACAACTTTCCATCTGTCCATCTCTGTATCTCCTGGGATTGGTTTCGTCTCGGCTCCAACTTGAACCGCCTCCACTAGCTTGGGAGTTCCATCCATTATATATGTCTTTTTTAACTCACACACAGGTGAGGGGTAAAAAGGGGTTTGACATAAAAGAAACATTGGGCACGTAGACCCTACATATTAATGAGGAGAAGACTCACAAACCAACAAATTTAATTTAAATAAATAAATTAAAAGAAAGCATCCACATACAAAGGTTTTGGTCTAGCTCATGATCATCCATACATGCAACGATATTTACACATAAATAAAAGTAGCATTCAATTCTTTAATCGTTCTTGTTTAAGATAAATCACGCTCGAATCAATTAATTATCATCTTTAATTAATCAATCCTTTTATCTTAAACCTTTTTCTTAATTTTTTTGAGATTCTCATCCATCATAATTTTAAACAAATAAATTCATTTAAAATTATCTTTGTACGTAACTTATACCTTGGAGGCAACCCGGTGAATTCCTATTCATAACTACCCAATGAGTAGAAATGAACATTACGCAGATGTTAAATTAAACACATGTGTATAAAACACCTATCATGTGTTTTGTCTCAACTTTACGCTTGCATGATGGTACACGTCTCAAGGGTTTGTATAATATAATAATAAATTTTAATAAATCTGTGTAATTTGGATGAGTACACGGCGTGTAGTTCCAACTACACGGCGTGTACTATTTTTCATCGTCCATTCGAAGTACACACCCGGGGAAACGGCGTGTGAGTATGCTTCAGAAATCTTCGGAGTACACGGCGTGTCCAATGGGCCACACACCGTGTAGTTCCTCGTTACACGGTCTCCAGTCAAGAAATATGTGCACAGGGTACACGGTTCAACCCTAACCTAAAGGGACTACACATCGTGTCCACTGGGCCACACGGCGTGTAATTCGGAAACCATGTGTCACCTGTTCATGGTCAACACACAGAGTAATTAATACTTAGACAAACTCCAATGACACGGCTTGGTTTGGCGGACCAGACCCGGTGCATTGAACCTTGACTACACAGTGTGTACTGTCGAATACACGTCGTGTGTTCTGGTGTTGTGCGGCCAGGAACCTTTGGCAACTCTGGATGAGATCCTCTGTTTTATTTTAATCAAAATTAAAAGAAAAGATCATTTCTGTAAGGTGAATTAGAAACGAAAGAGGAGCAACAGATCTCGAGATTCAGATTTGCAGAACGATTAATTTGAATTGAAACAATTAAATTATTAAATGCATAAATCATCAATGAAATGTTTAAATAATTATAAACTATGATGTAACCGCTCTGATATCACTTGTAGGTTCCGGGCGCAGCGGAAGCGCGGTTGGGATGAAACCCAACTTTAATTTTTACCATGATAAATGATTATTTTGGGATCAATATAATGATGAACACTAGTTTCCACATAATAGAATCAAAGATTTAGATAAAGAAGGAAGAGGCCCAAAACCTTTAGAGAGGATCTTGCACATCATGTTTATAATTAATTTAATTAATTTCATAAAGAAAAGAATACATGGATCTTCAGTATTTTCTTCGTTGATGATGTTGATCGTCCGGAATGACCCTTCTGGATTATCTCGTTGCACTTACGAGGATCCAAACATGAATCCCTCTAGCGGTGATCCACACGTGATTTGATGGCCTCTGATCGACATCACTCGTTCTTCGGGTGCTAGCGCGGTGAAGCGAGTGTCTTTTGTCGGTCATTCTTGATCACTTGTTCTTCGGCCTTGAAGAACGTCTCTCGTTCTTGAGAGGGGTGGGAAGAGGATTCGAGAGAGAAATTTTTTAGCTCAACAATTCTCAATTCACCGGTCGTGCAATTCGGTACATGACACAATAGTTGTATGTGTATTTATTGACATGGGGCTTCAGTTGCAATATTTAATTGTGTAACAGCAATTAAAAACATTCATAACCTTAGAGAAAACTCATGCTATTAATAATAATATTGCATCATTATTTATGGTGCGCCAACTTGTGAAAAACAGAATTATAAATAAAATTCTGCGTCACAAAATAATAGCAACATTATTTTAATTTGTGCCAACTAGTTAAATAATTATTTATCATCTTTCAAATAATTATTTTACTACCGAACCGACATTGGTTCTCTCGAACTCCACTTCCATTTATTGAACATCTGAATAAATAAATAAATAATTTATTCTCTTGAATAAATATTTTATTTACAAACTAATAAATAAATATTTATTAAATGTTCAATAAAATAAATAAATGTATTTTACCCACAATCTTGTAAATAAATATTTAATTAATTTATGAAATCATTTTAACATGAATAAAATTATTCCTCTATCTTGAGAATAATATTTATTAATTAAATTCAAATAGAATTTAACTGATACCACCAGAAACACTTAGTGTGTGACCCTCTAGGATTCTTTCTTGTTGGAATTAGGCAGGTTTGCCTAAAGTCCAAGAGTATTGTCTAGCAACAAATCAAGGCACCCAAGAGAAATATCTTAAAGTCGCAACAATGACATCCACATACGAACGCTCATTGGGTAATATAATCTTTGTGTCTCAATATCTCATCAAACAGGTTTCATGATAGTGTCATCAACCTTTGTGCTTGATACGTCATTCTTTGACTACTTGAAATAAACTCGTTGTTACACCATGGCCATGGAACTTCGCGCAACGGTTCAATTTCAATCAAAGGGCTGAGATAACATCTTCCATAAATGTAAGGGAAAATCCTTCCTCGACTTATCCATTAATAACATGTCACTCGTGATTCACCCAACGTACACTACTTCTCACCAACTGTCTGCATGACGATTTTCGTCAGTAAATCAAAGTACGTGAGTCGTGACACAAATTAATGATAATCTTAAAGTCTAAGGATCATTACACACACTCGTAGATAGAAATATCTGATGACACCAAAACATGTGGAATTCTTACAAGCGAGTTTGTTCTCATAATCTCCTATCTTGGAGATTACCAAGTGTGAACTTCATGAGAGGAAGTCTCATCTGCTTACGAGTACTCGCACCTGACGGTCTGCAAGCTATGTGTCCCATCATAGTATGTCATCCAACAGTAGGACTATATTTAAGAATATTATTATATCATTTCAAGGTTCTTATCATAGCGGGAAACTGTCATGACCTTATCAATGCAACAAATACTCTAGGACATTATTACACCATAGTTATGTAGAACAATGAACAATATGTAATAAGATGATTAATATTTAAATACATTAAATATCCATGTAGTCAAATTACAACCAGTTGGTTCTGGGACACCAAATCTTACAGATATTACTATGGAAATTGTCGTGGGACTACCAAATAGTCCTGGAAAGAATAATACAATATGGGTTATTGTTGATTGCTTAATCAAATCTGGAAATTTCCTCACTATAAGGGAAGATTTACCACTTGAGCTCCATGAAAGTCTCTATATTAATGAAGTTATAAGACTTCATGGAACACATCTTTCGATTGTGTCTGGTTGTGATCCCCATTTTACATCGAAATTCTAGAAGTGTCTTTAGAAAGCTCTTGATATTGAGCTTCATTTGAGCACTATCTACCGTCCTCAAAGTGATGGATAGTAAAAAAGGACTATTCAAACAATCGAAGACATGCTAAGGTCGATCTCACTTGGTTTTCAAGGTATGCGGGATCATTATTTACCTTTGATATAATTTTCCTATAACAATAGTTTCCATTCAAGTGTTCAAACGGTGCCATATGAAGCATTATATGGAAAGAGATGTCGTACTCTAACTTATTGGGATAAAGTTTTGTGAAAGGAAACTTACAAGACCAGAACCTATTGAAGAGACAATAATAAAGTTAAGGACTATTCAGGATCACATTAAAGCGGCTCAAAGTAGTCAAAAGAGTTAGGCCGATAATCGAAGGAAGAATTTGGAATTTCAAGTGGGAGATCACATTTTCATAAAGGTATCTTTGTGAAAGGGTGTCATAAGGTTCAGTAAGAATGGAAAGCTAAGCCCCAGGTAAATCAAACCCTTTGAAATTCTTGAAAGAATTGGATCTATTTCTTACCACTTGGAAAAGCCACCATGTCATTCAAAAGTACATGATATGATCCATATATCATTGTTAAGGAAGTACATGCCAGACCCAACGCATGTGCTCACCTCTAATAAAATAAAATTGGAATCTGATTTATATTACTGTGAATAAATCATCCATATTATTGATACTAGAGACCAATTATTAAGGAATCGTATTAGTCAACTAGTAAAGGTACTTTAGAGAAACCAAAACATAGAGGAAGCAATGTGGGAACCATATGATGTTATGAAAAAGAACTAACCCATCTATTTAGAAGGTAATTTCAATGAAATTTTGATGATTGAATTTTTGTACGAGGGAAGAATGTAGAAGCCCGAGACATTATGATTCATTTCCTTTTAAATAAATTCAATCGCTTTGATATATTTCGATGCATGTAACACTAGGTTCAAACGAAACACAATACTCTATTAAAATATAATCATTTAAACATGGTCGTTATAACCTAGTAATTAAATCAACGAATATGAATAGGGCTAACTACAATATGAAATTTATATAGTTTATACAATTATAAATAAATTCATTGGTTATCTATTAATTATAAAATAATTAAAAATATTTAGAAATAAAAAAGAAATGTTTTTTGGAAAATTGTATTTTTTCTAAAAAACATTTTCAGCGTGTTTTACGAACCTATTTTAAAATTAAATTTTATAAATTTTATAAATTTTATTTGAAAAAAATAAATTTCATTTGTGAAATCAGTATATCAAACTTAGTTTAGGGTGAATTTTTAGGATTTTTCTGAAAAGTTTAATTTTTTGATGAATAGTGAAAATAATGAGTTTTATTGAAAATTATATTTTCGTTTAAATTAGTTGCAAAGAAAATTATATTTTAAATTGAGTTTAAAGTAAAAAATAGATCAATTATATTATAATTTAACTAATTTAGGTCATTGGGATCAATTTTATGTTCAATTTCAATGTAAAAATGTTTCATACATATGAGAATTTTCTCTTTGAAAACCCACTTTTTTATTGCATTTGTGGGTATAATTTTAAATTGGTTTCTTCCACTCATGTGAATTGAATTTAAGAAAATGGATTACATATTTTGAATCATCATAATTTATATAATCTAATAAGGTCAACTTAATTTGTTACCATTATAAATAGAAAAGTAAGTAAATATTAATTACTGCAATTATGGTAAAAACTGATTTATTAGGGGTTAAACTAAAAAGATAAGGGTTAAAATCACTAATCAACTTGTCTAAAGCTCATTGGATGAACATATTTCGGACTTATAGCCTCTATGGGTCAAGAATGTCCCATTTCAGAGGATTTTTTCATGGAAAACATGTGGTTGTAATTGATTCTTTTCAAAAATTCTATGTGTCCTCTCCCCCACTTATAAAAGGTCGCCCCCTATCATCCTCTATTCACACTTCCAAATCTATTTGGATCAGCCAATCCCTACCCAAATCACTTCCTTACTCCCCTTCCAACATCCTGCATCCCATTTTTTATCATAAATCCAACCTAGGATGGATTTTGGTGCAAACCTAAAGAAGTTGTCCAAAGAAAAGGTAATGTTCTTAAACGAGTGTTTTTTATTTTTATTTTTATTCCACCTCTATCAAATATTATTAAACCATGATTATATAATAACATAAGTATCTTACATATATTTATATGTTATTATTAATGGAGAATGGTCTATATCCATCTTCTCTTCCATCAAATAGGAAACAAAATCATCAATCGTTTGTACGGTAGACTACCGTCTCGCGAACCGATGTAACTGATTTTCCATCGACACCTCTCACGGTTGAATATAATGATATATATAATATTTAGGATATAATTATTTTTATTTAATTATAATATCACATATATATTCTTACTTTACATTCCGTTAAAAATACAATAATGTCGTTTGTGTGTACGGTGGATTACAGGCTCGCGAAGCGATGTGATTTGTTTTTCACTTAAACTTTACATGGAAGGTAAAAATTATAAATTTAATTAATATATGTGATATATAATACATTAGATCGATTATTTAAAATTAATATATCACACACACCTTTACCCTGGGAATAATATCGACACTCGTACATACGTACAGCCTACCGTCTCCATGAAGCGATGCGACTCATTTTTCATGTCCAACATTCATAAATGGTTATAAAAATGTATCTTCTAAGTAAATATGATATTTATAACATTAATGTAATTATGGAGATTGTTTATAAATATCATATTCACAAGAACCTGAATTTTCATGACAATACATGCATGATAAAACAAGGTAATTAACACCTGAAATAAAGAAAATAATAAAATATTAACAAACGGGTGGTAACATGTAATAAGAGGTTCATATATGATATTATAAGTATGAATATAGTTATGTAATAAATTAATAACATGTTTAAAACCATTATACATAAGTTTAAATCATGTTCAAGGAATGTGTGAGCTAAGGGGTTTTGTCTCAATTCCATTCATTGACGCATATTTTAATGTTATGCACCTAAATTTTATTGTATGGTGTATATACTTACCCATTACATGTAATATCAGGAATAATTCATTATTCATAGAATTTTAATTTTCAAATTGAATTATTTAATCTAATGTGGTTTTACATGAAAGTTATCAAGTGGTAATGGATTTTATCTCAATTTCCATTTCATTGAGACATATTTGTTAATATGTACCTCTTCAATTTTATGTGGTGTATATATTGACCCTTTGATATATTTAAATTGAATACATATTTATTCCTGATGGTTAATGTTTTGATTCTTATATATTCTTTCAAGGGGATATAATTTGAATATTACTAAAGAGGTAAAAATTTATTTGACAAACTCGCTTTCTTTTGGGATTTCTTCTATTTTTGTTAAAGGAATCTAATCATTTAACCTTTATAAACTCCAATCATTTTCTTATATATATTCTGGGTATTGTGGACTTTGTTATTTCCTAAACCATATACCATTTTTACATATGGTGTTTACTTTAAATGTTATATGAATAAATGGTGAAATATCAACAAATCTATATCTTTTACTCAATATGTATGTCTATTAATAAGGCATATTGATTCACGAATTAAGTCAATTATTCAATATATGAGGAATGTTTTAGACATGAAATGATGGGTGGGGAATTGAATTATATAGTATCTCGATGCATCAATGGGTCTCATGAGACAAATCAATTGCCCAAATTAAACGGGATTCTACTAGTGGTTTTAAACCGTCTTGTGAAAGGTATTGACGATAGAGGTATCATGATGCATGAGATCTTAACATTTAATAATTAAGTATTTCCTTAAGTGATAATTCAATTGTTATTAATATCCATTTTATTTTTATAATGATATTTTTCTAGATGCATTTTATTCTCAGTTTATTGATTAAATGACATGTTGTTTCAGTTATTTACCTTATCATATTGATTAAGCCTTATCTAATCATGCTAGTTAAGTTATTGATTAAATGGTATGTGTGTTAAACTATTTACCTTTCTATATTGATTATTATTTATCAATTCAATATAGTTTTTGCTATATATAAACCTTACTAAGATTTTCAGTTCACCCTTCTTTTGTTTCCTTTCCCCAATATATGAAAAAGAAATCTTTGAATGAGTTTTCAAGGATGCAGATCATTTTCCTTTGTTATTTATTATGTTTTATTTTCTATTCTCAATTTAAAATAGGTATCATGTATGTATTTGGTTCTCTGAAAATACTAAACTGATTTTTCCATTGGGATTTGACCCCTTTGTGTCTGTGCCAATGTAATAAAGATGACATCGGCTCTAAGCTATTAGAGTTGGGGTGATTACACAGACTAACTATTACATGAGGATGATAAAAAGTACTGAAAATCAACTTTGTATCTTGATCCTAATGAAGGCATTTCCATATCATCAAGGTAAGCCATGGATCCTTATCAGATAAAATAAAATGGGGTACTCTATGCAACCTTACCACTTCGTTAATGTACATTCTAACAAGATGATCTAGAGAGAAATATTCTATGATAGAAATGAATTGTGCTGACTTTATAAGGTGATCAACTACAACACAAATAGAATTATGGCCTTTAAATGTTTTGGGGAGTTCAACGACAAAATCCATGGTGATCTTTTCTCATTTTCATTCTAGTATGGGTAATGGTTGTAACATCCACTTAGACTTTGGTCTCTCAACTTTATCTTGTTGACATAACAAACACTAATATACATTCTCAACAATATCTCTCTTAATGTTTCCCCACCAGAAATACTCTTTCAGATCTCTATACATCTTCATACATCTGGGATGGATAGAGAATGATGAAGTATGAGATTCATACAATAGAACCTTCTTCATATATGGTATGGACATAACACATACACAGTTTCTAACCCATATTATTCCATCACAATTAAGGTTAAAACTCAATAACATTTTTTACCTTCTTCTGTTGTTCCATTTCTCCCTTATGTGCCTCTTTAATCATCACATAGATATATGGTGGAACACTCATTTGAGTAAGATAAGATTTCTCCTCATCTTTCAATATTCCTAAATCCATCCTTTGAAAATATAGAAATAATGGATCTTTTTTATCCTCGTTATAAACAAGCTAGCATGATCATTCCGACTCAAAGTATCTGTCACCTTGTCTGCATTCCGAGGGTGGTAATGTATTGAGAAAAAATAATCTTTAATCAACTACAACCATCTTCTCTTGTGCATATTCAACATTTTTTGAGTGGATATACATTTGAAATTTTTATGATCATTATATATACAACACCTTTCTCCATAGAGATAATGTCTTCATATCTTTAGATCAAAAATTACCATAGAACTCCAAATAATGACTTGTGTAATTTTCCTCATGAACATTCAAATGTCGTGAGGCATAAGATATCATTATATCATGCTGCATGAGGAAGCACCCAAGTCCCCTCTTCGATGCATCACTAGAGATTGTAAAATCTTCTCTACTACATCATAATGTAGGAACATGTGCATTGGATAACATTCTCTTTAGCCCTTGAAATTTTCTTAACATTTATTTGTCCAAAGGAACTTAGATCCCTTCCGAATTTACTTGGTGAGAAGATTAGATAACCATGAGAAATTATCAATAAAACATCAATAATATCCATCTTAACTAATAAAACTATGGATCTCATTCATAGTGGTTGGTTTGGTCCAATGTTCAATAACTTTCACCATTGATGGATCCACTTATTTACCCTCTCTTGAGATTATATGACCCATGAATGAATCTTTTAATAGCCAAAATTCACACTTTGTAAATTTTTCATACATCTTCTCCTTCCATGGGGCTTTAGTACAGTCCTCGAGTGATATTTTTACTCTTCCTTACTCTTTGAATATATAAGAATATCATCTACAAAGACCACCGCAAACTGATCATGGTAATCTCTAAAGAATATATTCATTAAATCCATGAAGATATTGATGGGATTAGTAAGGCCAAATGAAATCATTATAAATTTAAAGTGTCCATACATTTTATGAAATGATGTCTTGGGTATAACCTCTTTCTTGACCCTCATTTGATGATATCTAAAATGAAGTTCAATCTTCTAAAAATATTGAGTTTTGTGTAGTTGATCAAAAAATTCATCCACAAGGGGTAGAAGATACTTGATATTGATCATGGTCTTGTTAAGTTCTCAATAATCAATTTAGATTCACATTTATCAATCTTTCTTCTTAAACAAATGAATAGGTTCACCCTAAGGTGGTGTTCTTATCTGAATGAATCCATTGTCAAGATTCTCATTGAGTTTCTTCTTTAATTATGTCTACTCAATAGGGGCCATTAAATATAGATACTTTTATATTGTTGTAGCACCAAGTTTTAGTTCTGAAAATTCAACTTCACCATTCAGAGGAAGACTAGGTAACGCTCCTAGAAATACATCACCAAACTCTATCAAAATAGCAATATCTTTAATGTTGAGTTCATTTCCAACCATCTGAGATAAAAACGCATTTTCAATAGGAATCAATACACATATAATGGATGTGATTTCCAACGACTATTCATATTTATCATCACACAAATATATGATCATAGGTTAGTTCAAAATATAAAATGTGACTTCCCTACCTCAGTAATTGGTGTGCGCATTATTTAAAAAAAGTCAATCCATACCAAAGATAACATCAAATTCAACTACAGGGAGAATAATAAGAGTTGAAGAAAGCAAATTCTGACAATCGCCAATCTTAGAAGAATCGTAATCTTTAGATGTGATCGTCATACCATTAGGGGTTTTCATTGTCAATTCATCATATAGTCATTGAGGTGGCACTATGATACTTTTGGCAAATTCTTTAGATATAAAAGAGGGGGTAAATTCAGAATCAAATAAGATATTAGTAGTTCTTGATAGGATGTTAAGTGTACATTTCACCACGTCGTTATCATACCCATCATCAATAGTGGTCGCATGAGATTTCCCTTTTTCTTCATGTTTAAGAGTTTACTAACGTCTGTCATCATCATTAACCATTGGGTTTGAGCACTGGTTAGCATAATTCTCTTACACCGTGTATTTGAATGACTAGAGTGTGGGTGGTGAGTTATATGTTGTTTTTCCTCCATCGTTGGATAACTTCTTCATCCCATCACTTCAACATTCGATTTACAGATGACCTTCCTTTCACACCTAAAACATTTTCCAGTCCCCTTAAGACAATTTCCTCCATGTTTCCTTCCACACATGGAGCATAAAAGAAAACTCATCTTTTTCTCTCCATGGTTTTTAGAATTTCATTTTAATTCCATCATTCATTTCTTATCAAACCCATGTGATTGATAGGAAACTCCATTCTCTATCTTTACCTTAGTATCAAATCGAATGATTTAATCATAACTACTGATGTCCCTTATGAAAAACGGCATACGAGGACTTAGTTTTAACACACTGAAGAATTAATAAATCTTACCTTATGGTTCAATGATAATACTAGAATTGTACCTTGCATATATGATACAATTTGCCTCATAGGTTCAAACGGATTTAGCAACCTTCTACCTTAGCTTAAGGAAATCCATTTCCATTTTCATATGAAGGATACGAAGAATGTACTTATTGGAAAACAGCCTTATAAACACATCATATTCCATTAAGTTAATTTCTTCTCATTGCCTCATGTTCTTAATGAGATTCCAAGATTGATTTGTTTCGACTTAAAAACAAAAAAAAATCCAATAAAACTTATTAATGCTCTGAACATTGGAGAACAAAAACTATCTTTTCAATGGTCTTGATTTATTTCCTAAAAACTAGTGGAAAAACAAATCCACTAAAAGAATGTTGATGTTTTCTCATGAAGGACTCAACATTTTACTATTCCCACCATTACTCATTTGGAAGCTCGGCATGATTCATGTATTGAGAAATTTGTGTAAGCATACAAATGAGATTTTTCATTCCAACTCCCATAACATTTGGTTTCTCAGAAGGACAATCATTGCATTGTCCATCACATTCAGTATTATCATGGTTCGTTCGAGTTCTAGACATTGACTAAAACCATAATTCATAGTGTGAGCAGCAATAATCACTGTGGGAAACCACATAATCATGAAAAAACATTTATATGATAACTAAATCATGACACGTTCTTCTATGACACCTTTGGTTTAACCTGGGTCATTCATGATCATGATCTGTTCAAATCCTTCACGATGGTTCATAATGATCATGTGAATTAATTCATGCATATCCCCTAAGTGTGTCAAATCAAGTTCATACTAAGGGCACACTCATCGTGCACCAAAATGATGGTTGAGATATACTCGACCAACTCATTTATAGATTATTACCCCTAAATGCATCTGTGTCAAAACCACATCCACTTGTAGTATCCTGAAAATGATGTTTTTCTAGGAAAACCATACCTCTTTTTTACCTTAACTTTGGGCATTCTCCTATACATAAGATTATTTAAGGGTTCTCACTAATATTTTCTCATCCTAGTTTCCAAAAGTAATTAAAAATTACTCTAATACCAACTACAGAGACCTATACTTCTCATACATAAATATTACATTTTATTATATAAATATTCATTGCCTACATTATGATCCATGCCAGAATCACACAAGTCGAGTGCCTTTGGAATGATTGAAACATAAACAACTGGTACATAAAAGCTATGTGTCATCTCCCACTTAGATCTTAACAACTTGCATCCTTTGTATATATATATATCATACTTAAAATCCTTCGTCGTATCCTGGGGAAGGGGAACATAAGAAAGGCTGAGTTCAGATGATCAATAAGTGTAAATACAGGAGATATTAATGAAAACATAAACATAACATGATCGTAGGGATCAGTGAATATCAGATCAACATTTGAAGCCTACGGACAATGAATTCCTCTAAGGCCTACGGGCCATATAATACTTACGCCTACGAGCCTTGTAAGGGTTCCACCTCACCCCTTGAAAGGTGGATTATCAAAAATCAATAAAAAAATGAAGGCCTTCGGGCCATTGGATGAGATCAACATTTGAAAACTATACCCAGCATATCATAGATCATAATCATGAGTCATGGAATACATCTTAACATTTCATAAGATACAAATCATAAAGGAATCAAAGAACATGAGTCGTGAGAGAATAACATAAGCATAAAACAAATGTTTTGGCATACACATAAGCATAGAAAACCATTTCTTAGGGAGCTAAGGCTCACTTCCAAAACTATAATAGTGGATTTAGTTCACTCCTTATTTTATCATATTAGTCAAGGTTCACTCCTAAGACTATCATAGTAAATAGTCGGTTACTAATCATGGTTCACTCCCCATACTAGTTCAAAATATCTCATGAGATATGCATATTTACCAAATGAATTAAAAGGATAAATAATTCAAGGACCACCCATCACAAAATAATAATCTATTTATATATGTGTTATAAGATCATAAAACATTCATCATATCATAACTTATGAAAAGGAAACTGGTTTCATAAACATTTCAATAATTCATCATAGCATAAACATTGGAAAATAAACAGGATTCAGAAACATTTTATTATCATAATCATAAATCATCCAGAAAAAGAATAAGGATAATATCATTGTATAATATCCCTAGTAAATCATAAGTATCTTCAAAGGACGTCATCTTAGGTGAAAATTCCTTTAAAAGATCACTTGAAATATTTCATGAGGAAAATATACATTTCACAATAAAATTACTTGTTTAAAATAAAAAAACCAAAAATATTTTGAAAAATATTTTTTCTTTTAAAATAAAATCAATAACATTTAATGGATTATTCAAAGTATTGAGTTGTCATGATGATAGGAAATTTCATTCATTTTGTATACGTTAAAGCAAAGATTCCTTTCACATTTTTAGTAAAAAGTTAAAAGTACATTGTTCAGGAAACCATAAGAAGATTCCTTTAAAATCATTTTGTTAGAAGTCAATAATAGGTGAAAATTACTTCAAAATATAATTGGATAATAGTACAAGAATTCTTGAAAAAAAAAGACAACATGGACATGGAAGAAAATGGTTTTTCGACTGAAAATAGGAAAAAAAAGTTGAAATTTACATAAAAATATTCTTAATCTCTCTTGAGTAATTAAAAAAACAAAATGAAAAGAAAACATTTCATATCCAAAATAACCAAAGATTAAGAAAATTTATGAGAATTCATGAGCGTTAGATCATGAAATTTCATCATAAGAAACTTAATCATAAACAATCTCGATAAACAATGAAATTTTAACATAAAACTCTAACCTCATGTTTAAACTTAATCATAAACAATCTCGATAAACAATGAAATTTTAACATAAAATTCTAGCCTCATGTTTAACTTTTTTTGAGGGAACTCTAACCTCATTTATAATAAATTTAAATTTATAATACTTCTATAACAGTCGTTTACATACATATGATATCATATATGATCCACTTATGACATTTCAAAACACATTTATTAATAATTCCTTATTAAATCGTCTTTTCCAATTGTTAATTGCTTCGTATTTCATTAGAATTTATGTTTGGTAATTCTTGCCCTTGTACTTTGATCATGGTTCCATTATCCCCAGAATGTTATTTATGAAAGAAGTATCCAATATATTCATTATATAAAAATTTAAAATCCCCCATAAAAAGTATATATAGAAAAATGAATTACATCATTCATAAAAACGGTATGTCGTGCGTACAAATGAATGATGTTTTCACATTTCAACACGTAGATCGAAGAAAGGTAAATAAAAGATCACCTTCCAAGAATCATTATTATATCATATATATTCATTATATCTATCTATAATATCATCCATGTAAATCGGAAATGAAAAACGAATCACATCGCTTTTTGGAGGTAGTAGTCCACACATATGCAAGTGAGACGTTATCGTTTTCCAACATATTGAAAACTAAGAAGGTATATATGAAATTATTATTAAATAATCATAATAATGTCACAAATATCATGTATAAATATTAATCTCATAATAATACTCATCCATGATAGATGGTGAAGAAAAATGAATTGCATCGCTACGTGGAGATTATAGTCTACACGTAAACATGAGTGATACATTCACTTCTCATTTGATATAAGAGGGTGGATAATGGTGGTTTCATGATCATAATAAAATTCCAGTATATTTATGATATTTAATTTATTATTTTATGATTTATACCATAGATTTAGTAGATGTAAAAGAAGAGATATATTGAAAGATGTCGAGTAACATGATTAGCACTTCTTCTGGAGACCTCTTTTAGATTTTTTCTTAAGAACACATGTAATGGTCTTTTAAGAGGAAAAACACATCTATATTGTGGGTGGGGATGATTAGAATTGAATTTTATAGAGTTTTACAGATCTAGATGACTTAAAGTGGGATAAAGAAAAGACATAAGCAAAGCCCTTTTATAAGAGAGAGAAAGGACACGGTTGAAATTTCAAGAATATTAAAATATAATTATGTCATTCTCAAGTCAATTGCTTCCAAATGAACATAGATTCAAAGAAAATGATGACAAGGTTGAAATATCATCCACCAATGAAATTGAGATAGTTTGTTTGTTAATTTAAACCTTATATTTTGGTTTAACCCTTTGATTAGTCAATTATAATTTTAACAGTTGTAATGAATTTTTGAATATTAAAGGGATATGTTAATTATAAATAATTATCTCATAAATGGAAAAGCGATGGAATTTTTTACAATTTCTCATCCTACATGAACTCCTGCATTATTTTTATGATTTTTAAATAATTTAACAAAAAATTATTTAACATAAAATATTATTAATGTCCGCGAATGGCCCGAAAGTCTTCATTTTTTTATTGATTTTTGATAACCCTCTTTCAAGGGATGAGGGGGAACTCTTACAAGGCTCGTAGGCTCAGAGATTACATGGCCTGTAGGCTTAGGAGATTACATGACCCAGAGGTCTTAGGGAATTCAACCAGACTATCTACAAGGAACTGCCCCTCCCCAGCATCTGCATCATGATAGTAGCTCTTCACCTTCGCATGGTCGTCTGGCTAAGCTTCTCGTGCAAGCACAGGCTGGTCTCAATGGCATTGTCATACCCTCTCATTCTGACAAATCCATTTGGTTCTGTTTTGGTGAGTGCACATGCTCTGAATCCTCTTCTAGGGTAGCTCCTTTTTTTGTAGCGTGTTTAGAGCAATTACATGTGGACTGAAGGCTTTGAGGTGGCTCGAAGGCCTTAAAGGTGGCCTGAAAGCCCTACTGACCCGAAGGCCTGGGTGGCCCAAAAGTCTTAAGGACTCCAAGCCCAAACTGATGGCACAAGGTGAATAGTTCCAGCTGCTACAGTACCGAACAGTACCTGCTACAATCCTGCACAGTGTACAGTTCCACTACAGTACCTGTACAGTGTACAGTTCTGCTACAGTACCCGCACAGTGTGCAGTACTGCTACAGTGCCCCCAGAAATATGTCTCTACCTGGTTTTGAACCTGAGTCTTGTGGATGCACTTAAAGATACCTTATTTTTTGACACTTCATTTAATTTGAATTTAATGACAACATGACTAGAAAGTAATTCGAATATAAACCTTTAACAAATTCTCAATATGTAACATTTATCTATGAAATCTTTGGAACACAATAATTCACCCATATTTTATAAAATTTATTTTTTATTTTAATTTTTAATT
Organism: Viscum album; assembly: GCA_963277665.1. Classification (NCBI taxonomy): domain Eukaryota; kingdom Viridiplantae; phylum Streptophyta; class Magnoliopsida; order Santalales; family Viscaceae; genus Viscum; species Viscum album. The sequence goes on along the minus strand of OY728161.1, from coordinate 1,680,233,888 downwards.
TTTCTATTAATTGAATAAAAATTGTGACATCATTATGTAAGCATTTAAGATAATTATTCAATCACTAAAAATTACATATAAATTACTATGATAATAAAAATCAATTTATCTTTCAAATAAGGATTCATAACTAAACGTATACTCTTTTTATCCATATGTAAAAAAATCTAAAAATATTAAAGTCGAGAGTGACATTTTTTATTTATTCTCTTCTTAAATTAATGTAATGGTCATAATCAAAGAAAAATGGCACCAATATGACATATATTCGAGGATTTGATGCACATGAATAATCTACACTCATCCAATATCATAAAAGAATGTGTTATAGAAATTTTAAAGCATTGTCCTCAAGATTTAACTATATTTTACTCATTCAACTCATGTCGATGTCACAAAATGAAATCAAGATTACTATTCATAATGATCAAAAATAAAAGACCTATTAGCTAAATATGAATCTCCTGATTCCAAATATATGATCTATTTTCCATAATTCAATTTCTATAAGTTGTGACATTTCATTTTAAGATAGATGAGTAAAATGTGATGAACCCTGTTTTTTTAGAAAAATAAATTTTAAGAATAAAAATGAATTTATTATTATCTCATGTCAAGATAAACATTATATGACTATTAAAACATTTTATTGAATATATAATATATTCATTTTATTAAATTCATTCATAAGTAGTGATTAATTTAATTTATTATGATAAGAAAACATTGTGCACAGAGACAGTTTTTTAGAAAAACATATCTTTCAACTTCAAATGATTTTTATATTAATTTATTATCAATTGAAAACCAATAAATTCATTATATACATGTGTAAACCATAAATTTTCATAATTTAGTTAGCGTTATTCATCCAGTGTCATTCTTTCCTTGAGAACATCATAAAACCATGCTAACCCTATCAGATCCAATTCCAATTCCTATGAGCATGTCCCTGGAAATTTAGGGGCATCCACCTCAATAAACGGATCCCAAGAGAATGTCTCAAACACTCAAGGGGAAGTGCATCCCGCTAGGATCATCTAATATATACCTCTCACTAAGCATAAGGTGATTCCAAGGAGCAAGTAATTGAAAATCATATAAACATGAAGACCAAATCCCCTTATCCAATGAATTCTATATAGACCATAAGGCCAGATCAAAGGGGATTTCCTAAGGCGTTCATGTAAAACTATAGGCCGATTCCGATGAGATATTCTATGGAAATCTGATTGTACCATGTTTAATGACCAAAACATAGAAGCATGTCATAGGAATCCCATGTATGCGTATAAATCTCGATGGTTAGTGCATCTCACATGAATCATCGCATCTGTAGCACCTGAATAGACTTTGACTTTGAACCCTTGCCGCAATTCAAGGTCGGCATGTCCGGTGAACAAATTATAAACATCAGAGCCAAAAAGGCTTATATCATTGATTTGTGATATGTGGTGAAACTCATAATCATCAATGCTCATTCCCAACTAGACCTTATTAGGAGTCGTTATATCACTAGGGTACCCATCGCAATCCCCTACTCCACGTCAGGCATTGGAACTCCTCTCTGGTCTCCTAAATCTCAATCCCAAGGCCTTAGGTCATGCCCATCACAGAGGGATAACATCCCTCAATGTCATCATAATCATATAAAGGCCTCATTAGCCTCATAAGTAGGTCACACAAGGGAGATTAAGTCAATCTCATTTTATTCCCAAGTCACCCTAGGCCAAAATTCTTACATCCCAACCCATATATAATATACACATGGTGTACCCACCCACGTACCAACATCCAGTGGGGGAGGATCACTCACCCCTACCTATCACAACTACCCTGAAAATTTTAAGTAATTTTATGGTTCCCATAAGGAAAATCCATTGGCTATCAATCTTAAGTCAGCACTCACCTCAACTTGGAGGTCACTAAGGAAAACTATGTTTGTAACGACCCAAACTTTTATCAATGAAAATTCATCTTGATCTAATTCAATGTCTTATTATGTAAGATGGTTATATAGCATATGCACTTCCTTGGTTTTATGTTTTTGGATTTTAAAATACCGTTAAGAATTGTGATCATTGCTAATATAGTCGTTGAACAATGATCACGTGATTAGTAAATATAGGGCTTTAACAAATCCAATTTACTCAGACAAAGGAAGTGATGACCTCATTCAGTAGAATTGATCCATACGAAGCTCATTTGTCAGACTCGGAAAGGAGGTGGCGTCATTGGGCTTCGCTCTTGATCAAACTCAAACTGAGCTTCAACACGTTAAACTCGAACGGAACTGCCTACGGGAGAAGTGGAAGTTGGTAGAGATTATCACTCGAACGATGTTATCCGAGTTACCCCAAAAGTATGTCATCATCGCACACCATACCCTTCCGTCGTATGCGGGTGTTATAAGGGGTTATGTAACGAGACCTTAGTAATATGATTATGTACATAATTTTTGTATAGAGAATATCAATTCATTTTATTATTGTTACTTTGTAAATAGTTTTTAAAGCAAAAATAGCATTTTTAGTTAATTAAGAAATCTATTTTGATGAATTAATGAATTTTTGAATTAAATAATATTTTAATTAAATATTATTACTAAATTTCTTTTTATTAAATATAAATGATTGTATAATTATTATGAATACAATTGTGATTTTTATTAAGGTTTGAAAGTTATTTTTGTCAAACCCCATGAATTTTCGATAAATATCGGTTTTTATTTTAAAAGTAAAAAATTCACATATTTAGAAAATTATTTAGGTAAAATGAATATTATTTTTGAAATCAGGACGTCAAAATTATCCAACGGTGAATTTTTCATAATTTTTTGAGACAGTTGAATTTTTGGGTAAAAATTAAATACCGTTTAAATATATAATGTGTTTTATGACATCATAATGACCCAATAGTGATGTAAATAAAATACTATAAACATTGTGTTCGACCAATATATTTTTAGCATTAAAATAATGTGATTTTGGGTTTGTTTTATTTATTTTACAAATCTTCAGTGGACCCTCCAAGACTTATAAAACATTTTGTCATTTTAATGATTTCTTTGAGAGTGTGACTCACCTCCACATAAACAAGCCTAATATTTTAAGAAGTTCGGTCGTTTGCCTTATAAAATATTGTTTTCACTCCCCTTTGGCAAACAAACATGGGAAAACCATGGGATGGTTTGTGGTTTTGGTTAGTTTAATGTGTAGGGTCCAAAACCTAAATAATAAAGAATTATGTCTCTTTTCCTATATAAACTCACTCAAGCTCTTACTTCCTATTCAACTCAAAGCCTTTAGAGCTCGACCAACCTCTGTCCGCCTCTCTCTAGAACCCTCCCAAGGCGCCCCAAGCTCTCAAGAAGTCTCTCCCAAGCATCTCCCAAGCCTTTGGGATCACACTTCCAAGTAAGGGATTTTCTTCCTTTCTCATTTTTGTTCAACTTTCTTTATGTTGTTATGCCCTTTTAATTTCAATTACAAATGTTAGGGTATGATTTCACACCTCTCTCATACTGCCCTTTATGTTTGAATGATGAGAGACTCATTTCTCTCTCATTAGTGCTCTCAGGCACACCCGTTATCATGCCGAAATTCCGTAAGGAATTTCTCTCTTCTCATTTACATTCAAGAAATTCTTTTGTATTATGAATCTAAATTCCATTACATATGTTGAGACGTGTATTTATATGACCCTCTTACTGCTCATTTCATGTACAAATGATGAGACACTCTTTTCTCTCTCATCAACCATTTTTATGAATTCTTATGTCACGTTGTTATGCTGCCGAAATTGCACCGCGATTTTCCAAGTCAAAGTCATTGTGTCGTGAATACCATGCTCATTTCTCTATCAAGGGTATTCACCTTTATGCATGTTTACTTATTGATTATAGAGTTTCATGTATGAATTCTACATTCCTTTATCGTGGAATAAATGATGATCTTTAATGATTCCATGTTGTATGATCTATGTGGCACACTTATGCATGAAATGAAATGTTTAATAAGGAGGCACCCTGATAGCGCTCCAATGCATTGGGTAAAGATTAGTATCATGATACGTCAAGTGCAATGAGGGTTTACTCATGCTAATTCAAGTGCAATAAGGGTTTACTCATTCTCCATGTGCAATGAGCCTTGACTCATGTTAATATCATGTTAAGTGTTGTTGCCACATTTTCATGTTACGATAATCATGTTATATCATGCCTTTATGTTCATGTTTCTCTTATGATCCATTGATATTCTTATTGCCTAATATGTATTGTATTCTTCATTTATGCTTTGTTTACTCCCTTACTGGGCTTTATAACTCACCATTTTCTTATGCATGTCCTAAGATTGTCTCATGTAATGCTAAGTACGAGGGAATGTAGTGATCATGTAAAAGAAGTTTCAATAAAGATGTCGTGTTTCATGTTTTAAGTCGTTATGTAATGTTCTTAAACCCCAAAGACATTAGACCTCTCGATCTTCTATGTTGTATCAAGTGAAGATTTTATGTAATAAATTATGTCTAATTGTGTAATAAAAAACAGGGTTGTTATAGTTGGTATCAGATGATAGATTTAGTTATTTTTGGGATTAGGATTAGAAAACTCTAGTGAAAGCTTTAGGGATAAGACTATGTATAATAAAAACATCCCTAAATTTTGGTGAGTAGTGAGTAAGTGGTTTATCAAGCAAATATATCTTTGTCTGGATACTAGCAGGTAGAGGCGGCTCTAGCACAGATGTACCTAGGAGTGAAAACTCCGACAAGGAGTTTCGGGCTTCACCCGAGGTATCCTAGTACACAACAATGGGTATTGTTGCACTCTTGGTTACGAGTGATATGCTTTAGTAAATTCAGAAGCTTAGTATGCACCATTGTTAAGGAAAAAATGTCTCTAAGAATAAATGTTGGGAAGTAGATCATGGATAACATAGATTGAAGCCTATAGATTCATAAGTTAAGAAAATAAAAATAATTTATAAGTCGTCTGTTTTTGTCTTTGTATTATCCTTTATGTGTTACCCCTAACTTTCCTTTATTCCAGCCAATGGCTGGTAATAAAAGGACTCGGGCTAACAACCGATGCGAAGATCAATGTGATGACTGTTCTAATGAGATGTTCAATCTGATGGGAGCGGGAATCGCGAACTTTGTCACGATGCTCTCTTAGTTAACTCAAGCTTTGAATAGAAACATGGGTCAAGAGGAACATTCACCCCCCCCAAGAAAGAACAAGTTGCAATCGGGAGATTCATGAGACAACAGCCTCCTACTTTTAACAGATCATTTGATCCCTCAATCGCCAAGCAATGGATCAACTTCATTGAAAAGAACTTTTTCATCCATCAATGTTCCGAACAAGAGATGGTTCTTCTGGTTGCTTATCATATGGAGAGTGAAGCTGATCAATAGTGAACATTGATCAAAAATACGGAGCCTGAAGAGGAGATCGAGTCGTTGGAATGGAAGGATTTCCAAAAGATGTTTTTCGATAAATATTTTATGTGCACCCTCCAACTAAAGATAGAAAGGGTCTTCCTTGCCCACAAGCAAAAAGACGATGAATCTGTCTGTCACACCCGGACTTTGCGCTGTGTCACGTTTCTAATTTTTATTTTTATCTTATAATTTTATCTGACTCTAATTATCTTTGTTCTTTTTTTATATGAAATGTGGGCTGAGCCCGACTGGGGTTTTGCGTTTTTGAGCTGATAAATGAGTGTTTTGGGCCTTGACAGCATTTAGTGCGTCGTTGTCGAAGTCGCACGACCTCGCCTAGGCCGTCGCACGGCCTCGCCTGGCTCCCCACGCGTCTGCCCGATGTTCCGCAAATTAAATGAAATGAATTAATAATGAATAAAATTAAATGAGTGGTGAAATAAAAATGAAAAAAAATTAAGAAGATTTCACTAATAATGATAATATTATTATTTGAGGATATTGTTAATTATTATTGGGTATTGTTACTATTTATATTAGTGATGGTAATTAAGTTATTTTATTTATTATTATTACTCTTGTTTTAGTTATTGTTATTGTTGTTGTTGTTATTATTGTTATTATTATTATTATTTATTTATTTATTACTTTCTTTTTCTCTTTTTATTTTTGGATTTTTTTTCCTTAGGGTTGCGGATCTCCCCCCTTTACCCCCTTTCCCATCGCGGCATCCCCCCCTTCCCTAACCCCAGCCCATCGCGCCGCACTCCCCCTACCCCCCTGGTCCGTCACCCCCTTCCCCCTTCTCCCGATCACGGCGCAGCGCCCCCCCCCCCCCTTGCCTGGTCCGGTGAACCCCAACGCCTCCCTTGCTTGGTCCGGTGACCGTCGCCCTGCTGCCCTCCTCTCTTCCTGCCACGCCATCACCCCCTAGAACCCCTACGCACAGCTTCCCTTGTCCGACGCCTACGGCTCCGTCCGGCTTGTGCCATCGCCCCAACCCCCTGCCAGGCCGGCGTGCATCGTCGCATGACCTACCACGAAAACCCGACGTCGCCCCCTGCCACGGCCAGCCTTGTCGCGCCGCACCCCTACACCCGGCCGAGAACCCTCCCCGCAGTCCTCTAGCGCGATACCCCGGCCTGCTCGAGCCTTCTCTCGGCGCCATCCTAATGTGAACCCCCCTTCCGGCAAGGCTCCTTGTCTGCGCGACCACCACCGGTAGACACCTCTTTGGATGAGTTTTCCTTTCCCTCCTTGGGTGTTAGTTTTAGCATTCGTTTTGGATTTTATTTGGTTTCAATTCATGTTTTAGGGTTTAATTTATGATCTATGTGGTGCGTATTGCATGCGATTAGAATTCCACACCAAAGTTTGGAAGATTCGACATCGAGGTAGGTGGTTCCACGCATGAGTATTAATTGATAAATTCATTTGCTTATTTAACTTAGCATGTTTATTAATTAGTTAGTTTGGTGCAAATTTGATTTTACTTAAGATTTAGTGTGTTTTGATGTGTTTATTAGTGTGTTGCATGATATGAGTATGTTTTTGTGAAATCAATGTCGAACTGATTATTAGTTTTTTTTAAAAAAATTGTAGTTAATTTGTTAGGGCGTGCAAAGGGTGCAGTTGTTGTTTTAGTATTGCGTTTGTTTACGTTTAGTCAGAAATGACATTTGAAAGAGTTTTTGGTGTTTAATGTCATGCGGCATATCTTGAAATTGTTTGTAAAATGTTTCTGGAAGTTCATTAAATTATAGAAATGGTCTTTTTAACTATGCGAATGTTTTCTTTAATCGCATAAATGATGCAGATTGGGTTCCTGAGGTGGCGTTGTGTGCGTTTGGTTATGTGAGGGGGTTTGGGTAGGTCTAGTGTGTAAAGCATTGTTTTTCTCTCAAAAAAATTATTTATGGAAAATCTGGGTCCTTTTATTAAATAATGATTAAGGGTGAAAGCTTGTTTTGGTTAAATTGTGTGAATATTTTTGGTGCTCAAAGTCATGTGTCGTGTGTGAAGTTTGTTTAATAAATTCTGTTAGTGGCATGCTTGATAATGAAAGTAATTTCTTTGATTGTGCAGTTGTTTTAATCGGTTGTGTAACTGATGCAAATTTAGTTTTGAGATATTTTTAGTGTGTGCCTTATTTCAAAATGGTGTTTACATGTGTAAGTGGTGGTTTGTTTAGTGGTGACTGTCTTTTAAATTGTCCAGATGGTTTAGTTGAGTATGTAACATATGCATATTATGTTTTGAAAAGACTTTGGTGTGTGTGTTGTTTTAAAAGTGGGTTTGGGTGTGCAAATTGTGATTTTGAGTGCGTAAATACCTTGTTTGTCTTTTATGCATTAGTGTGACATGTGACATGAACTTGAAACTTGTTTGAGCACAAACCGGGAAGCCCGGGTAGCTATGAAGGTGGACTAGACTAGTGGGCTGGTGTTCCGGAGGTGACTCGACCCGGTTTCACTGGCAGGACTGATGATTGCAACACTAACTAAACATATGCTTTTCTGAGGGTCGTGGCCTTCTAAGCCACGTTTTCTAAGAGTCGTGACCTTCTAAACCACATTTTCTGAGGGTCGTGGTCTTCTAAGTCACGTTTCACTGAGACACGAAGATCTAGGGGCTCAAGCTAACTAACACCCACGAGGCCTCTCCCATATTTGGTGCTCATTGGTTACTTTACGCTCGTTAGTGTGACACATTGGTTATTTTAAAAAGTGAGTGTGTGTGTTTTAATTTAAGTTGTTCCATTTGAAACTGTTTTCTTTCATTCTGTTTTCTTTTAAACTATTCAAGCATTTATTTCTTTTCTTTAGTTAACTTTGTAAATGTATTTGTCATTTACTAATTATGCGTGGAACCTTTTTATTTGGTGGTATCCTACTGGGCATTTGGCTCACACCCTACATACACCTTTGGGTGTATATAGACCTTGTTTCTTGTGTATTCCAAGTTGTGACATCGTGCTCAGCAATGGTGATTTTGATCGTTGATGGTCTTCTTGTGCAGGTTGGTGTTGTGGCGTGTGGATGTTGCACCACTCTTGTCGCTTGGAGATTTGAGTTAGAGTTTTAGTTTCTTTTGTTGTCGTTTATTTTTGGAGGTTGGTTCTAGTTGTAAACCTTTAAATTTGATTTTAGTTTGGTTGTTTGTTTTCAGTCTTGGTTTATTTATCTTATCAGTTGTTTTGTATTTACTATTTCGGGTAAATCGTTCACATGTGTTAGTTTTGATACCCGAGCACTTGTGCCAGCCCGTGGGGATCGGGAACGCCCTTCGGGCCATATCGCGAACCGGGTCAGGCGCCGGGTCGGATGGCGACCCGACCTGGTTCGTGACAAAATTGTATCAAAGGAAGGTTTGCTCTTTTGGGTAGTGTTTCTTTGGGATAGAGTCAGGGTAGACCAAAGTTAAGGGTGTCGGAACTCGACGTTCTGGTTACGAGCAAGGTGACTAGCCAGCACACCTCGTGGCGGGACTCGAGTTACCAGGGTAAGTTGAGGTTTGTTGAGTCTTTGGCCCTCGTGATTAGTCTTGTTTAGAGGAAATAAAAAGGGAGTAGGGTCAGTGGTCCTAGTGAGCTCGCATGGGTCTGGCAAGTCACGTGGAGCTGGGGACACTCTCCTAGAATACCCTTTGTGGCAGTGGCGTGATTGGTGTATGGTCGTCAACCATATGTTCTAGTCACCCATTGACACTAGTTTTCCCTTGCATCGTTCCTCGTTTCTTTATTCTGGAATTGTGGAAATTTGGTTTTTAAGTAAAAATGATTTAGTTTTGAAAAAAAAATGTCTTGAAATGAAGCGCTTTAAAAAATAAAATGATGTATGAGGTTTGAAAGGTGTGGGTTGAATGTTTTGGTTTTGAAAAATGGAAAAGTTTGGTTTTGATCCTTAGTGTTCTCGTGGGCAACCACATGCATGAGCGTATATAGAAAGAGAAGTGGTCAATGACACGAGTGAATGAATTCTTGGATGGATATGAGGTGGGTGCCGATGTGGCACGGGAACATACATGTGTGAGGCCCATGGGACACCATTGGTGTTTGTGCATGTCACGAACCAGCCCGGGTACCCCAGTAACCCGATAACCGAGCCGACCCCAACATAGCCCGAATGGCGTTCCCGATCCCCACGGGTCGGTGACTAGCACCTGGCATCGTACAACATACAGGTTGGAACGATTTTGCCACAAGAATGTGGAAGCAAGAGTAAAACAAAACAGTATGCATAACAAAAGAAACTCCACGGGAGTAATGTACCAGATTACAAGGAGGCATAAAATGTCAAAGTACTACAACCCAAGTACTAAAACTGGGAAAACAACCCCAAGGTCTCTAAGGACACAACTCACCAAGTCCAAAGATCAACAACTGGATCCACCTCCAAGAGATCCATTCCCTTTGCTCGAACCTGGAAGGAGAAAGTCTACAAACACCCGAAGGTAAAAGTAGGGTTTGAGCCTAAGCCCAGTAGGATATCACCAAAGATTCCATAACAGATGTCAAATATAGATTATCCAAAGAAAAGCTTTCAATTTTCAAATAAACAGGTTTGGCAATTCAAAAGCATATTTTAACAAATCATGTTATACATTTTCAAATGATGGAAAATTCATCATGGCTTTACAATGATGGAATATTTCTAAAACAATGGCTTAAATAAAAACAATTACATAAAACAGTTTACGTAAATTCAGCAGGCATGTAAGCAATTCAAAAGCATTGGCATACATTTATATCTCAAATATAAATAAACAAGCGAGCAACATGATCATCTGTCAAAAGGTACGATAGTATTAACCAGTTATAGGATTCCACACTCTCTATGTGAACTCAACAAAATGTGTATACACACGTCCCTATGACACTGGCCAAAGGAGACTCGTCACCAACCCGTCGGGGATGTGACCCGCCGCAAGTATGTTTTAGAACGTTGTCGTAGCGTAGAGTGTATCCAAATAACTCACTAACTACTTAAGGCTTGCATACGCTCTTACATGATGGACAAACTATTTTAAGAATGCTTAAAATACGATCATTCCCATTCTTCCATTTCAAAAGTGTCAATCTCATTCCATTTAAAACCAAAACAGGTTTTATTCAGAAACATGCATTTTTTCACAAGATAAAACCAATGGGTTTCTATCAAATCATTTTAATCCATTTTCACCATTTTGAAATTCATTCAAAACCAATTCCATCATTTCACAATTCATTTCCACAATTTAATTCAACAATTTAATTGAAATCATTTCCATCAAATCCACCAATTAAATTAAACAATTTAAATCGACCAATTTCCATAAACACACCTAATTCAATGGAATTGGGGTTTTCCAAATATTCATGCCAAAACCATTTCAAATATCTCGATTCACTGGAATCGAGTTTTCATTAATTTAATTGAAAGCAAATATGAGCATTTGAATTTAAATCAACAATTAAAATAATCAAGCAAATACAGTGATAATCAATTTGGCAAGACGGGACGGAACCACCTACCTCGATTTATTGACGGGAGTTAGCCCAACGAGAAACCCCAAAAACCGAGCGGTACAACGACGTCGATCAAAAACTGGATCTAAATCCTTAAAAACCGAAATTAAGATCAAAGGAATCAAGATCTTGCAAAACTAGATCTAGATTCGTAATCCTAGATCTATACCTCAACTCATAGGTTTAGATCCAGGGAAACAAAGGAAATCTCCCATGAAAAGATCAAGGAAAGATAGAGGAATAAACGAGAAACGCAACGGGATAAAATCCACTTACTGGGAGGAGAGCGGATCTTCAATCCGAGCCTTCAATCTCGAAGAAAGATGTTCGGATCGCCTTGGAATCTCCCTGGGAGGCTTTGGAAACACCTAAAATGAGTCAAGCCCGAGCCAAAGTCTAAATTATGGAAGTCCCGGGAGTTCGGGTGGTTTTAAAGGAAAAAATTCAGAATTAGAAACCGCGTGCATGGTTTACCTGAGCAGAGGCGCACTGTTTGTCAAACCGTGCGCACACCGTGCGGACCTCACTGTCTAGAGATGCACGGTCCGCACGGTTTGTCAAACTGTGTGCACACCATGCGTACCTCTCTGTCCAGTGCTGCTTGGTCGGCACGGTTTGATCGCAAGGTTTGTCAAACCGTGCGCAAACCGTGCACAACCCGTTGCCCTTTTGATTTACTTAAAAGGTCACTCAAACGCACCCCAAGTCACTACTCCAAAACAGAGGTACTTAGAAACATCAAAAGTACCTGAAAACATAACGGGATGTTACAGTGCAACCCACCAGGTTTGCTGATTTTCAAAAGTTTGGTTAAATGAGAATTCAGTGTGTTAATAACCGGTGATTGCGTGGTGTGTCCTTGTGTTTCTGAAATGTTGGATGTGAGGCATTTCAAGCTGAGAATCCTTTTTGAATGATTTGTGTCCTGAGTTTAAATTCATATTTTTATGTTGGTGTGAAAGTGTGTGGTTAGTGAATTCTTTTGGAAAAAGTGCTTTGGGGAAGCCCTTGCAGTGGTTCCCCCTGCACTTTTAGTGTTCGCTTGTGGTATGTCTTGACCATTGGAATAGTTTGATTGGTTCTATGGTCGTCTTTCTTTACTAGTGCATGCCCCCATAAAGCATTAACATGTGATTTAAGTGCGGCCACGGATAGTTCATCGTTGGCTGACCCTCCAGTTGATTAAAGCAAGGACTCTCTTTTTGGGTGACAGTGCTAAGTCTATCCCTTTTCCCCTTTTCGGTTAAGCGGATCCTCTCGCAGCGAGATGACTGATGCGAGGGGAGTTGAAGGTAGTTTTGGTCTTTTTGAGTTGTCTGAGTCGTCGGGTATGAAGTTTGATATCGTTGCGTCTGAAGGTCCCCCCAGAAGCGGTGAAAGGAATTCCAACGAGGAAGGGTGAAGGCGGTTTGGATTTATCAGTGTCGACGGAAGTCTTGAAATGCTTGTAGTGTTTTCGTTGGCTGCAAGGGTCAAGTTTGGTGACCTCTTGCAGCGTGAATCCACTTTGAAGTGTAAGGGTGGATTTTGTAGGATCCTTCGGGAATCCCTGTTTCCATAGGAGCGTGTCCTCTCAAGGAGTTCTAATTTTTCTAATCAAAGGCGAGTGTTTGTCGTGCGTCTTCCTTTCTTAAGTCTCTTGGTTAAGGTGAAGAAGCGATGCATGTGCATCATCTAAACCCATGTTTTGGTGGGTGTGTCGTGATGGAGTAGTTGGATGTCGTGGTGTGTTGTGTTTGATGGTGTGTGTCGACTGCATTGTGGTTTCATGTGGCACCAAAAAGGGAAGCTTCGTTTGGGAGTCTTCAATGTCTGACTGCGAGGCAGAAGATGCTTCAAACATCAGGGCTTCAGCCATAGGCCTCAGACTGAAGCTAACGTGTGGTCAGAAACCCCGAGAGTGTATGGAACCCCGACCTTATTTCTGTCATTGGTGTTGGAAGTGAAAGCAGTTTAAATCGTTTCCTATAGTTGTTCTGCTCCGAACGACTCGTTTGGGTGCGTGGGGTTTCCCGTGATTATGAGGAGGTGCGGTCGTCTCGTAACCTTAAAGTCCCGAGGGTCTCGTCCCACCGAATGTAATTGCTTTTAGTGGTCCTTATAAGGTATGTTAGGTAAATCGGTCTCAGATTTGAATAATGCTCATCCAGGGATGTGGGAATGCAAGTTTGTCTTGGGTTGTGGTTTTAACGCCCCGATAGTTGGGCTCGGCCCTCCCCGCCCCTTGTGGTGGGGTGTTTGGTCACTGTCGAGAAATTCCCAAAGTTTTGTATCTTTCATCGATCCTAATGGTGGGGAGACCCACAACGGGTCTCACTCGAATGTCTCTAGAATGAATCGATGTTGGACTTTTCTTCAATGGTGGGGAGTCCGTTTGGACCTCCCAGTGTCGGTTTTCCAATCTCGTCTTGGGTGTTGGTAGGTTCTTAATGGTGGGGAGCCTCTCAGGCTTCCCCACGTTGACCTTTTGGTTCTGTTTCTAAAGTTGGCTTAGTGATAAGTAATAAGAATGTTCCTTGAACGTGGTTTGACCGTGTTTGTTCATTCTAGCCAAATGGTGTGGTTTCCATTTAATAGTGCTTGAGATGTTTCTGCTTGTGAAGTTGGTTTCCGTGGGTGAGAGAGTTCCTTTCCTTGATCAGTCAACTAGAGGCGTTCTCGCTCGTTGGGGCGGGCGACACATATCGGAATGTCTTTTTACGAGTTTCTTGAAGTTGTCTTTGACTCACTTTCTCTGAGCACAATGTTTTTGCCTCTTTTCGCTTATTAATTGTGGGGATCCTCTTTGAGTCTTAGCGGGGTATCAGTTTCTTCTTTGAGTCTCAACCTTAGTTGTGGCTTTCCGGGGACGAAAAGCTTTATGGTGTGGAGATTTGTCACACCCGGACATTGCGTTGAGTCACGTTTCTAATTTTTATTTTTATCATATAATTTTATCTGCCTCTAATTATCTTTGTTCTTTTTATATGAAATGCGGGCTGAGCCCGACTGGGGTTTTGCGTTTTTGGGCTAATAAATGAGCGTTTTGGGTCTTGACAGCGTTCGGTGCGCCGTTGTCGAAGCCGCACGACCTCGCCTAGGTTGACGCGCGGCCTCGCCCGACTCCCCCCGCGTCTGCCCGATGTTCCGCAAATTAAATGAAATGAATTAATAATGAATAAAATTAAATGAGTGGTAGAATAAACATGAAAAAAAAATTAAGAAAATTTCACTAATAATGATAATATTATTATTTGAGGATATTGTTAATTATTATTGGGTATTATTACTATTTATATTAGTGATGGTAATTAAGTTATTTTATTTATTATTATTACTCTTGTTTTAGTTATTATTATTATTATTGTTGTTGTTGTTGTTGTTATTGTTATTATTATTATTTATTTATTTATTACTTCCTTTTTCTCTTCTTTTTTATTTTTGGATTTCTTTTCCCTTAGGGTTGCGGATCTCCCCCCTTTACCCCCTTTCTCGCTGCGGCATCACCCCCCCCCCGTCCCTAACCTCATCCCGTCGCACCGCACTCCCCCTACCCCACTGGTCTGTCGTCCCCTTCCCCCTTCTCCCGATCACGGCGCAGCACCCCCCCTTGCCTAGTCTGGCGAACCCCAACGCATCCCTTGCCGGGTCCGGCAACCGCCGCCCTGTTGCCCTCCTCTCTTCTTGTCGCGTCATCACCCCCTGGAACCCCTACGCACTGCTTCCCTTGTCTGGCGCCTCCGGCTCCGTCTGGCGCTCCTACTCCGTCCGGCTTGTGCCATCGCCCCAACCCCCTGCCATGCCAACTTGCACCATCGCGTGACCTACCCCAAAAACCTGGCATCGCCCCGTGCCACGGCCAGCCTTGTCGCGCCGCACCCTTGCACCCGACCGAGAACCCTCCTGGCAGCCTCTGGCGCGATACCCCAACCTGCTCGAGCCTTCTCCTGGCGCCATCCTAGTGCGACCCCCCCTTCCGACAAGGCTCCTTGTCGGCGCGACCACCACCGGTAAACACCTCTTTGGGTGAGTTTTCCTTTCCCTCCTTGAAAGTTAGTTTTAGCATTCGTTTTTTATTTTATTTGGATTCAATTCATGTTTAGGGTTTAATTTATGATCTATGTGGTGCATATTGCACGCGATTGGAATTCCACACCAAAGTTTGGAAGATTTGACATCGAGGTAGGTGGTTCCGCGCATGAGTATTAATTGATAAATTCATTTGCTTATTTAACTTGGCATGTTTATTAATTAGTTAGTTTGGTGCAAATTTGATTTTACTTTAGGTTTAGTGTGTTTTGATGTCCACACCAATGTTTGGAAGATTCGACATCGAGGTAGGTGGTTTCGCGCATGAGTATTAATTGATAAATTCATTTGCTTATTTAACTTAGTATGTTTATTAATTAGTTAGTTTGGTGCAAATTTGATTTTACTAAAGGTTTATGTGTTTTGATGTGTTTAGTAGTGTGTTGCATGATATGAGTATGTTTTTGTGAAAACAATGTTGAACTGATTATTAGTTTTTTTTAAAGAAAATTGTGTAGTTAATTTGTTAGGGCGTGCAAAGGGTGCAGTTGTTTTAGTATTGTGTATGTTTGCGTTTAGTCAGAAATGACATTTGAAAGAGTTTTTTGTGTTTAATGTCATGCGGCATATCTTGAAATTGTTTGTAAAATGTTTCTGGAAGTTCGTTTAATTATAGAAATTGTCTTTTTAACTATGCAGGTGTTTTTCTTTAATCGCGTGTGTGATGCATGTTGGGTTCCTGAGGTGGCGTTGTGTGTGTTTGGTTATGTGAGGAGGTTTGGGTAAATCTAGTGTGTAAAGCATTGTTTTTCTCTCAAAAAAATTATTTATGGAAAATCTGGGTTGTTTTATTAAATAATGATTAAGGGTGAAAGGTTGTTTTGGTTAAATTGTGTGAATATTTTTGGTGCTCAAAGTCATGTGTCGTGTGTGAAGTTTGTTTAATAAATTTTGTTAGTGGCATGCTTGATAATGAAAGTGATTTCTTTGACTATGCAGTTGTTTTAATTGGTTTGTAACTGATGCAGATTTAGTTTTGAGATATTTTTAGTGTGCGCCTTATTTCAAAATGGTGTTTACATGTGTAAGTGGTGGTTCGTTTAGTGGTGAGTGTCTTTTAAATTGTCCAGATGGTTTAGTTGAGTATGTAACCTATGCAGATTATGTTTTGAAAAGATTTTGGTGTGTGTATGGTTTTAAAAGTGGGTTTGGGCGTGCAAATTGTGATTTTGAGTGCGTAAATACTCTGTCTGTCTTTTATGCATTAGTGTGACATGTGACATGAACATGAAACTTGTTTGAGCACAAACCGGGAAGCCCGGGTAGCTAGGAGGGTGGACTAGACTAGTGGGCTAGTGTTCCGGAGGTGACTTGACCTGGTTTCACTGGCAGGACTGACGATTGCAACACTAACTAAACATATGCTTTTCTGAGGGTCGTGGACTTCTAAGCCACGTTTTCTGAGGGTCGTGGCCTTCTAAGTCACGTTTTCTGAGAGTAGTGGCTTTCTAAGCCACGTTTCACCAAGACACGAAGATCTAGGGGCCCAAGCTAGCTAACACCCACGAGGCATCTCCCATATTTGGTGCTCATTGGTTACTTTACGCTCGTCAGTGTGACACGTTGGTTATTTTAAAAAGTGAGTGTGTGTGTTTTAATTTAAGTTGTTTCATTTGAAACTGTTTTCTTTAATTTTGTTTTCTTTTAAACTATTCAAGCATTTATTTCTTTTCTTTAGTTAACTTTGTAAATGTATTTGTCATTTAATAATTATGTGTGGAACCTTTTTATTTGGTGGTATCCTATTGGGCATTTGGCTCACACCCTACATACATGTTTGGGTGTATGTAGACCTTGTTTCTTGTGTATTCCAGGTTGTGACATCGTGTTCAGCGATGGTGATTTTGGTTGTTAATGGTCTTCTCGTGTAGGATGGTGTCGTGGCGTGTGGATGTTGCATCACTCTTGTCGCTTGAAGGTTTGAGTTGGAGTTTTAGTTTCTTTTCTTGTCGTTTCTTTTTGGAGGTTGGTTCTAGTTGTAAACCTTTAAATTTGATTTTAGTTTGGTTGTTTGTTTTCAGTCTTGGTTTATTTATCTTATCAGTTGTTTTGTATTTACTATTTCGGGTAAATCGTTCTCATGTGTTAGTTTTGATACTCGGGCACTTGTGCCAACCCGTGGGGATCGGGAACGCCCTTCGAGCCATGTCGCGGACCGAATCAGACGTCGGGTCGAATGGCAACCCGGCCTGGTTCGTGACATTGTCGAAGCGTACAAGGCAAACTTCACAAGGCTTGCACGATATGTCTTCGGCTTTGTCGTTACCCCCGAATGCAAGGTTGACTGCTTCTTTGGTGGGCTAAAACCTAGCCTACGAAAAGCTCTGGCGATCCGTGACTTTGATAGCTATGAGGAAATTGTCTGATGTGCCCTCAAAGTCGAAATGGAGATCAGTGAATCTCAGGGGTATCATGGGTATAAGAAGCATAAGATGGGCTTCAATTCTAGCGGTCTGATGGATAAATCCAACGGTGCTAAAAAAAATCCAACACCCCACTTGTCAAAGGTGCGGAAAAAAAAACACCCCAGAAATTGCCTGAAAGGGACGAGGAAATGTTTTAGCTGTGGAAGAGAATGGCACATAGTCGTTAACTGCCGAAAAGAAAAACCTGCGGCTGCGACAAAGGAGAGGAGCGCTCTGTTTGACTCTCAACGCAGTGTTCATTGCTTCAACAGCAAAGAACCAAGGCACCTTGCAAATCAGTGCCCTAAGCCAAGGGTTTTCGGAGGCAACCAACAATCTCCAAGGCAGTAAGGGCGAGCTTTTTCCATCACTACCGCCGAAGTGAACCCTGACAATGAAGTGGTGACAGGTACACTAGTTATTCATTCAAGAATAGCGAACGTACTTTTTAATTCTGATTCTACGCATTCTTTTGTATCCCGAAAGTTTAGTAGAACAATCTCAACACCGCTGCAAATCATGGAAGTAAAGATGTCGGTGAGTACGGCAAATGGGGTAATCATTGCATCCCATGAATATAACTCTTCATCTGTCATAATTTGTGGATTGAACTTCCCGACGAACCTCGTCATACTCCCTCTGGTGGAATTTGATGCAATTCTCAGCATGGATTGACTTTCCTTATATAGAGCCAACATAAATTGTCGTGAGAAGGAAATCACTCTCCATATGGAGAATTGACCCCTGATTCTATACAAGTGCAAAGAGGAAGATGAATCTTCTTTAGCACCATCATCTCAAGCGTGGATATTACTGTCCTATGAGCACGCATATCTAGCTCAGATGATTGAGTCTAAGGAAGCAATCATCCTTGAAGACATGTCTATTGTGAGGGAATTCGCTGAAGTGCTTCCCGAGGAATTTGCTAGTCTTCCTCTTAGAAGAGATGTTGAATTCTCAATTGACCTTATACCTGGGGCATTGTAAATATCCAAGACTCTGTATATGTATATTGTGAGGGAATTCGCTGAAGTGCTTCCCGAGGAATTGTCTAGTCTTCCTCTTAGAAGAGATGTTGAATTCTCAATTGACCTTATACCTGGGGCGTTGTAAATATCCAAGACTCCGTATATAATGGCTATTATGGAACTTAAGGAGCTGAAGAAACAACTACAGGATAATCTAAAATAAAGGGTTTATACGCCCAAGTGTTTCATCATGGGTGCATCAGTCATCTTCGTCAAGAAGAAGGATGGGTCAATGCGCATTTGCATTGATTATCGTGAGATCAACAAAATCATGATAAAGAACAAGTATCATCTGCCACGAATTGATGACTTGTTCGATCAGCTACGTGAAGCACAATGCTTTTCTAAGGTGGATTTGCAGTCGAGATATTACCAAGTAAGGGTGAAGGAGGATATCCCCAAGACTGCTTTTCGTACAAGGTACGGGCACTATGAATTCATAGTAATGCTTTTCGGACTCACTAATGCTCCAGCAATCTTCATGGACTTTATGGATAGAATCTTTAGAGATTACCTTAACAAATTCGTGGTAGTCTTTATAGATGATATTCTAATATACTCCAAAATCAAGGAGGAGAATAAGGAGCTTCTAAGCACTATACTAAAGACCTTGCGAAAGGAGAAGCTCTATGCAAAGTACAGCAAGTGTAAGTTCTGGTTGAAAGAAGTCTCGTTCTTGGGTCATATCATCACAAGCAATGGGATATCTGTGGATCCCTCCAAGACAGTTGTAATTGAGGGATGGTCGAGGCCAACATCGGTAATGGATATTCGTAACTTCCTGGGATTAGCTGGATATTATTGTCGATTTGTGAGAAATTTCTCACGATTGTCCAACCCTCTTACCAAGCTAACTCAAAAGGGAGTCAATTTTGGTTGGAGTGATGAATGCGAAGAAAGCTTCAAAGAGTTGAAAATGAGGCTTATCACTGCGCCCTTGCTCACACTACCCAAAAGTAGAGAACTTTTTGTGGTATTTAGTGATGCTTCGAAGAAGGGTTTGGGTTGTGTGTTGATGTAAAATGACAAAGTCATTGTCTATGCTTCAAGGCAATTGAAAGTTCATGAGCAGAACTATCCAACATATGATCTGGAATTGGCTGCGGTGATCTTCGCTTTAAAAATTTGGCAACATTACCTCTTTGGGGAGAAGTGTGAAATATCTACGGAGCACAAAAGCCTCAAGTATATATTCACACAAAAAGAGTTGAATATACGCCAACGAAGATGGTTAGAGCTGACCAAAGACTATGACTGCGCAATCCATTACCACTCTGGGAAAGCGAACAAGGTGGCAGATGTTCTAAGTAGAAAGGACTCAGCAATTCTATCATTGATAAGAATTGAAAAGGATCCAATCTTCTTAGATTTAATGAAGATAGACATGGGAATCATAAAGAAGAGAACATCATCAATCCTTTCAAAAATGATTGTTCAACCGTCTCTTTTGGAAAGGTTAAAGGATGCTCAAAAGGATGATGTGAGAATTCAGAAGAAGGTGAAAACTATCAGAAAATGGAAATCCTTAGAGTTCAATGTCAATAAAGAAGGAATTTTGAGATTTGGGTCAAAACTATGTGTTTCATCGAATCCTGAGTTAAAGAAGAAACTTTTAGATGATGCACATAGTTCAAATTTCTTCATTCACCCAGGAAACACAAAGATGTATCGAGATCTCCGAGAGCATTGCTGGTGGAATAACATGAAGAAAGAGATCGATGAGTATACATCAAAGTGTCTGGCATGTCAGCAAGTGAAGGCTGAGAGGCAGAAGTCTAAGGGGATGATGCAACCATTACCCATACCTGTATGAAAATGGGAGAATATCACCATGGACTTTGTCATCGGACTTCCGAAAACATCCAAAGGAAACAATGTTATATGGGTTGTTGTGGATCGTCTTACAAAAACTGCATACTTCGTTGCAATTTGGGAGGATTTCTCACTGGATCAACTAGCACAGATATACATCAGAGACGTGGTAAGACTGCATGAAGTACCACTGTCTATTGTATCTGGTCGAGATCCAAGATTCACCTCTAAGTTTTAAAAGAGTCTTCAACATGTTCTGGATACTGAGTTGAACTTCAGTGCGGCTTATCATTCTCAAACTGATGGTCAATCTGAGCGGATTATCCAAACACTTGAGGACATGTTGAGAGCGTGTTCAATGGACTTCAAAAGAAGATGTGGTCAACATCTCCCTCTTGTTGAGTTCTCATACAAGAACAGTTTCCACTCAATCATCCAAATGGCTCCTTATGAAGCTCTGTATGGGAAGAGGTGCAGAACACCAGCATGTTGGGATGGAGTTGGGGAGCAAAAACTCCTAGGTCCAGAGATGGTTGAAGAAATGGTGGAGAAGGTTAAGACCATCCAGTAGCACATTAAAGCTTCTCAGAGTTGACAATAGAGCTATGCTGATAATCGTCAACGAGACCTAGAGTTTGATGTCGGAGACATTGTATTCCTCTGCATATCACTGTGGAATAGATTTATGATATTTGGGAAGAAATGAAAGTTTAATCCAAGGTACATCGGCCCTTTTGAGATCCTTGATCGCATTGGAGCGGTGACATATCGACTAGCACTCTCACCGAACTTATCTCAAGTACATGATGTATTCCATGCATCACTCTTAATGAAGTACATACTCGATCCATCGCATGTACTCAATCCAAAAGTGGTAGCATTGGAGAATGACCTCTCCTATGAAGAGAAGCCAGTGAAGATCTTAGATCGTAGAGAAAAAGTTCTACGAAATAAGACAATGCTCATTGTCAAGGTATTGTGGTGAAACCACAAGTTTGAAGAGGCAACGTGGGAATCAGAGGAAGTGGTGAAGCAAAGTTACTCACATCTGTTTTAGTGTAGGAAAAGGAAATTTCGAAAGCGAAATTTCGTAAGGGGGGAAAATTGTAACGACCCAAACTTTTATCAATGAAAAATTCTCTTGATCTAATTAAATGTCTTATTATATAAGATAGTTATATAACATATGCACTTCCTTGGCTTCATGATTTTGGATTTTAAAATACCATTAAGAATTGTGATCGTTGCTAATATAGTCGTTGAACAGTGATCACGTGATTAGTATAAATATAGAATTTTAACAAATCCAATTTATTCAGACAAAGCGATGGTCTCATCCAGTAGAATTGCTCCATACAAAGCTCATTTGTCGGAGCTCGGAAAGGAGATGGTGTCATTAGGCTTCGCTCTTGACCAAGCCCAAACTGAGCTTCAACACGTTAACCTCGAACAAAACCGCCTACAGGAGAAATGAAAGTTGATAGAGATTACCACCTGAATGATGTTATCCAAACCACCCCAATAGTATGTCATCATCGCACACCTTACCCTTCGATCGTATGCGGGTGTTATAAGGGGTTATGTAACAAGACCTTAGTACCATAATTATGTACATTATTTTTGTATAGAGAATATACATTCATTTAATTATTGTTACTTTGTAAATAGTTTTTAAAGCAAAAATAGCATTTTTAGTTAATTAAGAAATCTATTTTGATGAATTAATGAATTTTTTAATTAAATAAGATTTTAATTAAATGTTATTACTAAATTACTTCTTATTAAATATAAATGACAGTATAATTATTATGAATTAATGATCGTATAATTATTATGTTTGAATGATGAGACTCATTTCTCTCTCATTAGTGTCTCTCATGCACACCTGTTACAATGCTAAAAATCCGTAAGAAATTTCTCTCTTCTTATTTGCATTCAAGCAATTCTTTTATATTATGAATCTAAATTTCATTACATATGTTGGGACGTGTATCTATATGACCATCTTTGTAACACCTCGAGCTTCCACGATACGCTTCTCTTTCAATAATGCAATAGCTTGCATTGTACCCAAGTTCGAGATTCTAACACACCGCGACCAATCAAAATAGCCATTATGAATAGTAATACCCACTTTTTGAAATTATATAAATTTTATATTTCAAAATGGACTTCATTTTTGAATTCAGAATATCAAAATTAGCATATGTTGAATTTTTTGTATTTTTCTGAGAACTTCCAATTTTTTATGAATAGTGAAAAATACTTAAAAACAACTTTTTTAATCAAAATAATTTATAGTGATAAATTATACTATTGAGTGGTTTTAAAGTATAATTAGAATATATTTTTACCATTTTATCCAATGGTGGTCATTAGAATTAATTTAACATTGAAATCGAACATAAACAATTGTCAATCTTTTGATATATATTGTTTCTTAAAAACACGCTATTTGTTGTGACAGCGGAAATTAATTATAAAATTAATTAATGCAACTTATATGTTTGGAATTTTGTAAAATAGACATCATTTTTTTAATTCGGAATATCAATTATAGCTTAGGGTGAAATTTTGGCATTGTTCTGAAAAACATCAATTTTTGATGAATAGTGAAACCACTAAGTGGTAGTTAAAAAACTGATTTTTCGTTTAAATGAAACATTACCACTTCTGTGATTTGATTTTCAAAAATCCGACATACATTGTTTTCATTAGGAAGTAAAATGTGGTTCAATGGGATTAAAATAATTTTTTGGTGAATAGTAACTTTTAAGTTTAATTAATCACGATTAAAGGTAATTAGTGAAATTTAAGGTAAAAATGATATTATAAAAATATAAAAATACTTTTACACTTGTTCTACCCCTATTGGATGAGTCATGGCCGACCAAGACAATCCATGGGTCAACTTGGGGACCCCATGGAGCCACTTTGGTAGGAAAATGACATTAAAAAATTTTTAATTAATGTTAAAATAAAAATGTCACAAACATGAGTTGTTTTACTAAAACAATTTTTAAATGGGGTTATACAAGTCATATTTTTTACTATAAATATTCATTAGAAAACTAAAAAGATTTCCTACATCATGATATTTGTTTTATAATTTTTAGACATTAAATAAATTAAAATTTGTATGACACAATGATGATGCAGCGATTACCTCATTAATTAACGATTTAAATAAAATAAAGGATAATGTAAAATCTAACGATTACACTTGTCAAAAACCTATTGGATGAGGAGATTTAGAACCCTTATCACCTTAGCCTCAAAATATATCAGTGTAGGACCTTTAGAATCTGAAAAGCATTTCATAATAAAGTAACATTTCAATCTTTCCAAGAGTGTCCATTCTCTTCTCTTATAAAAGGCCATCACCTCTACCACCTTATTCACACATTCAAGCCATTTGGCTCGGACAACCTCTGCCCAAATACCCTCCCAACTTTCATCTCTTACTCCTAGAAGCCTCACTTTGGGTAGAACTCTTCCCAAGGAAGCCTTTTGCTCAAATCAAAAAGAGTTACCCGGTTTTAAAGTAATGTCTTCTCTTATGTTATTTTGTTTTATTTTGTTTTATTTTGTTTTATTTTGTTTTATTTTGTTTCTTCAACCCCCTAAACTCTTTTTATTAATTTCTTTTGTAACAACACCAGTATCTTCAATATACTAGAATGTTGTTATAAGAAGGATTCGAGCTACACTCACATACACCTACATCTAACGGTTAAAGAACATACTGTTTCTGTGGATGGCGAATTTCTGCCTCACGAAACGATAATTGTTCAACACTCATATAACAGCTTCAAATGTGGTCATTAAGATGTCACTATATTTATATATGATATATAATATGGTTATGTTTTACTTAACCTTCTGTATTTTTCATTTATTGCATACATTTATGGTTTCCATTATGGGTAAACGCGATATTTTCATTTAAGGAAGTGCGGACTACCGCCCCCTCAAAATGATTTGAATCGTTAATGTCATATGTGGGATGTATAAAGGATAGAGTAAATGATATTATATATGATATTATAGTGGAATTATAATATACCTTTATATCATTATAATTTCATTCCATTAAATATGAAATAAAAATGAAAATAGCGTTCATGCGTACGTACGGCTTACCGTCTCCATGAACGGTGCATTTCATTTCTTACCTCTAAATGTTATGTAATATTATAAATGCATGTATATACTGGATATATATGATATATATGATATCTAAATCATGAATATAATTCTGGATATAATGGATATTTTACCACATGAACAAAGTGTAATTATAAGAAGTTTATTTTTGACTCAAGTACCTAAGATCGACAAAACGACCGTTATTAACTTAAATAATTACATAAGGTTCATAACATGGTAATAAGTGATATAAAAGAAATAATGAACTTGAAAAGGGTTCTTAAGCAGGTAGAGATTAACTCTAGTTTATTATTCAGGAGGTTAAAGAGCGGTCGAGTCAAGTCGGACACGAGGTAAGGAAATTTCTTAACCCAATTTCCATTCTTTGGGTTAATCTTCTACTTTCAAATTATGTCATGATATTATCGTCATATCTTGTATTTGAACTTTCTTTATGTGTACTTTATAGTGAATACACATAATAGGTCTATTTTATTTAAAAAATGATATTTGTAGGGGACTTCGTCTCAATCTCCTTTCATTGAGACATATTTTGTTTTATACACAACTTTCTTTTATACGGTGTATAAACCCCTTTGACTTTTACGTTTATTCAAAATGAATCTTTTTTATACGAAGCATTTTATTAAACGACAAAAAGGAATGTTTTTCTTGTCGTACGTATGCGGGCGACAACAACTTCTCCGCCTCCGTGAGCACTATTTGAGTTTCGGCTTCCTCTACAAGCCATAACTTTTTTTAAAAGAAAAATAAATATCATGTTTTACTTTTCTTTTATTTTGGTATTGAAAATGGTTTTGATAAAGTTTTTGTTATATGAATGTGTTATATTGATATCTTGTGATTGAAGTGTGGAAATCTTATGTTTCCTTTATGCATGTTTTATGTGATACAATTATGTTATGGTTTATGATATGTTTAAACCTGTTCATATGAGGAATGCATTGGACTTAATAAGTGACGGGTGGAGCCCGCTATAGCTCTTCGATGCATCGGTAGGTCTCATGAGACAAACTAGTGTCTTGACACGAGGCCTTGATAAAATCTTATTTGTGGTCTTGGCACGAGTTCTTGGCTACCTGGTTATGATAGTCTGGCATTATGCATTCCATCATTATGAAAGTGGTTATTGATATTGCATGTGATTATTCAACCAGTAGAATATCCATGTGAATAAGTAAATGACATTATCTCATTTTACTTTTGTCATATTACGTTGAAGTTCATGTTTAAAAGGCTTTTGTTTTAGTTATATATTGCCTTAAATGTTTATGTTTATTTATAAAAGCTTTCGCTATATTGTTATCCTTACTAAGCATCTGAGCTCACCCCTTTCAATGTTTTAATATTTTCCAGGATGTGAAAAAGTATTTTATGAATGACCTGCAGGGATAGTCAGAAGAGGATATGAGTGTGGACTATGAAGACTTTGTTATTGTAGTTTTTCACTTTATAATGTAATGTAACATTTATGAATGTATCTAGTGTTTCCAAGGCTACTAAACTAATCGGTCTTTCGAGACTTGATCATTTGTGATCATGCCAATGTTACGCAATAATGCACCGACTCTGGGTAGCTGGGGTCGGGGCGTTACAGTTGGTATCAGAGGCAGTTCAGTACTAACCTTTGAAGCTAGATTTAGATAAACTCTGATTAGAGCACATAGCCCAAAGATAGACTTTGATGATTAGTATAGAAGAATTTCCTAGAATTTTGGTATTATAGAGATTTTTTGAGTCTTCCGAGCAATACATCCATATCTGGATACGAGCAGGTAGAGGCGGCTCTGACACACATGTACCTAGGGGTAAAACCCGAAAACACCGCTTTGAGCTAGACTCGAACGGAAACTGGTGCACGACAACGGGCCTTGTTGCACTCTTGATTACGACACTCCCGGGGAATATGCTTAGGATAATTCTCATTTTCTTTACAAACCATTATGAAGGGTTTATGAGTATATACTTCCTCAAAGAAAACATTTCTTTTTAGGATTATGGATTATATCCATAAATGGTTCAATTTATGTTAAGTGTTTTACAAGTATGGAATTATGTATTTTAATTCATAAATTAATCTAGTTTATGTCATTGTTTAGAAATGGCGCCTAGTGGGAGGAATGGAAACCGTATCAATGCACGCACTCCGTGTAAGGATTGTCCTCCTGCTCAAGATAATTATTGTGGAGCTGGAGATACAACTGGTGCTGATCAACTTATTACCATACTAGGACAACTCACTCAGGTTATGAATAATAATCTTACTCGTATGGAGCACCCTGATCCGCAACGTGGAGGAGCAATGTTAGACCGCTTCATGAGGCAACAACCGCCAACATTTAATGGGGGTACAAATTCATTAGTAGCTGAGCAATGGATAAACTCCTTAGAGAAAATATTCCACGCCTTGGGGAGAATCGAAAGGGAGAAGGTTGTCATGGCAGTCTACCGCCTCACTGGAGATGTCGATCAATGGTGGTCATTGATTCAAAATACAAAGGAAGATGAAAAAGTATCAAGTATGGAATGGGGAGAGTTCAAAGATCTTTTCTTAGAAAAATACTTTCCTCGTGACCATCAAGCAGATATGAAAAGGCAATTTCTAAGTCTGAGACAAAAGGAGGATGATAATGTCGCAAAGTATGAGGCTAACTTTACAAGGTTAGCGGGGCATGCTGCAGATTATATAACCCAAGAAGTAAGATCGATCGTTTCTTTGATGCGTTAAAATCGTTTCTCCGTCGAGCCTTAGTCTCACAATCTTTCTCGTTGTACGAAGATATAGTCTCGTGTGCTATCAAGACAGAAAAGGAATTCTCTAAATCTTATGACAATAAAGTAAAGCAAGAGAAGAAGAGAACGGTGGAACAAGAGACAGATAAAGGGAAAAAGGGAAAGAAGGATTTTCTATTATGCGATAATTGTGGGAAGAATCACCCCGGTACTTGCCTAAAAGAAATGGGAGTTTGTTATAAATGTGGAGAAAAAAGTCACCAGGCTCGTGATTTCAAGGGAAAGAAAGAGACTATCAATGTTGAATGCTACAATTGTAGGGAAATGGGGCATTATGCAAATGAATGTCCTAAGCGTCAGGGAAAACTTACCTCAGAAAAGGCCAAGGGATCAAGGACAATCTTATGTTGTTACTACAGTTGAAGTGAAATAATTAATGTATTGGTGCTTTTGGACTCAAGGATTATATTCTGGTAATAAGAATAATGTATTGTTGTTTTCATTAAGGTTTTAATATGATGAAGGTAATCATATTTTTAGTATGTGACAATAAGAGAAACTTTACTTTGTTTGAGAAATCTGATGTTACAATTGATTTTGAAATTTAGAGACCTTTTAGAGAAAGTCTGGAAAGAGGTATTTTGGATAACTATAAAGGTTGGAATGGATTAAGTTGAACTTTGGATAGTATTGTTTAAGGTTAAAACATTTCTGAAGATTATTTTTGAAATATTATAATACTATATTTTTAGGAAAAGGACAACCTGCAGGTTGGGGGATAACCCGTCGCGTTGGACAAAGCTGCAGGAATCGAACTCACAACCATAGTGCGACAGGCCTTTATTACCTACCACTAGCCTACAGGAAGTCCCTGGTTATTACAAAAAAGCTTTCATAATCTAAATGGTATGTGTTAGTATTTTGAACCTTGTACGATTAGGATAAATATTATATTTTTGAGTTCTATTATCTTTTTGAGTGAAAGATGAGTTTGTGGTAGAAATTAGTTAAAGGTTGAAACTCTACTTGTCAAGCATAAATATATATATATCTATCACTTATTCTATGAATAAATTAATTCTTAAACAGTAGTAAAGGGATATTATAACAAAAAATGTGTTATCCTAATACCTTATATCATATTTTAAATCAACATATATTGAAGGCTTTGAGGCCCTCAATTTTACACTTGTTTGTGATTGATGACATCAATCACGCCCTACAAATATTTACGTTTTTCCTCCAATTATGTGTCTCTAATTGTCACTAATGTTCTCCTTATCGAGATCATAATTTGGTGGTGACTTTTGCATTTCTATTTTCCTCTTATTAAGGCTAAACTTTATTAACCTTATTTCCGATGTGGGTTTTCCACTAAGGTATTTTCTATTTTCAACCTTTTATTTTCAAATAAAAATTTAAAATTGCGAGGACGCAATTTATTGAAGGAGGGGACCGAGCTTCCACAATACGCTTCTCTTTCAATAATGCAATAGCTTGCATTGTACGCAAGTTCGAGATTCTAAAATACTGCGACCAATCAAAATAGCCTTTATGAATAGTAATATCCACTTTTTGAAATTATTTAAATTTTATATTTCAAAATGGACTTCATTTTTGGATTCAGAATATCGAAATTAGTCTATGTTGAATTTTTGGTACTTTTCTGAGAACTTCCAATTTTTTATGAATAGTAAAAAATACTTACAAACAACTTTTTTAATCAAAATAATTTATAGTGATAAATTATACTATTGAGTGGTTTTAAAGTATAATTAGAATATATTTTTACCATTTTATCCAATGGTGGTCATTAGAATTAATTTAACATTGAAATCGGACATAAACAATTGTCAATCTTTTGATATATATTGTTTATTAAAAACACGCTATTTATTGTGACAGCGGAAATTAATTATAAAATTAATTAATGCAACTTATATGTTTGGAATTTTGTAAAATAGACATCATTTTTGAATTCGAAATATCAATTATAGCTTAGGGTGAAATTTTGGCATTGTTCTGAAAAACTTCAATTTTTGATAAATAGTGAAACCACTAAGTGGTAGTTAAAAAACTGATTTTTCGTTTAAATGAAACATTACCACTTCTGTGATTTGATTTTCAAAAAATCCGACATACATGGTTGTCATTAGGAAGTAAAATGTGGTTCAATGGGATTAAAATAATTTTTGGTGAATAGTAACTTTTAAGTTTAATTAATCGCGATTAAAGGTAATTAGTGAAATTTAAGGTAAAAATGATATTATAAAAATATGAAAATATCCTTACACTTGTCCTACCCCTATTGGATAAGTCATGGCCGACCAAGACAATCTATGGGTCAACTTGGGGACCCCATGGAGCCACTTTGGTAGGAAAATGATATTAAAAACTTTTTATTTAATGTTAAAATAAAACCGTCACAAACATGAGTTGTTTTACTAAAACAATTTTTAAATGGGGTTATACAAGTCATATTTTTTACTATAAATATTCATTAGAAAGCTAAAAAGATTTCCTACATCATGATATTTGTTTTATAATTTTTAGACATTAAATAAATTAAAATTTGTATGACACAATGATGATGTAGCGATTACCTCATTAATTAACGATTTAAATAAAATGAAAGGATAATGTAAAATCTAACGATTACACTTGTCAAAAACCTATTGGATGAGGAGATTTAGAACTGTTATCACCTTAGCCTCGAAATATATCATTGTGGGACCTTTAGAATCCGAAAAACATTTCATAATAAAGTAACATTTCAATCTTTCCAAAAGTGTCTCTTCTCTTCTCTTGTAAAAGGCCTCCACCTCTACCACCTTATTCACACATTCAAGTCATTTGGCTCGGACAACCTCTGCCCAAATACTTTCCCAACTTTCATCTCTTACTCCTAGAAGTCTCACTTTGGGCAGAACTCTTCCCGAGGAAGCCTTTGGCTCAAATCAAAAAGAGTTACCTGATTTTAAGGTAATGTCTTCTTTTATGTTATTTTGTTTTATTTTGCTTCTCCAACCCCCTAAACTCTTTTTATTAATTTCTTTTGTAACAACACCAGTATCCTCAATATACTATGATGTTGTTATAAGAAGGATTCGAGCTACACTTACACACACCTACATCTAATGGTTAAAGAACATATTGTTTCTGTGGATGGCGAATTTCTGGCTCACGAAACGATGATTGTTCAACACTCATATAACACCTTCAAATGTGGCTATTAAGATGTCACTATATTTATATATGATATATAATATGTTTATGTTTTACTTAAGCTTCTGTATTTTTCATTTATTGCATACCTTTATGGTTTCCATTATAGGTAAACGCGATATTTTCATTTAAGGAAGTACGGACTACCGCCCCCTCAAAGTGATTTGAATCGTTAATGTCATATGTTGGAAGTATAAAGGATGGAGTAAATGATATTATATATTATATTATACTGGAATTATAATATACCTTTATATCATTATAATTTCATTCCATTAAATATGAAATAAAAACGAAAGTAACGTTCATGCGTACGTACGGCTTACCGTCTCCATGAACGGTGCATTTCATTTCTTACCTCTAAATGTTATGTAATATTATAAATGCATGTATATACTGGATATATATGATATATATGATATCTAAATCATGAATATAATTCTGGATATAATGGATATTTTACCACATGAACAAAGTTTATAAGAAGTTCATTTTTGACTCAAGTACCTAAGATCGACAAAACGACAGTTATTAACTTCAATAATTACATAATGTTCATAACATGGTAATAAGTGATATAAAAGAAATAATGAACTTGAAAAAGGTTCTTAAGCAGGTAGAGATTAACTCTAGTTTATTATTCAGGAGGTTAAAGAGCGGTCGAGTCAAGTCGGACACGAGGTAGGGGAATTTCTTAACCCAATTTCCATTCTTTGGGTTAATCTCCTACTTTCAAATTATGTCATGATATTATTATGTTCTATCTTGTATTTGTACTTTCTTTATGTGTACTTATAGTGAATACACATAATAGATCTATTTTGTTTAAAAAATGATCTTTTTAGGGGACTTCGTCTCAATCTCCTTTCATTGAGGCATATTTTGTTTTATACACAATTTTCTTTTATACGGTGTATAAAACCCCTTTGACTTACGTTTATTCAAAAGAAATCTTTTTTATACGAAGCATTTTACTAAACGACAAAAAGGAATGTTTTTCTTGTCGTACATATGCGGCGACAACGACTTCTCCGCCTCCGTGAGCACTATTTGAGTTTCGGCTTTCTCTACAAGCCATAACTTTTTTTAAAAGAAAAATAAATATCATGTTTTACTTTTCTTTTATTTTGGTATTGAAAATGGTTTTGATAAAGTTTTTGTTATATCAATGTGTTGTATTGATATCTTGTGATTGAAGTGTGAAAATCTTATGTTTCCTTTATGCATGTTTTATGTGATACAATTATGTTATGCTTTATGATATGTTTAAACCTGTTCATATGAGGAATGCATTGGACTTAATAAGTGACGGGTGGAGCCCGCTATAGCTCCTCGATGCATCGGTAGGTCTCATGAGACAAACTAGTGTCTTGGCACGAGGCCTTGACAAAATCTTATTTGTGGTCTTGGCACGAGGTCTTGGCTACGTGGTTATGATAGTCTGGCATTATGCATTCCATCATTATGAAAGTGGTTATTGATATTGAATGTGATTATTCGACCAGTAGAATATCCATGTGAATAAGTAAATGACATTATCTCATTTTACTTTTGTCATATTATGTTGAAGTTCATGTTTAAAAGGCTTTTGTTTTAGTTATACATTGTCTTAAATGTTTATGTTTATTTATAAAAGTTTCCGCTATATTGTTATCCTTACTGAGCATCTGAGCTCACCCCTTTCAACGTTTTAATATTTTCCAGGATGTGAAAAAGTATTTTATGAATGACCTGCAGGGATAGTCAGAAGAGGATATGAGTGTGGACTATGGAGACTTTGTTATTGTAGTTTTTCACTTTATGATGTAATGTAACATTTATGAATGTATCTAGTGTTTCCAAGGCTACTAAACTAATCGGTCTTTCGAGACTTGATCATTTGTGATCATGTCAATGTTACGCAATAATGCACCGACTCTGGGTAGCTGGGGTCGGGGCGTTACAGTTGGTATCAGAGGCAGTTTAGTACTAACCTTGGAAGCTAGATTTAATTAAACTCTGATTAGAGCACATAGCCCGAAGATAAACTTTGATGATTAGTATAGAAGAATTTCCTAGAATTTTGGTATTATAGAAATTTTGTGAGTCTTCCGAGCAATACATCCATGTCTGGATACGAGCAGGTAGAGGCGGCTCTGGCACAGATGTACCTAGGGATAAAACCCGAAAACACCGCTTTAAGCTAGACTCGAACGAGAACGGGTGCACGACATTGGGTCTTGCAGCACTCTTGGTTACGACATTCCTGGGGGGATATGTTTAGGATAATTCTCATTTTCTTTACAAACCATTATGAAGGGTTTATGAGTATATACTTCCTCAAAGAAAACATTTCTTTTTATGATTATGGATTATATCCATAAATAGTTCAATTTATGTTAAGAGTTTTATAAGTATGGAATTATGTATTTTAATTCATAAACTAATCTAGTTTATGTCATTGTTTAGAAATGGCGCCTAGTGGGAGGAATGGAAACCGTATCAATGCACCTACTCCGTGTAAGAATTGCCCTCCTGCTCAAGATAATTATTGTGGAGCTGGAGATACAACTGGTGCTGATCAACTTATTACCATACTAGGACAACTCATTCAGGTTATGAATAATAACCTTACTCGTATGGAGCACCCTGATCCGCAACGTGGAGGATCAATGTTAGACCGCTTAATGAGGCAACAACCGCCAACATTTAATGGGGGTACAAATCCATTAGTAGTTGTGCAATGGATAAACTCCTTAGAGAAAATATTTCACGCCTTGGGGAGAAGCGAAAGGGAGAAGGTTGTCATGGCAGTTTACCGCCTCACTGGAGATGCCGATCAATGGTGGTCATTGATTCAAAATACAAAGGAAGATGAAAAAGTATCAAGTATGGAATGGAGAGAGTTCAAAGATCTTTTCTTAGAAAAATACTTTTCTCGTGACCATCAAGCAGATATGGAAAGGCAATTTCTGAGTCTGAGACAAAAGGATGATGAGAATGTCGCAAAGTATGAGGCTAACTTTATAAAGTTAGCGAGGCATGCTGCAGATTATATACGTAACCCAAGAAGTAAGATCGATCGTTTCTTTGATGGGTTAAAACCGTTTCTCCGTCGAGCCTTAATCTCGCAATCTTTCTCGTCGTACGAAGATATAGTCTCGTGTGCTATCAAGACAGAAAAGGAATTCTCTAAATCTTATGACAATAAAGTAAAGCAAGAGAAGAAGAGAACGGTGGAACAAGAGACGGATAAAGGGAAAAAGGGAAAGAAGGATTTTCCATTATGCGATAATTGTGGGAAGAATCACCCTGATACTTGCCTAAAAGGAATGGGAGTTTGTTATAAATGTGGAGAAAAAGGTCATCAGGCTCGTGATTTCAAGGGAAAGAAAGATACTATCAATGTTGAATGCTACAATTGTAGGGAAATGGGGCATTATGCAAATGCATGTCCTAAGCGTCAGGGAAACTTACCTTAGAAAAGGCCAAGGGATCAAGGACAATCTTATGTTGTTACTACAGTTGAAGTTGAATAATATATGTATTGGTGCTTTTGGACTCAAGGATTATATTCTGGTTATAAGAATAATATGATATATATAAGGATTGTACTGCAGTACTTGTTGTTTTCATTAAGGTTTTAATATGATGAAGGTAATCATATTTTTAGTATGTGACAATAATAGAAACTTTACTTTGTTTGGGAAATCTGATGTTACAATTGATTTTGGAATTTAGAGACCTTTTAGATAAAGTCTGGAAAGAGGTATTTTGGATAACTATAAAGGTTGGAATGGATTAAGTTGAACTTTGGATAGTATTGTTTAAGGTTAAAACATTTCTGAAGATTATTTTTGGAATATTATAATACTATAGTTTTAGGAAAAGGACAACCTGCAGGTTGGGGGATAACCCGTCACGTTGGACAAAGCTGCAGGAATCGAACTCACAACCATAGTGCGACAGGCCTTTATTACCTACCACTAGCCTACAGGAAATCTCTGGTTATTACAAAAAAGTTTTCATAATCTAAATGGTATGTGTTAATATTTTGAACCTTGTACGATTAGGATAAATATTATATTTTTGAGTTCTATTATCTTTTTGAGTGAAAGATGAGTTTGTGGTAGAAATTAGTTGAAGGTTGAAACTCTACTTGTCAAGCATAAATATATATATACATATCACTTATTCTATGAATAAATTAATTCTTAAACATTAGTAAATGGATATTAAAACAAAAAATGTGTTATCCTAATACCTTATATCTTGTTGAACTGATAATATTTTAAATCAACATATATTGAAGGCTTTGAGGCCCTCAATTTTACACTTGTTTGTGATTGATGACCTCAATCACGCCCTACAAATATTTACGTTTTTCCTCCAATTATATGTCTCTGATTGCCATCAATGTTCTCCTTATCGAGATCATAATTTGGTAGTAACTTTTGCATTTCTCTTTCCCTCTTATTAAGGCTAAATTTTATTAACCTTATTTCCGATGTGGGTTTTCTACTAAGGTATTTTCTATTTTCAACCTTTTGTTTTCAAATAAAAATTTAAAATTGCGAGGACGCAATTTATTAAAGGAGGGGAGAATGTAACACCCCGAGCTTACACGATACGCTTCTCTTTCAATAATGCAATAGCTTGCATTGTACGCAAGTTCGAGATTCCAACACACCGCGACCAATCAAAATAGCCGTTATGAATAGTAATACCCACTTTCTGAAATTATATAAATTTTCTATTTCAAAATGGACTTCATTTTTGGATTCAGAATATCGAAATCAGCCTATGTTGAATTTTTGGTATTTTTCTTAGAACTTCCAATTTTTTATGAATAGTGAAAAATACTTAAAAACAACTTTTTTAATCAAAATAATTTATAATGATAAATTATACTATTGAGTGGTTTTAAAGTCTAATTAGAATATATTTTTACCATTTTATCCAATGGTGGTCATTAGAATTAATTTAACATTGAAATTGGACATAAACAATTGTCAATCTTTTGATATATATTGTTTCTTAAAAACACGCTATTTGTTGTGACAGCGGGAATTAATTATAAAATTAATTAATGCAACTTATATGTTTGGAATTTTGTAAAATAGACATCATTTTTGAATTCGAAATATCAATTATAACTTATGGTGAATTTTGGCATTGTTCTGAAAAACTTCAATTTTTTAATGAATAGTGAAACCACTAAGTGGTAGTTAAAAAACTGATTTTTCGTTTAAATGAAACATTACCACTTCTGTGATTTGATTTTCAAAAAATCCGACATACATGGTTATCATTAGGAAGTAAAATGTGGTTCAATGGGATTAAAATAATTTTTTGGTGAATAGTAACTTTTAGGTTTAATTAATCGCGATTAAAGGTAATTAGTGAAATTTAAGGTAAAAATGATATTATAAAAATATAAAAATACATTTACACTTGTCCTACCCCTATTGGATGAGTCATGGTCGACCAAGACAATCCATGGGTCAACTTGGAGATCTCATGAAGCCACTTTGGTAGGAAAATGATATTAAAAACTTTTTATTTAATGTTAAAATAAAAATGTCACAAACGTAAGTTGTTTTACTAAAACAATTTTTAAATGGGGTTATACAAGTCATATGTTTTACTATAATTATTCATTAGAAAGCTAAAAAGATTTCCTACATCATGATATTTGTTTTATAATTTTTAGACATTAAATAAATTAAAATTTGTATGACACAATAATGATGCAGCGATTACCTCATTAATTAACGATTTAAATAAAATGAAAGGATAATGTAAAATCTAACGATTACACTTGTCAAAAACCTATTGGATGAAGAGATTTAGAACTCTTATCACCTTAGCCTCGAAATATATCATTGTGGGACCTTTAGAATCCGAAAAGCATTTCATAATAAAGTAACATTTCAATCTTTCCAAGAGTGTCCATTCTCTTCTCTTATAAAAGGCTCTCACCTCTACCACCTTATTCACACATTCAAGTCATTTGGCTCGGACAACCTCTGTCCAAATATTCTCTCAACTTCCCTCTCTTACTCCTAGAAGCCTCACTTTGGGCAAAACTCTTCCCAATGAAGTCTTTGGCTCAAATCAAAAAGAGTTACCTGATTTTAAGGTAATGTCTTCTCTTATGTTATTTTGTTTTATTTTGCTTCTCCAACCCCCTAAACTCTTTTTAATAATTTCTTTTGTAACAACACAAGTATCCTCAATATACTAGGATGTTGTTATAAGAAGGATTCGAGCTACACTTACACACACCTACATCTAATGGTTAAAGAACATACTGTTTCTGTGGATGGCGAATTTCTGCCTCACGAAACGATGATTGTTCAACACTCATATAACACCTTCAAAGGTGGCCATTAAGATGTCACTATATTATATATGATATATAATATGTTTATGTTTTACTTAAACTTCTGTATTTTTCAATTATTACATACCTTTATGGTTTCCATTATGGGTAAACGCGATATTTTCATTTAAGGAAGTGCGGACTACCGCCCCCTCAAAGTGATTTGAATCGTTAATGTCATATGTTGGATGTATAAAGGATAGAGTAAATAATATTATATATTATATTATACTGGAATTATAATATACCTTTATATCATTATAATTTCATTCCATTAAATATGAAATAAAAAATGAAAGTAGCGTTCATGCGTACGTACGGCTTACCGTATCCATGAACGGTGCATTTCATTTCTTACCTCTAAATGTTATGTAATATTATAAATGCATGTATATACTGGATATATATGATATATATGATATCTAAACCATGAATATAATTCTGGATATAATGGATATTTTACCACATGAACAAAGTGTAATTATAAGAAGTTTATTTTTGACTCAAGTACCTAAGATCGACAAAACGACTGTTATTAACTTAAATAATTACATAATGTTCATAACATGGTAATAAGTGATATAAAATGAATAATGAACTTGAAAAGGGTTCTTAAGCAGGTAGAGATTAACTCTAGTTTATTATTCATGAGGTTAAAGAGCGGTCGAGTCAAGTCGGACGCGAGGTAGGGGAATTTCTTAACCCAATTTCCATTCTTTGTGTTAATCTCCTACTTTCAAATTATGTCATGATATTATTATGTCCTATCTTATATTTGTACTTTCTTTATGTATACTTATAGTGAATACACATAATAGATCTATTTTATTTAAAAAATGATCTTTGTAGGAGACTTCGTCTCAATCTCCTTTCATTGAGGCATATTTTGTTTTATACACAACTTTCTTTTATACGGTGTATAAACCCCTTTGATTTTTACGTTTATTCAAAAGGAATCTTTTTTATACGAAGCATTTTACTAAACGACAAAAATGAATGTTTTTCTTGTCGTACGTATGCGGCGACAACGACTTCTTCGCCTCCTTGAGCACTA
Organism: Viscum album; assembly: GCA_963277665.1. NCBI lineage: Eukaryota > Viridiplantae > Streptophyta > Magnoliopsida > Santalales > Viscaceae > Viscum > Viscum album. Next base: position 1,680,196,078 of record OY728161.1, on the reverse strand, counting down.
TTTGAGTTTCGGCTTCCTCTACAAGCCATAACTTTTTTTAAAAGAAAAATAAATACCATGTTTTACTTTTCTTTTATTTTGGTATTGAAAATGGTTTTGATAAAGTTTTTGTTATATCAATGTGTTGTATTGATATCTTGTGATTGAAGTGTGGAAATCTTATGTTTCCTTTATGCATGTTTTATGTGATACAATTATGTTATGGTTTATGATATGTTTAAACTTGTTCATATGAGAAATGCATTGGACTTAATAAGTAACGGGTGGAGCCCGCTATAGCTCCTCGATGCATCGGTAGGTCTCATGAGACAAACTAGTGTCTTGGCATGAGGCCTTGACAAAATCTTATCTGTGGTCTTGGCACGAGGTCTTGGCTACGTGGTTATGATAGTCTGGCATTATGCATTCCATCATTATGAAAGTGGTTATTGATATTGCATGTGATTATTCGACCAGTAGTAAATGGCATTATCTCATTTTACTTTTGTCATATTATGTTGAAGTTCATGTTTAAAAGGCTTTTGTTTTAGTTATAGATTGTCTTAAATGTTTATGTTTATTTATAAAAGCTTCCGCCATATTGTTATCCTTACTGAGCATCTGAGCTCACCCCTTTCAATGTTTTAATATTTTCCAGGATGTGAAGAAGTATTTTATGAATGACCTGTAGGGATAGTCAGAAGAGGATGTGAGTGTGGACTATGGAGACTTTGTTATTGTAGTTTTTCACTTTATGATGTAATGTAACATTTATGAATGTATCTAGTGTTTCCAAGGCTATTAAACTAATCGGTCTTTCGAGACTTGATCATTTGTGATCATGCCAATGTTACGCAATAATGCACAGACTCTGAGTAGCTGGGGTCGGGGCGTTACAGTCTTACTGTCCATTCCATGTAGAAATGATGAGACACTCATTTCTCTCTCATCAACTATTTTTATGAATTCTTATTTCACGTCGTTATGCTGTCGAAATTGCACCGTGATTTTCCAAGCCAAAGTCATTGTGTTGTGAATACTATGTTGATTTTTCTATCAAGGGTATTCACCTTTATGCACATTTACTTATTGATTATAGAGTTTCATGTATGAATTCGGCATTCCTTTATCGTGGAATAAATAATGATCTTTAATGATTTCATATTGTATGATTCATGTGGCGCACTTATGCATGAAATTAAATGTTTAAGAAGGGCGTGCCCTGATAGCGCTCTAATGAGATTAGTATCATGATACGTCAAGTGCAATGAGAGTTTACTCATGCTAATTCAAGTGCAATGAGGGTTTACTCATACTCCATGTGCAATGAGCATTGGCTCATGCTAATACCATGTTAAGTGTTGTTGCAACATTTCCATGTTACGATAATCATGTTATATCATGTCTTTATGTTCATGTTTCTCTTATGCTCCATTGATATTCTTATTGCTTAACATGTACTATATTCTTCATGTTATGTCTTGTTTACTCCCTTACCGGGCTTTATAGCTCACTTTTTTCTTATGCAAGTCTTCATGTTACCTCATGCAATGCAAGTACGAGGGAATGTAGTAGTTATGTAAAGAAAGTTTTCAATAAAGATGTTGTGTTTCATGTTTTAAGTCGTTATGTAATGTTCCTAAGCCTCAAAAACACTAGATCTCTTGATTTTCTATGTGGTATCAAGTGAAGATTTTATGTAATAAATCATGTCTAACCGTGTAATAAAAAAGCAAGGTTGTTATAATGTTCACTTCATTCATTTTTGTTTTCACCCTTTTGGGTCCAACTATCACAAGGAATACTTTTATAATCAAGGCCTCGAGCATCAATATTTGAGGCGGCAAGTTAGTACCCAAGGATCCATCATAGCCCTTGAAATTCGTTCAATCGGTGTGTTTTTCACCCACTTTGGTGGGGCCACAGACCACATACATATATAAAAATAATGAATATACCAAAGGGGCTTTGCTCTAAGGACCTCCTAACATACTCATGGAATTGTCATTTATTAATGCTCAACCTAACAACTTTCGCACGATCTCAACCCTACATAACTTACTGGACCTGAGGCCGTCAAAGTCGTCAAAGTACAATTTAAAACCTGCACTAGTAAAGTAGTGAAAGATCTATCTGCAGGGAATGTAGGTGAGATGATCTATGGGCGTTATTTTTAAGCTAAGCTAAGAAAACATGGATTGTATTTGATTGTAAATTGGGAGTTTCTGAAGATATACAAATGAAATGAACAATTAGTATAGTTAACACTAACTATTTCAAAGAGCAGAGGCATGTAATTACAATTATTCAAAGGAAAAATCACTGAGTAATTAAAATTGATATCATGATCAAGAAAATAGTGTAATCTCAACAAGCATCTTCAATGTTAAGATATGTTCAATCTCACTCTAGAATTTAAATAACCACTATGAAGTGTCACATTCTTCCTCAAAAAACCTGATCAGCAAAGAAAGATTGAAATCGAAAGAAAAAAGATCATCAACATGAAAAGAATTCCTGCATCAATTTATTTTCCCTCGTTCAATTAAGCACATAGCATGATTTAAAATGTAATTGAAATAAGAACAAAATAATTATAAAAAAGTGAAATAAAATATAAGAAAAAATGTGTACCTTTTTTCTCGAGTTGATGCCTATCTTTCCCTCGTTGAGTTCACCAAAGTTGAAGCTTTCGCATGATCACCATGAAAAACCATTCTTTCCCTCTGATTCAGAGCTCCAAGATCTATTAGTTATAGTGGTGTCTCCTAGAAGATAGATCTTGAGTCTGTTTTGCCACATCTAGCCAACACGTGACATAAAGAAGTCACATGCTACTGTCAACTGTAACACATTGATGATTCCATCCCCCTTACTCTTCACATTTATTAAATTTCAGCTTGATGAAAATTATAGGATATGTGCAGTAGCCCCCGACGAGCTTTCATAGGAATTTTATTTTGGTATCTGTACCTTTACGCTGCACAGAAAAGCAAAACTTGGCCTAAGCATAGTCCAGCTGAAATATAGAGTACACTTGCATAAATGTTGTGACTATGAAGTAATTTTTAATGCAACTGCCTCTTTGAAACATCTTCAAGATCGGAAAACATGGATTCCTTCAGTTGACCACCGATAGGTCCATGATGAATCAAAGCAGCATGCACGAGTTCAATTCCCCAACAACAAACAGTTGAACACCTGCAATCAAACATCAAACCAGAGAAAATAAACGAACACTACATATTGATTCTACACCTTCGACCTTGATCAGAATCAAATTTAATATCCTGTGGAAACAACAGTTCAACAAGCTCGAGCAGCATCCCCATACTTCAGCTCGGCTCCAACCTACTTCCAAAAAGCAGAACATCGCAGCAGAAATCAGATGAACCGCAATAATCCATGAGAAATAAATTTTGTAACAGAAAAACCTGGGAAAAAGGAATCCCAATCTTCTTCATCGAGAATACATGCTAACAAAAACCGGCGACGATAACATTCGTCAATCCAACGCGGCTATCCCACAATTCAAAATCTGACCTCTATGGATTCGTCAAACCCATTGTCTCTTTTAAATTGCTTCTTCGCCAAGGCGTGCTTTGTTTCATAGGCGAGAGTAGTAGATCTGACCTTCAATAATTAGGGGAAGTGTTTGAACTTCTTCGAGCAAGCTTCAGTTTAATCGGTTGAGCCCACGTCAGATTCTCCAAGTGCGGGTCAGATTCTCCGAGACTCGAACTCAAAGAACCCGCCGAAACCCTGAGGGGCAGCTACCACTAAGCTGCACCCTGGGGAAATTCCAATTTCTACTTCAGTAGCGTCATATCTTGAACTCCCTTATCCAGGCTCAGCATTGAAACAAATGGTTCCGGCAAGACGATTGGATCTTGCTTCGAATTCAAAAATTAAACCTAGATATTCATTCAGCACCAGATCTGCAGATCCTTCTAGACATCTCAACATCAGATTCATCCTTCAAATGAGTTAGGCTTAGGTTAATCGATCAGCATGGATAAACACGCTTCACCAAACAGGAACAGCTCATTAGGGTTCGTATCTCACTAGCCAAAATTCTCCATCTGCGCCACACAATGAACCAGTTGGTGCCGATCGACGGTGTCTGGACATAAAATTAAATTAAATAACATTTTAATATTTTGAATAAAATAATCAAAACTAATTATGACAATTTTAATTAACAGTAATTAAATATTAAAATATACATAATGCGAATACAATTAAATTAAAAATAAATAGTTAAATACAATTTACATGTTTCAATTAAAAAATATGAAAAAACAAAGAATTGATAAATAATTCAATTATACAATGATTAAAAATTATAAATAACAAAATGTTAAATGCAAATGATTAAAAGTTAAAATCAAAATAAATATATAAATTAATTAATTAATATTAAAAATAAAAAAAAATAAGATTAAATTTTCTAAAAACAATAATTAATTCAAAACTGTAAGAATTTAAATTTTAATAAGAAAATACATAAATGAATGAACTAAATCATTCAAATAATAATTGAACGATAAATTAAGCTTAAAAACAAACAAAAATTGATGTATCATCAAGCAATCACTTTTGCAATTTCAGTGGAATAAAAGAATTATAATGTGTGAAATGGCGAGTTTCCACTAAGAATTAGTTTTCAAAAATATTATTCCTCGTGAACTCTTTCAATAAGAAAATGTGATTGGTCTCTTAGAAACAAGTGATTTGGTTACAAATCTATTTCAGTTTTACAAAAATTATTTGAAATTGGAAATATTGGAAGAGTTTAAACAAGTATCACTTTTGAATTTAAGTGAGACTACCAAACATCTCTTAACCTCTATGAAAATAAATAGACATAATTAAAAGCCATAATAATTTGGCAATTTGTTTGGATGTGCAAATTAAATAGTTAGATGTAGTATAAGTAACTCATTCAACAACTTAGAGAATAAAAGAATAATGGGATGAAAAGGCCAACTAGGATTATGATTTTGGTTTCATAACTCATGTAATTGGGTATCTAAAAAGGTTCAAACTCAATCGAAAGGGTGAAAACCAAGGACGAATACAATTCCAATTCCAAAATTTTGACAATTCTATTTTAAATTGAGAACAAAACCGATGCACTGGATTAAATCTATGGGAATGTAAAAAAAAGCTAACCTCCCCAAGGTGGAAAGACGGATAAAAAACGTCAGAAAAAATTTAATCCACTGAAAAAGGATTTTGAATCTTGGAAAAAACACAAATTGAAAATATTCTAAGGGTTTGTGATGGGTTTTACATTAATGCACAATTTAACACATTAAAGAAGACCCTCTCCCCCACACCTAAAACTCAACTTTCTCCTCAAAGTTGAATTCAAATGTGAAAGAAACCCATTAATTCTTTTTGTTCAAAACATATTTTCAATTTGACAGTACAATGGCATGTTCAATGGTGATAATGAAATTCAAACAAGATGTTTTCCCCAACATTCATTTTTTTTCTAAAACATAATTCAAGAAGTATATGCTTTGTCTTTGTAAACATAAATGAATAAATTTCACTCCATCTCTAAGAAATAGCATGTAGAATAATGATATCCAAAATAAGTAATATTACACATGGTGTTAAACAATGTTTACAAAATTGGTTCAATAAGATTTTCAATAAAAATGATTCAAGAAATCAATACACTCGATCGTGTTAAAGTGGATGCAGTTAAATAAAAAAACAAGAGGAATCATCCCCCACACTTGATTTTATATAATCAGTAGATTTTAAAAATTAGAATTTAAATGAAATTTTCAAGGAAGCATACTATGATTATAACATGTATATTTTTAGAGAATAAATGAGAAAACTCACCTAAAATTTGTTACTCAGTCTGTTTATGCTCCGCCCAGTGATCGCCCTCCTTTCACTACCACAAAACTGGGTTTCCGCAGCGCCACCATTTAACTGCGCTACAAAAAGCGCTGATAAAGGGGGGATTTATCAGCGCTTTTTCCTAGCGCTGATAAATTTTATATTTCAAAAAAAAATCATGAAAAATAATATATTGCTATATAAGTATATTTATATTGATATAAATATAATATATATATTTTAAATATATTTTAGAAAAGTATAAATAGACTAATACATTTAATATATAAGAAATTTAGTGAAAATGACTTTAATTTTTTTTAAATATTATTAATTAATAATTTACTAATTATCATCGATTAATAATCATTTAATAACAATTTGAAGACACAAAAAAACAAAAAAAAACAATAAAAGATCTAAAATACGTTGAAAATGTAACTCAAACTTCAAACGGCCATAACTTTTGATCCGTGTGTCCGTTTGAGCTCTACAACATATCAAATCGAAGCATGCGACGAGCTCTACACGCTGATGACCCAAACAAAGCCTTTGTCACATTTTTTAAGGCCAAAAGGCCCAGAAGGCCTCTAAAACTGAGTTTTTAGTCGGCATACCCCGATTTGTTAACATTCAAACCGGTATAACTTCTGATCCGGATGTCTGTTAGCCCTGTACCATATATCATATCGAAGATTGTTTCATTTTATTCAATTTGACTGGTTGTAGAGTTGAAACGGGTTTCTGGATTATAAGTTATGGTCGTTTTAACATTCTATGGATTTTCAAATACACATATATATGTATTTATTCGTAAATATATATGTGTCTGTGTGTGTGTGTGTGTTGTATATATGTATGTATGTATGTATTTATTTATTTATAAACACACATAAAAAACTTTTATAAATGTATTTAAAACTAATCTTATAAATATATACTAATATACAAATAAATATACGAATAAAAAACTATAACTACAAATATATATATATAAATAGATATAAATATATATTAATATACGAATGAATATATATATACTAATATATGAATAAACATATATGTATTAATATAACTAAATATATTTATATTAATATGAATCTATATTAATATACGAATAAATATAACTATATATATATAAATAAATATTAATATATATTAATATACGAATAAATATATATACATATATATATATTACTATATGAATAAATATATATGTATTAATATAACTAAATATATTTATATTAATGTGAATCTATATTAATATACAAATAAATATAACTATATATATATAAATAAATAGATGTATCATTAAATAGATAAAAAACGAAATGGCTTAGTGGTAAAGGTGCAGACGCGCAAGGGGGAGGTCGTGGGTTCGAATCCGGGTGGAAGCAAGGAGGAGCGCACGGGCAAGTGCAGGATGCGCAGGCAAGGGCAGCGCGCGGGAGTGGGAGGGGGCCGCCTAGCGCTGATGAGGGGGGGGGGGGGGGTCAAGCGCTGTTAAAAGCTCCCCCCCAAATATAACGTATTTTTTTTTGAGTTTTATCATCGCTTTTTTAACGCTGATAAAAGGGGTCTTTATCAGCGCTTTTCTGAGCGCTTATAAAAGGGACCCCCTTTATCTTCACCTCGATTAACAGCGCTGTTAATGCACTTTTCTAGCGCTGATAAAATCCATGTTTGTAGTAGTGTTTAAACATTTCAGTTAAACAAGGTCTCTCAATAAAAATACTTTTAAGAGATAAAATAAACGAAGTATTAAATCTAAACATTTGTTTCGTCTCCCTCAGAACATGTGTTCTAGTTAGGAATCACTACTTCCGGATGGTTTCTATTGGATTTATTTATGGAACTGGAAACATCCAACGGTTCATTATCCAAAGGGACCTGTTTTCTAAAGGCAAGTGTTCGTTCAGTTTGGACCTACGATACTTAATAACATGCATTGGTCAAGAGGATGAGATGTTGGAATCATCACACCCTTTTGGGGGGAATTATTGCCTACTCTGGGACTGTCACGAACCAACCCGGGTCGACCCTGAACTGGTCACCCAAGCCGGCCCGCGACATGGCCTGAGGGGCATTTCCGATTCCCACGGACTGACAACTAGTGTCGAGCATCAAAACTAAACAAGAGGGAACGATTTGGCCCATAAATGAAAGACAAATAAATAAACAAATGTTGAACAATGAAAATGAAAACTAGGAGTGATGAGAAAACAAAGTCATACATACTTCCATGTGACCCTATGGGTCACCACCAACCTCAATCTAACGTCACGCTATGGTGACTAGATCCAAGCAAGGTGCAGTAATCGAAGCTAAAAAAACAAAGGTAAAACTATAGGCATGAGTATTAAAACTCAGTAGGCATGGCCAAACAATCTATTCTCCTATGCATTTCCTTTAAATAAAAGATCCATTAATTTCAAGTTTGAAATACAATGCATAGAACTAGGTTTTTAAACATTTTCTTCTTTAAAAGCAAATCACGATCCATTGCCCTTCATATTTTAAACTAAGTTCTTTTCCAAGGATGAAGCTTTAACCTTTTAGAGAAAGAGGGATAGTGACGTGTAAAACATTTTAAAAAACCTTTTCCACAAACCTTTGAAGATCATTTTTATCCCCTTTAACAAAGAGATGCACCATGCACGAAGGAAAAACTAAAACAATAATCACACAAGGGTAATGAAAAATAACAAACAAGAGTAACCAACCAAACAAAGCACCTCAATCATCCGCCGCAGATAACTAAGTGCCAAGATACATGGGAAAACCTAGGAGCTTGTGAATAGTCTAGAACGTACTATACATGCGACTCATCCTGAAGGAATGCCTACTCTCAATGACATCATAACGCCCAAATGCCCGGTGTTGCTCTACCTGGCCTAATCGAGGGGCCCAATCCCCTAGTAGAGTATAATCTATACTAAGGGCCACTAGCCAGTGCATAGTCTAAACTAGTGCAATAATCGTTCACTGAAAATTCGCCCACTATGCTAGGTTCCCATGTTCAGACCAAAAGTGGGTGAGCCAACAATGTCAAACAAGCAAGCAGTCACAAGTACATTCCTCATACACAGTCAACACACACAACAAAGTCACCCCCCAGTCACCCCAAGGAATACGTCCCTCGCCTTTCAACCATTTGATCACAGGAAAGTCCTACTTGACAGAACTTCCATAACATATAACTCAATCAAAGTAAGGGGACCACATCCAAGGAGAGTTTTCTTAAGACAACTAGTTTTACAAAAGTGCCAACCAGGCGTCACATAATTTTCGCATGCCAAACCATTTATTAAGGAATCACATGCATGCCACTTTGAAAACCAGAAATACACTTTGAAACCCATTTAAGAAATTTATACCAACATTTTAAATCTAAAACACATTCACAGAGGCCAAAGGGGAATTTCATCAGGCAATTGATGTGAAAACACAATCAAACCACTCCAATTCAAGAAAGAAAATTTTACTAACAGTTCTATATCAATAATTAATATTAAAACTAGGTGTGAAATGCAAGAAATAAATGATTATTAAATTTAAAGGTTAATGCATAGAGATCCTACCTTAGAGAAGGAAGCAGACCAAGCCGAGACACTTCGACTCTTGAAGATTCCGACAAAAAACACTCACACTAGCACACACATACATTCTCATACATATATATATACCCTTAATCCATTGAACATATTCCCCGCGCCATGAGAGAATATGTGCAAGGAAGATATATATATACATATACACATACATACCTATGTGTGTGTGCGCACCACCAAGGAGTCACACAAACTTTAATTAATTAACCTAGAGAAACCAACATTATTTAGAAACCAACGGACCGTTCATGAAATGAAGATATAAAGAAACACTATTTTAAAGTGAGTTGTTTCAAACAGACCTTTATGTTTTTCACACCACAATACATTTACCAAACACACTTCAAAAGCCATTTTCCATAAACAAACCGATTTCAATTTCACAAACGCCAAAAACCATTTTTCAAATGAATTTACCATTAATTAATCAATTCATGAAACCCCTTTGAAATTATTACAAGGAAACATATTAAATTCAACCATTTTTTATGGGGAAATCCCCCCTTTAAAACCCACACACAAAGCCAAGTTCACTCAAAAAGACATTCCATATCACTTTCTTAATTTCCAAATCACATTTAAAGATGCAAAACAAAAGTCAACATGCCGAAATGATACATTCCCTTTGTAAAAACCCACTATCAATGTATTCGCACCTCAAGTGCTTTTGAAAACACATTTCGCACCTTTTTCATAATAAAAAAAACACCTCTAAGGAGTACCTTAGCGAGGCACACATGAAAACATAACCACATGCTTTAGAAAATCAACTTTCATCATATACTCATGTCAAAGCACTTCAGAAAAATATTTCGCACCACATAAAACATCTAATTTCACTATTAAAATCCAAATGACATTTAACCAAACACAATTGGAAAAACAAACATAGACATAAACAAAAGAAAAACCTCAAAAGCTATTTTTAAAAAAAATCTACTAACATGACAATACCATAATTGATCTAACTATGAGTATAAACAAGGTACGCAACACATTTATAAATTAGTTGAAGACATCTAAGAACCAATGGTTTTCACCGGAGAGAAAAAGGATGGAAATGCTTACCTCAAAGGCATGCTTTTGCGATGAAACTCTTGGAGGAGAAAGAATAGTCCTCTGTGAAAAAATCGCAAAACATATATTCAAAGTAACCCAGACCAACCAAAACCCTCACATCTAAGGTACAACCAAGGTGAAGAATGGCACAAAAATTAGAAAGGAAACTCACCGGTGGGGGAAAACCATGCGCCGGAGAGGAGATTCCTGAAGAGGTGATGCTGGCGAGGGAGGCGCCGGACAAGGGGGGGTTCGGCCAGAGCTGCGCGCCAGATGGAATGTTTCTGGATGGGGTCGCGTCGGCAGGGGAGGGCACCGTCGGATGAGGCCGCATCGGAGAGGAGGTCCGACCAGAGTGGGGTGGCGTCGGCAAAGGGCGGTGCAGAAGGAGTCCACGGTCCGCGACGGGGGCGAGGGGCCAAGGTAGTGGGAGGCGACGAGCGGGCATTGGTCAGGCAAGGCGGGGACAACGAGCGCGGAGGGAACCTGTGGGGACGAGGTGGCTGTTGCCGGGGCGTGATGAGGGCGGTGGCGGCCGGGATTCACGCCGAGGCTGGGTGCGAGAAGGGCAAAGGAGCGTGGTGGAGGGCTTGGGCAAGGGCGAGGCCGGCGTGAGGGCGAGGTCGGCATGACGAGGGAGGGTCGCGAGGGGGAACCGGTGCTGGGGAGAGCGGTTGGGCAAGGGGTACGCGCAGAGGGGGAGCGCCACGGGTAGGGGAAGAGGGGAAAGGGTGGGCGCTGGCTACGGGTAGAACTAGGGTTTCTTAATTTTTTTTTCATTTCATAATAATAATAATAATAATAATAATAATAATAATAATAATAATAATAATAATAATAAAAATAAAACCCGAAAATAATACTAATAAAAATTACAATAATTAAGATAATAATAATAATAATAATTAATAACAATAAAAATAATAAGTATAACAATAATAATAAAAATAAAGATGATAAAGATAATAATAATAAAAGCTATAATAATAAAAATAATAATAATAAAAATAAAAAAATAATAATAAACATAATAAACATAATATTAATAATAAAACCTCATTAATAATAATATTATTAATTACACAATAACATTATTATTATTACAAAATATACATTCAACTTACTTTATTTACATAAAAAATTTATTTATTTCAATCGTTAGACATTTGCATGGGCAACCGGGCTAATGACGCGGCTACCGTCCACTGTGCGGTGACCGCACACGATTCTGAAACCCACTAAAAATATTAAACGGCGAAAATTTTAAGTCGGGACCCAACCCGGACCTTGGCGTGAGAACCCGGAGCCAAGAGTTAAATAAATAAAAAATGAATTAAAGGTCGGGGTGTGACAATTCTCCCCACCACAGACACTTTCTGCCCCCAGAAAGTCACCCAGCTGAACAATAGACAAAACAAGAGTCTATGCCCGACTGGAACTGAAAGGAAACACACCACAAGAGAACGAGAGAACATGAGAGGGTTCTCCCCACCACAAGAATTCAACTAATGTGGAAGTTTAACACTCAAACATACCACCCCAGGATGGGGGGTCGACACGGGAACTACCAACCGATCCAAACTAAGTTCTATAACATGAGCGAACAACACCTCCACTAAAACCTAGATCTCTTGACCCATACCAAACACTCCCAACATAAGGAGAAAAACCTCTAAGAAGTACATAACCCCAAATAGTGAATCTGAGCATAACCATAAGCCTTGACTCCTCCGCAGACACTTACACCTCCAAACGAACACAACCAAACTGAGATTAACCCAAACACACTTTTAAGAAAAACTCACGATTCATAAAACCATGATCAGACAAACTAAATTGTTTGGATTACAATAGAACAAGTCCATCATAACTTCATGACAAAACAATAAACTCACAACCCTGTCAAAACTTTTACAGCAGAAAATAAGAACAAAAATACTTTAAATGTTCCACTGCTAACATGGAACACAAAACCCGAACCGAGGCTTCACACTCCCGACAACTCCTGACTGTGTGCGAGCTTCACCCCAAGACCTGTGGCTGGGGTTCTGATGGATGAAGCATCTCCTACCTCACAGTCAGGCACTGGAATTCCTCTGGTCACAACATCTTCTTCAGGTGACGCTTCCTGCAAAACATCTCCAAGTGACCTAGACAACCACAATGATGACACGTCTTCAGAGGAATGAGACATGATGGATTCACGTTCCTGAACCGACCACACTGGTGGCACACCACTGAACGGTCCCCCTGGAAACTAGAACCACTGCAGATGACTCTTTAGAAATAGGTCCCTCCGGCACAACTTTCTCACCAGATGGGGAACCTCCATGAGCAATTGGATGTGCTGGATTTCCAACCATCTACGCTCCGGAGACCAACTCAGCTAAGAACACCTCATCCACCAACTTCTCAAAATGATGGTCCCTAAAAGGGAGGACTCACTTCTTGATCTTTTTATGAAGACCCCTAATCACTATGAAAAACATGCAACGTCTGAAAAAGACCAAAAACTGGGCATGACTTATCAGAAACCTTGGGAGTCTTTCTGGGTGGCATTTTCTGAACAACATATATAACACATAACCAAAACCAATATAAAGCTGAAGCAACATCATTAAAAGCACCATCATCAAAAAACAACCGTATCAAAAAAGGAACAAACAAATGAAAACAAAACCCAAAATTCCTTTTTCAAAACCCCCTTTTTATTTTAGATTTCAAAACCGCCTTCTTTGAAGGCCATTTTCCAAATACCAAACCAACTTTTCAAACCAATTTCAATTTCCAAAAATCATTTTCCCTTTATTAAAATCACTTTAGAAAAACAAGGTCAAGCCTTTAATTCGAAGTGCACACCTCAGTAATCCCATGAACCGTTGCACATGTCTTCATCCACTTTCATCCATACGCACCAACACACACTTCTCGTGCATTCCCTCACATGTGAAAATGTTCATAAAGAGTACCTGAGGTTGCATCCAAACCATATCCCTACCAGTTCCAAGAAAACACCAGATTTTTAGGCCAAGAGCATTCAGTTTTGAAACCCATTTCACTAATTTAAATCCATTTAAAAGGAGTCATTTCCATTCCAAAAATCCTTTTTCATTTTCAAAAGTGCACTCACACCAACTAGAACCAAGATGACACTTAACTTGAATAAAATAACTGAAGAGAGGGACTAGTAGTCATGCTTAACCTAACAACATGGTAGTGGGTCATGCCCCAAGTAAGCGTCAATGACTAGGAAGAACTTAAACTGTGTACACGGACTTCACATGGGTTAATACTCCACATAAAATCACAATGTAACATCGGTTTGCCTCCGTTGTCATCCCTCAATCCAAAACAAAAGCAGAAGACTCAAAACCCGGACTACCCCTGGCGACTCGAGGTTCGGAACGGGTGAGGGTTTATGACATCCTTCCCGTACCTACCTCTTGAGTCCCAACAATCCTAATCTCCATCTACCGGACACCCCAAATAACAAGGGCCTCCTCTAATACCATTTTGTCACGAACCAACCCGGGTCGACCCTGAACTGGTCACTCGATCCAGCCTGCGACATGGCCCGATGGGTGTTCTCGATCCCCACGGGCTGACAACTAGTGTCGGGCATCAAAACTAAACAAGAGGGAATGATTTGGACCATAAATGAAAGACAAATAAATAAACAAAAGATGAACAATGAAAACAAAAACTAGGAGCGGTGAGAAAACAAAGTCGTACATACCTCCATGTGACCCTATGGGTCACCACCAACCTCAATCCAACGTCGCGCTATGGCAACTAAATCCAAGAAAGGCGCAACAACCGAAGCTAAAAAAACATAGGTAAAACTATAGGTATGAGCATTAAAACTCAGTAGACATGGACAAACAATCTATTCTCATATGCATTTACTTTAAATAAAAGATCCATCAATTTCAAGTTTTAAATACAATGTATAGAACTAGGTTTTTACACATTTTATTCTTTAAAAGAAAATCACAATCCATTGCCCTTCATATTTTAAACTAAGTTCTTTTCCAAGGATGAAGCATTAACCTTTTTAGAGAAAGAGGGATAGTGACGTGTAAAACATTTTAAAAACCTTTTTCCACAAAACTTTGAAGATCATTTTTATCCCCTTTAGCAAAGAGAGGCACCATGCATGAAGGAAAAATAAAACAATAATCGCACAAGGGCAATGGAAAATAACAAACAAGAGTAACTAACCAAACAAAGCACCTCAATCATCTGCCGCAAATAACTAAGTGACAAGATACATGGGGAAACCTAGGAACTTGTGAATAGTCTAGAACGTACTATACATGTGACTCATCCTAAAGGCATGCCTACTCTCAATGACGTCATAATTCCCAAATTCCCGATGTTGCCCTACCTGGCATAACCGAGGGGCCCAATCCCCTAGCAGAGTATAATCCGTACTAAGGGACACTAGCCAGTGCTTAGTCTAAACTAGTGCAACAATCGTTCACTGAAAATTAGCTCACTATTATAGGTTCCCATGTTCAGAATAAAAGGGGGTGATCCAACAATGTCAAACAAGTAAGCAGTCACAAGTACATTCCTCACACACAATCAACACACACAACAAAGTCACCCTTGAGTCACCCCAAGGAATACGTCCCTCGCCTTTCAACCATTTGATCACAGGAAAGTCTTACTCGGTGGACCTTCCTTAACATATAACTCAATCAAAGCAAGGGGACCACATCCAAGGA
Source organism: Viscum album (assembly GCA_963277665.1). Lineage (NCBI taxonomy): Eukaryota > Viridiplantae > Streptophyta > Magnoliopsida > Santalales > Viscaceae > Viscum > Viscum album. The sequence continues at coordinate 1,680,180,837 of OY728161.1, read as the reverse complement.
GAGTTTTCTTAAGACAACTAGTTTTACAAAAGTGCCAACCGGGCCTCACATAATTTTCACATGCCAAACCATTTCTTAAGGAATCACACACACACCACTTTGAAAACCAGAAATGCACTTTGAAACCCATTTAAGAAATTTAGACCAACATTTTAAATCTAAAACACATTCACAAAGGTCAAAGGGGAATTTCATTAGGCAATTGATGTGAAAACACAATCAAACCACTCCAATTCAAGACAAAAAAATTACTAACAGTTCTATATCAATAATTAATAATAAAACTAGGTGTGAAATGAAAGAAATAAATGATTCTTAAATTTAAAGTTTAATGCATAGAGATCCTACCTCAGAGAAGGAAGCGGACCAAGCCGAGACACTTCGGCTCTTGAAGCTTCTGACGAAAAACGCTCACACTAGCACACACATACATTCTCATACATACATACATACATACATACATACATATATATATATATACCCTTAATCCATTGAACATATTCCTTACACCATGAGGGAATATGTACAAGGAAGATATATATATACATATACACATACGTACCTATGTGTGTGCGCGCACCACCAAGGAGCCACCCAAACTTTAATTAATTAACCTAGAGAAACCAACATTATTTAGAAACCAACAGACTGTTCATGAAATCAAGATCTAATGAAACACTATTTTAAAGTGAGCTGTTTCAAATAGACCTTTATGTTTTGCACACCACAATACATTTATCAAACACACTTCAAAATCCATTTTCCATAAACAAACTGCTTTCAATTTCACAAACGCCAAAAACCATTTTTCAAATGCATTTACCATTAATTAATAAATTCATGAAACCCCTTTGAAATTATTAAAATGACACATATTAAATTCAACCATTTTTTATGGGGCAATCCCCCCTTTAAAACCCACACACAAAGCCAAGTTCACTCAAAAAGACATTCCATATCACATTCTTAATTTCCAAATCAAATTTAAAGATTCAAAACAAAAGTCAACATGCCGAAATGATACATTCCATTTGTAAAAACCCACTATAAATGCATTCAAACCTCAAGTTCCTTTGAAAACACATTTTTCACCTTTTTCATAATCAAAAAACTCCTCTAAGGAGTACCTTAGTGAGGCACACATGAAAACATAACCACATGCTTTAGAAAATCAACTTTCATCATATACTCATGTCAAAGCACTTCAGAAAAATATTTCGCACCACATAAACATCTAATTTCACTATTAAAATTCAAATGACATTTAACTAAACACAATTGGAAAAAACAAACATAGACATAAACAAAAGAACAACCTCAAAAGCTATTTTTAAAAAAATTCTACTAACATGAAAATACCATAATTGAGATAACTATGAGTATAAACAAGGTATGTCACACATTTATAAATTAGTTGAAGACATATAAGAACCAATGGTTTGCACTGTAGAGAAAAAGGATGGAAACACTTACCTCCACTACTGGAAATAATATCTATACCAACGGTTTTGGGAAAATCGTTGGTATAGTTCACTTATATGGACCTATACCAACGGTTTGGCCAAAACCGTTGGTATAGGTCACTAATTTGGACATATACCAATGGTTTTGGACAAACCCTTGGTATACGGGGGACCTATACCAACGGTTTGTGGAAAACCGTTGGTATAGGTCACTTATATGGACCTATGCCAACGATTTTGGCCAAACTGTTGGTATAGGTACATAATAGGGACCCTATACCAACGGTTTGTCCAAAAACGTTGGTGTAGGTCCCAAAATCAAAGAATCTATACCAACGGTTCTCAAAACCATTGGTATAGTTACATGTATTTTTTATGGAATCTTCTTACAGAGAACATTAAATAAATCTAAATTTAAAATATTTATGATAATACATATATATATTTATGAAATTATGTTAAAAAAACTCAATTTAGGTTAGTGGTTAGGTCGTTCAATCATAAACTACAGGTACTGGGATCAAAACCCACCGAATGATTCTTTTTTGAAATACATATACCAACGGTTTTATGGAACCGTTGGTATAGATTTTTCATATTACTTATACCAACGGTTTTGGGAAAACTGTTGGTATAGACCTATCCCCATGGATTACTTGGTAACGGTTCTCCAAACCGTTGGTATAAGATATACCAATGGTTTGGAGGCCTATACCAACAGTTTCAAACTGTTGGTATAGGGTATTTTTCTTCTAGTTCTCAAAGGCGTGTGTTTGCAATGAAACTCTTGGAGGAGAAAGAATAGTCCTTTGTGAACAAAGCACAAAACATAGATTCAAAGTAACCTGGGCCAACCAAAAACCTCACATATAAGGTGCAACCAAGGTGAAGAAAGGCACAAAAAATAGAAAGGAAACTCACCGACGGGGGAAAATCGTGCGTCAGAGAGAAGATTCCCGAAGAGGTGCTGCTGGCGAGGGAGGTGCCGGACAAGGGGGGGGGGGGGTCAGCCAGAGCTGCACGCCAGAGGGAATGTCGCTGGATGGGGTCGCATCAGAAAGGGAGGGCACCGTCGGACGAGGCCGCATCGAAGAGGAGGTCCGACCGGAGTGGGGTGGCGTCGACAAAGGGCGGGGCAGAAGGAGTCCAGCGGTCCGCGGCAGGGGCGAGGGGCCAAGGCAGAGGGAGGCGCCGAGCGGGCATCGGTCAGGCGGGTGAGGTGAGGCAGGGATGAAGAGCTTGGAGGGGACCTGCGGGGATGAGGCGACTGATGTCGAGACATGATGAGGGCGGTGGAGTCCAAGATTCACGTTGAGGCTGGGTGCGAGAAGGGCAAGGGAGCATGGCGGAGGGCCCGGGCAAGGGCGAGGTCGGCATGAGGGTGAGGTTAGCACAACGAGGGAGGGTCGTGAGGGGGAACTAGCGCTAGGGAGAGCGGTTGGGCAAGGGGTATACGTAGAGGGGGAGCGCCATGGGTAGGGAAAGAGGGGAAGGGGGGGGGGGTGCCGACTATGGGTAGAACTAGGGTTTTTTAATTTTTTTCATTTCATAATAATAATAATAATAATAATAATAATAATAATAATAAAACCAGAAAATAATACTAATAAAAATTACAATAATTAACATAATAATAAAAAAAAATTAATAACAATAAAAATAATAAGTATAACAATAATAATAAAAATAACGATGATAAAGATAATAATAATAAAAGCTATAATAATAAAAATAATAATAATTAAAAAAAAGAATCATAAACATAATAAACATAATATTAATAATAACACCTAATTAATAATAATATTATTAATTACATAATAACATTATTATTATTACAAATTAGACATTCAAATCACTTTATTTACATACAAAATTTATTTATTTGAGTCATTAGACATTTGCGTGGGCAACCGGGCTAATGACGCAACTACTGCCCACTATGTGGTGACTGCGCACGGTTCCAAAACCTAATAAAAATATTAAACGACGAAAATTTTAAGCCGAGACCCAGCCCGGACCTTGGCGTGAGAACCCAAAGCCAAGAGTTAAATAAATAAAAAATGAATTAAAGGTTGGGGTGTGATAGGGACTCTCTTATATATTTGAGATATTTTCATGAATCCTTTTTAATTCACCAAGTATAATGTATGCTTCCCTTGGAATTTTCAATCAATTAATAGCATGTGTAAAATTCAGAATCATCTGTATATATTCGAGGTTATTCATTAATAGAGATATCTGTATGTATTCGAGGTTCTCCATCAATGGTATCCTCTTATATACAATTTAGAGATTCTTTTAACCATTGTTACGATAATACTGGTTTTTAAGCCACTCAGTGGGGCACTTTGGAATTTATTGTCACCCAGGGAGATGGAAGTTTGTTTTGATGTTAGGATTGTACCCATAAATAGGCTACCTATGTATCCTTGTGAAATGAATCAGATCTCTCGTAGTTCAGTGCTGCTTAATGGAACACATCATACCTTTTAAGGTTGTGTGATAAGGACATAACCATATAGTTTAATGTCATGTGGTAAGGACATCTAAGCAGAAGGTGCTTAGTCAAAACTTGGTGTGAGATTTATGACTAAGCATCTCAAGAAACTTGGAAGGGATATTAATCTCCAAGTTTAATTAGAACCTACTGGGAATGTGGCCCATAAATGACATGATTGTTTTAGAGTGTTGGATTTGAACCTCAGGGAGGCTTCCTACGTATCCCATTCATATTGGAATCAAAGCCCACGTAGTTCGGTAAATCTCACAGGGGTGTATGACCCTTTGAGATAAATAGGTTGTGGATTACAACTAAAGAGGATTCCCTAATTAAGGGAATTGAATTTGGATTCCTAAAGAGTATATCTAATGAGCTCAGGCCCCGGTGAAGGCTTCCATGTATCCTAATTATGGTGGGAATTAGAGTTCTCATAGTTCAATAATGGTGGATCGTGTGGATGTTGTGATCATCACAATTCTCTAATCCCACATGAGTCATGCTCGGTGTGAGAAATAAGAGGATGTGAAAGATTCAACAAACCACACACTCTCTCTTTTGCTGATAGGAGAGGGTGGGACTACAACAGAAGAGGTCGAGGCGACGATGGGTGAGGGTGCGGAGCAACAAACCTTCCCTCTCTTTACTTTACATTAGACAATGGTCCAATGTAAGGAAGGAGTGAAGGTCAAGAAAGTAGAGAGGAGCAAGATTGCAACCTCCTACATGAAAGGCTAGATCCGTACACCTGGATGGTTTCCCTAAAATTTGTCCTGGTAGGGGAGGGATACTTCTCCTTTGTTCAAAAGGAAAAGTAGGTGTGAAACGCACCTTTCCTACTAGGGACCTAAGGCTCCAGGTTTTAGAGATGATAAAGGATGGGCATGGCCCAAACCCTAATCTTCCAAACTGGGAACTCCCCAACACTATTCCTGGGAGAAATTTCCATGTGACTGTGGATATACAAACCCATAGATACTCCATGAATCCTGACCCCATTACAAAACAAATGTGGGAAACCTCTGAATATAGATATATAAACCCAAATAAGAGACACATTAATGTGCCCTTTCTAAAGGTTTGATAAGTCATGAGGTTTTGGCGGAGGTTTCAATATAATCCCTTTTAGACAAGGGATCCAATGAAAAGGAAGCCTTGTCATGAATGACTTGAAGAAGTATTGATGAAAGGATGGTATAGGCTGAAGGGATAGGGTGAATCAAAGAGGGGCACCCAAGTAGGTATCTGGTGCGCAGGTATGGGTGCACAAGTAGGCTTGGGTGACCTAATGTTTACTTAAGTGACGAACAACTTGGATGTTAAAACTTGGGTGAAACTTGACTCAAGCCTTCAAGAGTATTCACAAGTATTCCCAAAAGTGGGGCTCTCAAGTTCCTTTTAGAGGAATGGGTGGTGCACAAGTGTTTCTAATTTAGGGAGGTTGGGCGCTTTAGGCGTGCAAGTGTTATGGATTTCAAACTCTAAAAGGACTTAAGTCCTATGATTCTCCTTCAATTCCACCGCCCTAGGTGTTGAAGAACTACCTTGAAGGTTTTGGAAGACTTGGGCGAAGAAATAGGGTGACTAGAGAAACAATTAGACTTTAGGTAAATTTATCTATACAAATGAAGATCCCAAGGGTCTATTTATAGGAAAATAAGTGACCATGGGAGAATGATGATTGGGAATGCAAGTGGCTTGAACGCCAGAAATGTGGCATGCAAGTACCTTGCATGCTGACAATGCCTTGGATTGACTGAGGCGATCCAAATTTCAAGCCTTTTCAAATCTTGAAATTCTCTATGTATTTTCTCCTCTTTTTTCTAAGGCATTCCCCTTTGTCACTTTTTCATCGATGTGACAACAACCCCCCCCCCCCCCCTCATAATTGGATCTGATATGAAGAGATGGTCTTATACTGAGGTAAACTTATGAAAAATGTCAAAGTGGTTGATGTGGCATGCAAACTGATAGTACGCAAGGTACATGAGTGCAAGGTAGTATTCATCTCTTCTATATAATGGCTTCACTTTAGAAAAAATTACAAAGTATTCCAAAAACCCATCTCTCGGTGCACAAGCGTTTTCGCTCAGATGCTCCTGTCGGTCGCACTTATTTGGTACGTTTTTGATTTGCACACCATGAATGGGGCACCATAATTGCTCACCCAATTTATAATCTCACTTCAAATCTATACTTGCATGCCTTTTTCAAATTTTCTTAAATGATCTCACTACAAGATGAATTTTGATCTCTTTTACAGGTTTAATGACTCCTAAGAGAATCAGAACTGCTAACGAATTGGATAGAAAGAGAATTGAATATGTCACATCCATGAATTATTTTAAAGGTAAATTTCATTTAATTTTCATTCATGATTTGTTTTGGGGGGGGGATTCCCAATCTTTTATGGAGGAATGAGAGAGTTTTCATGAATTGGGCCAAACCGTGAGCCCAATTCCAGATTTAAAAACCAATTTTGTTTCTTTTATAACTTTTTAATTTTTTAATATTTTGCATCCATTAAACTTCCTAAATTACCTCCACTGAACTATTAACACCAACATTTCAATTTGGACCCTTTAGGAATCCATAATAATGGTGGAATTGGGTTTTCATTTAAGGAATTGGGCCAGCCCGAAGGCCCATTTCCAGTTTTAAAACAAAAATTTGTTTATTTCATATCTCATTCAATAGTAATGGTATTTCTGTGATTCCAAGTGGAGCCCAAGCCCACTTAAACCAACCGTGTGACCATTCCCTTACCCCCCTCTTTGGAGCTCCTGGAAATCGCAAATTTGGGCAGATATTCATAGGGTTCTCAAAACGTCCAAATTTGAAGAGGTAAGTTCATTACTTCATAGATCTCTCAATTTTTACTTCTTTTCCCCCATTTAAATTCCTAAATGATCTCCTTATCCTTTTTAGAACCTCCCTTTAAGGTTTGAGTATTTTTAAAATCATCTACTGGTATTTTTGGGGGCGATTTCTATGAGATATTTTAAGTAAGCTGTTCTCCTTCTTTCTTCTTTCAATTTGTTTAGGGTTACATCCAATGTACTTAGGGTTTATTCCCTTATCATTGAGGTTCCTAATGTCCAGAAAGTAGGGTTTAAAAATTAGGTTTTTATCTTGTGTTTCATTGTCTTAAATTCTGGTTTACCTTCCTTGAGGTGCGACAGTGGTGCGTTTGAGTTTTCGCACAAAGGATTCAAGGGTTTCCTTGATTCCATTGTGTATGAAATATTTGTGAATTGGATACTGTTTTTATGGTATTTTAATGCTTATTTAATTTTATTATTGCTGAAAAAAATAGTTTTAGTGGTGTTTGTATTTAAAATGAATCCTAAATGCCAATTTCATGTGAAATTGGGGGTTTCTTCATAGAAATGTTTTATTAGTTTAATTGGGGATACCCTATAAGTAATTAGTTGATTTTATTTAACTATAATAAGGATAAAAATACTGTTTTTAATTATTATACCTTGTGTTTGTTGCTTAAAAATATGGTTTTAATGGTGTTTGTGAACCACATGAAATTCTAAGAGTTGTGTTGTGTAAAAATGGAGATTTTGCAATGATGTCGTTTCTTGAACCATATGGGGCTGCCCTAAAAATGATTTTGTGTTTTCAATGAAATTTAGTAGGCTTCCTTTTCTATTTTTTAAACTTAAAAATGTGCACATAGTATGCATGTGAGGTTTATAAGGAGTTTTGTGTCCGAAACACTACGAGATTTTGAGGAATTGTTTTATGAAAAATCTAAGTGTTTTGTTGCGTGTTTTAAGTGGTATAAAATGTGATAGCTACTGTATTGGTTGTGTTTGACCAGTAATGGTGTTTTATATGAAAATTTATTTATGTTTCGTGGTGAAATTGATTGAGCACAAAAGGGGAAGCCCGTGTACCTAGGTGGGGCGGATGTGTACCAGTATGACTAGTGGATTGGATGGGTTTTGTCCCTGTTTCACCTAGAATTTGGATAACGACAACTCTAAATAAATTATGTGGATGATGAATGGGGACCACTAGATTATGGTTATGTTACCTACTAGTGGATAATGCACGAGAACAAATTTTTCTATGGTTACTTTACACCGAGGTATGAGGTACATAGGGCCCAAGACAACCTAGTGCCTAAGGGTGTTCCCAATGTTGTTGGTCATTGGATTTGTAGTATTTACCCATGTATTAGGGTGTGTTTGGAAGTAAATTACAGTATCTAACATTTATATTTTAATGTGTTAATATTCTGAAAATTTTGGATTGAAAACTATTTTCAATTGGAGGTTTCATTTCTTGAAATTTTAACACTACTTTTCCTTGCGTTTGAAAACTGCTTGCTTTTTCACATTGTATTTCTTACTCATTGGAATCATTGGGTGGTATCCTATTGGGATTAGTATCACACCCTACTTACACCCCATGGGTGTAAGTATATTTGGTTATGTTTGATTCAGGTAAAGGAAAGGCTAAGGGTGATGGCGGTTCAGAGTGTTAGTTCCCATCCTTGGTGCGGAGTTGTGGAGACAGCTTGGGGGCGATGATCCCTAGTCGTGTGGAGTCCTTGGGGATATCTTGATGCTATAATTATTTTTATTTGGACCACTTGTATTATCTTTAAACCAATGTATTCAGTTCTGGTTTTTACTTAAGTCTTGTTTGGATAAAAAATTTCAGATTTATATTATGGATTGTTTTTAATGTTTTATGCTTTCATACTCTGGTAAATCGTTCCCAAACCTAAATTAATGATACCCGAGCACTTGTTCCAGCCCGTGGGGATAGGGAATGCCCTTCGGTTCATGTCATGGTATGGGTTTGGTGCCGGTTTTGGCGGCGACCAGATTCGGTTCGTGACAAAATGGTATCAGAGGAGGTTCGCTCCTTGGGTCATGTTATTTGGGGAAGAGTCTGGAGAGTCTGGAGCTAGGATTGTTGGGAATTGACATTTCAGTAATGGGTAGTGTGTTTGACCAGAAAACCTCATGACGAGATTCAAGTCACCAGGGAAAGTATGGATTTATCTGATTCCTTTGGTTTTCTTGGTTTAATGATGACTATGGGAAATGAAAAGAGAGTTGGGCGAATAATCTCAGTGAGCTCGCAGGGCCTGGAAAGCCATGTGGAGACGTGGATATTTCCCTAGAATACTCTCTATGATGGAGAAGTGATTGGAATATGGCTGCCAACCATATGTCCAAGTCACCCACCGAAACTAGTTTCCTCCCACATTGTCTTGTGTCTCTTTGTTTTGGAATCTTGGAAACTTGGATTTTTTTAAGAAAAAAATGACTTCACTTTAAGGAGTGTGAATTTTTGTGAAGTTATTTTCTAGTAAAGTGAAAATGGTATTTTTTTAATGCTTATAAATGAATTTTTAGAATTATTTCAAAAGGTTAAATTATGTGTTTACACCTCATTTGAAAGTATAAAATATGTTAATTGGGGTTTTGAAAATATGTTTCTAGTGGATTTTTTTTAAACCATGGAAAAGTGTTTTGGATTGAATTAAGTGTTCTAGAATTTTTGTGTGGGAGTTAAAGATATATTTTGGGTTTGGTGACTACTGAACAAAAAAAAATATGAACTTTTAGAACCTTGTCTTGAAATGAGAAGAGTTGAGTTCTTAATTAAATGGAGATTTATGAAATGGTGTTTTTCATGAAATTATAAGTGTTTTGAAATGGGTTTAAATGTTTTGAAATGATTGTGAAAGGCATGAATATGTTCTTTTATTGAATTATGTATTCTTTTCTAAATTGGTTTGTGAGATGAAAAATTGGGTTTTGATATTATGGTTATTGTTTTTCAGAAAGGGAAAGTGTGGTTAAACGTTTTGATTTTAAAAAGAGTAAAGGTTTGATTTTTGGTAATTGGTGCTCTCAATGGTGACCACATGCATATGTTTATTTGGGAATATGGATGGATATGAGGTGGGTTCCCAGTGTGGCATGTAAACATGCATGTTTGAGGCTCATGAGATACCATTGGTAAATGCGCAACCCACCAACACTATCTTTTTAAATAATGTTTTTGAAGGAAAGTGTTGTGTTTTGATAATGTATGGTTGGGAGGTATGGATTATGTGTTTTTGGGATTATTATTGTGGGATGTTTCGAGTTCAATAACCCCTCTTTTTTGAACGATATTTTGATTTGGTGTTTCATTGATAAGTTGGAATGAAGTGTTGGTTAGTGGTTTCTTTTGAAAAAAAGTTTGGGAGGCCAATGTGGTGGCTTCCCTCATGTGTTCGGTTCAGGTTTGTGCTCTGTTGTGACCAAATGACCAGATCAGTTGGGTCCTTGGGTTTTCTTGTAGGCTAGGGTACGCCCCCATAAAGTGTTAATGTATGATTCATGTTTGGCCTATGGTGATTCACCGTTGGATGATCCTCCAGTTGATCAACATAAGGAATTTATTCTTGAGGTTTGGAGATTGTGTTTACCCCTCTTCTTTTTCAATTATGTGGATCCCCCTATAGTGGGAGAGTGTTTGTGGGAGGATGAAATAGACCTTAGTTTCTTATGTTTCCTAAGTTGTCTAAGGTCAATGAAGTTTAGGGTTGTCAGTGTAGAATGATGTCTTAAAGGGCCTCTAGGTCTTTCGTCAGTCTCATTGAAGCAAGAGTTCATGTTAGGCCACCAGTGTGCAAGATCTGGCCAAGAGTGGCTATTATGGATACTTGCTGGAATCATGTGCTGTTTGGGACTCAGTACAAGGTCCCTCTCCTTTTGTTTTCTTTTATCCACAATGGTCATGTTCGGTGATGCCTTGCGATGTCATGTGTTCATTTGACTATAAGGGTGAAGATTGTGCAATCTTATGAGAGTCACTATTTTGTTGGATGTGTGTCTCCCTATAGGAAATTCTAAATCCTATGTTCTAGAGGAATGTGCTTCTATATGTCCTTTCATTTCGTTGTTTAGCATCCGAAGAAAAAAAGGGGCGATGTGTGTGCATCCTCTAAGTTCTTGTTTTGGTAAAATGATGGGTTGGGGAAAAGCGGGTTTGAAGTGTGTCATGTCTCAATGAGACCATCTGAGATTACAGTATAATTGTTTTTGGAACTGGAAGAAGATGTTCAGTTTAGGGGTTTCTAAATCCTAACTGCAAGGCCGAAGATGCTTCAATCCATTGATCTCCAGCCATAGGCCCCGGAGAGAAGCTGGCGCGTAGTTAGGGGAAATCCTAGAGTCGTTCAAACTTTTGGTCAAGGTCATATCCTCAATATGAAAGATACGAATAGTTTAAACCTATGGTGTCGTCTTCTTGTTCCAATTTCTCACATTTGGTGGAAATAGGTGTGATTAACTTGTTCCCATGTCATACCCTGAGTTGATTTTTTCCCCTTTGGGTTACCTTGTGTTTTTGGAGAAAAGTTTAAAATTTGGGTTAGGCAGGTTGAAGTGCATAGTTTGTGCGCGGTTAGCAGTAACCGTGTGCCAACCCAGGGTACCGTGTGATAAGAGATAGTAGCTACCGCATGGTATCCGCATGTCCATGATCCTTGTCCAAGGAAACTATGTGAAGTTTCCTCTTTGGATAGAATGATCCGCACAGTTAACTCACGGTTTCCCAAATCGTGTGAACCAACCGTGCGACCATGACAACTCCTTAAAATTTTGTTGTTTTTTTTGTTTTTATCCCATAATATTTAGTTAATATGGTTGGGTTTTGTTTTTTTTATACCCACAATTGTTCTCATTTAAGTTTCATTGGATGAATTCTGATATTAATCTACCCCTAATCTTGGGAAGTCCGTTCGAGGCCCCCTGTTAGTGTCTTGATTTTGTCTTAAAGAAAGTTGTGTTCGTTATTATGGTGGGGAGACCCGTCATGGGTATCATGTATGTTCTCTTTTAAAAGGAATAATGTTAGTTTAAACCTTATGATGGGGAGACCATTCGTTCCTTCCCCAATTTTTATCCTTATTCTGTCTTAGAAATTGAGTTGTCCCTGGTGGTGGGATGTCCAGATTGGGTCACCCCGTACTAGTGACTCAGTTTTATCCTTGGTATATTCCAGGTAGGAGGTAGTATCATTCAAGTACATCTATCCAAAAATTTGTTACTTGGGTAAATTTGAGGTTGGAGAACACCCAATGGTTTTGTTTACGTAATGTTGTGGTAGCGTTATTCGAGTTCGTTGTTCGTTTCAAGTGGATTGCTTGAGCGTCGTCTTGTAGTGTTTGAGGTGTTTTGTTTTGGGATGTGTTTTGAATGTATTTCATAATTTTAAGTAAGTGGGGAACTTTTTGGTTGATGAGAGTATTCTCTTCCTTTGTTTGATCAACTGGAGATGTTTGTCCTTTTTGAATCAGGTGAAAACGTGGCAAGGAAGTCTGTCTTGGTCTATCGTTTGGGCTTTGCTTTTGCATCTGGTGTTATTGTGGAATTCCGGGGGTAGAATGCTTTATGGTGGGGAGAATTGTCACATACATGACTTATTTTAAAGGTAAATTTCATTTAATTTTCATTCATGCTTTGTTTTTTTTTTTTGGGGGGGTTCCCAATCTTTTATGGAGGAATGAGAGAGTTTTCATGAATTGGGCCAAACCGTGAGCCCAATTCCAGATTTAAAAACCAATTTTGTTTCTTTTATAACTTTTTCATTTTTTAATATTTTGCATCCATTCAACTTCCTAAATGACCTCCCCTGACCTATTAACACCACCATTTCAATTTGGACCCTTTAGGAATCCGTAATAATGGTGGAATGGGGTTTTCATTTAAGGAATTGGGCCAGCCCGAAGGCCCATTTCCAGTTTTAAAACAAAAATTTGTTTATTTCATATCTCATTCAATAGTAATGGTATTTCGGTGATTCCAAGTGGAACCCAAGACCACTAAAACCAACCGCGTGACCATTCCCTTACCCCCCTCTTTGGAGCTCCTGGAAATCGCGAATTTGGGCAGATATTCATAGGGTTCTCAAAACGTCCAGATTTGAAGAGGTAAGTTCATTCCTTCATAACTCTCTCAATTTTTACTCTTTTTCCCCCATTAAAATTCCTAAATAATCTAATTATCCTTTTTTGAACCTCCATTGAAGGTTTGAGTATTTTTAAAATTAGATACTGGTATTTTTGGGGGCGATTTCTACAAGATATTTTAAGTAAGTTGTTATCCTTCTTTCTTCTTTCAATTTGTTTAGGGTTACATCCAATGTACTTAGGGTTTATTACCTTATCATTGAGTTTACTAATGTCTAGAAAGTAGGGTTTAAAAATTAGGGTTTTATCTTGTGTTTAATGGTCTTAAATTCTGGTTTTAGGTTTGGTTTACCTTCCTTGAGGTGCGGCGGTGGTGCATTTGAGTTTTCGCACAAAGTATTCAAGGGTTTCCTTGGTTTTGGTAGGTGATTCCATTGTGTATGAAATATTTGTGAATTGGATACTGTTTTTATGGTATTTTCATTCTTATTTAATTTTATTATTGCTGAAAAAATAGTTTTAGTGGTGTTTGTATTTAAAATGAATCCTAAATGCCAATTTCATGTGAAATTGTGGGTTTCTTCATAGAAATGTTTTATTAGTTTAATTGGGGCTACCCTATAAGTAATTAGTTGATTTTATTTAACTATAATAGGGATAAAAATACTGTTTTTAATGATTATACCTTGTGTTTGTTGCTGCAAAATCTGGTTTTAATGGTGTTTGTGAACAACATGAAATTCTAAGAGCTGTGTTGTGTAAAAATGGAGATTTTGTAATGATGTCGTTTCTTGAACCATATGGAGCTGCCCTAAAAATGATTTTGTGTTTTCACTGAAATGTAGTAGGCTTCCCTTTCTATTTTGGGAACTTAAAAATGTGCACATAGTATGCATGTGAGTTTTATAAGGAGTTTTGTGTCCGAAACACTACGAGATTTTGAGGAATTGTTTTATGAAAAATCTAAGTGTTTTGTTGCGTGTTTTAAGTGGTATAAAATGTGATAACTGCTGTATTGGTTGTGTTTGACCAGTAATGGTGTTTTATATGAAAATTTATTTATGTTTCATGATGAAATTGATTGAGAACAAAAGGGGAAGCCTGGGTACCTAGGTGGGGCGGATGTGTACTAGTACGGCTAGTGGACTAGATGAGTTTTGTCCCTGTTTCACCTAGCATTTGGATAACGACAACTCTAACTAAACTATGAGGATGATGAATGGGGACCACTAGGTTATGGGTATGTTCCCTACTATTGGATCATACATGAGAACATATTTTTCTATGGTTACTTTACACCGAGGTACGAGGTACATAGGGCCCAAGACAACCTAGTTCCCTACTATTGGATCATGCATGAGAACATATTTTTCTATGGTTACTTTACACCGAGGTATGAGGTACATAGGGCCCAAGACAACCTAGTGCCTAGGGGTGTTACCAATGTTGTTGCTCATTGGATTTGTAGTATTTACCCATGTCTTAGGGTGTGTTTGGAAGTAAATTAAAGTATCTAACATTTATATTTTAATGTGTTAATATTATGAAAATTTTGGATTGAAAACTATTTTCAATTGAAGGTTTCATTTCTTTAAATTTTAACACTACTTTTCCTTGCGTTTGAAAACTGCTTACTTTTTCACATTGTATTTCTTACTCCTTGGAATCATTGGTTGGTATCCTATTGGGATTAGGATCAAACCCTACTTACACCCCTTGGGTGTAATTAGACTTGGTTATGTTTGATTCAGGTAAAGGAAAGGCTAAGGGTGATGGCGGTTCAGGGTGTTAGTTCCCATCCTTGGTGCGGAGTTGTAGAGACAGCTTGGGGGCGATGACCCCTAGTTGTGTGGAGTCCTTGGGGATATCATGATGCTATAATTTTTTTTATTTGGACCACTTGTATTATCTTTAAACCAATGTATTCAGTTCTGGTTTTTCACTTAAGTCTTGTTTGGATCAAAATTTCATATTTATATTATGGATTGTTTTTAATGTTTTATGCTTTCATACTCAGGTAAATCATTCCCAAACCTAAATTAATGATACCCAGGCACTTGTGCCAGCCCGTGAGGATAGGTAACGCCCTTCGGGTCATGTCATGGTCTGGGTTTGGTGCCGGTTTTGGCGGCGACCAGATTCGGTTCATGACAGACGATATGATGAAGATTATTGGGCATGATTACTTTGACATCTATGACACTACTCTCCCAAATTTGGCAAATCATTTGAGGAAATATCACTTCAATTTTCCAAGGAGTATCTATTTTCCTCTATATGGTTATGGCCATATACAGGATGTCAATATACTAGATCCCAATAATTATGTTTCACTCACTTAGTTTCAAGACCAAACCAATTTCTCATCTGCCAATATTTCTATTGTGGGCACATATATCAATGAAAAGATGGCAGCTAAGACCCATTCCATACATCATATCCCATGTGCTCCAAATTTGAAAGCACATACACCCGAGTTATAGTCGCACTGTTATTTTTCCATTTTCTCAGATTCTTAGACAGATCAATCAAAGGGTTGGAAGAGAAGTTGGGATTTTATCCCAAGAGGGGGTGTTAAACCCGTATAGATGTGGGTGTATTGGGTGCACAAGACATGTGTGGAGTTTATGGATGACTTAAAAGACATCATAATTTATGTGGATGTATGGGTCGAGAAAACCTATGTATATAGGAATGACAATTTCGTTCCATAGTTACTGAGCCGATGGGGTCCAACGACTAATTCCTTTCATTTGACACATGGAGAAGTAGACATCAATTTGTGGGATGTCTACAAGATCTCTAGAGATCCAATCCTCAGAGACATGTATGATGAATTTATTCCTCTAAAGGAGACATGGAATGACTCAGAAAAGACACCAGCCTTGGTTCGTGAGTTAATGAAAATATTTTATAAACTCAAGAATACAAACACAACAAAGTCCCACATAAGAAGGGATATTCACCTGAAGGAGTGGATGGAAATATTCCTATGAAGAAGAAGGATAAAGGTCCCACTTACACTTGTCCAACAAGCTATCAAAAGGCAAAAAAGATAGGTACACCTGATGCTTTCTAGACAACATCAGAGAAGGGAGAGTTCGAAAAGTGAGGGTATGAAGTCAACTACAAAATTCTTGCAAAGACACGTCTTGCGGGTTTCCTGGCCATGTGGATCAGTGTATATCTATTGCCCATATGATATTATAAGGGCGACGTAAGGTTGAGAACTTTTTTTATAGCGGCCAAGCCGACATAGAAGAGTATGGTAGGATTGGCTACCCCTATTCTGGAAAAGATCCATAGGAACTTGTTGCATATCTACAGAGGGAAGTTTCCTTTCAAAATAGCAGGACCATTCTAGGTTTTATGGGGGTGGATCACCACTCATTTCAGAACTTATTCTATGTAGAGTGGGGTTCGAGTCCTTGGAAGTTAATTATGACCATCTATTCAAGATTTTTCTAGTATTTCACCTCTGTATTTGAATTCTTACGACAATAAGAAAATGTTAAGTATGTACAAGGATTTTTTTTTCTCTTATGGGAATCCACCTACGGGGCGATTCATTGATGACGGGATGAATACCTTAGAGATAATGGTGTATATGTTAGCTTACAGGGATATCATATTGGCCACCAAGATTGACGGATAAATAATATGTTAGGTCAATGCTCCTTATAGATTTGCACGTTAATTCAAATGTCTACAAAAAATTACCGTATCTCCTCCAGTGCATGTTATATTAGAGAAACATCTGATGGTGGCCCAAAAACTATGGTTGCTGATGACTGTAGAGAAAATCGGGACAATATTCAACTTACCTGTTGCTAATGCAACCAGCAGATTGACTATCTGGTATGCTGAGAACTGGGTTGCATCATAACCTGAAGGGGTGCTAAACCATGTTGTCCCTTGGGTCGGGATAAAGAGAGGTAGTAGAAAGAAACCCTCTAATTTGGAAGGTAATTGCTCATCATCATATGTTGATTCATTGGAGTCATAGGGTGGGGGTGCCGAGGATCCAAGATCACCGAAGAAACCTCATGCACGATACAACCCACCTATCAGAGTCAAGAGAGCTACACCATCAGTACCAACTGAATCAGTACCAAGGCGGTCTAGTCGCCATTGTTCAGAAGAGTAGTGGGTCCCATTTTCTCATCCACCATCTGTGATGGCAATAATTGGGAATAAACTTAAATCTAAAACTATAAGATCATCTTCACAACCCTCTGGAATGTACTCTAAATATGTATGACCATAGGTGGTTCAAACATGGAAAATATTGCATTGTGATGCTGAAATCACATGTATAGATTTATGTGAAGGGTTGCATATTCTGAGAATAGTGGATCTATGAGCCTCTTCTGATATCATTTTTAAGAACAACCCTCATAAAGTAAGAACTTATATCTGGGAACTGGAGATGCTCATATACACAACTGATGAATCAATTTCCACCACAAAACGAGTGAAAGAGATGATATATCGTGGTGCCGCTGAAGGGATTGACCTTTCATTTGATGAATAATGGCGTGATTTTGTTGATCTTGAAGATGTAACTTTTCTTTTTCTCTCATTCTTTTCTTCTTTTATATTTGAATTTAGTGAAATTATTATTACTCAAGGTAAATTCCATTTTCACTTGTAGTTGACTTAGGGAAAATCGACTAAAGTTCCATCGCCACATTATAACCCTGGTGGTACTGCACTTGGAGCTGTTGGATCACCCCGTGAGTCGGAGAGAGATATCTCCAAGCTAATAAGCCATGGAGGATGAGATAGAAGGGGGCTTGCTGTCTCCAATACCTATTTTTGGAGGCGATGATGAAAGTCCTCCCAAGAAGTCAAAGAAATAGAAACATCAAAGAAAGAAAACTATGTTTAAACATTTTCTCAGTAGTGGTAAGAATTCCTGACAACATGAATTTTAGCTTTATTCATAGAAATTGTTTAAAATTCTTGGAACTGCATGAACTTCTTCTATTTCTTTTCTTAGAGAAATCACTGATGATCCTTGAGGAACCATGGAGGGTGATTCCAGACAATCATAAATTCCCTCCCCAAGTGGTTCCTTTGAATATAGAGGAATTTAGGATAGAGAAGTCAACATATGTTCCTAGAACCACTCCTGTTCCTACTAACAAGAGAGAGGATAACTCTGGTAAATTAGAAGTGCTTCATGAGAAAATATGTGTAAAAACAACCGAATTCCACTCTATGATACTTTAGGTTCATCACATGCACCAAAAAATCCCACAACAACTGATGTTGACCCCACAGTTGTTACCGAGGAAGCTGTTCGGGGTCAAAAGTTGTTAGAGTAGGTTCGCGAGACAACCACTTCAAGTGCTCCCATAGGTTAGACTAACATGATATTTAGGATATCATTGGATTCTATGATAAATCTTGGCATGTCTTTTGAAGAAGTATTAGAACACATTAATATTCCAAATACTTGAGAAGATTTTGAAGTTCCATGTATAGAACCAAATGGACACAAGTTTTTATTGTTCGTCTTATCAATATTCTTATGATTAATTTTCTAACCATGATCGGTTGAAATATGCAGTTCCATCTAAAGAAATTTCTACAGTGATGATGCTTGAAGGAAGCGTCGATATCACTGTCAATCCCACTGTTGTGGAGATGTTGGCTCAGGTGAACCTTGAAATGAAAAATCTTCCTGAGATTCATTTAGATAATATTGAGTAGGTTAAAGAAAGCATTCTCTACCAAAAGACATCAACCAACACTGCTGATGTTGATAATATTGGGGAGGATTCTTCTCAAGCTACCAACCTATTATTAGGTAAGGGTTACCAATATTGTGATTATGCTCAATCTTACTATTCTTTTGAAACTAACCATAATTATAATTCACAATATAAGATCAACTTCAGTGGCTAGGTCTGGAGGTAAAGCTTCTACATCATCTCAAACAACATTTGTAACAACTGAGCCCTAGTGACAGCACAGACACCCCGCCTTAACATGGTCGTCGGGTCCTGGCCCACCAGGTACCACCAGTTGCCCCGCAGACACGTGGTCCCCACCCTAGGACCCACCCACATGCCCACACGAGTCATCTGACTAATGACTTTCCCCACATGCCAACACATGTCCTTTCCAGTGTGCTTTGTCCTCAATCACACACACCCTGTGAAACTTCCCATAAGGTCACCCATCCTGATCACTACTCCAAGCCAAGCACGCTTAACTGTGGAGTTATAATCAGATAGACTCCCGAAAAGGAAGGTGCACCTTGTTGACAGAGAAGTCAATATATGTTCCTAGAACCACTCCTGTTCCTACTACCAGGAGAGAGGATAACTTTGGTAAATTAGGAGTGCTTCATGAGAAACTATGTGTAATAACAACTAACTTCCACTCTATGATACTTTAGGTTCATCGTATGCACAAAAAAATCCCACAACAACTGATGCTGACCCCATAGCTGTTACTGAGGAAGCAGTTTGGGGTCAAAAGTTATTAGAGTAGGTTCGTGAGACAACCACTCCAAGTGCTCCCATAGGTGAGACTAACATGATATTTAGGATATCATTGGATTCTATGATAAATCTTGGCATGTCTTTTGGAGAAGCATTAGAACACATTAATATTCCAAATACTTGAGAAAATTTTGAAGTTTCATGTATAGAACCAAATGGACACAAGTTTTTATTGTTTGTCTTATCAATATTCTTATGATTAATTTTCTAACTATGATCAGTTGAAATATGCAGTTCCATATAAAGAAATTTCTACAGTGATGATGCTTGGAGGAAGCGTCGATATCACTATCAATCCCACTGTTGTGGAGATGTTGGCTCAGGTGAACCTTGAAATGAAAAATCTTCCTGAGATTCATTTAGATAATCTTGAGTAGGTTAAAGAAATCATTCTCCACCAAAAGACATCAACCAACACTGGTGAAGTTGATAATATTGGGGAGGATTCTTCTCAAGCTACCAACCTATTGTTAGGAAAGGGTTACCAATATTGTGATTATGCTCATTCTTGCTATTCTTTTGAAACTAACCATAATTATAATTCACAATATAAGATTATCAACTTCAATGGCTAGGTCTGGAGGTAAAGCTTATGCATCATCTCAAACAACATTTGTAACAACTGGGCCTTGGTGACAGCACAGACACGCCACCTTAACATGGTCGTCGGGTCCTGGCCCACCAGGTACCACCAGTTGCCCCGCAGACACGTGGTCCCCACCCTAGGGCCCACCCACGTGCCCACACGGGTCATCTGACTAATGAATTTCCCCACAGACCAACACATGTCCTTTCCAGTGTGCTTTGTCCTCACTCACACACACCCTGAGAAACTTCCCATAAGGTCACCCATCCTGATCATTACTCCAAGCCAAACACGCTTAACTATGGAGTTCTAATCAGACAGACTTCCGAAAAGGAAGGTGCACCTTGTTGACATGAGTCATATCATTTAGTCATTTAACCCTTTATCATTCTGGAGTGTTAAAATCTCCCCCCCTTTAGAGCACAACGTACTCATTGTGGGCCCTACATCTCAACCCAGGCAGTGCACCACACTTAAGGCTGGGTTCCTCCTCTGATACCAAATGTAACAACTGGGCCCCAGAGACAGCACAACCACCCCACCTTAACATGGTCGTCGGGTCCTGGCCCACCAGGTACCACCAGTTGCCCTGCGGACATGTGGTCCCCACCCTGGGGCCCACCCACGTGCCCACACGGGTCATCTGACTAATGACTTTCCCCACAGGCCAACACATGTCCTTTCCAGTGTGCTTTGTCCTCACTCACACACACCCTAGGAAACTTCCCATAAGGTCACCCATCCTGATCACTACTCCAAGACAAGCACGCTTAACTGTGGAGTTCTAATCAGACAGACTTCCGAAAAGGAAGGTGCACCTTGTTGACATGAGTCATATCATTTAGTCATTTAACCCTTTATCATTCTAGAGTGTTACAATCTCCCCCCCTTTAGAGCACAACGTACTCATTGTGGGCCCTACATCTCAACCCATGCAGTGCACCACACTTAAGGCTGGGTTCCTCCTCTGATACCAAATGTAACAACTGGGCCCCAGAGACAGCACAACCACCCCGTCTTAACATGACCATCGGGTCCTGGCCCACCAGGTACCACCAGTTGCCCCGCAGACACGTGATCCCTACCCTGGGCCCCACCCATATGCCTGAACGGACCATAAGGTCACCCATTCTGATCACTACTCCAAGCCAAGCACGCTTAACTGTGGAGTTCTAATCAGACAAGCTCCCGAAAAGGAAGGTGCACCTTGTTGACATGAGTCATATCATTTAGTCATTTAACCCTTTATCATTCTGGAGTGTTACAATCTCCCCCCCTTTAGAGCACAACGTCCTCATTGTGGGTCCTACATCTCAACCCAGGTAGTGCACCACACTTAAGGTTGGGTTCCTCCTATGATACCAAATGTAACAACTGGGCCCCAGAGACAGCACAACCACCCCGTCTTAACATGACCATCGGGTCCTGGCCCACCAAGTACCACCAGTTGCCCCGCAGACACGTGATCCCTACCCTGGCTCACCAGGTAGTGCACCGCACTTAAGGCTGAGTTCCTCCTCTGATACCAAATGTAACAACTGGTCCCCAGAGACAGCACAACCACCCAGTCTTAACATGACCATCAGGTCCTGGCCCACCAGGTACCACCAGTTGCCCCGCAGACATGTGATCCCTACCCTGGGCCCCACCCACATGCCTGAACGGACCATAAGGTCACCTATCCTGATCACTACTCCAAGCCAAACACGCTTAACTGTGGAGTTCTAACCAGACAGGCTCCTGAAAAGGAAGGTGCACCTTGTTGATATGAGCCATATCATTTATTCATTTAACCCTTTATCATTCTGGAGTGTTACAATCTCCCCCCATTTAGAGCACAACATACTCATTGTGGGCCCTACATCTCAACCCAGGCAGTGCACCACACTTAAGGCTGGGTTCCTCCTCTGATACCAAATGTAACAATTGGGCCCCAGAGACAGCACAACCACCCCGTCTTAACATGACCATCGGGTCCTGGCCCACCAGGTACCACCGGTTGCCCCACAGACATGTGATCCCTACCCTGGGCCCCACCCACATGCCTGAAAGGAAGGTGCACCTTGTTGACATGAGTCATATCATTTATTCATTTAACCCTTTATCATTCTGGAGTGTTACAATCTCCCCCCATTTAGAGCACAACATCCTCATTGTGGGCCCTACACCTCAACCCAGGCAGTGCACCGCACTTAAGGCTGGGTTCCTCCTCTGACACCAAATGTAAAAATTGGGCCCCAAAGACAGCACAACCACCCCATCTTAACATGACCATCGGGTCCTGGCCCACAAAGTACCACCATTTGCCCCGCAGACACGTGATCCCTACCCTGGCCCACCAGGCAGTGCACCGCACTTAAGGATGGGTTCCTCCTCTGATACCAAATGTAACAATTGGGCCCCAGAGACAGCACAACCACCCCGTCTTAACATGACCATCAGGTCCTGGCCCACCAGGTACCACCAGTTTCCCCGCAGACATGTGATCCCTACCCTGGGCCCCACCCACATGCCTGAACGGACCATAAGGTCACCCATCCTGATCACTACTCCAAGCCAAGCACGCTTAACTGTGGAGTTCTAACCAGATAGGCTCCTGAAAAGGAAGGTGCACCTTGTTGACATGAGTCATATCATTTATTCATTTAACCCTTTATCATTCTGGAGTGTTACAATCTCCCCCCATTTAGAGTACAACATCCTCATTGTGGGCCCTACATCTCAACCCAGGCAGTGCACCGCACTTAAGGCTGGGTTCCTCCTCTGATACCAAATGTAACAATTGGGCCCCAGAGACAGAACAACCACCCCGTCTTAACATGACCATCGGGTCCTGGCCCACCAGGTACCACCAGTTTCCCCGCAGACATGTGATCCCTACCCTGGCCCACCAGGCAGTGCACCGCACTTAAGGCTGGGTTCCTCCTATGATACCAAATGTAACAATTGGGCCCCAGAGACAGCACAACCACCCCATCTTAACATGACCATCGGGTCCTGGCCCACAAAGTACCACCAGTTGCCCCGCAGACACGTGATCCCTACCCTAGCCCACCAAGCAGTGCACCGCACTTAAGGCTGGGTTCCTCCTCTGATACCCAATGTAACAACTGGGCCCCAGAGACAGCACAACCACCCCGTCTTAACATGACCATCAGGTCCTGGCCCACAAGGTACCATCAGTTTCCCCGCAGACATGTGATCCCTACCCTGGGCCCCACCCACATGCCTGAACGGACCATAAGGTCACCCATCCTGATCACTACTCCAAGCCAAGCACGCTTAACTGTGGAGTTCTAACCAGACAGGCTCCTGAAAAGGAAGGTGCACCTTGTTGACATGATTCATATCATTTATTCATTTAACCCTTTATCATTCTAGAGTGTTACAATCTCCCCCCATTTAGAGCACAACATCCTCATTGTGGGCCCTACATCTCAACCCAGGCAGTGCATCGCACTTAAGGCTGGGTTCCTCCTCTGATACCAAATGTAACAATTGGGCCCCAGAGACAGCACAACCACCCCGTCTTAACATGACCATCGGGTCCTGGCCCACCAGGTACCACCAGTTTCCCCGCAGACATGTGATCCCTACCCTGGGCCCCACCCACATGCCTGAACGGACCATCGGGTCCTGGCCCACCAGGTACTACCAGTTGCCCCGCAGACACATGATCCCTACCCTAGACCCCACCCACATGCCTGAACGGGTCATCTGACTAATGATAGTCCCCACATGCCTGAACGGACCATAAGGTCACCCATCCTGATCACTACTCCAAGCCAAGCACGCTTAACTGTGGAGTTCTAACCAGACAGGCTCCTGAAAAGGAAGGTGCACCTTGTTGACATGAGTCATATCATTTATTCATTTAACCCTTTATCATTATGGAGTGTTACAATCTCCCCCCATTTAGAGCACAACATCCTCATTGTGGTCCCTACATCTCAACCCAGGCAGTGCACCGCACTTAAGGCTGGGTTCCTCCTCTGATACCAAATGTAACAATTGGGACCCAAAGACAGCACAACCACCCCGTCTTAACATGACCATCGGGTCCTGGACCACCAGGTACCACCAGTTGCTCCGTAGACATGTGATCCCTACCCTGGGCCCCACCCACATGCCTGAACGGACCATCGGGTCCTGGCCCACCAGGTACCACCAGTTGTCCCGCAGACACATGATCCCTACCCTAGGCCCCACCCACATGCCTGAACAGGTCATCTGACTAATGACAGTCCCCACAGGCCAACACATGTCCTTTTTAGTGTGCTTTGTCCTCACTTACACACACACTGGGAAACTTCCCAGAAGGTCACCCATCCTGATCACTACTCCAGGCCAAGCACGCTTAACTGTGGAGGTCTAATTAGACAGTCTCCCGAAAAGGAAGGTGCACCTTGTTGACATGAGTCATATCATTTAGTCATTTAACCCTTTATCATTCTGGGGTGTTACAATATTAGGAAGTGAAGCGACTACTTTCAAGGAAGAGGCAGAATATGGCACTTCTTTAAGTGCATTAATCCCAGAATACATTCTCCCTTAACAGTGATTCTGAATCAGATCTAGAGCTACAGAAGGCTCTTCTCCTTGCACGCCACAAGGCATGGTATAACATATAGAAGATAATATCTAAAATTCCCCTTGAGGAACTATCCTCATGATTTCCATGGATTTCATCTCTATTCAATATGTTAGGATTTGGCAGTTTTGAATACTGTGAAATCCATACTACGGTGAAAGAGATCATCCTAAAAAGGGATAAAGAGTAGAAACTTCGACAATATATGATAAAATCCAAACTCTTGACCAACATTGATGAATTCCAAGAAAAATTATCCCAAGCTAAGGCCAGTCACTCTACAATGTTGACAGGACTCAACCATAAAGTTAAAGAAAACATTGTTTAACAGTTTCATCTTCAACAGGAGTTGGATATTTTTACAGGGGAGCTTGACCAACTTCATGATTCAATATAAGAAGTCCATAGAGATAGTGAAAAAACCATTACAGATACCAAGGAAGCACTTCATCAAGCTGAATAGAATGATACTGGTTGGCTAACTGAACTTCAATAGGTAGTTGATGGAGCTTAAGAGGCCATTAAACAAATGATAAGTCTTGTATAAAACCTCTTGTGATTTATGACATAGAGACTCAAATTTGTGGATTTTCCCCTGGGTATTTTTAACCACAAATGAAAAGAATTTTGTATCTAATCATCTATGTCTTCATTCTTGCTTCCTTTTAATTGTAATGTTAAAGATGACTTCCATAATATGATATTTTCATACTGGATAACCATAATTACAATGATAGAAATAGAATGTGATTTTTTACCTAATCCAATTGGTATTGTGAGCGTAGTTTAATTTTTATTAGGGTTATGAAAACAACACCACAAACTTTATATCTTTTGAATTTTATTGCTCAATATTACCTAAATCGTACAAAATCTAGTTCTAGCAATCTGAGACTTCAACTTTGTCTAGAGTTCCCTTTGCGGGTTTTAAATCTGGTGAGTACCATGTCTTTTTTTAAGGGGACTAATAATTATAGTGTTTAAGGTTGAATAGATTTGACCATAACTTTTGAAATTAGATCCTAAACAAGGCTTAGTGGCTAGGAATTTTTCCAATATTCTTTAGATATTTCCAAGGGGAATCTTGAGCCGTGATTTTTTTATGGTCACCAAATCTAAAACTTGAAGTATAAACATAGAGGAGGTCTTTTTCCAAGTATGAAGTTACCATTATTTGAAAAAACCCTTTATGGGGGCTGTATTTTGTAGGGCCAACTAGGGCATATGCTTCATAGCCAAATGGTGGCATATTTTAACTGACAGGACTGTTATTTAGGTGAATTTTATGAAAGGCTACTAGGGCACGTACTTCATAGTAAGATAAAAGAGATCTCAAAATTTTTACATTTTATTATTGATAGAAAAGTGAAATTAAGATTTGGGTGACTCAAGACCACAATGGGTAGTTTTACCAAGGAAAGAGATCTAAAAGGGACATTTGTGCCGATATAGGTCATGAATGGGGAAACCAATCCTACACAAATTTGGTGTGTGAATAATGGTTAAAATTGTTCAAAAAGGGGGATTTTTGATATTGCGATGTGCAGTTTAGAGTCATGTTGTAATGAAATTATACCATGCAGTTTCAAGTCATATTTCAAAGACATTTAAGGGATTTTAATTTAAGGTCTTTAGCTTTGAACAAATATTTTTGAGTCTCCAATTTCTTGATAATTTGTCTGGAAACATACCACCATGTTCAGGTATGGAAAGAAAGAATTGTAAACAGTGATTTGGGAATTTATGGATCCAAAGAATGGTATGGGAAAAGGGATAAAGGCATTATAGGATGTATTTTCCAAGAACAAAGTTACCATTATTTGATGAACCTGTTATGGGGGTTGTATTATGCAGGGCCAACTAGGGCATATGCTGCATAGCCAAATAGTGACATCTTTTGATTGAAAGGTCTGTTATGTAGGAAACTTATGCAAGGCCACCTAGGGGAATATACTGCACAGTCAAGTAAAAGAGATCTTGGGTATCAAACATTATATTGCTAAAAGCCGAATAAAGTTTATGGAGATTCAGATTTTCCACAACACAAAGTTTGGTTTATAAACAAAGGAACCTGAATACAAAAAGAGTATTTCCAATCATGATTTCTAAATAATCGGAGGAATAAGATTTCTATGAAGTTCTTACCCAAATGTAGGAAGTAGGATGTCTGTGGTTTTAGGTCATATGACTAAGACTAAAATATAATGGAAACAGAGGATGATATATGTTCAAATGATCCAAGGTTATTTCAATATGCTTTGAACACATGGAGAGGGAAAAAAGTGTAAAACATGGTCTTGGAGACTTTTATATCGAGAGAAAGGTAATGGGACAAATATACATAAATGACCACTTTAAGATAAAAATTCTTGTATATTGTCATCAAAGTTCGAAGGGGATAGAAGATGCTTTTTCCAAAAATGAAGTTACCATTATTTGATGAACTCGTTATTGGGGGCTGTATTATTTAGGGCCAACTGGGGAATATACTGCATATCCAAATAGTGACATCTTTTGACTGACATGACTGTTATGTAGGAGACTTATACAAGGCCACCTAGGGGAACGTACTACATATTCAGGCAAAAGGGCTCTCTGGTTTCAGAAATTATGTCATCAAAAACCGTAAAAAATATTATGAAGATATGAAATTATTAAAGATTAAGAGTATAAAACATGAAAGGGGGTAATTCTCAATGCATAGGAGAAATATTTGAATCAATATTGGCCATGAGTTTGGAGTCCCTTACATAGATCTGACTCATATGTAAAATGGGGAAATTTCTTGTTTCCTTGGTGGGCTCTCTAAGGAGAGGACCCAAAATGAAGACTCCTACATAGATTGTTAATTATATGTGGAAGAGAGAAAAAAATTTATCTCATAGTTAGGACTAGGAGCTAAGGTCTAGTTTTCACTATGTATCTCAATGAGATGAGAATCAAGCCATGCATAGTTCTTTGGTACTTTTTAGTCTAATGTCATGCAATAAGGACATGAAGTGATTCTGACATGAAAAGGAATATTGTGGTTGGATCAGAGAATTGAACCCAGGTGTCACTATGTATCTCATATGGATAATAATAAATCTACACGCAGTTCTTTAAATATTCCCTATACAGGTTTGATTCATACACACAGGGAATAAAGGTTTTTTTTATCGTGGTTGGGTCCAAGATTAGAGATCTAGGCATCTCTACGTATCCCATTGAAATGAAAATCAAGCCAAATGTAGTTCTTGATAAAATCATTCCCCACACAAATTGAGATTGATATGAGAGATGGATAATTTTAACACATTCCATAAGAATGGTTAAACTTAAGACACAAGATGGTATGAAGATCAAACCATGTATCTTGGAAGAGTAATCTGCATATATTTGGTTCATATATAGGAGGAAGAAAGGAAATAAATTTCTGTAAGGTTGCATCTAGGACCAAGATTGGAGATCCATGCATCTCTATGTATCCCATTAGAATGAGAATCAAGAAACACTTAGTTCTTTGAATGGGGACTTTATGCAGATCTAATTCAAACATAGGAAGAAATAGAACTCATGTGCCACTAAGGAGTAGCAATGATGTGATTAATGATTGTGCATGGAAGCTACTCATTTTTTAAGGAACCACAAGAAATACCAATTTGCGGTATCTTATGGTATTTCTTAAGGTCAAATTAATAAGACATTAACTGTACAATTTAATGTCTTGTAGTGAGGACAAATGATGTCATGCAATTTAACATCGTGTGATAAGGACAAAGATTATATGAATTTTAACATCATGCAACATGGATGTATATGGTTGTTATGTAGTTTAATATCTTTAAACTAGGAAATTATGATGTGAAGTTTCAAGTCATGCAGCAAAGAAGTTATGTTGTGCAGTTTCAAGTCATGCAATGAGGACATTATGCTGTGTAGTTTCAAGTCATGCAACAAGGACATTACTCTGTGTGATTACACAAAGTACTTCTTCAAGAATATTTAATTGGTTGGAGTTGTAATAAGTTATCCATCCATTGAGATTAGGGAATAAGCTCCATTATAGTATACCTTATATACAGAGTAAGGTTATTCCCACTTTGGATCAAGATTTGGTGGCTTATTTATTATTATCATCAGAGTCCTAAGAACTAATGACAATTCTCCATGAAGAAATGAATGGAGGTGAACTTTATTGTTAAAATATCATTCTATTCTATTTCTATAGACTTCCAAATGATGAAAAGTATGCGATCTCTTTTTGTCTAATCATTCCAGGTTATCAAATCGCTTCTGAGACTGTTCATATGTAGATAACTGATCATAGATTTCAACTCGAAGTGAAGACAATTTAATTTAAATAGGAAAAAATGCTTTTGTTCCATACACTAAAGAATATGGAGTTTCCTGAGTGGTAGTACGGGTAGTAGTCTGATAATCCCATAAAGAATGAAAAGTTTATTAGGACACAATTTCTTATCATTATCCACCATTTTATGGAGTATATTTGATAGGGTATTGTTGAAATCTTCTATCTGCCCATTGGATACTGCATGATAGTGAGATGAATGGATGAATTTTATATTATGCTCCTAATATAACTTCTTTACCTCAACAGAACATAAATTGGTGCCTTTTCCTATTAATATGGTATGAGGGACACCAAATATGGAAATTATATTAGATTTGACAAAGATAATAATGCTTTTGTCTCTGACTACTTTGATAGGTATTGCCTCATCCCATTTGGAGAATAAATAAGGAGTAAGAATATACTTTAACTACTTAGTTGTAGGTGGAGGATAATGTCCTACTACACCCATTACCTATGTATAAAATGGCCAGGAGTATTTAGATGTATGTAGAAATACTGAGGGTTGATGAATGAAGTTGGCATGTACTTGGAAGGGGTGACACTTTTGGTGAAATCTGTGCAATCTTGTGTCAGTGAAGGCCAGAAGTATCCAAGCCTTTAGATTTAATCAAAAAGCCTATGCCCAGACTAGTGAGCACCATAAGATCCTAAATGCACTTCTTTCATGACATATACAGTTTCTTCTCCATCAATACACCTGAAGAGGACTCCATCAAAGCCTCCTTTGTAGAGGATCTTCTAGTGATCTGGGCTATCAAAAATAGTGAAATTGGAAACTCGTTGATGGATATGTTCTTTTTCAGCTCTATCTGGTGGAAGTACTCCATTTTTAAGATATTCCATGATAGATGTCATCCATCATGTATTATGTTCATATGGCTCAGAAATAGGGCTAATTTTATTAATTTCCTATATTTTAGTTTGAACAAAAGGTGAAACCACATGATGATGGGAAATACTGATGATTGTCTCATCCTGATTTGGATCTTCCAGGGTTGTGGCTGCATTATCCAATATATCAGCTTGGGAATTTTGTGATCATGGGACATAAGACAATGTTGGCTCTGAGGGAAATTCAACCATTAAACCTTTGACATAATCACACAAAGAGATTAATTCTTCTTTTTTGATAGCAAAATCCCCATCGATTTTTTTGATTACTAATTCTAAATCACCTTTCACTTTCAGGTGGTTCACTTGTACCTGGAGTGACAATTCCAAACCTGTAATGAGAGCTTGATATTCTAAATAATTGTTGGTACCACCTTCTGATAATAGAAAGTAATATGGAAACACTACCTTTTCTAGGGAGATAAGCACAATTCCTAACCCAACTTTGTTGTTTTTAGGGTTTTCCATTCTCTTCCTCATTGTACTTCTATAAGCACCATCAAAGTACATTTCTTACATTTGGGGATTATCTTGAATAGAGAATATTTCTTCATTAAGAAGTTTAGTATTCAAATATGTATTTTCTACAAATGGGTGTTTAGCAAGGAAGTTTGCCAAGGCTTGACCTTTTATTGCTTTCGGAGGCACAAATTGGATATCGAACCGTTTCAAAATAACTTCCCACCATGAAAAATGTCCTTTAAACATAGGATGATTAAGGATAAATTTGAGCGGGTTATTTCAAGATACCAAGTGGACCTCATGATGTTTCAGGTAGTGCCTCAGCTTCTAAACTGCAAATATTGATGCTAGGAAGCATTTCTAGATACTTTAATATCAGGTATCAGTGTGAAGCATGGTTCAACTGAGATAGTAAAGCTATTTTCATTCCAAGAATAATTCTTTTGTGCAAGGAAAGCACCCATTGATCGCTTTAAATCTTTCACATAGAGAATAAGTGGATTTCCTTCAATAGGTAGCATTAATACTGGTAGACTTAAGAGATATTTATTGAGGATATCAAATTCCTCTTGGCAGTCTTCAGTCTACTAATAAGTAATTTCCTTCTTCATTAATCTGGTGAAGGGTAAACACTTTCATTCCAAACTTGTGATAAAGCACCAAATATAGGCCAAGTTTCCTTAAATTCCTCTTAATTCCTTGAAATTTCAAGGAGGTGGCATGCCAAAGATTTCTTTTTTCCTTATCAGGATCAACTTTGATGCCATGATGGCGTACAACGAAGCTGAGTATTTTTCCTAAGGTAACCCCAAAAGCACATTTGAAGGGGTTTATCTTCAAATTATGTTGTCAAAGTTTACTAAATATGGTCTCCAAATCAGTTAGGTGATTTGAACGTTTTCTGGATGTAAGCACTAGATCATCCACATAACATTCGAAAAATTTTCCTAGGAAGGGTTTGAAGATATGGTGCATGGCATATTGATATGTTGCACCAACATTATTTAATTCAAAGGGAATTACCCAATAGAAAAATACACCTTGAGGGGCTTTTAAGTCTATATATTCCTCATCTTCTAGGGCCATTTGAATTTAGTTATACCCAGATCAGCCATCCATGAAGTAGAGATATTTGTAGCCAGCTATTGCATCAATCAAAAGTTCTGTGATTGGAACCGAGAAGTCATCCTTGGGAAAATTCCGGTTAAGATCTCCGAAATAAATGAAAACTCTGATTTTCCCATTCTTCTTTTTCACTAAGAAAATGTTGGCTAGCCATTTGTGATATCGCACCTCCCTAACAAAGTTAGATTTGATAAGCTTTTCGACTTCATCTTCAATTTTAGAGGCGTGAGTTGGGTGTGTTCTTCTTACTACCTACTTAAATCCTCAATGATCTTATGGAAAACTTAAATGATGAGTGGAAACATCAAGATTAAGGCCTAAAATTTCTTTATATTTCCTATGAAATACATCTCGATATTGCTTTAGAAATGAAGTATACATCTCTTTCTCTTCAGAAGTCATGGACACACTAATTAGAGTAGGGTGTGGATCTTTTCCTGTACCTAGATTTATTTCTATGAGCTCATCCACAGTGGTGTATACACCTTCCTCAAATGTTGGAGGGGTGTCATTAAGATCTTATTCTTCTTCTTCCTCACATGTCACTTCTTATGTTTCTACTTATGGAGTGGGTGATGAAGCAAAAATTTCAGAGCTAGGGGAGGAGCCAGTATTTGGACATCCTGAAGAAGAGGCAACCATTTCTGACCCTACTGATGATGAAGGGTCTTCCTTGAGCATTGAAGAGAAAAATATGGGTTGGGAATAAACATATTTTTCTTCCTTTATTAATGTGACAAATTCTTCTAGCCTGATTGATGAAGCAAATACTTAATGAATTTAGGTGGATGAGATAAAGACATATCCATTTAAGCTTCCACTATCAATAATTTCTTCCATGCTGTTAGGATTGATTGACACAACTGACATTATGGAAGTCACTAGATGAATTCTTGGATTTGGTTATATCCTTTCAATTTTATGGATATGAAACACATAATATATACTCGGATGTTTGAATGGGTTAGCCGAGATATTTTCCAGACCATTCGGAGCATTGATTCTTGTTACATATTTTTCCACAGACCTTGTTTCTTTTGTGTAATCGAATTCTACCTCAATATACTGATATTCACACATTTTTAATGGATCATTGTCACTATAAAATGTACCAATTTGACTATTGAAGCAATACTTGAGACATTAGTGGTATGATGAAGGAATAGCTGCATGTTGATGTAGCCAAGGTCTTCCTAGCAGAATGTTGAAGTCTGTGTACTGTCGGAAAACTATGAAATTTGAATAAGACACAAGATCCCCGATCTGAGTTCTAAGTGTAATCTCACCAGAGGTTCTTGTTTATTCTTGTCATAACCTTGTAACATAAAAGTGAAGGAGATAAGTCAGATTCAGTGAGACCCAATTGAAAAAGTGTATGGATGATAATGAGGTTGACTCTTGAGCCATTATTAATGAAGGCTCATCGAATGTCTATATCATTAACCCTTCCAGATAGATACAAGGGTCTGATGTTTCCATGTATAACATCATCCTCATATTCATCCATGAAAGATATAACTTCATGAAATTCTTCATAATCATTCTCTATACGGTAAACCTCAGCAGCAAAAACCTCAGTTTCAAACTCTTGAGGACTTGAAAAAGCCTCAATAAGTGATTCTCGAATATCTTTTGACAGATTCAAAGCATCCCAGATTGAAAACTTTCCCTATACTTGGGATAGTTGTTTTTAAACATCATACTTTTGGTCCAAAGGTCTGCATTTTCCAATATAAATATGCGGTTTTTCAGGCTCTTTGGAAGTTGATGCTTCTGATGTCAATATACCATGTGTCAGGGCAGAAGCTAGAAATACTTCTTCTCTTGGTATATTAGACTGGCTAGGTCTATCTATTTTCTGAGAGAGTGGTAGTATATCATTTAATCGGTCTTCTAAGATGATCATGTTTGGGCCGATCCTATCATGCGTGGGAGAATTTCCTTATTTTTACCGAGCCCACTAAAGGGCTCTCCCACGAGTTTCTGCCATATAAATGGTTTGGGCAAGGGTATATTTAAAATAGTGGTTTCTAGAATATCCACATCATCCCCTATATCATCGACCTTGACTTCTTTCTCTAGTTCCCCAATCAGGTATAGGGAATTCAGGTTCTTCATAACCCGAATCATCATTTGCATAAGGGTCTATTAACTATATAACGTTAATGGAACTGAAGATCAATTCTTTATCTAATGAAGATTCTGCTTAACAGGTCGGTTCTTGTTGTTCTGTTTAGCAAGGCGGTGCCCCTGATTTTGAGACCGATGGCATAAAATCTTCCAAATTCAAGGACAACTTTGTCCTTGGCATGATCTCATCTTCTTTTGACTACTTTTTATCTTTATGTTCATGTTACTTATTTAAAGATTGACCTTTTGAGGACTGATCTTTTTATGGAGATGACTTTACTGTATTAGAAGTGTTAGATGACACAGTTTGTTGTTTCAAATGTGTTTTTAGAATGGAATGAGTTTGGATGATCATTTTCATAACCATCTAATCATCATAATTATGTGCATTTTTACTTTTGACTTCCTTCCATTCGCCTTCTTCCTTTGGATCGGTAGCAATAACACATGCTACTTGGGCTGATGAACTTTTTAGTTTCACTTGTCCAAATTCTACCATCTTTTTTAGGTGGTCTTTGAAAAAACACACTCCAGAATGGGATTCCCCAACATTTTATAAAAGGGTAAATAATTTGGGATATCTTCATCTCCTTCTTTGTTCGGTTTCTTTGGCCTTATAAAATGAACTAAATTGTTTTCTAAAGATGAAATGAAGTAACTGGGAATCTGTTCATTTTGAAAAGAATAAAATTTGTTCTTTAATTACACAAAATGTCTTCAAATTTGATCTTTTTGATCATCTTGACAAGGCGGTCATTGCTACTGACACTCGAGAGGTGGATCCCTTCAATATGATGAAGGTTTTGAAGTAGAAGTTGTTACATGTACTTGTTTGAGTGTGACTGTAGTAGCCTCTAATTTCCCTATTCTCCTTCCCATAGTTGATGGGATTACATGAGATTTATCTTTGGTTTCCACAATGGAATCCACCACTTGTTGGGAAATTGAAGCTAGGTATTGAAACCCTCCTGTGTATTTTACAGGGATTAGTGTTGTGCGTAACTCATCATGTAGATTTTCCACAAAAATTGGCAGTAACTCTTCTTGAGGGAGTGGTAGGTTCAAGTAATATGTTAATACTTTCCACCGAGCAATGAAATCTGAAACTCTTTCATTATCCCTTTGTTCTCAATTTGTAATATCAATTTTTTTTTGTCTTTGACAGTGTTGAGATGAACTGGAGAATGAATTTTTGACGAAGGTGTTCCCATCTAGTAATTGATCGAGACTACAAACTTGTATACCAAACAAAGGCTGACCCCTATAATGATTTCATAAATCATCTTAGATTTACTACTTATTATCGTTGAGGGGTCCCCATCACAGGATCACAATGAGAAACAAAATGTGTTAAGTGCTGCTTCGGATCTCTCGAACCATTAAATATTGGAAATGTGGTATTCACAAAATTCAGTGGGGGAGGGATCAGATCTACCCATTCAGGGTAAGATTTCTTTTCTAGTTATACTGGTGCACGTCATTCTTCTATAGCTTCCAATAGAGTTGTTAATACCTCAATTGTATTCATAAGAATTTGAAGAATATCTGGATGAGTTGGGCACTGTACAAGTATAACAGTTGGATCTTGAACTGGCGTGACAACTGAAAAAACCACTGGTGGTGGTTCTGTTGGTATTTGTCTTGGATAACCCTTGGGGATAGGCCTATAAGGATGTTTTTTACTCTATTATAATATATGTGTACCTAATGGAGGTAATTCATTATCCACATCTATAGTTGTAATAAACCCTTTTTGCTAAGGAGTTCCTATAGGATGTGTAAGTTGAGGATCTTCCTGAGGAGTACGTCTGGCAGAAATGCTACTTTGAAGTAACTATACATTGAGTCTTTTCAACTCATTTATCTCCTCCTCTTACTAAGAAAATATTTCTTCAAGAAAAATAGATTTACCTTCTCCAATGGAAAAGTGAGACATGATCTAACCATTACCTTTCCCCTTATTAGATGCCTTTCTAAGAGGTGAGAGTTGGTTACTTGAAGGAATACCTAGATTTTGGGTAAGCCTATGAATTCAGGTACACACACCTTCATTTGCTTTAGTGTGTATCGTATTATGAATAATAACTTCATCCTATGACTCCCCAAACTGGACTCATTTTTTGGAGGATCTTCCATAATGTTATTAATGATGTTCACCGATGTATAATGTATTGATGACATTCAGTTAGTATCTCTATAAGATCATTTCATTCTGTTTCCTCCATGAGACTTTGTTCTACTATATACTGAATTACCGGGAATTGTTTGATGGATAGTAACATGAAGGGAATCCTTGGATAGTTTAGTTGTGTGTTCACTTTGTGGCTTCTTTCCTAATTGAGATAAAACTGATTTCCACTAAGGAGGGTATTGTAGATGTAAAAAATCCCCCATCCCTATATCCTAGGTTTTTTCTTGTTCTTCTTCTTCAAACCTTTGAACATTGTTTATTGAATTCGAAGGTTGAGTTAAAAAATCCCACAAACTTTCAGGCTGAGGTGACTCCTGAACTGCTATGGCTGATATTAGTGCAGCCGCTCTTCTGATTTTACAAATTCTAGTCCGAACATTGGCTGGGTGCATTATCCTACAATCACTTAAATCTCATATTTCGGAAGACCGTTGTGCTATTTTATACATTTTCACAATCTGATGGCTGACATACTCTAATCAGGAGTCCTGCTTAATGTTCTCATATGATTGATGAAAAATTATCTCAACAACTTGCTCTCTTTGGGTATGACTTTGATGAGAGCTATTCATGGCATGATTTTGAGAATATCTTTGATTAAACACAAAATCAGTTGATTGTAGCCATCCATGAGAAATAAAATTTCATTAGACCACTTTTGGCAGGCTTTGTTGATTTTAGAGTAAAGTGAAATGCAATGATCTGTGTTCACCCCATCCTCTGATATGAACACTATATGGGGTATTAGTAATTAACTGGCGTAACATCATTAGTGCATCAAGGCATGCACACTAAAGAACTCCCTACTGCTTCTTAACCTTTGGGTGTCAGGAAACCTGGAGAGATTCCAAGTCTATTTGGCATTACAACCCTTCTATTACCTTAACATGACTTTGATATTCATCATATGGTAATGCTTTGTCTTTTAGATGACAAAGAGTCTTCCATATGTTTAGGTGGATATCATGAATGCAATATTCTGCCATCAATTCTATAATGCTGTATTGAGAGGTTTACAAAGGCCATAAAATGACTGGTATTTCACCCCTAACTAGTTGTTTTCTCACATTCAACATATCCTCCTCATATTTTTCTATAGGTTTTTCAACTTGATCTGACCAGATAGGATTCTTCTCAATTGTTCTATCACAAACAATAGGATCGATTGTTTTTTCCTCTGCCATATTAGAAGGAAAATGACCCAAGGTAGGTTCTAAGAATGAATGTTGTCTTGGGATATCTTCTGGTTGAGAAATTATTTCACATATTAGTAACAATACATCAGACATGAATGACCTTATGTTGGCATGTGCCTCAAGATAAGAGGTCTTTCTCATCACTACACTGTCAATTGGAGAATTATTTTGACAATGCAAAAAACTAATGTGGATAAAAATTTCATAGAGAATTCCATCATGGGGAGGAACACCATGGTGGATTACAGTAAGGTATACATCCTCTTTCTCCTTACTCTTCTGGCCACATAGAGGGTTTCCATGGATCTCATCCAAAGATAGGTTCTCTAAATTGACCAAATTGTCATAAAGCAAGCCTTTATGATGAAGTTTCTGATGGGGAACTTTACAATTACTACTAGTACTCCCATAATTTTGAAATGGAAGGGTAGGATCTTGAGTTTCAATAGATAAATTTTAGAGGGATTTAAGAACTCCGGTATTTATAGGATCTAGATCGTAGATTGGCCCTTGATTTTATAACTATGTTTGGAAAAACTTATTCTTAGATGCTCTTTTACATGTAGTTGGGGCCACTTGCTGGGAGAAGTGGTTATCATGGGTAGGTGTATGTGCCTGCCTTGGAGTGGTCATCAGAATAGGATGATTATATCCAATTGTAAAGGGTGTATGTTCCCAATCCGATTGTCCGTATGATATGGAGGAGTATGACCCATAACCCTCTTAGAATAGAACATAGGTATGTATCTTCTCTAGGATGGCATGCCGACAAGTCATACCATGTGTGAGGATAGAATTATGTATCTGTCCCCATGATACTACTAAAGTTTCAGTTATGATATTCTGGAAAGCTTCTATAATATGAACAAGAATTTGTGTCTTCCATTTAACCATTGTTAAAATATGTTTGGTGACTTCAGTGGCCTAAATAGGAATATACATTCATTTTTTATCTGGAGTAGGTGTATGTGCATGATATTTTCCTCCCTTTCCTGTCAATGGATACTAATAGTACTCATGTATGGGGGAAGAGAGTTGAGTCTGCCCCAGGTTTTTTATCGAAGCTTTCCAACTGACTTCTCCAGGTGCTGCCAAACAAGACTGCTAGTGGGATTGATGGATGATAGTAGGTGTATGTGCCTTTTGGCTATTTTTATCTAAGCATGGTCAATGTATTTCTTTCAATTCTGATAGATTAGACTACTGGTAGGATTGGTGAGTGCATGCAGGTGTATCTTCCTACATACAAATTGCCACCATATTTGATTGGCGGGCTTCCTTGAATGCATCCATATGAGTTTTCTGACTGGATGATAATTTTTAAGAAGGTGTATATGCCTGATCATGGAAATCCACTGGATTTAAATGTCATGATTGGTTGGGCACCTCCAGACGAGTATACTGGCTGGCAGAATTAAGGCGGACGAATGTATGTGCCTGTTCATTATTTGCCACCAAATTAGGTTGATGAAATTCTCCAAAGGGAGAAAAAGTAATAACCTACTCCCTATTGGATGGATGTTGTCCCCAGTGTTTTGTCTTGTATGCCCGAGTCTAAGGGACCTAGTCCGAATAACTGAAGGCAACACCCCCATCATGTTGGAGGTTCACTGCCGCATGATTCTGTTGGTGATGATTGTTGGTGGGAGCCCTCGAGAAGGACCCCTATGTCCTTTATTTAAGGCCATGAGTGACCTACATATCTACATCCCTATAGTATGGGAGGGAATGGTTATTTAATTCCAAGGATAAGGACCTGAAATGGTTGAAGATGGTGGTTGGCATCATCTGCTTCTTGACCATCGGTCATCACTGACCAGACAATCGGGGGGGGGTATTGTTAACTTGGAGAGCCTATCAGGCAGCCTCCAGGGTTTGGATAATACCATGTTGATGGTATTACCAAACCAATACATTTGATACCCAACATTTAAGACACTGAGTTGGTGATGATGTCCTTCCAGCGGATGAGGATCCAACTTGTGTAGTAACTGAGGCATTCATGGGTGAAAACCTAAAGGAATTCATTTGGAGTGAAGGGAGTTATGAGAAACTTGAAAAATAAAAAAATAAACTCCATTAAAGTAGTGTCTTTTATATGGAAACATGTGTGATTGATTCCTTTGTCTGGTCTTCCTTTATCAATTGATAGGGCCTTGATAGATGGGTAATACTATCAACTTGGTTAAGGATTCACGTCGGGTTCACCATTTTTATTTCATATCCCTTAGAACGTGTGTTCTAGTTAGGAATCACTACTTCCAAATGGTTTACATTGGATTTATTTATGTAAATGGAAACATCCAATGGTTTTTATCTAAAGGGACCTGCTTTCCAAAGCCATACATTTGTTAGGTTTGGACCTACGATACTTAAGAACATGCATTGGTCGAGAGGATGGGAGGTCGAACTCATCAAAACCTTTTGGGGGGAATTATTTCCTACTCCAGGACTCTCTTATAGATTTGATATATTTTCATGAATCCTTATTAATTCACCAAGTATAACGTATGTTTCCTTGGAATATGCAATCAATTAACAATATGTGAAAAATTCATAATAATCCATATGTATTTGAGGTTCTTCATTAATAGAGATATCTGTATGTATTCAAGTTTCTCCATCAATGGTATCCTCTTATATACTATTTAGAGATTCTTTTAACCATTGTTACGATAATACTAGTTATTAAGCCACTTAGTGAGGCACTATGGAATTTATTGTCTCCCAGGGAG
Source organism: Viscum album (assembly GCA_963277665.1). Taxonomy (NCBI): domain Eukaryota; kingdom Viridiplantae; phylum Streptophyta; class Magnoliopsida; order Santalales; family Viscaceae; genus Viscum; species Viscum album. The sequence continues at coordinate 1,680,141,160 of OY728161.1, read as the reverse complement.
ATAAAAGTTTGTTTTGATGTTGGTATCATACCCATAAATGAGATATCTACATATCCTTGTGAAAGGAATCAGAACCCTCATAGTTCAGTGGCACTTAATGGGACACATCATACCTTTTATGGTCGTATGATAAGGACCTAACCATACAATTTAATGTCATGTGGTAAGGACATCTAAGCGGAAGGTGCTTAGTCAAAGCTTGGTCTGGGATTTATGACTAAGCATCCCAAATAACCTGGAAGGGATATGAATTTATATATTGAATTATACCCTACAGGGAATGTGGCCGTAAAAGGATAGGGTTGTTTTGGAGTGTTGGGTTTTAACCTCAGGGAGGCTTCCTACATATCCCATTCGGATGGGAATCAAAGCCCACGTAGTTCAGTAAATCTCATAGGGGTGTATGACCCTTTGAGAGAAATAGGTTGGGGATTACTCTTAAAGAGGATGCCCTAATTAAGGAAATTTAGGTTGGATTCCTAAAGATAACATCCAATGAGATCAGGACCTGGTAAAGGCTTCCTATGTATCCCAATTATGGTGGGAATCAGAGTTTTCTTAGTTCAATAATGGTGGATTGTATAGATGTTATGATCATCACAATTCTCTAAGCCCACACGAGTCATGATCGGTGAGAGAAACAAGAGGATGTGAAATATTCAACAAACCACACACTCTCTCTTCTACTGATGGGAGAGGGTAGGCCTATGGTGGAAGGGGATGAGGTGACAGTGGGTGAGGGCATGGAGAAACGAACCTTCCCTCTCTTCACTTTACATTAGACAAGGGTCTAATATAAGGAAGGAGTGAAGGTGAAGGAATAGAGAGGAGTGAGACTGTAACCTCCTACATGAAAGGATAGGGGAATACACCTAGATGGTTTCTCTAAAATTGGTCCCGGTAGGGGATGGAGACTTCTTTTTTGTTCAAAAGGAAAAGTAGGTGTGAACCGTACCTTTCCTACCAGGGACTTGAGGCTCTAGGTTTTAGAGATGGTAAGGGACATGCATGGACAAAACCCTAATCCACCAAAATGAGAACTCCCCAAAACTATTCCTAGGAGAAAGGTCCACGTGACTGCAGATATACAAACCCACAAACACTCCATGAATCTTGACATCGTTACAAAACAAATGTGGGAAACCTCTGACTATGAATATACAAACCAAAATAGAAGACACATTGATGTGCCCTTCCCAAAGGTTTGATAAGTTAGGAGGTTTTGGTGGAGGTTTCAATATAATTACTTTCAAATAAGGCAACCAATGAATAGGAAGCCTTGTCATGAATGACTTTGAAGAAGGATTTATGTAAGGCTTGCATAGGATGAAGGGATAAGGCGAATCAAAGAGGGTCTCCCAACTAGGTATCTGGCATGCAGTTATGGGTGTGCAGGTAGGCTTGGGCGACCTGATGTTTACTTAAGTGATGAACAAACTGGATGTTAAAACTTGGGCAAGACTTGACTCAATCCTTCAAGAGTATTCACAGGTATTCCCAGAAGTGGGGTTCTCAAGTTCCTTTGAGAGGAATGGGTGGAGTGCAAGTGTTTTTGATTTAGGGAGGTTGGGTGCTTTAGGCATGCGAGTGTTGTGGATTTCAAACACCAAAGGGTCTTATTTCATATGATACTCCTTCAATTCTTGTAACTTAGGTGTTAAAGAACTACCTTGAAGGTTTTGGAAGACTTGGGTGAAGCACTAGGGCGACCAGAGTAGTAATTGGGATTTAGGGAAATTCATCTGTACAAATGAATACCCCAAGGGTCTATTTATAGGAAAATAAGTGACCCTGTGCGAATGATGATTGGGTGCGCAAGTGTCTTTCACGCTGATGATACCTTTTCTTGACTGGGGCAATCCAAATTTCAAGCATTTTCAAATATTGAAATTCTCCATGTATTTTCTCCTCTTTTCTCTAAGGCATTTCCATTATTCACTTTTTCATTAATGTGATGGAACGGTGTGTCAATAACATCAAAAATCAAAAATTTGAGACCAAGATAATAAGTAAGGGATGAAGTTGTGATAATTACAAAAATATGAGACAGACTAACCAACTCTAATTACTGATAAATGTGAGTAGAGGTTAATGTGAAGATGCATAACATAAGATGATTTATTTTTATTATTAAAATGATAAACAACATACAAAAGAAAACTAAAACCTTAGGTTTCATCCTAAGTAATGCTAGAATCCCCTAGAAACTAACCAATCCCACTAGATGGGTGTGGTATCAAAATTAAGAACCATGACATGTGCTTCACCCATTTATGTTTAATTTAAAATTAATTTATGTGGGCCTTAATATTTCTATAAAAATAATTATTTCCCTTAAAAAATTAAAATAACCCCTGGGAACACCCCATATCATCAATGAACTACTCAATGAAGTATTCCTTTTGAGAATATATTTCACTACCCAAACTAGAATTATCTTATAAATGACATTCCATAACCAATTATTTGATAAAAGCATAAAAAATCAAGGAAGATTTAACTTTTTTTCATCCCCAATCCTAGATTTCATAGAACTATGATGATCTTCCAAATACTCCTCATCAAAAAATAGAAAATCATCAATTATTGATTTTAAAAAAATTATATATTCTTAGACATACTAGAGTGTCCTTAACGATTATTTTAAGAGCCTGGATCCATGTGGATCGACCCTTTGTACATTTCCAAAGACTGAGGTTCTCGGAGGAGGCTCAGAGGAAGTTTGGAGGAGTTCAACTGCCAAAAGATAGAAGCAGGGAGATTTCATGCCATGTAAACATTTAGATGATGTGAAAGCAGGTTTCACGACTTTTGCTGATCAGATCACGACGTGTAATAAATCAGGGTTTTAAAAATAAGAAGGTGACTCATTTTTTGTGTGGAAACTGAACCCTGAGGATTACATGATGTGAAAGGGGATTATACATCTATAAATCCCTGATGCTATATTTTTTAAACATTTTCAGTTGCTTGATTTTTTCAAACCTTATGGATACCGCACCTCTCTCTTGATTTCGGGTGACCCGACAACCCCCTCTTTAATGTTTTGGGGATTCATTTGTCAAGGATCAATCTCTAGCTTCCGTCCTTAGATTTGTCTTTTATCTGTTCCCTCTAATTCCTATTTTCCACCTTATGGTTCTTATCTTCATGTTTCTAAAAGAGTTTTTTTGTTTTTTTTGTTGGTGTGGTTATGGCATGGCATCCTCAAGTTGATTCATTTCTTGTAGGAGAGGCGATCGGGATCCGCAGTGTTTGTCTGTTCTCATGAAAAAAATGTTAATTCAATTTTTGAGGTAGGGATTCATTTATTCTCTATTTATTTACATGAAATCATAGGGATATCATGATTTATCCCCTTATATAATAATGAAATTAACCTAATAATTACTTGAATCAGATTAAAGAATTGGTATCGATCAGATGGAGATGTTGCTATTTTTTACCATGATAATGGTTTGCCCCTAGTTTTTCTAGATATTGTGGTGTCTAGGATGTGGTTTTTATGAATGGAATAGCATCTGGAATTGGTAAATAATATAAATCATGAATTAAATTTTAATTAATTGTCTAAAATAATGAAGAGGAATGTTTAATGAATCTGGTGTGTTGTAGATTTAATGATACGATCATGTTAATTAATTTGATCTTCCATGTGTTAATATAATTGAATAATTATTTGAAGTATGTTGATGATTTTCAATAAAATAATTAAAGGAAAGTTAAATTAATTATTTAATTAATTTGTGACTGCTTGTGTTGGATTTCTATTTAGGTTGCACATAATTGGAACCTGTAAATAATGAATCAGTTATTTCAAGTTTAAATAAAAATCAATTGTGTGATAAAAGACAATTCATTATAGGGTATGAGTTTCCCACTTTATTTTAAAGGCCAAGTTCCTTGTGCTTTGGGTCTGTGAGGTCTCATTGTGTGTGAAAGTCGAATACCTTGATTTAGGACTAAGAGACCAGTTGCTATGTTTGTTTCATACTACTTGTGATGTGATTTGAGCCTAGGATAGATGAGCCTGGAGTTCTATTGTGGTATATGGGGTGGGGAGGCCTGAATCTATTGTGAGCATGGGTCAGCTGATCCTAGAGGGCTGTTGTTTTATACTAGGTTGGGTGGCCTGGTTTTTATGGCAACAGTTTATGCTTGTGATGGAAAATGCATCAAGATATGCATATGGGTGTTGGGGAGGACATTGGGGATGATAGAATGGTTTGAAGCTGAGCTTACCCATTGATATAAAATTTTTATTCTTGTTTGAATCTTTTATTTGGATGAAGGCCAGTTTATTTGTTTATCTTCTTCCCTTTACCCACTATTTGAGGAAGATGGATGTGCTTGGTTATATACCTTATTTGGTAGATTAGGATGTTTTCCTAGAGTATCTAGTAATATGGAAAGTAATTTTATAAATAAATGAATAAAATTTTAACCCATGGTGTTGGAGATTGCTGGGATGAAATGTCGAGGTTATAATTCTGAGAAGCCATATACTCAGTTTGCTTATTTTTGGAGGGCATGAAACTTTGTTTTAATGGTAATGAAATGTAATACGGAAAATTTAAATGGTTAATTAATGGTTAAATAATTAATTAATGCAAAGTGAAATTGATTAAAAAGGATAAAATAATTTAATTTAGCTCATTAAATGGTTGTGTGATTAAAGGATATCTAGACTAGGAGTAATAGTTGGGAGTCCAAGAGATGTTAGTTATAGTTGAGTCTAAGACTAGGTTATGACCATAGTGTGGTTGTGAGCTATATTATATCATGTAATTTTGTGTTTTTATATTCTTCTCTACCCTATCAGTTAGGGAGACTTACACCCCAAGGATTTTGAGCCCTGTGGGGGTGTTTTCCTCAACATCCCAGTGGGAGGATGGATGGTTGACTACCCCCTTTAGCCCCGCTCTATTCTCTTAGTAATTACTTGTGCTGCTATGCATGCCAATTTGTTTTCCCCATTTATGTGTTTAGAGGGATGTAGTGGATTGTGGTTATTTTAGACACATGTATTCTGTATATAGTTTCCTAAGGACTACTATAGGTATAATGTGTATAGGTTGTGATGGCTTGAGGTTCCTTACTCGGTGTATGGGCCATAACGGATTGAGGTAAAACACCTGATGTATGATACACGTTATACAGGCTGTGGTGGATCTCAGAAAATACCTGGTTACTTTTGGTTACATGGAGGTGGTGGTGTATTGCATGAGTTGCATGTTGTGGTGCTTCGCCTAGGTGTTTGTGGGATAGCCTTTTTGGAGAGAGATGCTCAGGACATGCGATGTTGGGGCAGAGTAGAAAACTAGTGGGGAAGTGGTAGTGAGGTACCTTTGATATTCATTATTATATTATATTCTATTGTATGTGATACTTAGTGAAAGTATCCTTGGTGAGGATGGGAACTTAGTATACCTGTTTAGGCAATGAGTTTTTTTTCACTTATTGTTCACTATGATTTAGCAAGGCTCCGGGGAGGATCCTACTAAGTATACCGTTATACTAACCCTATGTATATATAAAATTTTTTCAGGTTAGTTTGAGTAGGTTATAGAATATGATTATTACTACTAGATTGGGGTTTAGTAGGAAATTTTTAGGCTTCATGGTCGCTATCATCCTTGCTTTTCTTTTGGTACTTATAGTTTTCCCTTCACTTGTAGTAGTTCTTTCATGTCATTACATATGCGAACTTTGGATTTTCTTTTATATTGGAGTCTGAAGATGAGTTAGCTGGTGTCTATCTTATCTCTATCTTTCACATGTACTATCTTAGAGGGTAATGACTCCCATATATGTGTTTATTATACCTTTGGTACTAGTCTACAACCTATGGACTACCGGTGGAAAGTCTCATGTGTCACTATATCTCTTCTCCCATTTTCATCCTAGGAGGGGTACACTTTGTGAGGAGGGGGTCATCAAAGAGTGGTATCAAAGGTATAATTGAAGGATAGGATGGAGTTTGGAGTTATTCATAGGCGAGGTTTCATGGGCTAGTAGGTAAATAGTGTCAACTAAGTGTATCAAGCACTGTAAACACGAGAGATCGACTTAGACATGGGTATTTAGGCCCCCCTATGATCTGATTCCTGGACCTTTAAGCTTATAACGACTACTAATGAGGTGATACTAGTTGTAAGGTAGAGTCGTAGGAAAGGATCATGCATCGTTCTTCTTTTCATCTATGTTTTAATGGGTAGACCTTGGGATAGGTTAACTTAAAATTAATAAAATAAAACAATTAATTAATGTTAAAGTCTTCCATATTCTAGGTTAAGAGCACTAATAGTTTGTTCTTTTGTAAGAATGGATCCAAGTCGATGTCCTTATCAGGTTCACATAGAAGATGTTCAACAGGTTACACCAGTAGATCACCATATAATAGAGGTGGACAATGATGACACATGAAAGAGGAAACTCTGAGATTTTCAACGCCAAATTCTATAGAGGTACGAGGGCACTGTTTTAGATTCAATCACAGAATATTGGTTGGAGGAGGTTGAGATAGCCTTCAGTTTAATCTGTGCTCAGAAGGAGTAGTGAGTATCATTAGCAATGACTATTGTACATAGGGAAGTGAGGAAGTGGTGGTTGTTTTTCCTCGTAGATCGTAGGGATTCATAAATCTCATAGGAGGATTTCCAAGACTAGATCAGAGATGAGTTTCTTTCTTTGACTACAAAGGTCACCGGTTTCTAGGGGTTTCTTACCCCTTGGTAGTGCAACTCCAGTGTACGAGAGTTCAAGATCCATTTCAAGAACCTTATGTGATATGATTTAGAAATGTTTCCTGATTAGGAGGCTAGTTAGAGGAATTTTGAGGTGTTTTTACATCCATAGATCCAATTCTAGGTCACCCCATTTATGCTGAAGAAATATCTCGAGGTACTGGTGAGAGAAAATGTCATCAACCGGATCATCATAAGAGGGGAGTCATCAGGATTTCCCATGATTCATAGATATGGTCCGGGGTTCCCATTTTTTAGGATAGAAGAGATTTCGATCAGCCAGGATTAGGTTTCATACCTCAATGTCTTGTTTATTTGGGGGCTGCAAATCTCAGGAATATACCAAGGGATCATATGCATGTTTTTCTTATAGATATCAGGGTCATCAATGATGATAGTTCTCGACCTTTCTGAGTAGTCAGCATGCCCCATTTATTCCAATTCAAGCTCCTCCACTGAGATAGTTCCAGCCGAGGCCACAGCAATAGGTTGCTCCAGTTTGGGATCAACAGAGAGTAGAAGGGGTAGGTAGAGGATGGACCCAAGAAACTCCCTATATTCAGAGAGAAGAGTGAGGATGTGGAGGTGGTCTTTAGCATGGTCAGAGAGGCCATGGAGTAGGACGTGTTCATATTTATGCTTTAGAGTTTCCAGCGCTAGGCAAGCCAGATGTTGTTTGAGGTACCATTTTCTTGTTTTATACTTGGGTGCATATATTTTTTGTTCTGGTAGGGACACACTCCTTCATATCATCTTCCCTTGTCCATACTTTTTACTTGAGGTAGAGAGGCTTCTAGTTCCCTTGGTGTTGACTACGTCGGTTAGAGGACGAGATGACTTGTTTGATGTATGTAGAGACTATAAGGTAGTGCTGGATCAACATCACTATTGGGGATATTTTCTATGTTTACAGATACAAAAAAATTAAATCATCCTCATAATGGATTGGTTGTATTTGGTTTAGGTTATCATGGATTACTTCAGAAGGAAGGTTGTGCTCTTCGATGCTGATGGAGAGCCAACAATGTTTGTTGGAGAGAGAGACCCTTGAGTGGGTTAGAGGTGTGTTTTATACATATCATTCTTTATGGATAAGATGATGATAAGTTCGTCAGAGGTTTAGAAATCAGTGTTTCCCATGGTCATAGAAGATTACCCTGCTGTCTTTTGATATGAGGTTGTAACATTACCCCCTCAATGAGACACCGATTTCAGGATCAAATTACAGTTAAGCGTGTCTCCTATATCGATGTCTTTATATAAGATGGTCACTTAAGAGTTGTGAGATCTTCATATAAAGACTGATGGTCTGTTTTAGTGTGGTTTTGATCTACCGAGTGTTTCACTGTGGGTTTCAATGTTTTTTTCGTGAAGAAGGTTGATGGAAGTTTGAAGTTTTGTATCGATTATCATCGCTTGATCTAAGTGACATTGAAGAACCTATATCCTCTTCCATGAATTGATGGTTTGTTTTATCGAATGATGGGTTCAAGTTGGTTTTCAAAGATCTATTTTTGGTAAGGATATTATCAAATGAATGTGAAGGATTAGGATATCCCGAATACTTCTTTATGTTGTCATCATGGGAACTACAAGTTTGTTGTGACGATGTTTAGTGTAACTAATTATCCATCTATGTTCATAGGGATAATGAACGCTGTGTTCCATGAGTTCCTAGATAAGTTCATGGTTGTTTTCATCGATTAAATCCTTATGTACTCTGTGACTGAGGAGGAGTATACAGAGCATCCACATGACATTATGGGAGTTCTTCATCATGAGTAGTTGTTTGGGAAGTTTCTAAAGTGTGAGTTTTGGGCTCTCAAAGTCCGTTTCATGTGGTAAATTGTATCCCATTGGGGAATATTTTTGGATCCATAAAATATAGAATCAGTTGTTTCTTGGGTATCCCCCAAGATAGTGGTAGAGGTGCAAAGTTTCCTTGGTCCTGCAAGCTATTATAGGAGGTTCGTAACTGATTTCTCTCAGTTTTTGACTCCTATAATAGTGTTGAACAGAAATGAATAGGTGTTCTTTTGGACTAATCAATGTCATATAGATTTTGAGTATCCAAAATAGAATTTGGTCAGTGCTCTAGTTCTATGCCTTCTAATAGAAGGAGTTCAGTTTGAGGTTTTCTACGATGCTTCGTGTCTTGGGTTGGGCTATTTTATGATGTAGCAGAGATCGATCATATCTTATGGGTCTCTGAAGTTAAGTCCTCATGATTATAACTATTCCACCCATGATCTTGAGTTAGTGACGATAGTTTTTTCCTTGAATTTTTGGATACGTTAACTCATTGGAAAACATTTTGTGGTCTTCACCTATCATAAGAGCCTAAGGTATGTTTTCTCCCACCATGACTTGAACTTTCACTAGTGTCGGTGGATGGATTTGTTACAAGACTATGACTTTGAGATTTTGTATACACTTGGAAAGGGGAATTTCGTGGCTGATGTGATATGCAGGAAGTTGAGTAGTGATGTTATGCATAAATCTAGTGATTCCTGGAGAGTTATAGAAGAACATTCATCATTTCATCGCACTATAGGAGAAATTGGGAGAAGAGGTTATCTTTTTTCAGATGATGGTGAATTCATATTTGGTGCAATAGGTGGAAGTGTCCCAATAGGGGGATCTTATGGTGGAGGTCTGGTGAGACCAAGTTTTTTTTGGAGAGGCCCTTGATGGTTGGTCTAAGGATGAACAACATAGAGTGTTTTTTAGGAAAGGTTTTTCATTATTTTGGTAATGAGTGAGATGATTGTTAGAGAGTAAAATAATTTTCCTATGGCGGTACATCCTGGAATGACAAAGATGTACTGATCTTTGAGGGGTTTGTTTTGGTGGCCCAATTTGAAGAATTCAGTTATAGATTTTGTGTCTTGATATTCGGTTTTCCAGAAGGTGAAGGCCGAGCACCATGTTCCTAGTGGTTTTTTCTAGCCATTAGATGTTTCTCAGTAGAAGTGAGAGGACATCTCGATGAACTTTGCTATCAGTTTACCTCATTCTTAATGAGGTTATCACACTATATGTTGGTATTGGACCTTTTAAAAAAATTATCCTACTTTATTGAGATTAATTAGTCGAGATAAATGGATATTTTGTCAAGGTAGTATCTGGAGGAGGTGGTGAGACTCCACAGATCCTCGAGGACGACCATTTCTGATCGAGATCCTAATTTTACCTCTAGGGTGTGGATAAGTATCCAATATGATTTTGGTTCTTAGCTATGCCTTATCACTTCTTTTCATTAGTAGGTGAATGATCAGATAGATCAGACCATTGAGACTCTTTAATACATTTTTTTCAATCTTATGTCCTAGATTCTAGAAGATCATGAATGAGGCACCTACCATTGGTAGATTTTTTTTACAATAGTATTTTCACTCCACCATCAGTATGGTTCCATTTTAATCCTTTTATGACCAACCATTTCATTTTTCGTTGTGCTAGACTGGGGTTGGAGAGTCAGTTATTCTTGGGCTAGAACTGGTATAGAATACAAAATAGATAGTTCAAGTTATTCATGAGAGGATGAAAGTAATGCATAATCATCAAAATCCTATTCTTATCATACAAGGAGACCTCTAGAGTTCGATGTTGGGGATCATGTGTTCCTGAAGGTGACTTCCTGTCATGGGCAGTGAAGGTTTGGCCATGGGAGTAATCTTTCTCCCTAGTTTTTTGGGCCTTTTGCAGTGTTAGCTCTTGTTCGATATGTGGAATATTATATAACGCTTCTCCCATAGATGAACCAGATAAATTATTTTTTTCATGTGTTCATGTGTCTCATCTCCATCATTATATTTATGCACAATTTAACTCATTAAAGAAGACCCTCTCCCCCACACTTAAAACTCAACTTTCTCCTCAAAGTTGAATTCAAATGTGAAAGAAACCTTGTAATACTTTTTTTTCAAAACATATTTTCAATTTAACAATACAATGGAATTTTAATTGGTGATAATGAAATTCAAACAAAATGTTTCCCCAACCTTATTTTTTTCTAAAACATAACTCAAGAAGTATATGCTTTGTCTTTTTAAAAATAAATGAGTAAATTTGACTCCATCTCAAATAAATAGCATGTGGAATAGTGAAATCCAAAATAAGTAATATTACACATTGTGCTAAATAATGTTCACAAAATTGGTTCAATAATATTTTCAATAAAAATGATTTAAGAAATCAATAACCCAATCATGTTAAAGTGGATGCACTTAAATAAAAACAATAAGAGGAATCACCTCCCACACTTAATTTTATATAGTTAGTAGATTTTAAAAATTAGAATTTAAATGAAATTTTCAAGGAAGCATACTATGATTATGAAATGTATATTTTCAAAAAATAAATGAGAAAACTCACCTAAAATTTGTTACTCAATCTGTTTATGCTCTTCCCAATGATCACCCTAGTTTAAACATTTCAGTTAAACATGGTCTCTTAATAAAAATAATTTCAAGAGATAAAATAAATGAAGTATTAAATATAAAAATAAAAAATAAAAAATTTGAGATCAAGATAATAAGTATGGGATGAAGTATTGATAATTACAAAAATATGATAGAGACAAACCAACTTTGATTATAGATAAATGTGAGTAGAGATTAATGTGAGGATACATAACATAAGATAATTTATTTTTATTATTAAAATGATAAAAAACATACAAAATAAAACTAAAACCTTAGGTTTTATCCTAAGTAATTCCAGAATCCCATAGAAACTAACCAATCCCATTAGGTGGGTGTGGTATCAAAATTAGGAACCATGACATGTGCTTCACCCATTTATGTTTAATTTAAAATTAATTTATATGGGACTTAAGATTTCTATAAAAACAATTGTTTCCCTTAACAAATTAAAAGAACCCATGGGAACACCCCATATCATCAATGCACTACTCAAGGAATTCTCCTTGTAGAAAATATTTTTTATCACCCAAACTAGAATTATCTTTTAAATGAAATTCAGAATCCAAATATTTGAGAAAATCATAAAAAATTAGGGAAGATTTAACTTTTGTTCATCCACAATCCTAGATTTCATAGAATGATGACCATCTTCCGAATACTCCTCATCAGAAAATAGAAAATCATCAACCATTTATTTTTAAAAAAATTATATATTCTTAGACATCCTAGAATGTCCTCATCCATTATTGTAAGGGCCTATATCCATGTGGATCTACCCTTTATACATTTCCAAAGACTAAGGTGCTCGGAGGAGTCTCAGAGGAAGTATAGAGGAGTTTAGCTGCTAAAAGATAGAAATAGGGAGATTTCATTCTGTGGAAACATTTACACAATGTAAAAGTAGGTTTCATGACTTCTGCTAATTAGATCATGATGTGTAATAAATCAAGGTTTTAAAAATAAGAAGGTGGAACATTTTTTCATGGAAACCAAACCTTGAGGATTATGCGACGTGAAAGGGGATTACACATCGTGTAAATAACCAATGCTATATTTTTTAAACATTTTCATATACTTGAGTTTTTCAAACCTTATGGCTTCTGCACCTCTCTCCTGATTCCAAGTGACCCGACATCCCCCTCTTCATTTTTTTGGGGATTCCTTTATCAAGTATCGATCTCTAGATTCCCTCATTTGATTCCTCTTTGATATGTTACCGACCATTCCTCTTTTCCATGTGATGGTTCTTGATCTTCATATTTTTAAAAGATTTTTGTTGGTTGTTTATTGGTGTAGTTGTGGCGTGGAATCCTTGGGTAGATGTAGTTCTTACGGGAGAGGTGATCGAGATCTTTAGCATTGGTCTGTTCTCATGAAAAGAACTTTAATTAAATTTTTGATTTAGGGTATTATTTTATTTTCTATTTATTTACATGAAATCATAGGGATAAAATTATTTATCTCCTTATATCACAATGTAATTAACCTAATAATTAATTGAATCAGATTAAAGAATTAGTATAGATCGAAGGGTGATGTTGCTGTTTTTCACCATGATAATGGTTTTTCCCTTGTTTTTCTAGATAGTGGGGTATCTAGGATGTGGTTTTTATGATTGGATTATAATCTGGAATTGGTAAATAACATATATCTAGAATTAAATACTAATTAATTTTCTAAAAGATTGAAGATTCATGTTTAATGAATCTGGTGTGTGGTAGATTTAATGCTATGAGCATGTTAATTCATTTGATCTTACATGTGTTAATAGAATTGAATAATTATGTGAATCATGTTGGTGCTTTTCAATAAAATAAATAAAGGCATGTTAAATTAGTTATTTAATAAATTTATGACAGCTTATGTTGTCTTGCTGGTTAGTTTATGCATAGTTGGAACCTGTAAATAATGAATTAGTTATTTCAATATGGAATAATAATCAGTTGTGTGATAAAAGAAAATGAATTTTAGGGTCAAAGTTTCCCTATTTATTATAACGGATGAGTGCCTTGTGCTTTGGGGTTGTGAGGTCTCATTGTGTGTGAAGGTCAGATGCCTTGATTTTGGGATAAGAGCCTAGTTGCTATGTTTCTTTCATGCTGCTTGTGATGTGATGGGAGTCCGGGATGGCTGATCTTGGAGGGATATTGTGGTATATGGTGTGGGGAGGCCCGGATCTATTGTGATCTTGGGATGGCTGGGCCTAGAGGGGTGTTATGGTATACGGGGTTGGGTGGCATAATTGTTGTGGTAGTAGTTGAATATTGTGATGGAAAATGCATTAGGATATGCATGTGGGTGTTAGGGAGGACATTAAGGATGATATAATGGATTAAAGCTGAGCTTACCCATTGATATGAAATTTGTATACATGTTTGAATATTTTGTTTGGATAATGTCCATGCTATTTATTTATCTGCTTTCCTTTCCCCACTACTTGAGGTAGATGGATGTGTTTAGTTATATACCTTATTTGGTAGCATATAATGTTTTCATAGAGTACCTGGTAATATGGAAAGTAATTTTATAAATAAATGAATAAATGTTTAATCCATGGGGTTGGAGCTTGCTGGGATACAATACTAAGTTTATAATTTTGAGAAGCCATGGACTCAGTTTGCTTATACCTAGAGGGCATGGAACTTTTTTGTAATGGTAATGAAATGTAATGTGGAAAATATAAATGGTTAACTAATGGTTAAAGAATTAATTAATGTAAAGTGAAATTAATAAAAAGGGATAAAATAATTTAATTTAGCTCTTTAAATGGTTGTGTGCTCATAAGATATCTGGATTAGGAGTGGCATCTGGGAGTCTAAGAGACATTACTTAAAGTTGAGCCTGAGACTAGGTTATGCCCACAGTGTGGTTGCGAGCTATATTATATCATGTAATTTTTTTATATGCTTCTCCACCCTGTCAGTTAGGATTCCTGATACCCTAGGGATTTTAAACCTTGGGGGGTGTTTCCCTCAACATCTTAGTCAAAGGATGGATGGCTGAATACCCCCTTTGGACCCACTCTATTCTCTTGGTAGTTACTTGTGATGGTATGAATGATAATTCGTTTTTTCCATTTTTGTGTGTAGAAGGATATAGTGGCTTGTTGTTATTTCAGACATAGGTATTCTGTATATAGTTTCTTAAGGACTACTATAGGTATAACATGTATATGTTTTGATGTCTTGAGGTTCCTTACTCAATGTATAGGTTATGATGTCTTGAGGTATAATACTTGATGTATGATACATGTTATATGGTCTATGGTGGCTCCCAAAAACTACCTAGTTACTTTTGGTTACATGGATGTGGTAGTGTATTGCCTGAGGTGCATGTTGTGGTGCTTCTATCAGGTGTTTGTTGGATGGCCTATTTGTAGAGAGATGCTCAGTACGTGTGACGTTGGGGTAGAGCAGCAAACTAGTGGGGAAGTGGTAGTAGGGTACCCTTGATATTCTTTATTATATTATATTCTCTTGCATGTGATACTTGGTGAAAGTGGCCATGATGAGTCTAGGAACTTAGTATACCTATTTAGGCGATGAGTTTGTTTCACTTGTTGTTCACTGTTCTCTAGCATGCTTTCATTACCTTTTGCATGAGAGGATCTAAGGAGGATCCTACTAAGTATACCGTTATACTCACTCTATGTATATATAAACTTTTTCAGGTTAGTTGGAGTAGGTTGTAGAATAGGATTGTTAATACTAGCTTGGGGTTTAGTAGGATCTATTTGGGCTTCATGGTCACTTTCATCCTTACTTTTCTTTTGGTACTTGCAGATTTCCCTTCAATTGTAGTAGTTCTTTCATGTCATTACATATGTGAACTTTTGATTTTATTTTATATTGGAGTCTGAAGAGGAGTTAGTTAGTGTCTGTCTTTCACATGTGATCTATTAGAGGGTAATGACTCACATCTATGTGTTTATTATACCTTTTGTGCTAATTTCCAACCTATGGCCTACTGAAGGAAAGACTTGCATGTCACTATACCTCTTGTCTAATTGTCAGCCCAAGAGGGGTACACTTTGTCAGGAGGGGGTCATCACAGAGTGGTATCAGAGGTATGGTTGAGGGATAGGATGGAGTTTGGAGTAATTCATAGGCAAGGTTGCATGGGATGGTAGGGAAACAATGTCAGAAAAGTTTAGCAAGCAGTGTAAAAATGGGAGACCGACTTAGACATGGGTATTTAGGGCCCACTATGATATGATTCTTAGACCTTTAAGCTTATAACAACTACTAAATTAGGTGATACTAATTTCATGTTAGAGATATAGGAAAAGGTCATGCATCATTCTTATTTGCATCTGTGTTTGAATGGGTAGACATTGGGATATGCTAACTTAAAATGAATAAAGGAAAATAATTAATTAATGTTAAAGTCTTCCATATTCTAGGTTAGGAGCACTAATAGTTTGTTCTTTTGTAGGCATGGCTCTAGGTCGATGTCCTTGGTAGGTTCACACAGAAGATGTTCAATAGGTTGCAATAGTGGATCACTATATAGTAGAGGTGGTCAGCAATGACACATGAAGAAGGAAACTCTGAGAGTTTCAACACTAAAGTATATAGAGGTATGAGGGTACTATTTTAGATTTAGTCACAGAAGGCTGGTCAGAGGAGGTAGAGATATCCTTTAGTTTGATCTATGCTTGGAAGGAGTATTGAATATCATTAGCAATGATGATTCTGCATGGGGAAGTGAGGTAGTGGTGGTTTTTTTCCTCATAGATCATAAGGAGTCGACAATATTGTGGGAGGAGTTCTGAGACCATATCAGAGATGAGTTTATTTCTTCTAATGTGAATAACGCCAATTTTTAGGAGTTTCTTACCCCTTGGAAGTGCAGCTTCAGTGGGCAAGAGTTCAGGATCTATTTCAGGAACCTTTTGTAATATTCTTTGGACCTGTTGCCAGATTAGGAGGCTAGGGTGAGTCATTTAAAGGATTTTTTATATCCATAGATCTAATGCCAGGTCACCTCTTTTATGCTGAAGAAACATCTCAAGCTATTGGTGAGAGAAAATTTCATCAAGAGTATGTTATCTAGAACTATATCATCATGAGAGGGGAGTCGTCAGGATTTTTCATGATGCATAGATTTGGTATGGGGTTCCCAGTTTTTAGGACATAATATATTCTGATCATCCAAGACTAGGTCCTAGACCTAAATGTATCGTTTCAATGGGGACAGTAGATCTTAGGCATATGTCAAGGAATCATATGCATGTTTTTATTATGTATATTGGGGTTATCAATGACGATAGTTCCCGACCTTTCTGAGTAGTCAACGTTCCCCAGTTATTCCAATTTAGGCTCTTTTATTGAGGTAGTTTCAGCTAAGGCCACAAAAACAGTTTTCTACTATTTGGGATTAGTAGAGAGTATATGGGGTAGGTAGAGGACAACCCCGAGAAACTCCCCATATTCAGATATCAGAGTGAGGCTGTGGAGGTGGTACTCAGCATGGTCAGAGAGGTCGGAGGTAGGTTGTGGTCAGCTTCATGCTTTAGCATTGCTAGCGCCAGGTGAGCCAGATGTTGTTTGAGGTACCCTTTGATTGTTTTCTACTTTGATGCATACCTTGTTTGATTCATGAGGGAAATAATCCTTCATATCACCTACCCTTGTCCATGCTTTGGGACTCAAGGTAGAGAGGTTTCTAGTTCCCTTAGTGTTGACTACACTAGTTGGAGGATTAAATGACCTTTTTTATGTATATAGAGGCTATGAGTTAGTGCTGGGTCAACATCACTCTTGGGGAGATTTTATATGTTTATGGATACAAGAATATGATATCATCCTCAGAATGGATTAGTTGTATTTAGTGTAGGTTATCATAGATTACTTCAGAAGTAAGGTTGTGTTATTTGATGTTGATGGAGATCCATTAGTGTTTATTGGTGAGAGAGACCTTCGAGTGGGTTAGAGGTGTGTTTCATCCTTATCATTCTTGACAGCTAAGTTGATGCTAAGTTCATCATAGGTTTAGAAATTAGTGTTTCCCATGGTCATTGAAGAGTACCCTATTATATTTTCAGATGAGGTTGTTGCATTACCTCCTGAACAAGAGATCGAGTTTGGGATCAAATTACAGCTATGCGTGTCTCCTATATCGATGTATCTATAAAGGATGGTCCCTCAAGATTTGGGAGATCTTCATATACAGATTTATGGATTGTTTTAGTGTGGTTTTGATATACCAAGCGTGTCATTGTGGGGTGCACTAGTGTTTTTTGTGAAGAAGGTTGATGATAGCTTGCATTTGTGTATCGATTATCATCACTTGAGCCAAGTGACATTGAAGAAAAGCTATCCTCTTCCATGAATTGATGATTTGTTTGATCAAATTAAGGTTTCAAGTTTATTTTCAAAGATCTATTTTTATAAGGATATCATCAAATGCGTGTGAAGGATTAGGATATCCTAAAGACTTCTTTATTTTATCATCATGGGCATTACAAGTTTGTTGTGATGATGTTCAGTGTGATGAATTATCCATCTGTGTTTATGGGGATAATGAAATCTGTGTTCCATGAGTTCCTAGATAAGTTCATGTTGGTTTTCATCAATGAAATCCTTGTGTACTATATGACTGAGGAGGAGTATACAGAGTACCTGCATGCCATTTTGGGAGTTCTTCATCATGATTAGTTTTTTGGGAAGTTTCTGAAGTGTGAGATTTGGGCTCGAGAAGTCTGTTTCATGCAGCATATTGTATCCAAAAAGGGAGTATCTATGGATCTATCAAAGATA
Source organism: Viscum album (assembly GCA_963277665.1). Taxonomy (NCBI): domain Eukaryota; kingdom Viridiplantae; phylum Streptophyta; class Magnoliopsida; order Santalales; family Viscaceae; genus Viscum; species Viscum album. The sequence continues at coordinate 1,680,123,226 of OY728161.1, read as the reverse complement.
TAAGCAGTTTTTTCTTGGGTATCCCCCAAGAAATTGGTATAGGGGAGAAGTTTCCTTAGTCTTGAAAACTATCATAGGAGGTTCATAACCGATTTATATCGGGTTGTGAATCCTCTAATAGTGTTGACTAGAAAGGAAAAAGTGTTCTTGTGGACTGATCAATTTCAGATAGCTTTTGAGTATCCGAAGGAGTAGTTGGTCAGTGTTTTAGTTCTATGTCTATCAATAGAATGAGTTCAGTTTGAGGTTTTTCTATGATGCTTCATGTCTTGGGTTGGGCTGTGTTCTGATGCAGTAGAGATCAATCATTTCTTATGGGTCTCAAATGTTATGTCCCCATGATCATAACTATGCCACCCATGATCTCAAGTTAGTGGTGGTAGTGTTTTCCCTGAATTTGTGGAGACATTATCTCATCGACAAACATTTTGTGGTCTTCACCTATCATAAGATCCTGATGTATGTTTTCTCACAATGTTAATTGAACTTATGCCAGTATCGGTGGATGGATTTCTTATAGGAATACAACTTTTAGATTTTTTATATACCTGGAAAGGGGAATGTCATGGCTGATGCACCATGCAGTAAGTCGCATAGTGATGTAGTGTGTGAATTTGGAGATTCCTAGAGAGTGATGGAAGAACATTCATCATTGCATATCACTATGGGAGAAATTGGGAGAAGATTTTGTCTTTTTTAGATGATGGTGAATTCATACATGGTGAAATATGTGGAAGTGTCCTAGTTGGGGGATCTTGTGTTGGAGGTTTGGAGAGAGCGATTTGTTTGTGGAGACGCCCTTGATGGTTGGTATAAGGATGAAAAACATATAATTTTGTTTCTGGAAAGGTTTTTCATTATTTTGGTAATGAGTGAGATGGTTTTTAAAGAGTAAAATAGTTTACCTTTGGAGGTACATCCTGGCATGAAAAAGATGCACCAATCTTTGAGGGTTCTATTTTGGTGGCCTTGGTTGAAGCATGTAGTTATAGAGTTTGTGTCTTGATATTTGGTATACCAGAAGGTGAAGGCCGAGCACCATGCTCCTGGTGGTTTGTTCCAACTGCTAGATGTTCCTTAGTAGAAGTGTGAGGAAATCTCAATGGACTTTGTTATCAGTTTACCTTGTGCTTAGGGATGTTATCACACTATATGGTTGGTATTGGATCGTTTTGAAAAAATCATCCCACTTTATAGAGATCAAGTAGTCAATCTTAGTGGGTATTTTTTCAAGGTAGTATCTGGAAAATGTGGTAAGACTCCACAGAGCCCTGAGGACGACCATTTATGATCGAGATCCTCATTTTACCTCTAGGGTGTGGAGAGGTATCCAATATGATTTTGGTTATCAGCTATGACTTATCACTATTTTTTATCCACAAACGAATGATCATACTAAGAGGACCATCAAGACTCTTCAAGATATTTTGAGATCTTGTGTCCTAGATTTTGGAGGATCGTGAATGTGGTAGCTATCCTTGGTAGAGTTTTCTTACAAAAATAGTTTTCACTCCACCATTGGAATGGTTCCATTTAAATCCTTTTATGAATGACCATTCCATTATATGTTGTGCTAGTCTGGGGTTAGAGAGTCAGCTATTCTTGGATCAAAACTGGTATATAATACAAAATAGATAGTTCAATTTATTCATGAGAGGATGAAAGCAGCAAAAGATCATAAAAAATTCTATTCTTATCATAGGAGGATACCTCTGGAGTTTGATGTTGGGGATCATGTGTTTCTGAAGGTGACTCCACGACATGGGAAGTGAAGGTTTGGTCATGGGAGTAATCTTTATCCCCATTTTGTTAGGCCTTTTGAGGTGTTAGCTCTTGTTGGATATGTGGAATATCATATAGCACTTCCCACATAGATGAACCAGATACATGATGTTTTTCATGTGTCTCATTTGCATTGTTATCTACATAAAGACTCTCATATCATCTATTGGGGCAAGATCGATGTTGGCGATGATGCGACCTTCGAGGAGTAACCGGTAGGGATCCAAGACCACTAAGAGAAGGTTTTTCATGGGTGTACTATCCCCTTGGTTCATGTATTATAGCGATACGATGGCTTGGAAGAGATTACTTGGGAACATGAGTCGTAGATACATGCTCAGTACCCCAAGCTGTATGATTTTTATCTATTCTCTTATAATGTTGTATGTTTTTTAGTGGTAGAACTTTTATATTTTATGAGATGAATTTATGTTGTTTTTTTGTGCCTTACTCTCATTGAGAGGTATCTCCCCCGAGAGAGTGGTTATGAGCTGGTTGTGCTTGTTAAGTGGTTTCACGATGCTGTCTGGGTGAGGTGGTTGAGTTCTTATGGTGGTAAGATCCTTGAGAGGTATCTCACAAGGTGGATGTTTAGAAAACCCTATTCCATTCCCTCTCTATCTTGTTTTTAGATTATCGAGGATTAATTTTTTTTTGAGAGGTATATAATGTAAGGCCCCAGAACCATGTAGATCAACCCTTTGAACATTTTCAAAGACTGAGGTGCTCATAGGAGGCTCAAAGGAAGTATGGAAAAGTTTAGATGCTAAAATCTATAAGAAGGGAGATTTCACACAATGTAAACTTTTACATGATTTGAAAGTAGGTTTCAAAGCTTGTGCATATTATATCATGACATTTAATAAATTGGGGTTTTAAAAATAAGAAGGTGATGTGTTTTTCAGCTGAAACTAAACCCTAAGGATTACACGACTTGAAAGAGGATTACACATCATGTAAATCTCTGATGTTGTATGTTTTTAAAAAATTTATCTACTCAGGTTTGTCAAAACCTATGGATGAATCACCTATCTCCCAATTCCAAGTGACCCAAGAACCCCCTCTTCGATGTTTTGGGGATTACTTTGTCAATTATCGATCTCTATATTCCCTTATTAGATTTTTCTTTGATCCATAGTATGTTCAACCTATGTTCATGTGGTTTCTTCAATCTATTATCTAATTTTCCTCTTTTCCTTGTTATGGTTCTTGATCTCCATGTTTCAAAAGGATTTTTGTTGGGTTTTTATTGGCGTTTTTGTGGTGCGACGTCCTTAGGTGGATGAAGTTCTTGCAAGAAAGGCGATTGGGATCCATAATGTTAGTCTATTCTCATGTAAAGAATACTGACACCCATTTTCGAGGAAAGGGATTCAATACTTCTCTATTCATTTACATGAAATCGTATATCTATCATGATTTATCCCCTTGAATCGTAATGAAATTAACCTAATAATTACTTGAACCATATTAATGAATTAGTATTGATAACAAGGCGATGTTTCTGTTTTGTACCATGATAATAGTTTGCCTCTTATTTTTCTAGATATTTTGGTATCTATGTTGTTCCTGTTATTATTGTATTATCATGTGGAATTAGTAATGAATGAAAAGCCAAAATTAATTTTTTTAGTCTAGGAGATTAAAGAGGCATGTTTAATGAATTTGGTGTGTTGTAGTTTTAATGCTGTGAACATCTTAATTAATTTTATCTTCCATGTGTTAATGGAATTGAATAAAGATGCGAATCATGTTGATTCTTGTTGATAAAGGAATTAAAGGCATGCTAAATTAATGGTTTAATTAATTTGTGATAGCTTGTGATGGATTGCTAGTTAGGTTTCCTATAGTCGGAACCTGTAAATAATAAATCAGTTAATTCAAGATGGAATAAGAATTGGTTGTGTAATAAAATATAATTACTTGTATGTCCTGAGTTTCCTGCATGCTTTTAAAGGCCGCGTGCCTTGTACTTTGGGTCCATGAGGGTTCATTTTGTGTGAAGAAGGGATGCCTAACTTTACAGATAAGATCTAGGTTTCTATGTCTGTTCCCTACTACTTGTGATGTGATGCGAGCTTGGGATTGCTGATCTTGGAGGGATGTTGTAGTATATGGAGCGGGGTGGCCCGAATGTGATGTGATCCAATGATGGATAATCATGGAGGGTTTTTGTGGTATATGGGGTGGGGAGTCCTAGTTTTTATGGTAGAAGTTGATGCTTGTGATAGCGGGATGCATTGGGATATGCATGTGGGTGTCAGGGAGGAAAATAGTGATGACAGAACTGGTTGAAGCTATGCTTACCTGTTGATATGAAAGTTGGATGCATGTTTGAATCCGTTCTTCGACTAACGGCCTGATTGTTTTTTATCTGCTTTATATTCCCCACTGCTTGAGGTAAATGGATGTTCTTGGATGTATAAATTGTTTAGTAGATTAGTATGTTTTCCTAGAGTACTTGTTAATATAGAATGTAATGTTTTAAATAAATTAATAAATGTTTATCCCATGGGTTTGGAACTTATTGGGATGTAATTCTAAGGTTATAATTCTGATAAGCAGTGGACTCAGTTTATTTATGATTGGATGGCATATAACTTTGTTGTAATGGTAATGGAATGTAATATGGAAAATTTTAATGGTTAATTAATGGTTAATGAATCAATTAATGTAAAATGAAATGGATTAAAATGAATAAAATAATTTAGCGTATCACTTTAAATGGTTGTGTGCTTATAGGATATCTGGTTTTAGTAGTGAAAGATGGGAGTTTGAGAGACGTTAGCTATAGTTGAGTCCGAGACTAGGTTATTCCCATAGTGTGTTTGTGAACTATATTATATCATGCACATTTTCTTTTTAATATGCCACTCCACCCTATCAGTTAGGGTGACTGGAAGCCCACATATTCTAAGCCATAGGGGAGCATTTTCCCCAACATTCCGGTGGGATGATGGATGGATGACTACCCCCTTTGTCCCCAATCTCTTCTCTTGGTATTTACTTTTTATGGTTTTCACGGTAGTTAGTTCCTCCCATATATGTGTGTAGAGGGATGTAATGAATTTTGGTTATTTAACACACATTTATTCTTGATGTAGTTTTCTAAGGACTACTATATGTATAACATGTATAGGCTGTGATGGCTTAATGTTAATTACTCGGTGTATGGGATATGATAACATGAGGTATAATACCCAATGTATGATACATGTTATACAGGCTGTGGTGGCTCCTGAAAACTACCTGGTTACTTTTGGTTACATGGAAGCAGTGGTGTGTTGCATGATGTTCACGTTGTGGTGCTTCTCCTTGGTGTCTTTGGGCTAGCCATTTTGGAGAGAGATTCTCCAGACGTGCGATGTTAGGGTATAGTGGAAAAATAGTGGGGAAGAGGTAGCAGGGTACCCTTGATATTCTTTGTTATATTACATGCTCTTGTATGCAATGCTTGGTGAGAGTAGCCATGGAGAGGTTGGGAACTTAGTATACCTATTTAGGTGATGAGTTAGTTTCAACTATTGTTAACTGTGCTTTAGTATTCTTTATTTACCTTTTGTATGAGAGGCACCTAAGAGGATCCTACTATGTATACTATTATACTCACCCTATGTATATATATATATTTTTCATGTTAGTTAGAGTAGGTTGGAGATCATGCTAGTTAACACTAACTTGGGGTTTATCATGAGTTGTTTGGGCTTCATGGTCACCGTCATCCTTACTTTTATTTTGGTACATGTAGTTTTACCTTCAGTTGTAGTAGTTCATGCATGTCATTAAATTTGTGAAATTTGGATTTTCTTTTATATTGGAGTTTTAGTTGGAGTTGTTTGGTGTCTGTATTATTTATCTCTTTCACATGTGTTATCTTAGAGGGTAATGTCTTCCATATGTGTGTTTATTATACCCTTGGTGCTAGTTTTCATTCTGGGGCCAACTAGAGGCAGGACTCGGGTGTCTCTATCTCTCTTCTCCCATTGCTGGCCTAGGAGGGGTACACTTTATGGGGAGGGGGTCATGAGAATTATTTAATTTTCACTTTCTAATAATTCATCAAGCATAGTAAAACCATAAAATTGTTTCAATTCAAATTTAGGGAGAAAATTGTTCAGTTCAGCTTCATGAAAAATAGTTTAAAGAGATTTCATGTTCACAAAATTTTACACTAATTTATCATTGATTTCCATTAAATTTATCAGAACAAAATAGGGATAATTAATAAAAGAAAAATAAATTAACACTTTATGATTAAATTATAGTGAATCGGGTTTTAAACTATAAGAATTTAGAAAATTTATAATAATATTTTCAAAGCCATACATAGAGTCGACGTGGAATTCTATGGTCGGAAGAGCCTCAATGTGGTGATATTAAAAATATTAAAAATATTTTATCACATGTGTGTAGTTTCTTTGAAGCATGGAATAAATACCAAGTGGAGTCTTGAACATAATTCAGAGACCAAGGTTGAGTTTATAATGTGGCGTTTAGCCTAGGCATGACATAAAATATGTCAACATTAGGTGTCAGGTTGGAGGTGAGTCACGGGAAAGGTGTTAAATGGTTGATATTATTTTAATAAAATTAAAACAATATATCCTTACCCATACCCTTTGTGCACATGAAAGAGAAGATTATAACCCCTATCCCTCTTTCAAGCAACGGATGGACTAATGCCAAAACCAAAGAGAAGAGGTATTGAAAATCTATGATCTTGACAGTGATCACTCTTAGATCGTATTGTAGCTAATCCTGAGCACCATTTCGAACCCAAAGCCTCGACATTTTATCACAAGGTAGGTAGTTTTGAGTTTTAATTCCTATTCACCCTTTTGATGTAACTTTGTATGGGTTTAGATACCTTAGACAACTGCTAGGACCCTGTGGGGGTTAACCTGTCTGTTTTGGAAAAAACCAGGGTGATTCAAGTGGATATAAAGGGATTTCTATATGAAATTCTCGATCACATGGTGTGTAGTGTAGGGTCATATTCAATGTTTTCTTTCCATTCGAGGAAGATGAGTATTGGGGACTACACATAATGTACTAGTGTTACACGATGTGTAGTGACCCCAGGTCGTGTGGCCAAAGGACATGGCTAGGGAATCCATGTGATGGTACATGGCTGTGTGGAAGTACACAGCCAAAGTAAACAAACACAGGGGTGTCAGACACGAGCATGGGAAAGAGAAAGGGCCAAGGGGCCATTTTACCAGGATATTACATGTATCAGGGGGTATATGCCCTGTGTGGGACATGGTTGGCTGAGCCGTGTAAGGGAAAGACACGACTGGGGGGTGAGGCGAGACAAGTCATGTACAACCTATACATGCCATTTAAGCCCACATGTCCATCCAAGCTATACAATAGGGGACACGACTAGGTGTTCAAGATGGGTTACATGTCATTTGGACCCCCTTACACATCGTGTAGTCCTTTTTTGAGGATCTTCTAGCTTTTATATCTCCTTCTTCCAATCTCATATATAGGCTTTTTATTAGCCTATACTAAGCATTTTTTTCATGTAGAATACATTGGTGTCCATGGTATGGGCCTAAAAATACAATGCGAGATGATTTTGTGAGTCTCTTCGATTAGAGACATTTGGATCATTAGTGGTTGAGTGAGTTACTTGGTATTTTCCCTATAAGGGTATAGTGTGGTATTACATCCTCAGTATAGGATTGTGATCCCATCAACAGGATGGGATTGGATAGAGTTTTAGTATCCCTCTAGAGCATCCGAGTTGGGATCCTCTATCATATCATATTTCCCTATATTGGTTTCTTGGCATTTTCATGACCAACACTACATAGGCGGCGATCCCCTATTTATAAAGATAGCCAAGTAGGGTTTGTGGAATCATCAGATATATGACCCCCCTATGTAGTGGGTGGTATCATTAGGTTTTTGTAACCATCGAATATATGATCCCCCTACTCAGTAGATTGTTTCGGTAGTGTTTGTGGTATCATTATGAGTATGATCCCATACCCCATCAGTTGTACCAGGTGGGGTTTGTGGAATTTTCATGACCAAAAATACATGTGAGATGATCCCATATTTGAGTGATTTGATCTGCATAATGTTAAAATAAGCTGTTGTGTCTCCCAATGGTTCTGGAAGTGATCCCCTTTCTGAGAGATCTCGAGTTACTGAATTGGGTTTGTGGTTTCCCCCAATAGCTCATGGGAGTGACCCCCTTTATGAGATATGAGAACTTATCATGCTTCTAATAGGGGCTGTGGCATCATAAGATATATGATCCCCTATATAGTTGGCGATTTTAGTAGGTTTTTGGCATCATTGGATATACAACCCCCTACTCAGCAGATGGTTTTGGTAAGGTTTGTGGTATCTTCAAGAGTATGATCCCCCAATTCATAAGTTTTACTAGGTTGTGTTTTTGGAATCTTTATGACAAAAAATACTCAGGTGACAATCCCCTATATAAGAGATTTGATATATAGAATTTCATATTGGGTTGTGGTGTCCCCCAATGGTTCTAGGAGTGATCCCCTTTCTGAGAGATCATGATTTACTAGATTGGGTTTTGGTGTCCCCCAAAAGCTCCTTAGAGTGATCCCCTATCCAAGGAGGTGTGATCTTTCAGTATGCCAAACTGGGTTTGAAGTGTACCCTAGTGGATCCTGTGAGTGATCCCCTTTATGTTAAATTATACCTTTTCATGATTCCAATAGGTTTAGTAGTATCCCATATCCAAGATGGGTGAGATCCACTATCTATGTATCGAGATCCACTGAGTTCTAGCATGAATTTCTTTATGTTGAGATCTGATGAGTGGTTTCTTTTAGATTTATACCACCTAGGATGGTGCTGTTGTGCCATCGTATTGTGATTCTTGACGAAGTTTTATCTCTCGGATGAGCCATAAAGGATGGAAGGGTTGTATATGATGGAGAGTATCTCTTAGACGAGTTCCTTATGGGAAGGATAAAATCATGGAGTGTGTTCTCTTGGGCATGTGTTACCTTTAGAGGCTCAATTATAATCATGTCACTGTCTATTAGATCAGAACCTCATGAAACTTGGAGTTAGAGATGAGCATATATGGGTGATACTGGGAGTCCTTGTCGTGTTGTCATGCCTTGGTTGACACCCCTTGTGGACTAATATGACTAGTTGCTTATTTACAAGGATTATTTAGATCTAGTTTCTCTCCTGTTTGGGTTCCATATGGCTGGGTCAAGCAGACTAATTCCTTTTAGTTGTTCCATTTTTTGGGTTTTGGGGATTCTATTGGGTATTTTTATACTCACCCATGCACAGGATTTTCCCACACATATTGTGTCTTATGCAGATGACCGACTTTTTGATGAAGTCCTAGAGAAACTTGAGGTAGGAGGAGGATAGTGGACTAGACTGATCAAGGTGTTTACTAGTTCCTGTATGAGAAGCTTTTTGATAGTTTCATTTGATAGCAATGCCCTCCATCTGAGTAGGTTGGACATTTTTGTAGTTTTCTTTTAGTGGGCCTGTATTTTTCCATTTTTATACTTTTATTGTACTCTAGTTTGGTATATATGTATGCATGAATTTTAGTTTCTATCCTTTTATATGTCTACACTATTTCATAGATATTTGTGTGGGTTTATGAATACATATACCATAGGATAAGGCCTCTCATGATTGTGATATACCGACTCAACATTGAATTCCAACCCCTAGCCTATGGAGGTGGGCTTGGGGAGTCACGCCTTGGGTCTCATTGGGTTAGGTCATGGTAGAGTGGTATCAGAGGGGGGTTACAATTTGTGATCACAGTTTCATGAGTTTGGTTTAGGTTTCATAGTGATAGTGTTAAAGTGTGTCGAGTTTAGATTTAAGGTCAGAGACTCTAGTGTTAGTGCAACATCAAATGTATCCCTTCAGCAGGACACTGATAACCTACTTATTAACATGGTACATTTGGGCACTGGATGTAGGGAATTTTGTTACAAACATCATATAGATCAAGATTTTGGGTTTTCCTATCCTTCACGAGTCATCTCCCCAGATATACTCTTGGCAGTGGAATGTTTTGATTCTATTTTTAGTATTCCTATAAGATGACAGGAAAATAGGGTTCTATAGTGGGATTGTGATGATGATCCACCTAGAAAAGAGGATTCAATGTAGGGCACTAGTCCCAATGTTGGACCTCAGGGTGGTCCTACAATTAATCCACCACCCATTGAGATGAAAATTGTACCAACTATTCCCCCAAGGATGCATGCATAGTAAGTAAACTACATGAGTTCTAGAGGTATCCACCTTAGAGGTATTTGTTTGATACAGACCCCCAGGAATTTTATGACTATCTTGAGGTAGTTGTTCATGTTTTACATAGATTTTGGAAACCTCCCGATCATATTCTGGTCCTATTAGCGAGCCTTATACAAGGTTCGTCCAGGTGATGGTGGAGTTTGGTGACACAAACCAATGATGAGGTGACACTCACTTAGGAAGAGTTTGAGAGGCTCTTTAGGGAATAAATCTATCTAGCCACATTAAGGTCAGTTCATATCTAGGATATTTTAGATCAAAGCATTATATCATATCCATGGAAGAGTACTCAGTGGGATTCATAGAGTTATCATGGTACTCTATGGATATAGTTTGAGATTTATTTTTCATAGCACAAAAATTTTAGAAGTTATTGAGGGATATCAGGTACTTAGTGGAACCACTATTAATTCCAACCTATGTTGGTTTTCTTGAGTGGTCCTTGGTGGTGGAATGATTTCTGGATGAGCAGACTCTGACTATTAGTGCTGGGAACACGAGATATTAGATCTCAAAATCTGATGGATAACAAATGGATTAGGGATCTGAGCATGTGATAGGCTTGAGAAGATAATCCCAGGATGGATGTTATGAGGCTCAAGGATTCCATGCTAGTTTTGGTTAGTCACATAAGAGATGAGGCTATGCTTGTGATGGAAAGGGACATCTTGCTCAAGATTTTTTGACCCATCATGATGCTGAGAGAGATCCCATAAATGGACTGAATTGGCATAGAGAACATTTGTATCATGGAGTTCGTATAATGGAGAATGCATAAGGGGAGTAAGGATAACATCAGGAGGTAGAAGACAATATAAGTTTCCACCACCACCCCCAGGTGGTCTATGCCAGGCTCAAGGAGTAGGAGGATGGAGGGTGAGAAAAGATGTATGCTATAGAGTCATTTGACCCATAGGCTTTAAGGGTTATTATAGGTAATATTTTGGTCTGTTCTATTATCTATATTAGTATTGATTGACACAATTATGAGGAACTTTTTCTTGTATCTTATTGGTCAAGGTTTTTTTAGGGTGATGTGGGGAATCAGTATAAACCTATGTTGGTGTTGTTTGACATAGCTTCGAATGTATGAGGAAGATGGATGATTACCCCAATATAACACATTTTTGTTATATGGGTAAAACCATGCAGGAAAGTTAGTGTTTCCCAAATCAGATATGTTGAGGTGTGGCAGATGAGTCCCTCTAACTTGTGTGTTTGGAGATGGGTTTTGAGTTGTTAGTTTACATGGAAGGATGATAAGACATAGTTTTTACACCTGAAAATCCCTAGGTTGTTATTTGGTAACCTCATTTTCTCAGGGTCAACTTTTTACATGAGAAGATTGAGAAGGTCATGGTGAGTTTTTTTTTGTGGTTTTATATTCACAAGACCTAGGGACGCTTCCCCCACTAAGAAACGTTCTTGATACATTATACAAAACCATGTAGGTGAGTCAGTTCCACCCAAATCGAATAATATTAAGGTGTGGTGGACAAGTCCATTGTCTTGTGTGTGGGTTTTAAGGGTGTCATTCCACTAAACCCTTTGGTGACCATTTGGTGATTGCTTTGTGTTTTCCCAACCATCGTAGGTGAGGAGACATGTGCCCACTGGTTACACAATGTCAACCTAGTCTGAGATGGATGTGGGTGTGGGTTAACCTTTGTGGTTACCCAAAGTTCACTATTGTAGGTATCATGGGTACCCTTGGTGGCCTTTGTGTTGGTATTCATGATCTCACTAGTGTAGGATACCCAGTGGAGGGATTAGTTTAATTCCTTCTACTAAGGATTTTTCTTTTCGAGGACAAAAAACCTTATATTGGGGAGGATGTAGGGACTTAGGTTTTGAACTATAAGGCTTTGGAATATTTATAAGGATATTTCAAAGTCAAGAATTGATTTGATGAAATATTATAGTCCTAGAGAGCCTCAATGTAGTGATATTAAAAATATTAAATATATTTTATCACATGCATGCAATTTCTTTAAAACATGGAATAAATCCTGAGAGGAGTCTTGAATCAGAATTATAAGAATGTGTTTGAGTTCATAACATGGAATTTTCCCTTGGTGTGACATAAAATATGTTTTCATCAGGTGTCGGGTCAGAGGTGATTCATGGGTAGGGTGTTAAATGGTGGATATTATTTTAATACAATTAAAATTATATCCCCTCCCCCATCCCCTTGTTTCACAAAGAAGATAAGAGTTGAAACCCTCTCCCCTATTAGAGTGATGGATGAAACATGGACAAAAAAAAGGAGAAGAGGTTACACCGATCTCTGATCTTGATGGTGATCACTCCCAGTTCACTCTGTAGCGGCTCCCAAGCGTTTTTTCAAACCTAAAACTTCAGCATTTCTCCACGAGGTAGGTGGTTTTGAGTCTTAAGTCCTGGTCCCCATTTCAATGTGTTTTTTATATTTTTAGATCCCATAGAAAATTGATAGGGACCCTATAGGGGTCGATCTGTGTGTCTCAGTTAAAATCAGGGTGATTTTGGTGGCTCATAGGGAATTTCCATATGAAATTCGAGATCACACAGGGTGTAGTACTGGGTCACATTCCATGTGTTATTCCTATTCGAGTAAGATGAGTTTTTGGTACTACATGTAGTGTACTAGTGTTAAAATATGTGTAGTAACACCAGGTCACGTGGATAAAGGGCATGTCTAAGGAATCCCTATGACGGTACATGGTTTTTTGGAAGTACACAGTCAAAGTACACAGACATGAGGTGCCGGACATGGGAATAGGAAAGAGGCACAACCAAGTTGGCCATTACTCTAGGACACACCATGTACTAAGGGGGTATACACCATGTGTTGCTTACAGATAGCTAAGCTATGTGAGGGAAAGACATGGTTAGGGGGTGAGGAAAGACACACTATGTACAACCTGTTCATTCCATGTAATACCACATGGTCAACAAAACAATGAAATAGAGGACATGACCAGTTGTTTAGGTAAGGTCACACATCACGTGGACCCCCTTAATTCTATGTAGTCCTTTTTATAGAACCTTACACCTTTTGTTCATCCTTATTCCAGTTGGGGATATAGGCTTGTGAGTATCCTATCCTGATCAGTTTCCCCCATAAAATGCAATGGTGTCTATAGTATGGGTCTTGGAGATACGATGTGAGATAATGTTGTGAGTCTCTTCAGTTAGTAATGTTAAGACAAAAAATGGATAAGTGAGTCCCTCGGTCTTTTCCCTATGAGGGTATAGTGTGGTATTATTTCCTCGATATAGGATTGGATCCCCTTGAGAGGATGGGATGAGATAGATTTTTAGTATCCTTTCATAGAGGTTGGTGGGGGATCCTCTATCGTATCGTATTTCCATAAATTAGGATCAAGGTATCTTCATGGACAACACTTCACAGGAATCCATCCCCTATCTAAGAGGATAACCCGATAGGGTTTGTGGCATCATCTGATATAAAATCCCCTATGTAGTGGGCAGTTTGAATAGGGTTGTGGAATAATCATATATATGATTTTCTACTTAGAAGATGGTTTTATCAGGGTTTCTAGTATCATCAAAATTATAATCCCCTACCTCCCGAGTTGTTCTAGGTGGTGTTTTTGGAATCATCATGAATAACACTAAATACGTGATGATCCCCTATCTGAGTGATTTAATCTTTATAATGTCATATTGGATTGTGGTTTCACCCAAAAATTTAGGCAGTGATGCCATTTATTTAAGATCTTTGGTTACTAGATTGGGTTCGTGGTGTACCCCAGTGGCTCCCAGGTGTAACATTCCCATTCCGAGATCCACTGGAAGGGTGCTCCAAACTGGGTTGTCCACATAACCTCAAGCGTATCTCCCTGAATGTTAGAGGCTACTAACTAGCAGTGATGACCTTTTTAACTTGTACATAGGGGAGACTATTCCCTTATAGTTAATAAGTAATATACAATGAAATAATTTTTTTTTATAAAAAGTAGTGGAAGCATATAAATAATTAAACTATAGCAGAAGCAAATGAATAATCCCAACTAAATAAATAATAAGTGCAGAAGCTGATAAATCAAACCAGCTACACAATGATGTCATTATATGATGTCTGTACTAAAATAAAAGTACAGAAAAAAATAATACAAGAATTCAATCAAACTATAATGAAAAAAAAACAAATTGTAACAAAAAAATCTCAATCAGAGGCTCGTTCCTCTTCACCCAATCTCAATCCTAAGTATCAAGAAACACTCAAGCACCAAAAGCAGCATGATTCCCATTATCCCTACTTGAGAGAATAAAGTCTACTCAGGTACCAAATGATGCCCAAGCGAGGAGTGAGATAAAATCCTAATAGGCTAGCACCCATGGTGTCTAAACCTTTCCATTTTGTGTTGTAAACAAAAAAATGTGCCAATATATGATAAAAATAATCAATTAAAAAATAAAATAAATTAAGTATAACTTCGGCTGGGTTCTTGATGGCACCCATCCCATACCACCTGCTTCAACCTAAGACAAAAATATAAATAAGTTACCTGTATAAATCAGAATGTGTATATATATAAAAAGGCTAGAAAATAGAAGGTAGACAAAAAGTAACATACCACCAAGCCTATTATTTAGCTTGGGTTCTATTTCATGTGTCAACAAAATGTGCTACAAGGCACCAGAAAGGTATCAAAATTCACAAGGAAACTCAAAGAAGCATCAAAATACCCTTCCACACATTATCATTATTATTATATTCAAGTTGAGATTTGGAGTTTGGGCCCATATTGAAGGTATCACCATGGTACATCCTTCAATTTATCCAATACCACCATTCTCATCCAAGGAAATATTCTGAAAGACCAAGTATCACTTGAGGCATGGTTTTTTATCATGAGTTTGTCTTGGTATCATACAGAAGGGGTCGAGTATCGCCTGAGGCATGGCATGGCCACTTTTCTAATGGGTCCATCCTCGAATGTCCCTTTGGAAACCGATATCACTTCTGAGTATAGATAAACCCAGGTAAACCCTCTTCTAAAAAATCTTGAGACATCGCCTCCCTGGAGTAATGTGTAACCAATCAGGAATGGAGAGTCCATGTGTGGTCCTTAATACGGAACCCACGTTGTCTCACTTCCCTAAATTTAATTAGATTTAAAGTAAGAAAATATCATATAGAATTCATTTATAATTACAATAAAAAAATTTAAGCAATAAAGAGACACATACTTCATAATCATTCAAGCCAAACAATCACAGTCAAAACACTTTATCAGCAAAGCAAAAAAATGAAATTTTATCTTTTATAATGGAATAGCATGGTAAGAATTTAAATATGGAATTAATCAGACATAAACAACAAAAAAACCCAAATATTCATGGTTCATAACTATCCAGAATAATTTATTAATTTAAAACTCAACAAAGAGGGGTCGAACAATGCATGCAATTAATAAAATTATTATTCAGGGCTAACGGAAAATATTCCAAATTCATCGGCACACCCAAAGGAGTATAAAACTATGTGGAAACAATCTAAACAAGATATTTTATTGCAAAAAAGGGTAAAATAAGATATCCAAGGAGTTTAATTAAATTAGAATAGGTAAAATTGAACATCGCTGGTAGGCACCGACGAGCGGCACAACATGCGATTTAAAAGATGCAATGAAATAAGGGGAAAGAGTGCAGATTCCCTACATCGTAACTGTAGAGGTTACTAAGCTCCATGAAAATCTTTTATTTGACCTAAAATGGAGGAAAATAGATTATTTTAAAAAAACCCCAAATTCTGGTGAAAACCTTCCTTGACAGATTGCACGAAGGATAGTGGATGTGATCCTACAATTCTTGGTGCATAACATTAGACTTATAGATAACTTTACTGTGCACCTAATGGCGAAGAAAACAGATGATAAATGGAGTTGTAGCTAGCATCTGAAGGAGGAGAGGATGATGAGGAGGTGCACCACAAGGGGGGGGGGCTATAGGGGAGGCGCACCAAGGGAGATGGAGGAGAGAAAGAGAGAAAAAAAAGAAAATAAAGAAATAAAAGAGAAAAATAAAATAGAAATAAATATAATAAAATAAGGAAAAATAGAAAAAAAGGAAAATTAATAAGAAATAAATAAAATAAAAGGAATGGTAAAGAAAAAGAAATAAAAATAATAAAAATGGGATAATTCCCATTTTCATTATTTTTAATTTTCTTGTAACCCATTTTTTATTTTATTTTAATATTTCTTTTTATCCTGTTCCACTTTATTTTAATTTTCTTTAAATTCATTTCTATTCCTTTTTATTTTTTTACTTGAACATTGCGTTAGGCAAAAAGTAATATTTTACATAAAACCCATGTAATTAATTAAATAATTTTAATAGCTGCTCGGAACCTATAATAAGGTGTGAAAGCACACGCCATGGGTTACTTTAAAGATTTGGACTAATAATTAAAACAATTTTAACCTTGATTAAATCCAGGATGTTACAACCTCCCCTCCTTAAGAAAACTTGTCCCTAAGTTTCCCTTCCAAGGGTAGTGGAACATCATATAAGAAATGCTCTAGCCATTGAGCATGCACATCTATCTCCCGCTCCCAAGTCTCATCCTAAACACATCCATGATTCCATTGCACTTGGACCAGAGGAAATGACCTACCCCGGAGAACCTTCATGCTATGATCAGTGATACAGATCAGACACTCCTCAAAGGATGCATCCTCTTCGAGATTTATGTCATCAGGATCAAACAAATGAGATGGGTCTAGATGATACTATCGAAGTTGAGATACATAGAAGACATCATGCATGGTATGGTACCTCTAAGGTAATAGTAACTGATAGGATTCTGTTCCAACTCTCTCCACTATCTCAAATGACCAAAAGTATCTCAGTGATAGATTCCCCTATCTCCTGATCCACCTGTGAACCAACCTTGGTGAAACACACAGAAAGAATTGATGTCCCACCTCAAACTCGATAGGTATGCAGTGATGATTGGTATACGATTTCTATCTAGCTGTAGTCATACACTTCTGAATCATCTAAACTTACTCAGATGTCTCCTAAACAAGGTGATTACCCAATAGATATGCCTCACTTACTTAGATCTAATATAAAGGTGAATGACATGGTCTACCATAGAGGGAATTATATATATCCATTTGAATTGTCGCCTGAAATCTGTTATTGTAGGTAAAATCAACAAGAGGAATATGATTCTACTAGGAACCTCTAAAATAAATGATACATGCCCGTAGAATATCCTATAACACTCGTATGGTCCACTCAGGCTGTCCATCGGTCTAAGGGTGATATGCAGTACTCAAGAGTACCTGCGAACCCAACACTTTCTGCAACCCATTCCAGAATTGTGAAGTAAAACAAATGTCTCTACCTAAGACAATAGAACAAGGTACGTCGTGAAGTCACATTATCTCCCAAATATACATCCTCCCCAATTCATCAATAGAGAAGGTCTCTTGGATAGGTATGATGTGTACGACTTTGGTCAATCTATCAAAAATCACCCACACTGAATCGTTGCCTTGATGAGATCTTGGAAATCCTGTAACAAAATCCATGGTGATTTCATTCCATTTCCACTTAGGAATGGATAGAGGTTATAGAAGTACAACAGGTCATTGGTGTTATGCATTCACCTACCAACAGGTGGAGAACCGAGTGATGAATACCACTATCTGCTTCTTTATACCCAGCCACCAATACTAACGACACATGTATCTATACATATTGGTAAGTCCAAAATGAACTACCCAAATAGAGGTATGAGATTCCTTCATCAGTTCTTCCCGTATATCTAAATGTACCCATACTCGGCCATGATAGAAGAAAGTTTCACTACCATTAACAACCCAACCAGGAGGAGGGTTCTCTACTGTGATGATTTCCCTCAAAACAAGACCCTCTATATTAGATAAATATCACATACAGAATCACTACATAAGAGATTATGTCACTATAAGAGCTATTAGAACTGGTTTCTTGTGCTTTTCCTAATCCTCCAGATGCATCTCAGAAAATAAGGCCATCATATGCCACTCACTGCTAGATTATTAGATGGCTTGTGTCTTCATTTTGTATCTCAAAGTGCCAGCAAAAATTTTTCCCTTACCAGGGGTATAAGTAAGCTCAAAATCAAATGACTGAAGGTATCCATCCCATCTATGCTTCCTTAAATTCAAGTCTCCCTGTGTGGAGATATATTTAAATATTTTATGATCCATATAAACAATGAACCTATCACTTGAAAATTAGTGTCCCCAACAACGTAAAGCATGAACCACAACTTCTAAATCAAGGTCATGTATAGAATAGTTCTTCTCATGAGGTCTTATTTGGTGGAATCTATAAGCCAAGACTCGATCATACTTCATCAAAACTATACGTAGTCTGATTTCTGAAACATCATAGTAAATAGTATAGATTCTTCCTGGATCAGGAAGAATCTGGATTGGAGCTAAGGTTAGTCTTCCCTTTAAATTCTGAAAATATTTTTCACAAGATTCTAACCAGATGAACTATACACCATTCTTAGTCAGGACTATAAGAGGCATTGATAAGCGGGAAAAATCCTGGATGAAATGCCTGTAATATCCAGCAAGCCCTAAGAAAGTGTGTATGTCAAAAACATTCTTGGGATACTCCCATAAAACTATGGAACTCACCTTTTCTGGGTCAATTGATCTACGTACCTCAGATATTATATGACCTAATAAGTGAACCTTATCAATCTAGAAGTGGAATTTGCAGAGCTTTTCATATAGTTGGTGCTCTCTCAGTGTACTCAACACGATCTCAAGATGAGTTGCATGGCCATGTCTAGAACATGAATACACCAAGATTTAATCAAAAAATACACCAAAAAGTAATCAAGGTATGGGTGAAAAAACCGATTCATCAGATCCATGAAGACTACCAGCACATTCATGAGGCCGAATGGCATAACTAGATACTCGTACAAGCCATACCTACTCCGAAACACTGTACATGGTATGTTATATGGTCTCACACACACCTAATGATATCCCGAACTCAGATCAATCTTGGAGAAAATATTTAATCCTTGGATATGGTTGAAGAGGTTGTCTATACGAGGTAATGGATATCGATTCTTTACTGTAAGATGGTTGAGTCGATGATAATCCACGCACAATCTGAGGGTACCATCTTCCTTCTTGGTGAAAATAACTAGTGAACCCCATGATGATGTGCTAGGTCTGATAAAACCCTTAGCCTCAAGGTCTTCAAGATACTTTTTGAGTTCATTTATCTCTTTATGTTCCATCCTATAAGGAGGAATAAACACTAGTGTCACACCTAGAACTAGATAAATAGTGAACTCTACATCCCTTATGGGAGGTAATCTAGAGAAATAGTTAGGGAAGACATCTCTAAAATGATTTACAATGGGAGGAAATTACACCAGTTTCATTCCTTGATCGCTCATGAAGAGACTTTCTAATTGAGACATCACTATTCCTAACCCTTCACATTTAAGTCTAGCTTGATCTTACTGAATATCCCATTCTCTATTATGGAGATATGTGTCACCCTCAGGGGATGTAAAGGACACCCAACACTAATAGCAATCTACTTGGGAATGTTAAGGAGTGATCTAATTCATACCAATAATGAAGTCGATGTCAAAAATATCAAGGATGTAAAAATTCCAAAGGAAACAATACACACCTATCTCAAGGGGCACTCTTGGAACTAGAATATGCCCTCTGTTTTGACCCCCAAAGGAGTATCCAGAGACATAATGCTGCTGATGTAATCGATGAAAAACACACACCATAGATGAGATTTTATGGTAGATGTGGTAAACAGGTAAAGGTACAATAAAGAGGGTAGGTACATAGCTTTCCTCTGAGCACTACACAAGAGATATCCCACTCTAAGATCTGGGTGTAGATAAGGAACAAAAAAATTAGAAGGATGACTAAAAAGAGGCCTACCACCTATTTTCTAGGTAAGTGCAGTTAACATATAACAACTATCACAATATTATATTTAACAAATAGGGACTTCAAATTTTTACAACTAGGTACAATATAACTCACATGAAAATAGGCATATGCACACTGAAAGTAGATATGGCATGACAATATGCATGTCATTTTAATACCTATGGTGCCTAATATGATGCATGTAAATGAATTTCCCTCATATCTTCAGGCTGTAATAGTAGAAATTATTTTCTCAATAATACCAATATCAACAATAGTATAAAACAAGTGTGTTACCCAATGGTGAAATCATATCAACAATAATTGGCATAATCAATAACTGCAATCCCAACCTAGGAATTTGGGTTTCCTCTATACATGGGTTAGTTATGTCCAAGCACATGGTAAGTTACAAATCCTTATATCCTAGTATATTTTATAACCCAAATGGTAATACAAAAGGAAAAACATCCTCTAATAACACTTTGTAACATCTATATCTCAGGAGCCACTGGAAGGGTGCTCTGACCTGGGTTGACCACATAACCTCAAGCACATCTCCCCGAAAGGTAGAGTCTACCAAATAGCAGCGAGGGAATTTTTAACATGTTAGTGGGAGAGACTATGTCCTCATAAGTAATAAGTAATATACAAGGGAAGAAAAAAAATTTATAACAAGTACTAGAATCATATAAATAATCAAATTGCAGTAGAAGAAAATGAATAATCCCAACTGAATAAATAATAAGTGAAAAAGATGATAAATCAAACTAGCTACACAATGATGTCATGCTATGATTTCTGTACTAAAATAAAATTATGGAAAGAAATAATACAATCATGCTATAAAAATGTAATGAAAATGACACAAATTGAAACAACAACATACTGAGCAAAGTCTCAGTCCTCTTCCCCCAATCTCCATCCTAACCAGTAAGAAACACTTAAGAACCAGAAGTAGCATTATCCCTACCTATGAGTATAAAGTCTACTTGGGTACCAAACAACACCTGAGTAGGGAGTAAGATAAAATCCCAGTAGACTGATACCCATAGTGTCTAATCCTTTCCATTTCATGCTGTAAACAAAATTAGTGTGCCAATATATGATAAAAGTAATCAATTAAATAAACAAAATAAAATAAGTATAACTTGGTATGGGTTCTCAACGACACCTGTCCCATACCACTTTCTTCATCCAAAGATAAAAATCTGAATAAGGTATCTGTATAAAGTAGTATGTGTATATATATAAATGCTATAAAACAAAAGGCATATAAAAAGGAACATACCCGCAAGACTGTACTTTAGCTTGGGGTCTAATTTATGTGTCAACAAAGTGTGCTACAAGACGCCAGAAAGGTATCACAATTCAAAAAGAAACTTAAAGAAACATCAAAATACCCTTCCATGCATTATCATTATTATCATGTTCAAGTTGAGAGTTAGAGTCCGAGCCCATATCAAAGGTATCTCTATGGTACATCCTTCAATTTATCCAATACCACTAAGACCATCCAAGGAAATATTCCAAAAGACCAAGTATTGCTCAAGGCATGGTTTTTATCACGAGTCCATCCCAGTATCACACATAAGGGGTCGAGTATCACCTGAGGCATGGTGTAGACACTTTTCCAATGGGTCCATCCCCGAATTTACCTTTGGGAACCAGTATCACTCATGAGTATATAGAAACCCCAAGTAAACCCCCATCTAGAAAATCCTAAGACATTACCTCCCTAGCGTAACATGTAACCAATCAAGAATGAAGAGTCCATGTATTGTACTTAATATGGAACCCTTGTTGTATCACTGCCCTGAATTTAATTATATTTAAAGTAACCAAATATCACAGATAATGCATTTATAATTTCAATAAAAAAATTTAAGAAATAAAGAGCCACATACTTCCTAATCATTCAATCCAAACAGTCATAGTCAAAACACTTTATCAACAAAAGAAGAAAAATGCACTTTTATATTTTATAATGGCACTGCACAGTAAGAATTTAAACATGGAATTCATCAGGAATAGACAAAAATAAAACCCCAAGATTGATGGTTCATAACTATCTAGAATAATTTATTAATTTAAGACTCAATAAGGAGGGGTTGCACAATGAATGAAATTAATAAAATTAATTATTTAAGGATAATATAAAATATAAAAAATTAGTTGGCACACCCAAAGTGGTATACAATGATATTGAAACAATTTAAACAATCTAGTTTATCTAAAACAAGGGTGAAATAGACAAGCCAAGTAATTTAATTAAATTAGAATATGTAAAATTGAACATCGTCGGTAGGAACCGATGAGCGGCACAACATGTGATTTAAAAGACACAATGAAATAAGGGGAAAGAGAGAATACTCTCTACCTCGTAACCATAAACGGTCCTATGCTCTGTGATGATCTTTGATTTGATATAAAACAGAAGAAAATAGATGATTTGAGAAAGACCCCAAATTCATGTAAAAACGTTCTGTGAAAGATCACATGATGGATAGTGGATGAGATCCTATGATTTTTGGTGTGTAACATTATCTTTATCTAGATCTTTACTATGCACCTGATGATAAAGAAAATGGATGAGAAATGGAGTCACATCTGGCATTTGAAGGAGGAGAGGAGGAGGAGGAGGCACACCACAAGGGGCGGGGGTATAGAGGTGACGCAATAAGGGAGATGGAAGATAGAAAGAGAAAAAAAGGAAAGAAAAAAATAAAAAAAATATAAAAAGAAAGGAAAAATAAAAAAAAAGGAAAAAAAAAGAAAAAAAAGAAAAAAAATAAGAAATAAATAAAATAAAAGGGATGGGAAAGAAAAATAAATAAATAAAATTAAAATAGTCTAATGCCGATTTTAATTATTTTTACTTTTATAGTAACTCCATTTTTATTTTATTTTAATTTTTTTATCCCTTTTTAATTTATTTTATTTTCCTTTAAATTCCTCTATATTCCTTTTTAATTTCTTTTTATTATTTTTAACCTGAACGCTATACTAGGTGTAAAGTAATATTTTACATAAAACCTATGGAATTAATTAAATACTTTTAATAGCTACCTGGGACCCACAACAGGGTGTATAGGCGTGTGCCTTGGGCCGCTTTATGGATTTAGACTAAAAATTTAAACAGTCTTTACCTTGATTAAAGACAGGAAATTACACTAGGATTGATCCCCTTTATAAGAGATGAGACCTTATCATGCTTCCAATAGTGTTTATGGAATTGTTGAATATAAATTACCCTATATAGTGGCTACTTTTAGTAGGGTTATGGGATCATCAGATATATGATCCCCTACTTAGAAGATGGTTTTAGTAGAGTTTTTCGTATCATCGGGAGTAAAATCCCCTATTTCATAAGCTATACCACATAGGGTTTTTGAATTCATTGTGTACAAAACTACATGGGTGTAGACGATACTCTATCCGAGAATTTTGATATAAGAGATGTTATATTGGGTTGTGGTTTCCCACATTAGTTCTGGGATTGATCCCCTTTCTGATAAATCTTGAGTTACCAGATTGGGTTTGTGGTTTTTCCCAGTGGTTCCTAGGAGTGATCCCCTATCCAAGAAGGTGTGTTATTTATTATGCCATAATGGGTTCTCAATGTCCCCTAGTGGATCCTGGGAGTGATCCCCTATCTAAGAAATGTGACCTTTTCATGTTTCTAATAGGGTTTGTAGCCTCCCTCATATGGGATGGGCGAGATCACCTATCTGCTTATCGAGATATTCTGGGTTCCACTATGAATTTATTCATGGAGAGATCTATTGAGCGCATTATTTTAGATTTATACCACATGGAATAGAGGTTTTGTTCCACCATCTTGTGATGCCTGATGGAGTGGTATCTCTCGGATGGTCTATCAGGGATGGAAGGGTTGTATACAATGGAGTGTATCTCTTAGATAAGTTCCTTCTGGGAAGGTTTATCTCATGGAGTGTGTTTTTCTAGGCATGTGTTACCTTTAGAGAATTGAGTATATTCTTATTGCTAGCTATGAGGTCAGAACATCATGATACTTGGAGTCTAAGAAGAGTATATCTCAATGATTTTGGGAGTCCTTGTGGTGTTTTTATATCTTGGTTTTCACTCCTTGTGGGTTGAGATGACTACTTGTGTATATCTGAGGATTTCTGAGATGGAGTTTCTCTCTTGTTTGGGTTCCCTCTAACTAGGTCGAGTGAACTATTTCCTTTCAGTTTCTCTCTTTTCTTTTGGGTTTTGTGGTTTCTACTAGGTATTTTTATACTCACACCTACATTGTATTTTCCTACACATTTTGTGTATTGTGCACATCACAGGCCTTTCGATGGAGTCTGAGGGGGGCATGAGGAAGGTGAATCCTAGTGTACTAGACTGATTGAGGTGTTTATTGAAGTTTGGTTGAGGATATTTCTATATGTTTCATTTGATAATGATCCCATCTATTTGAGTAGGTTGGATACCTTTTTAGTTTTCTTATGGTGGTCATGCATTTTCCCCTTTTATACTTCTGTTATACTCTGGTTTGGGATATATGTAGATGAAATTTAGTTTCTAGAATTTTATATCTATGTATTATTACATAGAGATGAATGTGGGCGTGTTAGTATAGGTACCATAGGCTAAGGTCTCCCATGTGTGTGATATGACTACTCAATGTTGGACCCCAACCCTTGTCCTATGGAGGCGACCTTGGGGAGTCACGTCTCGGGCCTTATTAGGTCAGGTCATGACATAAAATTTTCATCAACTCTTAATTCCTCAATATTTTCATGATGAAAAATTTCAATTATTTTTGGTTTGATAGTTTCAAAATAGTGATTAACACATTTACCAATAGTTTCAAAATTTACAGCATCAATGAATTAATGATTTTCTTCTTCTTCAAAATGTTACCCAACTTCCAAATTAAGTTAATTTACTATAATTTTAAAAAAATAGGTTGAAGTAATTTTAATTTTCAAATCATCTTCTTTAAAATTCTCTATAATCCATGTTATCAAGTTTCCAAAACTCCTAAAATAGTTATCCTTTTCAAAACTAGAAACTTTTAAAAGAATTGGATATACTTTTAAAGTTCCTTTAGTTATTTCCAAATGTTTTCAAACTCATCTCCCTTTATGTTTTTCAAAAAACCATTAGAGTTGTTTTCTTCATCCAGAGAGTTGGTTATGTTCACATTATGTTCTTCCTCAGATCCAAATTATTTCCAATAATCAGTTTTTTTTATTTCCAGCCTCACTCTCAACTACAATCTCATATCTATATATTTAAAATTCACTTTTTCATCACTAAATTCTTGTTTTTATTTATTTCTTTATAATTTCCTAAAATTATAATGTTTCATTTTGTAATTTTTTAATTCTACCATATTTATATTTTTGGTCAAATTTAGAAAAAAATTGTAGCATCATTTGTTCTAGTTTCAAAAAAGCCTTTGGTCAGATTCAAAATAGCCTTTATCTTCTTTATGTTGATAATGTTTTTGTGGATGGTTATAAACAAACTATGAAGTAGTGTTCCCATAGTATCCATAATGAATAAAATAATATTCATTTTGTTAATAACAACCCCCTTGATATTCCATTTTTTTTATAAATCACAGATAAACACCACAATAAGTTTTATGTTTCTTACACTTAATCACTCAATAAGTTTCAAGAAGGATATAGTGCTAAAACACACACTAGATGAAACAGAAATAGAAAAAAATAAAAAAAAATAGTGAAATAGTAGAAGGTTTTATTAATTTGTTGTAATAAAATTTTATATTTTATATTTTATATTATTAGTATTTTTAGTTTTTTTAACTTTAAAACACTTAATTTATGAACTCCCCAACAACTAAGACAAATTATGAAAGGACTGGAGGTTTTCACATCCCTTAAATTTCAATTTTAATAATATAGTAGAAAATTAGTGAAGGGTATATCCATAAGGAAGTTGGAAGAGATGATCTTAGGCCATTATTTATAACCTAAAATAATAAAATATGGATTTTATATAAATTAAAATCAGGATTTTATGAAAATAGAATATTGAAATTCACTGATAGTATAGTTAAAACTTACCATGTCAAGGAGCAGAGGAAAGGAATTAAAATTATTCATTGGAAAATCACAAAAAAATTAAAATTGACATGTTATTAAAGAAAGAATCATAATCTATATAAGAATATGTAAAATCAAGATATTTACAATCTCACTTGAGAGTTTAAATCACCTATATTAAGCACCCCATTCTTTCTCAAGAAACTCAATCATAAAAAAAATATTTATATTAAGAGAGAAAAGATAAATAACATGATTTGAATTCAATTTGAAACAATTTATTTTCCCTTATTAAATTAAGAACACACCATGTTTGATAATGTAAATGAAATATAAATAAAATAATTGTGAAATAGAGAAATAAAGGATAAGAATAAATCTGTATCTTATTTCTAAATTCGATGCTAGTATTTCCCACTCTCATCCTTTGATTTCACCAACATTGAATCCATTTCTCATAATATCTATAAAAATACATTACCACCCTCTATTCCATAGCTCCAATATCTTTTAGTTGAGTTGGTGTTTTTCATAAGTCAACTCTTGATTTTTTTCCCATTATAAAATTCATTTTTTTTGAAAAGTCATGAATAAATTACTCTCCTTGTAATGACCACAACTCATGTAACCTATAATAAATGTCTAAAATATTATATTAGAATAATATGTAAGGGATCACATAACCAAGGATTGATCACTTTATTAGTCTTGAAGAACCAGATATAAACATGATTCCCATTTTACATTGGATATAAAATATATAAACATGGTGACAAAAAATATTCTACATCCTTGAACACTTTGAAGAATTATTCTTCATATCATGTAGAAATTAAATAGGACAATGGTGAGCTAAAATACAAAGTAAAGTTTATTTACAATTAAATATATTAGGAGTAAATAAATAGTAATCAATATGTAAAGCTAGACAACTAAAAAAAATCCCATATAATCAATAACTTGAGTATAAAATGAATCCATGGATAATAACAATGTATTAAACACATGGATAATTATATCTCAATTCTCAATAAATTAAATGAATAATATTCTATATTATGATCTTAGAAATCATGACATATTTAAAATTAAGGTCTCACACCAAGGAAAATTAATCCATTGGTAGGTATTCACCAAAAACACATTTAATAAGTTTGGTCAACTGTTTTTTTTCATGAGACTTTTCGATGCATTAAGGGACCATATAATTATAGGACCCTACTGTAAAAATATTTATAATTCATTCCTCATATATTTAATTAACAATTTAATTCAAAAATAAGATGCCTTATCAAAAAAATATATGTATTGTGTATGGGATATGAAATATCATAATTTGTCACGTCAGTCAAATAACTTTCATAACAAAATACTATATATAGAAATGTGATAAAGTTCAAAAAATAATCATATCCCTGATACATATAATATAGATATTTAAGAAAAATTTAATTTCTAAGTAAATATGATTATAATAATGAGAATGTTTCAAGTGAAAGATAATGACCAAAAAATTTATAAAATACAAAATATGACTATCAATTAGTCAATAATATAGGATTTGAAATATATTCATGTCTTTTGGATAATAAAATAAAGTTAAATAAAAACATTAAATTAAGTTTTCATTAAATAGTTTTATTTTTGAAACCATTTAAAACATAGATAAGAATATAAATATCATAAAAAGGTTATGGTGGCGAGAAATTCCATTAATGACATATATGTTAGAAAGAAAACATTCATTTTTACTTTTTATAAAAATAGTTCAAACCAAAATTTTCAGAAAAAATTATAATTATTCCATTAAAACAATTTAAAAATTAATGGATAAATTAAAATGTCTCCAATGAATCATTTTTCTAAATAAAAAGTTCTTTTGTAAAGGAATTTTGAAAAATATGGAAATAGAAGAAAAATATACCAGAACAAAAATGAAATAAGATCTGATTTTATTTTAAAAATTTATTTTCCCAAATCATGTTACAAAGATATTAAAACATAGAAAAATATATAAAATCATTAATTATTCCAATTATTATAAAATATATGGATTTTATGAATGATATATTGTAATATTCCTTCGATGAAAATAAGATCATCCCAAAAAATTGGGTTTGTAAAATAAATTATTAACACTTTGGTAACATTTAAAATTTAACCCCCTTATAAGAGAAAACATGAATTGAAACAATTAATAATCACTAATAAATTTATATTAATGTTTAATACATCATAGTGTGAGTATATAAACCACATATAAATATATAGTTGTATAATACCAAATATGTCTCAATGAGGTGGAAATTGAGATAAATTCCCTTACTTCTGGATTCCCATTTATTGTATATGTTTTTAACTCCAATAAAATAGTTTTAAAAATGTTATTAATTTATAATATAACTAAATTTATTTATTTTTATATCATATATGATCCTCTTATTACATATTATCACCTGTTCTTTGATAATATTTCATTGTTACCATTATTTTGGGTGTTAACAACATCACTTTCCCTTTCATGTTTTGTCATAGAAGTTATGTCTTTTGTGTATAAGATATATTTTTATTATATCCTTAATTATATTCATTTTACTAATATAATATTTATTCATTATTTATATTTTGATAAACATTTTATAATTTTGGACAAGGAAAATGAACCACATCCCTTATTAGAGACAATAGGTTGTACGTACGAATAAGTGACGTCATAACTTCCTTAGTTGGTGAAGGGTAATGATGTAGATGATATATTAAATTTAAATAATCAATATTATTTAATATGTAACATATATATTTATTTATTAAATCATTATCACTTTCCATATGAGGCAGTGATGAAAAAAATATTTAAACCGGCTCACAAGGTGGTAGTCTTCCGTACACATGAGTGATGATTTTGTTTCCATTTTGTTAGAGAAGGAGATGGATACATATTATTAATGAAAAATAATAATATATAAGTATATGGGGTATTATATTTTTATTATCTTTTAATTGTTTAGTCATAATTGAAGGTGTTAAAATAGGTGGAAATTGATAATTCTTGTGAAGATGATTACCTCTTCTTTGAAATGTCACCTTTAGATATCCTCTTATGTGAACAAGGGATGTTATTTTTGGAATAAAAAATCCTCAATAACATTAATAATGATGTTGAAAATAGTTTTTTTGGTTTTTATGAGATAATTGGCTATATGTGGGGTATATAAGAGAGGTAAGGTGGCATCCTTTTATAGGGGAGATAAATGACACACATGGAATTACTTAAAAAATTAAATAATATATATATCATAATCATACCATGTGGAATCTAGGAATAATTGTTTTTAATAAAATATGTTATAGGGTATAAATAATCTCAAACAATCACATTTGGGATGGTGTTATACACAATTTATCCCTTATCTTCTAGTTAAACCACTTTAAACACATTTTAACCTTAACAGTGATAATTTAATTTTTTCCATGATAACTTAATTAAATGACCAAAAATATAAAGGGTCATATAAAAAATTTTGATTCCATTTTATAGGATTTAATACCCATGGGAGGTAGAAATTAATTTTATTATTAGAACACAAAACAAATGAAAACAATTATTATGAAAATACCCAATTTAAGAGTAAAAGTAATTTTATATTGAAATAAAGTAATAAATTGATTTTAAAGAATTGTTTTGGTTAAATAATAATAAAATGATGTTTTTATAATTTTTTTTCAAGAAAAATACTAATTATATTATCCAACCATTCCAATAAATAAAAACTATTAAAAATAGTTTTTAATTTAATAAAATATATCTTATCTTTCACAAAAGTCAGGATAGGTTTTCTAAATTCAGAATAATGATTTAAAAATAATTATTAATCACCTCAGTGATACATTTGGTCAAATACCACTCATAAAATTGGATAAAGTCATGAGTTATATATATTTTAATTCTTTAACCCATAGTTTTAGCCATATTTTACTTGATTTACCCTTATTGATTTGAGAAATATTTACCACAATTATAATTCATAATGAAAAAATTAAAACCTTATTAAATAATATTAATTATTATAATCCCAAATTTTTTATCTATATTATCAAATTGAATTCATTAAATTTAATATAAAATAATCCCAAAAGATGTGTTGAAAACCCATTTTAAAAAAAATCATTTTTCAAGCATAAGATGATTTTACATTAACTATATGACTAGTAATTACCATTATATAGATTTAAATTCATATAGTTAGATATATAATCCCTAAATTTCACTCAAACCACTCAATATTATAGATTATTTTAATTAATTATAATGGAATTTCATTATTCATTTAAAAACAATTTTCTAAAAAATACTCCTTTTACCTCAAAATGATATAATTAGTATTTATAGAAAATTTATAATCCATAAATGGTTAGTAATATATATTATGATACAATACAATAAATAAAATAAGTAATATTTAAATACCATATTTTCAATTATATATAAGATATTATTTCTAATGGAAGATTTTAATAATTCATTCTTGGCTTATTTTGACCTATTATGTTCAAAAATTAATATTCATCCTATCAAATTAGAACTCTTGTTCCATGAAATTTAAAAATATGAATTGTATAATAAAATAATCACATACTATAATAGAATATATAGTGATAAATTATACCCTCCTTCAAAAATTACATCCTTGAAATTTTCATGGATATTACTTTATAAACAAATGAGTGTGGTTCTTCTTCATAAAATCCTCAGGTTCCCATGTTGCTTAATCCATTTTATGATTTCCAAAAAGTAAATTTACCACACGAATCTTTAAATTTCCTAAATATTAGTCTCTAGTTTCAATAATATAGATATAATCTTCACAATAAAATAGATCCATATCCAATTATATTTCTTTATAGGTGAGCACATGCATTGGATCTAGCATATTCATCCTTAACAATGAGATATATAATACAACATGTACATTCGAGAGGCTCAGTGGGATTTAAAAATAGTAATCCAAATCTCTAAATCTTTCTATAATTTCAAAATGTTTTATGTACCTGAGGCTCACTTTTCCTTTCTTAACAAACCATATAACACCATTAAATGGAGATACTTTCGATAGGACATTATCTCACACTTGAAATTCCAAATCATTCCATCTATTATTAGAATAAATATTTTTCCTGATTTGGACTACTTTAATATGAGTATGCAAGTCTTTACCTTTTTTTTGTATCCTCAACATGTTCTGGGTCGATAAGCATCTATTCATCAACTTCATCCCAACATGTTGAAGTATTCCATCTCTTACTATATAATACTTCATACAACACTATTTGAATACTTGAATGGAAAATATTACTATCAAAAAATCTAGAAAAGGTAAATAATAATCCCACATACATGATAGTGAAGTGGGCATAATATCAACCTATCTTCTCATATTTCAATATTTCTTTTAGACTTCCTACCAGTTTATGGATGATAGGCAGTGCTCAAATGAAGATCAGTATCAAGAGGCATATTAATAATTTTATAAAAAATTTATGTAAATCACTAATAATGAAGAAAAAAAATTATATAGGTTCCCTATTAATTCTTAAAACATCATTAATATAGATCCATTCATCACAATCGAGAGGAAAATCGTCTCTAATAGCAATGAAATGTGTATATTTGGTATGTTGATCAATAATAACCCATATTTGAACATTCTTTCTAGGAATATTTGGAAATTTGGTGACATTTTACATAGTAATTTCATCCCATTCTCACATAGTAATATTTATAGGTCTCATAACCACTCTATATTTTTGTCTCTCAGCCTTCACCTATTGAAAAACTGACCAACTTGATACATAACCAATAATTTCTCACTTCATATTATCCCACCAAAATTGTTTTTTCAAATCCTTATATATAATTTTGTTATAAGGGTCTATTGAGAAATTAGATATATGAGAATCATCTAATAATTACCTTTTTAGATCATGTATATATGCAATACATATCCTCTTTCCAAATTTTATAATTCCATCTTTATATATGATTTCTTCCAATTCCCCATAAATCATGGCTTAAATTTCATATAAAAATTATCATCATCATTTTGAGATATTTTTATCTTTTACACAAATTTTTTTGGAAATAATTTGAAAAAGGAGTGATGTTTTTATTTTATTAATAATTACAATATCCATCTTTACTAAATCCATGAACAAAGGATCTCTACCAATACACTTTTTAGTCAAAACTCCATGACATTTCTTTCTCAATGCATCTGCTACTTTATTTGGAATCTCAAGGTGGTAGTGTAATGATAAATAATATTACTTGACTACCTTGAGACATTTACTTTCCTTCATGTTTTCCCCTTCAATTAAAAATAATATTTTAGACTATTATGATCTTTGTATATCTCACAACTTTTTCCATAGAGATATTGTCTCCACATCTTCAATGAAAATATTATAGTTTATAACTTAAGATCACGAGTCAGATAGTTATTTTCATGAATCATTAAATATATTTATTCATAGTGTAACAACTTGATATTTTTTAGAATATTTTTTTAAATAAATTTAATTTTATTTGATATATTGTGTTATATGCAACTTAGATTTTTGACAAAACATGGCATACTATTAAAATATTATTATTTAATATAAAATTTATTTTATAGATATTGAAATCAAATGTATGAATATGACTAACTAAATTATGAAAAAGTATTTTTACACATGAATATAAAATGATTTATTTGGTGACCAATTAATTAAAAATAGAAATAAAACCATTTTAATATAAAGGAAATCTGTTTTATGAAAAACTATTTTTATGCACCCAAATGTGTTCTATCTAAATAAATTAAGTAAATCAATTTTGGTGATTTATTTTAATAATATATATATATATATATATTATATTTAATCAAATTTTTAAAATTCATCATATGTGTTTTATAGTTATGATATAAGAATAAATCCAATTTTACGTTAAAAAACTATATTTTTTATAAAAAATAGTGTTGTACCCTTTTGTGCACTTATTTTAAATTTATTTTTTCCCACTTTTAGAAGATTTATATGAAATAATGAACTAAATTTTTGAAATCATAATTTTTTAATTATATTGGAGTGAATATTTTTGAAATTTATGAAAAGATAAACTTTTTAGTGAATGTTAAAAAATAAGGGTTTTTATTAAAAAACCACCGTTTTATTCAAAGATTTTACAAGATAAATTTTATTTAAATAAAGTTTTAAAAGTATAATTATTCCATATATATATATATATTAATCCATTTCATTCATTAGAATCAATTTTATATTTAATTTTTAGATAATATTTTTTAAACATATGAATATTTTCTCTTTATAAAACTAGTTTTTCGTCTCATCTGTGGGTTTAATTTTAAATTAAAATTTTATGCATAAGTAAATTTAATTTAATAAAATAGATTAATTTTTTTTATTATTAATAATTTATATTATATAATAATTTCAACATATTTTTGACAATAAATAATATTAAAAATAGTAAAAGCAGTAAAAATAGTAAAAATTAATTACTACGGTTAAGGTCAAAACGAGTTTATCGGGGGGTTAAACTAAAAAGATAAGGGGTAATATGACCAATAAACTCTCGAAAAACCATTTTTTTTCATATTTATACCATATAACCTATATTTTTTTTATAATAACCAATTTGGTTCCTTTTTTCATGTGAAAAATGTGGGTATACTTTATTATTTTCAAAAATTCTTTGTGTTTCCTCTCCCCCACTTATAAAAAGACACTACCTATCATCCAATATTCACACTTAAAAACCCATTTGGTTTATAAAATACATTAAAAAATAAATTCCTTACATACCTACCCATATCCTTGGTGACTTTTTGAGATCATAAAAAAAATCTAGGATGGATTTTGGTTAAACCTAAAGGGGTTGTCTGAACAAGACAAAAAGTTTTTAACTATGATTTTTTGTTTTACTTGTTCTAATAACTATTTAAAACATTATTAAACTATTATATTATAATTAAAATAGTATCATACATATAATTATATCTTATTATTTTAATTTTATAACCAATATCCATCTTCTATTTCATCAAATGGTAAGTCAAACTATCGATCGTGTGTACGGTGGGGTACCGCCTCACGAACCGATGTTATTAATTTTCCATATCCACCTTTCAAAGATAGATATAATGATGTATTTAATGTTTATATATGATATTGATGATATTATTACATGTATATATTTATAATACCATATATAACTTCTTACCCACAAACCCATTGGAAAATAATGGCGGTGCTCATGTGTACGGAAGACACTCGACTCGTGAACCGATGTGATGTGTTCTTTATTTTTGTTTTACATGATTTGAAATAAGGAAATATTAAATGAATATCTATGATATTTTTAATAGTATACATATTTAATAAATATATAACATATACCTTCTAAAATTACATTCCATGGGGGATACGATAACATCGTTGTGCCTACGGTAGACTACCACCTTGTGAAGTGATGTGATTCGTTTTTCACTAACGCTTTTCATGGATGGTAATAAGGGTAAATTTAATGAATATATGTGATATATATGAATTAAAAATGTTATTTTTAAGTTTATATATTATAAAACATAATTTCATTTTATATGTTAAGAAAATGGAAACAACATTCATGCATACGTATGACCCACCGCCCACATGAATGGTGTATTGAATTTTCTATCTATAACTTTTATGGATTACTATAAATACATATATAATGAATATATATGATGATAATATCATTTTTAACATTATTTATATTATTTAACCATGATAAATGTAATAGGAACAAAAATAAAAAATTAAAAGATATATGAATAACAAAGGAGTTATTATCTGAAATGTGATTTTAATAATGAATTGTTAATAAAAGGATAATAAATGGTCATAAGTAAATCATATATGTTATGATATATATATATATATATATTTATGGTTATGTAATATATTTATAAAAAACATATTTTTATTATATAGGATGTTTAAATGTGTACGAAGGAAGTTGAGACTTACGGTAAGGGATTCCTAGACTCTCTTTTATTTTTCAGAGACATATGCCATATCACCACTCATTTTTTTTGTATGGTGTATATAATAAAACATTTAAATTTTATATAATTAATATAAATATTTTAATGATATATAATGTTTTATTTAATTTTATCCTTTAATGGGGATTATGATTTGAAAGATTCCAAACTTGTAAGGGAATTTTGTCTCAATTTTCCTTCTTTGAGAAAAATGATATGTTGTGAACCTATATACTTTTATGTGGTGTAAATATAGCCCATTTTACATATAATATCATGAATTTATTTATTATCATGGTATTTTAATTTTAATTTAATGATATTATTTCATAGGGCTTATGATTAAATGTTACCATAGTGGAAACAATATTATGCTACAATCTCAATGTTTATTGGGATTTTTATGTTCATGCTTCCAATGATGAAATATTATAAACTATACCTAAAGAAATTAATTTATTTTATTATAATATGGTTATTTATAAGGAATAAATTTTTTAATTTAATTATACCCTCTTAAAGTATTAAAGTGACCAAAATATGTTTTTTAGTAAAAATCATATTTATTTTCCTATTCAGTCGGAAACAATTTTTATTTCATATACATGTTTTCTAAAAATGTTATAAAAAAGTTTTAACATTATAAAAAGGATTTATTAAATAATTTTTTACCATGTTTTACTTTTTAAAAAATATTTTAAAAGGAATCTCCATGTCACTGTTAAAAAACAATGCCTGTTTGGTGTGTATCAAAAATATAAAAGAATATTTGTTTTAATGTACCTGAAATGAATAATATTTATTTATTTCATGGATGCTCAATGATTTAAATATTATCTTACATTTTTTAAAATTTATTTTTAAATAAAATTTTATCCTTAATATTTGGATTTTTTTTAGATTTTATATAAATGATTTAAAATCAAAATGGTATTTTCCTCAAGAAATGTTTTAAATTATTTTTAAAGATTACTTTATAGGTTATAAAGAATATTTTACAAGAAAATTATTTTGAAATTTTTTTATGATTTAAAAATTCTTTCTCAAAGTTGAAATGATATTTTACTCAATAATTTTTTTAAACTTTTTATAAATTTACCCCTATAAGTTTCTAAGGTCATTTTCAAAGAAAATAATTTGGAAAATGTTTTATGTTTTAAAAAGTGTTTTTCAAAGAGGAAAGTATTTATTTATTAAGGAATTTTCCAAGTGATATTTCAAAATAATTTTTCATCTAAGGTGAAATCTGTTGATGCTACTTATGATTTATAGGGGATATGATCCAAAGATACCATTCTTATCTTTCTCTGAATGGTTTATGTTTATGATAAAATGATACTTATTAAATCCACTTATTTTTCCATGGGTTATACTATGATGAAATGTTGAAATGATTATAAAATCTATTTACTCTCCATACATTATTCTATGATTAAATTTTTATGAAACACATTAATTTTCATGGGTTTTGAGAGGATAAATGTTTTCTGAAACCCATTTTTTTCATGGGTACCGATACGATAATTGTTTTATGAAGCACATTTATTTTCATGGGTTTTGAGATGATGAATATTTTATGTTCTTATGGCACAAGTATGTATGATTTTCATCATGTTATTAGTGATACCTATATCTCCCTCCAATAAATTAGGTAAAGATTAAAATCTAATGAGATAAATAGGTTTGGAATGTATAGCGAAACCAATTTATTAATATAATTTTTTACTAGATAGCCTTGGGAGTAAACCTTGACTACTATGATAGTTTGGGGAGTGAAATAATTCCTCTATGATATCCATATAAATGATCCTTGACTACTATGTAAATGAATTTCTATACTTATTTGTATTCCAAAATTCACTATCTTATGCCAATGTTATGCACTCATGGATCATATTTATTGATTTCTTTACGATTCATATCTTATGAACTGCATATATTTATTCCATCACTCAATATTTTGATATTTGATATGTAGGTTATGGTTTTTATTTGTTATTATCATGTTATGATACCTTTATTCTCACTTTATTTTTACATATTTCGCTTATTTACCTTTACTGAGCATATTAGATCACACTTTCTTATATTTATTTTCCCTGGTTATGATGATAGGTATTACGTTTGATATTTCTAAACAGGGTTATATGTATGAGGAACTATGTTAGAGACAATTTAGTTAACTTATGAACCAGGTTTTTATGTCTCCATGTTTCCAAAGACACTATACCTTTATGATCCTCAGGTGTGTGTTTGTGTAATGTAACAAATGTTCATAAAAATAATGTAATATCTATATATGAAAAGTATGTTCCATTATAGTTGGTATTAAAGGACAGGTTTAGTTAAACTTTGGAAAATAGGATGATAAAACATTATAGATATACGTAGGGATATATATAAGGATATGTCTAAGGATAATTCTATATATAGGAAAATATCCTTGAATATCATCGAAGGACTGAGAAAGTAGTTCCCAAGAAATTATATCCATATCTGGATAATACAAGTGGATATGGTTCAAGAAAAAATGTACATTGGGGAAATAAATCCAAAAAAGACACATCAGTCTTGACTCATTTGTTACCTTATACATGAAAATGGGCCTTAATACGCACTTAGTTTGACACTCTCATGGGATATGATTTGTTAATTCACAAAATCTTTACACACTTTCCTGATGGATATGAATAGATGATAATAATTGATGACCTTTGTTAAAACTAATGTTTTATAGATATAGAATATGGTGTCATGATTTATTCACATTATAAATTATTTTTCATGATCATGTGGTTTTCTACTATGAATATTGTTTTTCACACTATGATTTTTGGATTTAGTAAATAGTGTGAATTGAAAAGAACTGGATTAAATTTGAATGTGATAGACAATGTGTTAATGAGAAACCAAATGGGATGATGACTGGAGTTAAGGATATTAGGATTAATCTAAATCTATTATCATGTTACAATATTAACAATATACACCTTAAAAAACTCTTTCAATCAACAAATAAGATATGGATAGATTTCATTGAGAGTTAGGGTGGTGGATACTATGAAGGAATGGAGATTAAGTTTCCTATATTTTAATAATTTGAGAACAAAAACTATAGGAAATGTATCAAATGAATTAGAAGATGTTTTATGTGTTGATAAAGTCACAGATCAAGATATTGTTGAGGAAAAATGAAAAGTTTACTTAATGTAATATATAAGAATAATTTTTCCCTAATGCATCATAAATGGTTGAATGTTATAAATATAAAAGGTATATAAATTATATAAATTTATGTCATAGGCGTCATGCTCATGATGAGAAAAAACATGGTCGTATGAGTAATGGTTACACTACTGATGATGAAGAGACCATTAATGTCATAAAAAAGGTATGAGTTTTTCTAATAGTATTGTTTATGTTAAACATAAGAAGCATTATTGAATTGAATTCGATGAATGTTAAAAAATGATTCATATTTTATATTACAAGAAAGATGTATTAATTAATATGATGACAAAGCCTTGTTAATGGTTTTGGAATTAAGTGGATTAATTAAAGTGTTTATATATTGGAATTCAAGAATTATGTTATACGAATCATGAAATATATAAGGTTTGTTCATTATAAGTTTTTAATCATAATTTTTAAGAATATTTTGAGTGGTACTAATGAACTAGAAAAGTAATTTATTGGTGAGGTGATATTTTACAAAAGACACATGATTAAGGGAAGATAAACCACAATAAGTTATTAATGTAGGAAAGAATGGTGTTTATTTTAGATAAAGAGATGATTGATATGTATAATGTAAAATGGATTGTATTGATGGCCCCAAAAATGATTAATGATTTGTTGAAAAAGTAATATATGTTATCATTGATGGAGTTTACATCATTTTTGGATCTACGGAATATATTCAATAATACGTGGTTTTATTTATAGAATGAGGAAGAATGTAATTTTTTATTGAGGTCTTATGGTAATTCTAGTTATTACCAAGATTTAAGAGAATATATGACCATGATATTAACATATTTGGTATGTGACCATTAAGAGATACTTATTTATATTTTTAGTATTAATGTTAAGTTGATTTTTGGGAAATTTAGTGATCTTATTTATAAATTTTTATATTTGAATGGGTCATAAGATTAACCATTTATGGAATGATTTAAGTTTAATTTTGGATGAGGTTTTATAGATTGATGTATTACTTCCACATATAAATATTTATTCATATTGGATAGCCAGTGATAACCATTTTTCTATGATGATAATTAGTGATAAAAGGAATGACTTATCATTATATTATGGATCTTTTGATCTATTAGTGCATCAGACATAAGAAATTCATCTTCATTTCATGGAGTAAGAGATGAAGTAGAAATTGATTAAAACACAATAAAAGGATGAAATTATGCTTATGATAAAATGGAATATAAGATCTAGGTATATCTATCCCTTTGAAATTATGGATCATATTAGGATAGTAGCCTATCAATTGACACTTCCAATGAACCTCTCTTAAGTCTATGATGTGTTTTATATATCTATACTGAGAAAGTACATACCCGATCCTTCACATGTATTGAACTCAAAGGTAGTACCACTAATGAATGATCCTTATTATAAGGAATTATCAGTTGAGATTTTGGATCATATAGAAAATGTAAAATGAAACAAAACCACTCATGTGATAAAAGTTCTATGGTGAAACCACCATCTTGAGGAAGCTATGTGGGAACCTAAGGATGAAATGAGGTAGAAGTATCCTCATTTGATTTTATCATAGTGATGAATTATGATGGATAAATTAATTTTAATGGGGGTATAATGTAACAAAATAATATTTTATGAAATATTTTTTTCAAGGAAATTTAATTTTCTTTGATAGCTTTAATTTCACATAACTCCAAGTTCTAATGAAATGTGACATATTATTAATATATTTTTATGTAATATAATAGTTATCGCCTAGTTTTTGGAATGGAGGGTATGAATATGATTAAATTTTTTTTGAAAACATATTTTCTATACATTTATATACAATTATTTATTTGGAGACCAAATAATTATAAATAAAAATTAAAACCATTGGAAAATGAAGGAAATATTTTTTAGAAAAACTATTTTTATGCACACAAATAAATTTTATGTAAATAAAATAAATAAATAAAATTTTAAATTATTTTAATAAAATTTATATATTATAATAAATTTGAGTCCAAATTCTTAGTTTATTCATGGAAAGGGTCTACATTACAAAGAAAAGTAGACAATATACAATACAGGGATATACTCAGCTAGACTCAAACTTAAGATCTCACCGAGACCCACAAGGGAAGATACCACTGAGTTGTATCCTAGGGGATAATATATATATATATATATATATATATATATTATATTCAATTTTTTTAACATTAATATTATGTGTTTCTAGGAATGAGATAAGAATAAAACGAATTTAACGCTTAAAAACATTTTATTTCTAAAAAGAAATTTTGTCACCTTTTGCATACTTATTTTAAAATTTTTTATTTTCTAATTTTAGAAGTTTTATTTGAAAAAATTAACTTCAATTATGAATCCATAATTTTGAAACTTTCTTATAATGATTTTTTTAGTATTTTATGAAAAGATAAAATTTTCAGTGAATAGTGAAAATAATGGTTATTATTATTATTATTATTATTATTATTTAAATGGCCCGAAGTGTAACATCCCAGGTAAATAAAGAATATTACATTTTCATATTTATTAATATTTGTGAATAAAATATTAATATTACTTTAAAGGGGATGCTATGTTCGATGGCGTACCCTATACGCAACAACGAGTTTCTTTGAAATCTTACGTTGCACACTAATAATATAATAATATTATTTTAAATGGTAGATAACGTCTAGCTGTTGGAATAGCGGGAATGAACAGAACTAACTAAAATATGATTATATATGTTTTTTAAATGTTTTTACATTTATCCAATAAAACATAACCGCTTAAAATAAGTAAAGAATTCAATTTTAGGCATAGATATTCTAATATTCTTTAAAAGGCCGATTAACCGCCTTTTGATGGAGAACCCTTTTTAAATATAATTTTTGACAATTTTATATGTTATATTTGACAAAATAAAATCCTTCTTTATAATCAAGATATAAAAATTTACTTTGTGTAAATTTATGTTATTTTTCCGATAAAGTTCATTTTTTAATGAATAGTGAAAATGCTGTATTTTAATTCAAAACCTCCTTTTACACTAATTTATTTATATAGTCAGATTATCTTTTTAATTGGTTTTAAAGTGTAATAAAAATATATTTTTACCATTTACTCCAATTGTGGTCATTTTAATTAATTTCACTTTGAAATTGGATATAAACAAGTGTTTATCTTTTAATAGATATTGTTTCTTAAAAACACGCTATTTGTTTTGACAGCGGGAATTGATTATAAAATTAATTAATGCAACTTATATGTTTTTAATTTAGTAAAATTGATATCATTTTTAAATTTGGAATATCAAATATAGATTAGGGTGAATTTTTGATATTTTTCTGACAAATGTTCATTTTTAATGAATAGTAAAAAATACTGCATTTTAATTCAAAACTGCCTTTTAATCCAATTTATTTATATAGTTATATTGTCATTTTAATTGGTTTTAAGGTGTAATTTAATTATGTTTTTATCATTTAATACAATTTTGGTCATTGGATGTAATTTCACTTTTAAATTAGATGTAAAAACAAATAAATCTTTTGATAGATTTTACTTCTTAAAAACCCGTCTTTGATTTTGACAACCAGAATTATTTTAAATTAATTAATGCAATTTCTGTGTTTGGAATTTGATAAAATGGATTCCATATTTGGAATAATAAGGTCCAAATTATGTAATTGAGACTTTTTTTTTGGGACATTATGAATAGTAACGACGATAATTATCTTTAATTATCATGTTTAATTAGTAATCGGGTAGTTATGGGTAATAAAATAATATCATAAAAATATAATATGACCCCAAAATGTATCCCAATGATATTGGTGGTGTCATGGAAGACCATGGGATGCCTTGTTCCAACCTTGGGGCCCCATGGAATCACTTTAGTGAGATAATGACCTTTTATTATATTTTTTTAAAGAAAGGAAAATGTAACCAAAGTATGTAACACCTAAGTAAAACAATTGTAATTTTGTCTACATAAACTATATCTTAGACTATAAATAGTCATTGGAAATATAAAAGGATTTCGTAAATCATGGTATTTTTTTTTCATAATTTTTAGACATTAAATAAATAAATTTATTTATGACAGCATGATGATGCAGTGATGACCTCATTAATGAACGATTTAAATAAAATGAGAAGATAAGGTAAAATATAAGACTTACACTTGTCAAAAACCTATTTTATGGGTGGATTTTGAACCTTTATCATCTTATCCTCGAAACATATAATTTTGGGACCTTTAATATCCGAAAATAATATTATAATAATGTAACTTTTCAAGACTTTCCAAGAGTGCCCCTCCTCCCTCTTATAAAAGGCCCCCACCTCTGCCCCCTTACCCACACCTCTCAAGACTTTGTCTCAACCAAAATCTGCTCATTTTATCTCTTCACATCCCTCTATTCATCCTAGAAGCCTTACCTTAGGCATAAATCTCTTCAAGAAACCCTTTTGGTTCAAACCAAAGGGAGTTACCCGATTTAAAGGTAATGTCCTCTCTTATGTTCTTTTGTTTTATTTTTCTTCTACAACCCCCTAAAATCTTTTTATTAATTTATTTTGTAACAAAACCAGTATAATGAATATACTAGGATGTTTTTATTAGAAGGATTCGAGCTACACTTACACACACCTCTGTCTAATGGTTAAAGAACATACTGTTTCCGTGGATGGCGAATTACTGCCTCACGAAACGATGATTGTTCTATCTTCTCCTACCACCTCTAATGGTGGCCATTATGATGGAAATATATTTATTTATGACATATATTATATTTATATCCTCTATATTCTTGCTTATTTTACATTTAAAACATACCTTTATGCTTTTCATGTTGTGCAAATGCGATAATTTCATTTGAGGAAGTGTGGACTGCCGCCCCCTCAAGTGATGTGACTCATTCATGCAATACATGGAATGTATAAATAATGAAATTAAAAAACTTATGTTACCTATATAACATATATATTATACTGTAATTAATATATATATATATATCTCATTTAGTTTTAATTCCATTAAATACGAAATAGAAATGAAAGTAGCGTTCATGCGTACGTACGACTTACCGTCTCCATGAACAGTGCATTTCATTTCTTACCTCTAAATGTTATGTAATATTATAAATGAAAGTATATAATGGATATATATGATATATATGATATCTACATCATGAATATAATTCTGGATATAATGGATATTTTACCACATGAACAACTTGTAATTATAAGAAGTTTATTTTTGACTCAAGTACCAATGATCGACAAAACGACCGTTATTAACTTAAATAATTACATAATGTTCATAACATGGTAATAAGTGATATTAAAGGAATAATGAAATTTAAAAATGTTCTTAAGAAAGTATAAATTAACTCTAGTTTATTATTCAGGAATATAAAGAAACGAACAAGACAAGTTGGACTTGAGGTAAGGGATCCTACCTCTCTCTTTCTTTTTAAGTACTCTCTTTTATGTAATTTATTTTAAGATCATCTTTCTTATGTTGGGGGATGTTATTTTATATTCCTATTACTGTAAATTTTATGATGATAAACCCTATTTTATCTCATCAATCCATTTTTTTGGATGTTTTAAGTGGCGCCGTTAGGTTGCTGAGTTTTCGTAAGGGATTTTTCACCTCACTTTTATTCCTGTGATATTTATGCTACATTTTCCACTATTTACTTTGAGTGGTGTATGTATTTCCCATTATTCTACTATTTGTGTAATATAATTTCGTTTATGGGTATTTACATCAACGTTGTATAGTCCTTCTTTCATCGGGTGTACGTTTCGAAAGTTACCCAAGTCGGTAAGGGAACCTTTCACCCTCATATTTTTTTTAAAATACTTATTTTTGTTAGGTATTTTAATTTACATATTCTTATGTTGGTATATGTTATTATATATCCTTATTTATTTAAATTTTATGACCAAGTAATGAGATACCCTTTTTACCTCTCATCATCTCATTTTCAGAATTTTAAAGTGACGTCGTTAGGATGTCGAATTTCTGTAGGGGAACTTCTCAACCCAATTTCAATTATTTGGGTTAAACCTATACTTCTTGATTATGTTGTGCTATAAA
Source organism: Viscum album (assembly GCA_963277665.1). Classification (NCBI taxonomy): domain Eukaryota; kingdom Viridiplantae; phylum Streptophyta; class Magnoliopsida; order Santalales; family Viscaceae; genus Viscum; species Viscum album. The sequence goes on along the minus strand of OY728161.1, from coordinate 1,680,078,744 downwards.
TATGTGTGGATGAAATCTGATTGTTTTAAACTGAGTATCCACTTATCTTTGGTGTATTTATATTTGTCACACATAATTATGTCATTTCTTTATCTTTGCTCTAATGGAATGATCCTTGATTGGGATTATATCTCAATTTCTTCTCATTGAGACATTTCTTAATGATATGCACTTTTATTCTTTTATAAAGTGTATATACAACCCCTTTTACATTCCATATCAATATTATGTCTATAAACAACTCATTTAAATGTTTTTCAAATGGTCTACGTTCATGTGGCTTATAATTTAAATATTCAAAATGGAAAAGGACTCTTTTATTAAAACATTGTTTTAAATGGTTTTATAGATTTATTATTTTAAACATTTATCATCCATGTCCATGTTTTAAAAATGGTTTTAAGGATTTATTTACATGGACATTAATGTTTTAAAACCCTTTAAAAAGTTTTGAAGTGGTATGGGACACTTTGATTCTAAAATCTCTTTTAAATGTATTCTTTTAATATTTTGAAAGTATAAAGGGATATTTCTCTCATAGAGTTTTAATGATTTTAGTAGATGTTTTTATTTATGTTAATATCATGATGTGATCTCTTGTGATTGAAATTTGGAAATTTTATGTTTCTTTTATGCATGTTTTAAGTGTTATGATTATGTTATGGTTCTTGGGAAATGTTTATGAAATCGGGTGGTTCTGTTATAAACCAAGGGTGGGTGAGCCCAAGATAGCTCTCCAATGCATTGGGTAACGTGAAGAAGTTAAACGCTAAGGTTTATCTAAATATATTTAGAGAATATACTATGATGGGTATTCCAAACATAACCATGAGGGTTACTCCCTACGTAAGAATGTTATGAATGCCTCAAGTTACCTTTACGTCTTATGATTTCTATGAGTTATTTATAAATCTTATGATTTCATGTGGTATGTTAAAGTGTGCATGTTTTATGAGTAAAGTGTGTTTTCATTGATTCTTATGTATATGTGGACTAATGTTTCCTTTCCGTATTTTTATATCCCTTACTGAGCTTTTTGTGTTTATCCCAAGTTTTTGAAATGTTTTCCACAGGACTTAAAGTGGAATACGGTCAAGGATGGGATTAAGGAAATGTAATGATGTCTAAAACATGGAACTAGACATGACTATTTTGTTCAAGAGTTTATATTTTGTGAAAAAAATGGAAACTGAGTAGATGTGTCTACCTTGTAATCTTTGAGATGTAATAGTTATGTCCTAATTCTCTAAAACTCTAAACCTGAAAAGATCCTCAATGTGAATTATTCATTTAATTCAAGGTTATGTAATGTTTTAAGGCTGGTTCCTTATAGTTGGTATCAAAGGTCGGTTTAGATAACTTTATAGGTTAGGGTATTCTTTAAGCATAAGTGACATTACCATAATGGTTAGGATTTCAGAAAGATTCATAGTTTTAGATAAAGTGAATGAGTTTATAATAAAATGAATAATTATATCATAGTATTATATAATGATTCTAATGATATACTCTCAATGACCTTTCTGGTTTTAGTAAATGGCTGGATCTAGCAGGCACCAAAGTGACAATGGATGTGAAGAAAACTATGACGGTTTTCTGAAAGAACAATTGAATGATATGGGAGCTGCAATGATAAATCTTGTGGTTTTTCTCAACGAAATATCAGGAGTCAAGATTAACCACTTGAACCTTGGTGAGTTCTCTAATGCATAATATATGAGATAACCAAATCGATGTGGAAGTTCAGGTAATAATTATAAAGGTAACCATCAGGGTTTATATGATCCTTACTTTTGAGGTAATTATGTGTTACTATATGTTATGATGGAAAATGAAAGGCATGAGATAAACTTGAGGTTAAATTATGTTATGGTTATTTTTGATGATTTTATCTCTTTTTGGGGAATGTTTTAAGAATTATATAGTTTTGGAAAAAGGACAACACGTAGACCGTGTGACAACCCGTCATGTCAGACAAAGCTGTGGGAATCGAACCCACAACCAAAGTGCGACTAGTATTTATCACCTACCACAAGACTACGTGAAGTCCCGGGTTATTATAACTAATTCATTTTAGTTAGATGATCTTATAAATTATGAATAAGTTTATTTTGGGTTATCTATGGAAATTATTAGCCTATCATGGGGGATATGTTATTAGGTTAGTTACTTTTCAGTATGAGACTTTAAGAGTAACTGATGTTATTTGGAGATAAATGTTAAGATTTATCTTGGAAGACTATGTGATTAAATCCTTCAGAGATTTGGGTTTAATTATTAGTTTGAATTACTTTGAAGAATTTTATGGATAGCTGTTTATTGAATGGTCTTTGATGAACTTTGGGTTTTGTTGGACAAAATTTGGAGATTAAGAGTAGTATTTCTTTTTATAAAGGATTATCCTTTTTGGGTATTATCTGATCTTGTACTAACAATTTTTGGTTTTGGTTAAGGTTTAAAGAGATGGGAAATATGTAGTTCTATTTTGTGGACTAGGTGATTCTCTAGAAGTTGATTATAATGCTCTTAATGTGAACAAGTCATCTTAAATACTCATCTTTTGGAGAAAATATGAGTTTGTGTAAGAAATCTAGTAAGAGATGAAAGTCTACACGACAAGTAAGTATGTTTCCTTATGATTTAGTTAAGCTCATAAATAAATTCCTCAATGAAAAGTAACTTAAAAACAAAATTTTTTTCTGTTAACTTTTCCTACTGGGGAATCAAATACCGTTTAATCCATCACAAGTTTGTGATTTTCTGGTGGTTAACTTTCTCCTAAACATGTTTTCTATCACTCTCCATCAGAACATGACCCTTTGTTTTCTCTTCCATGTCCATGTTTTCCTACATAGAATCCTAGTATGGGTTAACTCGAGTGACCTTTGTACTTCCCTTTCTTTCTTTTAAAGTGATATTTTAATTGACTCATTTTCCGATGTGGGGCTTTCAATGAAGTTTCCGAGCCCATTTTTTTTTAAAATTGGGAGGACGCAATTCCCAAAAGGGGGGAAGGATGTAACATCTCAGGTAAATAAAGAATATTAAATTTTCATATTTATTAATATTAGTGAATAAAATATTAATATTACTTTAAAGGGGATTCTATGTTGGATGGTGTACCCAATATGCAACAACGAGTTTCTTTGAAATCTTACGTTGCACACTAATAATATAATAATATTATTTTAAATGGTAGATAACATCTAGCTGTTGGAATAGCGAGAATGAATAGAACTAACTAAAATATGATTATATATTTTTGTTAAATGTTCTTAAATTTTTCCAATAAAAGATAACGGCTTAAAATAAGTAAAGAATTCAATTTTAGGCATATATATTCTAATATTCTTTAAAAGGCCGATTAAACGCCTTTTGATGGCGAACCCTTTTTAAATATACTTTTTGACAATTTTATATGTTATATTTTACAAAATAAAATCCTTCTTTAAAATCAAGACATCAAAATTTACTTTGTGTAAATTTATATTATTTTTCCGATAAAGTTCCTTTTTTTAATGAATAGTGAAAATGTTGTATTTTAATTCAAAACCACCTTTTAGTCTAACTTTTTTATATTGTCAGATTATCTTTTCAATTGGTTTTAAATGGTAATAAAAATATATTTTTACCATTTAATCCAATTTTGGTCATTTTAATTAATTTCACTTTGAAATTGGACATAAACAAGTGTCAATCTTTTAATAGATATTGTTTCTTAAAAACACGCTATTTGTTTTGACAGTGAGAATTGATTATTAAATTAATTAATGCAACTTCTATGTTTTTAATTTTGTAAAATTGATATCATTTTTGAATTTGGAATATCAAATATATCTTAGGGTAAATTTTTGGTATTTTTCTGACAAATGTTCATTTTCAATGAATTGTAAAAAATACTGCATTTCAATTCAAAACTGCCTTTTCATCCAATTTATTTATATAGTTAGATTGTCATTTTAATTGGTTTTAAGGTTTAATTTAATTATTTTTTTATCATTAAATACAATTTTGGACATTGTATATAATTTGAATTTTAAATTGGATGTAAAAACAAATCAATCTTTTGATAGATTTTACTTCTTAAAAACCCGTCCTTGGTTTTGAAAACAGAAATTATTTTCAATTAATTACTGGAATTTCTGTGTTTGTAATTTGATAAAATGGATTCCATATTTGGAATCATAAGGTCCAAATTATGTAATTAAGACTCTTTTGTTTTTGGAAATTATGAATAGTAACGACGGTAATTATCTTTAATTATCGTGTTTAATTAGTAATCGGGTAGTTAAGCGTAATAAAATAATATCATAAAAATATAAGATGACCCCAAAATGTTTCCTAATACTATTTGTGGTGTCATGGCCGACCATGGGATGCCTTGTGCCAACCTTGGGGCCCCATGGAATCACTTTAGTGAGATTGTGACCTTTTATCATATTTTTTTTAAAGAAAGGAAAATGTAACCAAAGTATGTAACACCTAAATAAAACAATTTTAATTTTGTCTACATAAACTATATCTTAGACTATAAATAGTCCTTGGAAATCTAAAAGGATTTCGTACATCATGGTATATGTTATGATGGAAAATGAAAGGCATGAGATAAAATTGAGGTTAAATTATGTTATGGTTATTTTTGATGATTTTATCTCTTTTTGGGGAATGTTTTAAGAATTATATAGTTTTGGAAAAAGGACAACACACAGACCGTGTGACAACCCGTCATGTCGGACAAAGCTGTGGGAATCGAACCCACAACCAAAGTGCGACTGGTATTTATCGCCTACCACAAGACTACATGAAGTCCCTGGTTATTATAACTAATTATTTTTAGTTAGATGATCTTATGAATTATGAATAAGTTGATTTTGGGTTATCTATGGAAATTATTAGCCTATCATGGAGGATATGTGATTAGGTTAGTTACTTTTCAGTATGAGACTTTAAGAGTAACTGATGTTATTTGGAGATAAATGTTAAGATTTATCTTGGAAGACTATGTGATTAAATCCTTCGGAGATTTGGGTTTAATTATTAGTTTGGATTACTTTGAAGAATTTTATGGATAGCTGTTTATTGAATGGTCTTTGATGAACTTTGGGTTTTATTGGAAAAAATTTGGAGATTAAGAGTAGTATTTATTTTTATAAAGGATTTTCTTTGTTGGGTATTATCTGATCTTGTACTAACAATTTTTGGTTTTGGTTAAGGTTTAAAGAGATGGGAAATATATAGTTCTCTTTTGTGGACTAGGTGATTCTCTAGAAGTTGATTATAGTGCTCTTAATGTGAACAAGTCATCCTAAATACTCATCTTTTGGAGAAAATATGAGTTTGTGTAAGAAATATAGTAAGAGATGAAAGTCTACACGACAAGTAAGTATGTTTCCTTATGATTTAGTTAAGCTCATAAATAAATTCCTCAATGAAAAGTAACTTAAAAAAAAAAATTTCTGTTAACTTTTCCTAATGGGGAGTCAAATACCGTTTAACCCATCACATGTTTGTGATTTTCTGGTGGTTAACTTTCTCCTAAATATGTTTTCTATCACTCTCCATCAGAACATGACCCATTGTTTTCTCTTCCATTTCCATGTTTTCTTACATGGAATCCAAGTATGGGTTAACTCGGGTGACCTTTGTACTTCCCTTTCTTTCTTTTAAAGTGACATTTTAATTGACTCATTTTCCGATGTGGGGTTTTCAATGAAGTTTTCGAGCCCATTTTTTTTTTTAAAATTGGGAGGACACACTTCCCCAAAGGGGGGAAGGATGTAACATCCCAGGTAAATAAAGAATATTAAATTTTCATATTTATTAATATTTGTGAATAAAATATTAATATTAATTTAAAGGGGATGCTATGTTGGATGGCGTACCCAATATACAACAACGAGTTTCTTTGAAATCTTATGTTGCACACTAATAATATAATAATATTATTTTAAATGGTAGATAACATCTAACCGTTGGAATAGCGGGAATTAACAGAACTAACTAAAATATGATTATATATGTTTGTTAAATGTTTTTACATTTATCCAATAAAAGATAACGACTTAAAATAAGTAAAGAATTCATTTTAGGCATATATATTCTAATATTCTTTAAAAGGCCGATTAACCGCCTTTTGATGGCGAACCCTTTTTAAATCTAATTTTTGACAATTTTATATGTTATATTTTACAAAATAAAATCCTTCTTTAGAATCAAGACATCAAAATTTACTTTGTGTAAATTTATGTTATTTTTCCGATAAAGTTCCTTTTTTTAATGAATAGTGAAAATGTTGTATTTTAATTCAAAACCTCCTTTTAGTCTAATTTATTTATATGGTCAGATTATATTTTTAATTGGTTTTAAAGGGTAATAAAAATATATTTTTACCATTTAATCCAATTTTGGTCATTTGAATTAATTGCACTTTGAAATTGGAGATAAACAGGTGTCAATATTTTAATAGATATTGTTTCTTAAAAACAGGCTAATTGTTTTGACAGTGGGAATTGATTATAAAATTAATTAATGAAACTTCTATGTTTTTAATTTGTTAAAATTGATATAATTTTTTAATTTGGAATATGAAATATAGCTTAGGGTGAGTTTTTGGTATTTTTCTGACAAATGTTCATTTTCAATGAATAGTAAAATATACTGCATTTTAATTCAAAACTGCCTTTTCATCCAATTTATTTCTATAGTTAGATTGTCATTTTAATTGGTTTTAAGGTTTAATTTAATTATTTTTTTATCATTTAATACAATTTTGGTCATTGTATGTAATTTCACTTTTAAATTGGATGTAAAAACAAATCAATCTTTTGAAAGATTTTACTTCTTAAAAACCCGTCTTTGGTTTTGAAAACAGAAATTATTTTAAATTAATTACTGGAATTAATGTGTTCGGAATTTGATAAAATGGATTCCATATTTGGAATCATAAGGTCCAAATTATGTAATTAAGACTCTTTGGTTTTTGGACATTATGAATAGTAAAGACGGTAATTATCTTTAATTATCGTGTTTAATTAGTAATCGGGTCGTTAAGCGTAATAAAATAATATCATAAAAATATAAGATGACCCCAAAATGTGTCCTAATACTATTTTTGGTGTCATGTCCGACCATGGGATGCCTTGTTCCAACCTTGGGGCCCCATGGAATCACTTTTGTGAGATAGTGACCTTTTATCATATTTTTTTAAAGAAAGGAAAATGTAACCAAAGTATGTAACACCTAAGTAAAACAATTTTAATTTTGTCTACATAAACTATATCTTAGACTATAAATAGTCATTGGAAATATAAAAGTATTTCGTACATCATGGTATATGTTATGATGGAAAATGAAAGGCATGAGATAAACTTGAGGTTAAATTATGTTATGGTTATTTTTGATGATTTTATCTCTTTTTGGGGAATGTTTTAAGAATTATATAGTTTTGAAAAAAGGACAACACGCAGACCATGTGACAACCCGTCGTGTTGGACAAAGCTATGGGAATCGAACCCACAACCAAAGTGCGACTGGTATTTATCACCTACCACAAGACTATGTGAAGTCCCTGGTTATTATAACTAATTCTTTTTAGTTATATGATCTTATGAATTATGAATAAGTTGATTTTGGGTTATCTATGGAAATTATTAGACTATCATGGAGGATATGTGATTAGGTTAGTTACTTTTCAGTATGATACTTTAAGAGTAACTGATGTTATTTGGAGATAAATGTTAAGATTTATCTTGGAAGACTATGTGATTAAATCCTTCGGAGATTTGGGTTTAATTCTTAGTTTGGATTACTTTGAAGAATTTTATAAATAGATGTTTATTGAATGATATTTGATGAACTTTGGGTTTTGTTGGACAAAATTTGGAGATTAAGAGTAGTATTTCTTTTTATAAATGATTATCCTTTTTGGGTATTATCTGATCTTGTACTAACAATTTTTGGTTTTGGTTAAGGTTTAAAGAGATGGGAAATATATAGTTCTCTTTTGTGGACTAGGTGATTCTCTAGAAGTTGATTATAGTGCTCTTAATGTGAACAAGTCATCCTAAATACCCATCTTTTGGAGAAAATATGAGTTTGTGTAAGAAATCTAGTAAGAGATGAAAGTCTACACGACAAATAAGTATGTTCTCTTATGATTTAGTTAAGCTCATAAATAAATTCCTCAATGAAAAGTAACTTAAAAACAAAAATTTTTTCTGTTAAATTTTACTACTGGGGAATCAAATACAGTTTAACCCATTACATGTTTGTGATTTTCTGGTGGTTAACTTTCTCCTAAACATGTTTTCCATCACTCTACATCAGAACATGACCCTTTGTTTTCTCTTCCATGTCCATGTTTTCCTACATGGAATCCTAGTATGGGTTAACTTGGGTGAACTTTGTACTTCCCTTTCTTTCTTTTAAAGTGACATTTTAATTGAATCATTTTCCAATGTAGGGCTTTCAATGAAGTTTCCGAGCCCATTTTCTTTTAAAATTGGGAGGACGCAATTCCTAAAAGGGGGGAAGGATGTAACATCCGAGGTAAATAAAGAATATTAAATTTTCATATTATTAATATTTGTGAATAAAATATTAATATTACTTTAAAGGGGATGCTATGTTGGATGTCGTACCCAATACGCAACAACGAGTTTCTTTGAAATCTTACGTTGCACACTAATAATATAATAATATTATTTTAAATGGTAGATAACATCTAGCCGTTGGAATAGCAGGAATGAACAGAACTAACTAAAATATGATTATATATGTTTGTTAAATGTTTTTACATTTATCCAATAAGAGATAACGACTTAAAAAAAGTAAAGAATTCAATTTTAGGCATAGATATTCTAATATTCTTTAAAAGGCCGATTAACCGCCTTTTGATGGCGAACCCTTTTTAAATCTAATTTTTTACAATTTTATATGTTATATTTTACAAAATAAAATCCTTCTTTAGAATCAAGACATCAAAATTTACTTTGTGTAAATTTATGTTATTTTTTGCGATAAAGTTCCTTTTTTAATGAATAGTGAAAATGTTGTATTTTAATTCAAAACCTCTTTTTAGTCTAATTTATTTATATGGTCAGATAATATTTTTAATTGGTTTTAAATGGTAATAAAAATATATTTTTACCATTTAATCCAATTTTGGTCATTTGAATTAATTTCACTTTGAAATTGGACATAAACTAGTGTCAATCTTTTAATAGATATTGTTTCTTAAAAACACGCTATTTGTTTTGACAGTGGGAATTGATTATAAAATTAATTAATGAAACTTCTATGTTTTGAATTTGGTAAAATTGATATCATTTTTTAATTTGGAATATCAAATATATCTTAGGGTGATTTTTTGGTATTTTTCTGACAAATATTCATTTTCAATGAATAGTAAAAAATACTACATTTTAATTCAAAACTGCCTTTTTATCCAATTTATTTATATAGTTAGATTGTAATTTTAATTGGTTTTAAGGTTTAATTTAATTATTTTTTTATCATTTAATACAATTTTGGTCGTTTTATGTAATTTCACTTTTAAATTGGATGTAAAAACAAATCAATCTTTTGATAGATTTTACTTCTTAAAAACCCGTCTTTGGTTTTGAAAACGGAAATTATTTTAAATTAATTACTGGAATTTCTGTGTTTGGAATTTGATAAAATGGATTCCATATTTGGAATAATAAGGTCCAAATTATGTAATTAAGACTCTTTTTTTTGGACATTATGAATAGTAACGATGATAATTATCTTTAATTATCGAGTTTAATTAGTAATCGGGTAGTTAAGCGTAATAAAATAATATCATAAAAATATAAGATAACCCCAAAATGTGTCCTAATACTATTTGTGGTGTCATGGATGACCATGGGATGCCTTGTGACAACCTTGGGGCCCCATGGAATCATTTTAGTGAGATAGTGACCTTTTATCATATTTTTTTTAAAGAAAGGAAAATGTAACCAAAGTATGTAACACCTAAGTAAAACAATTTTAATTTTGTCTACATAAACTATATCTTCGACTATAAATAGTCATTGGAAATCTAAAAGGATTTCGTACATCATGGTATATGTTATGATGGAAAATGAAAGGCATGAGATAAACTTGAGGTTAAATTATGTTATGGTTATTTTTGATGATTTTATCTCTTTTTGGGGAATGTTTTAAGAATTATATAGTTTTGGAAAAAGGACAACATGCAGACCGTGTGACAACCCGTCATGTCGGAAAAATCTGTGGGAATCGAACCCACAACCAAAGTGCGACTGGTATTTATCACCTACCACAAGACTACGTGAAGTCCCTGGTTATTATAACTAATTCTTTTCAGTTAGATGATATTATGAATTATGAATAAGTTGATTTTGGGTTATCTATGGAAATTATTAGCCTATCATGGAGGATATGTGATTAGGTTAGTTACTTTTCAGTATGAGACTTTAAGAGTAACTGATGTTATTTGGAGATAAATGTTAAGATTTATCTTGGAAGACTATGTGATTAAATGCTTCAGAGATTTGGGTTTAATTCTTAGTTTGGATTACTTTGAAGAATTTTATGGATAGCTGTTTATTGAATGGTCTTTGATTAACTTTGGGTTTTGTTGGACAAAATTTGGAGATTAAGAGTAGTATTTCTTTTGATAAAGGATTATCCTTTTTGGGTATTATCTAATCTTGTACTAACAATTTTTGGTTTTGGTTAAGGTTTATTGAGATGGGAAATATATAGTTCTCTTTTGTGGACTAGGTGATTCTCTAGAAGTTGATTATAGTGCTCTTAATGTGAACAAGTCATCCTAAATACTCATGTTTTGGAGAAAATATGAGTTTGTGTAAGAAATATAGTAAGAGATGAAAGTCTACACGACAAGTAAGTATGTTTCCTTATGATTTAGTTAAGCTCATAAATAAATTCCTCAATGAAAAGTAACTTAAAAACAAAAATTTTTTCGGTTATCTTTTCCTACTGGGGAATCAAATACCATTTAACCCATCACATGTTTGTGATTTTCTGGTGGTTAACTTTCTCCTAAACATGTTTTCTATCACTCTTCATCAGAACATGACCCTTTGTTTTCTCTTCCATGTCCATGTTTTCCTACACGGAATCCTAGTATGGGTTAACTCGGGTGACCTTTGTACTTCCCTTTCTTTCTTTTAAAGTGACATTTTAATTGACTCATTTTCCGATGTGGGGCTTTCAATGAAGTTTCCGAGCCCATTTTTTTTTAAATTGGGAGGACGCAATTCCCAAAAGGGGGGAAGGATGTAACATCCCAGGTAAATAAATAATATTAAATTTTCATATTTATTAATATTTTTGAATAAAATATTAATATTACTTTAAAGGGGATGCTATGTTGGATGGTGTACCTAATACGCAACAACAAGTTCTTTGAAATCTTACGTTGCACACTAATAATATAATAATATTATTTTAAATGGTAGATAACATCAAACCGTAGGAATAACGGGAATGAACAGAACTAACTAAAATATGATTATATATGTTTGTTAAATGTTTTTACATTTATCCAATAAAAGATAATGACTTAAAATAAGTAAAGAATTCAATTTTAGGCAAAGATATTCTAATATTCTTTAAAAGGCCGATTAACCGCCTTTTGATGGTGAACCCTTTTTAAATCTACTTTTGACAATTTTATATGTTATATTTTACAAAATAAAATCATTATTTAGAATAAAGACATCAAAATTTACTTTGTGTAAATTTATGTTATTTTTCCGATAATGTTCCTTTTTTTAATGAATAGTGAAAATGTTGTATTTTAATTCAAAACCTCCTTTTAGTCTAATTTATTTATATGGTCAGATTATCTTTTTAATTGGTTTTAAAGGGTAATAAAAATATATTTTTACCATTTAATCCAATTTTGGTCATTTTAATTAATTTCACTTTGAAATTGGACAAAAACATGTGTCAATCTTTTAATAGATATTGTTTCTTAAAAACTCGCCATTTGTTTTGACAGTGGGAATTGATAATAAAATTAATTAATTCAACTTCTATGTTTTTAATTTGGTAAAATTGATATCATTTTTGAATTTGGAATATCAAATATAGCTTAGGGTGAATTTTTGGTATTTTTCTGACAAATGTTCATTTTCAATGAATAGTAAAAAATACTGCATTTTAATTCAAAACTGCCTTTTCATCCAATTTATTTATATAGTTAGATTGTAATTTTAATTGGTTTTAAGGTTTAATTTAATTATTTTTTTATCATTTAATACAATTTTGGTCATTGTATGTAATTTCACTTTTAAATTGGATGTAAAAACAAATCAATCTTTTGATAGATTTTACTTCTTAAAAACCCGTCTTTGGTTTTGAAAACGGAAATTATTTTAAATTAATTACTGGAATTTCTGTGTTTGGAATTTGATAAAATTTATTCCATATTTGGAATCATAAGGTCCAAATTATGTAATTAAGACTCTTTTGTTTTTGGACATTATGAATAGTAAAGATAGTAATTATCTTTAATTATCGTGTTTAATTTGTAATCGGGTAGTTAAGCGTAATAAAATAATATCATTAAAATATAAGATGACCCCAAAATGTGTCCTAATACTATTTGTGGTGTCATGGCCGACCATGGGATGCCTTGTGCCAACCTTGGGGCCCCATGGAATCACTTTAGTGAGATAGTGACCTTTTATCATATTTTCTTTAAAGAAAGGAAAATGTGACCAAAGTATGTAACACCTAAGTAAAACAATTTTAATTTTGTCTACATAAACTATATATTAGACTATAAATAGTCATTGTAAATCTAAAAGGATTTCGTACATCATGGTATATGTTATGATGGAAAATGAAAGGCATGAGATAAACTTGAGGTTAAATTATGTTATGGTTATTTTTGATGATTTTATCTCTTTTTGGGGAATGTTTTAAGAATTATATAGTTTTGGAAAAAGGACAACACGCAGACCGTGTGACAACCCGTTGTGTCGGACAAAGCTGTGGGAATCGAACCCAGAACCAAAGTACGACTGGTATTTATCGCCTACCACAAGACTACATGAAGTCCCTGGTTATTATAAATAATTATTTTTAGTTAGATGATCTTATGAATTATGAATAAGTTGATTTTGGGTTATCTATGGAAATTATTAGCCTATCATGGAGGATATGTGATTAGGTTAGTTACTTTTCAGTATGAGACTTTAAGAGTAACTGATGCTATTTGGATATAAATGTTAAGATTTATCTTGGAAGACTATGTGATTAAATCCTTCAGAGATTTGGGTTTAATTCTTAGTTTGGATTACTTTGAAGAATTTTATGGATAGATGTTTATTGAATGGTCTTTGATGAACTTTGCGTTTTGTTGGAAAAAATTTGGAGATTAAGAGTAGTATTTATTTTTATAAAGGATTATCCTTTTTGGGTATTATCTGATCTTGTACTAACAATTTTTGGTTTTGGTTAAGGTTTAAAGAGATGGGAAATATATAGTTCTCTTTTGTGGACTAAGTGATTCTCTAGAAGTTGATTATAGTTCTCTTAATATGAACAAGTCATCCTAAATACTCATCTTTTGGAGAAAATATGAGTTTGTGTAAGAAATGTAGTAAGAGATGAAAGTCTACACGACAAGTATGTATGTTTCCTTATGATTTAGTTAAGCTCATAAATAAATTCCTCAATGAAAAGTAAATTAAAAACAAAATTTTTTTCTGTTAACTTTTCCTACTGGGGAATCAAATGCCATTTAACCCATTACATGTTTGTGATTTTCTGGTGGTTAACTTTCTCCTAAATATGTTTTCTATCACTCTCCATCAGAACATGACCCTTTTTTTTCTCTTCCATGTCCATGTTTTCCTACATGGAATCCTAGTATGGGTTAACTCGGGTGACCTTTGTACTTCCATTTATTTCTTTTAAAGTGACATTTTAATTGACTCATTTTCCGATGTGAGGCTTTCAATGAAGTTTCTGAGCCCATTTTTTTTTAAAAATTGGGAGGACGCAATTCCCAAAAGGGGGGAAGGATGTAACATCCCAGGTAAATAAATAATATTAAATTTTCATATTTATTAATATTTTTTAATAAAATATTAATATTACATTAAAGGGGATGCTATGTTGGATGGCGTACCCAATACGCAACAACGAGTTTCTTTGAAATCTTACATTGCACACTAATAATATAATAATATTATTTTAAATGGTAGATAACATCTAGCCGTTGGAATAGCGGGAATGAACATAAATAACTAAAATATTATTATATATGTTTGTTAAATGTTTTTACATTTATCCAATAAAAGATAGCGACTTAAAATAAGTAAAGAATTCAATTTTAGGCATAGATATTCTAATAATCTTTAAAAGGCCGATTAACTGCCTTTTGATGGAGAACCCTTTTTAAATCTACTTTTTGACAATTTTATATGTTATATTTTACAAAATAAAATCCTTCTTTATAATCAAGACATCAAAATTTACTTTGTGTAAATTTATGTTATTTTTCCAATAAAGTTTCTTTTTTTAATGAATAGTGAAAATGTTGTATTTTAATTCAAAACCTCCTTTTAGTCTAATTTATTTATATGGTAAGATTATCTTTTTAATTGGTTTTAAAGGGTAATAAAAATATATTTTTACCATTTAATCCAATTTTGGTCATTTGAATTAATTTCACTTTGAAATTGGACATAAACAAGTGTCAATCTTTTAATAGATATTGTTTCTTAAAATCACGCTATTTGTTTTGACACTGGGAATTGATTATAAAATTAATTAATGAAACTTCTATGTTTTTAATTTGTTAAAATTGATATCATTTTTGAATTTGGAATATCAAATATATCTTAGGGTGAATTTTTGGTATTTTTCTGAAAAATGTTCATTTTCAATGAATAGTAAAAAATACTGCATTTTAATTCAAAACTGCCCTTTCATCCAATTTATTTATATAGTTAGATTGTCGTTTTAATTGGTTTTAAGGTTTAATTTAATTATTTTTTTATCATTTAATACAATTTTGTTCATTGTATGTAATTTCACTTTTAAATTGGATGTAAAAACAAATCAATCTTTTGATAGATTTTACTTCTTAAAAACCCGTCTTTGGTTTTGAAAACAGAAATTATTTTAAATTAATTACGGGAAATTATGTGTTTGTAATTTGATAAAATGAATTCCATATTTGGAATCATAAGGTCCAAATTATATAATTAAGACTTTTGTTTTTGGACATTATGAATAGTAACGACGGTAATTATCTTTAATTATCGTGTTTAATTAGTAATCGGGTAGTTAAGCGTAATAAAATAATATCATAAAAATATAAGATGACCCCAAAATGTGTCCTAATTCTATTTGTGGTGTCATGGCCAACCATGGGATGCATTGTGCCAACCTTGGGGCCCCATGGAATCACTTTAGTGAGATAGTGACCTTTTATCATATTTTTTTAAAGAAAGGAAAATTTAACCAACGTATGTAACACCTAAGTAAAACAATTTTAATTTTGTCTACATAAACTATATCTTAGACTATAAATAGTCATTGTAAATCTAAAAGGATTTCGTACATCATGGTATATATTATGATGGAAAATGAAAGGCATGAGATAAACTTGAGGTTAAATTATGTTATGGTTATTTTTGATGATTTTATCTCTTTTTGGGGAATGTTTTAAGAATTATATAGTTTTGGAAAAAGGACAACACGTAGACCGTGTGACAACCCATCATGTCGGACAAAGCTGTGGGAATCGAACCCACAACCAAAGTGCGACTGGTATTTATCGCCTACCACAAGACTACATGAAGTCCCTGGTTATTATAACTAATTCTTTTTGGTTAGATGATCTTATGAATTATGAATAAGTTGATTTTGGGTTATCTATGTAAATTATTAGCCTATCATGGAGGATATGTGATTAGGTTAGTTACTTTTCAGTATGAGACTTTAAGAGTAACTGATGTTATTTGGAGATAAATGTTAAGATTTATCTTGGAAGACTATGTGATTAAATCCTTCAGATATTTGGGTTTAATTCTTAGTTTGAATTACTTTGAAGAATTTTATGGAAATCTGTTTGTTGAATGGTCTTTGATGAACTTTGGGTTTTGTTGGACAAAATTTGGAGATTAAGATTAGTATTTCTTTTTATAAAGGATTATCCTTTTTGGGTATTATCTGATCTTGTACTAACAATTTTTGGTTTTGGTTAAGGTTTAAAGAGATGAGAAATATATAGTTCTCTTTTGTGGACTAGGTGATTCTCTAGAAGTTTATTATAGTTCTCTTAATGTGAACAAGTGATCCTAAATACTCATCTTTTGGAGAAAATATGAGTTTGTGTAAGAAATCTAGTAAGAGATGAAGTCTACACGACAAGTAAGTATGTTTCCTTATGATTTAGTTAAGCTCATAAATAAATTCCTCAATGAAAAGTAACTTAATTTTTTTTTATTTTAACTTTTCCTACTGGGGAATCAAATACCGTTTAACCCAACACATGTTTGTGATTTTCTGGTGGTTAACTTTCTCCTAAATTCTCTTGCATGTCCATGTTTTCCTACATGGAATCCTAGTATGGGTTAACTCGGGTGACCTTTGTACTTCCCTTTCTTTCTTTTAAAGTGACATTTTAATTGACCCATTTTCCGATGTGGGGCTTTCAATGAAGTTTCCGAGCCCATTTTTTTTTAAAATTGGGAGGACGAAATTCCCAAAAGGGGGGAAGGATGTAACATCCCAGGTAAATAAAGAATATTAAATTTTCATATTTATTAATATTTGTGAATAAAATATTAATATTACTTTAAAGGGGATTCTATGTTGGATGACGTACCCAATACGCAACAACGAGTTTCTTTGAAATCTTACGTTGCATACTAATAATATAATAATATTATTTTAAATCGTAGATAACATCTAGCCGTTGGAATAGTTGGAATGAACAGAACTAACTAAAATATGATTATATATGTTTGTTAAATGTTTTTACATTTATCCAATAAAAGATAATGACTTAAAATAAGTAAAGAATTCAATTTTAGGCATAGATATTCTAATATTCTTTAAAAGGCCGATTAACCGCCTTTTGATGTCAAACCCTTTTTAAATCTACTTTTTGACAATTTTATATTGTATATTTTACAAAATAAAATCCTTCTTTATAATCAAGACATAAAAATTTACTTTGTGTAAATTTATGTTATTTTTCCGATAAAGTTCCTTTTTTAATGAATAGTGAAGATGTTGTATTTTAATTGAAAACCTTATTTTTGTCTAATTTATTTATATGGTCAGATTATCTTTTTAATTGGTTTTAAAGTGTAATAAAAATATATTTTTACCATTTAATCCAATTTTGGTCATTTGAATTAATTTCACTTTGAAATTGGACATAAACAAGTGTCAATCGTTTAATAGATATTGTTTCTTAAAAACACGCTATTTGTTTTGACAGTGGGAATTGATTATAAAATTAATTAATGCAACTTCTATGTTTTTAATTTGGTAAAATTGATATCATTTTTGAATTTGGAATATCAAATATATCTTAGGGTGAATTTTTGTTATTTTTCTGACAAATGTTCATTTTCAATGAATAGTAAAAATTACTGCATTTTAATTCAAAACTGCCCTTTCATCCAATTTATTTATATAGTTAGATTGTCATTTTAATTGGTTTTAAGGATTAATTTAATTATTTTTTTTATCATTTAATACAATTTTGGTCATTGTATATAATTTCACTTTTAAATTGGATGTAAAAACAAATCAATATTTTGATAGATTTTACTTCTTAAAAACCTGTCTTTGGTTTTGAAAACAGAAATTATTTTAAATTAATTACTGGAAATTCTGTGTTTGGAATTTGATAAAATGGATTCCATATTTGGAATCATAAGGTCCAAATTATGTAATTAATACTATTTTGTTTTTGGACATTATGAATAGTAACGACGGTAATTATCTTTAATTATCGTGTTTAATTAGTAATCGGGTAGTTAAGCGTAATAAAATAATATCATAAAAATATAAGATGACCCCAAAAGTTGTCCTAATACTATTTTTGGTGTCATGTCCGACCATGGGATGCCTTGTGCCAACTTTGGGGCCCCATGGAATCACTTTAGTGAGATATTGACCTTTTATCATATTTTTTTAAAGAATGGAAAATGTAACCAAAGTATGTAACACCTAAGTAAAACAATTTTAATTTTGTCTACATAAATTATATCTTAGAATATAAATAGTCATTAGAAGTCTAAAAGGATTTTGTACATCATGGTATATGTTATGATGGAAAATGAAAGGCATGAGATAAACTTGAGGTTAAATTATGTTATGGTTATTTTTGATGATTTTATCTCTTTTTGGAGAATGTTTTAAGAATTATATAGTTTTGGGAAAAGGACAACACGCAGACCATGTGACAACCCGTCATGTCGGACAAAGCTGTGGGAATCGAACCCACAACAAAAGTGCGACTGGTATTTATTGCCTACCACAAGACTACGTGAAGTCCCTGATTATTATAACTAATTATTTTTAGTTAGATGATCTTATGAATTATGAATAAGTTGATTTTGGGTTATCTATGGAAATTATTAGCCTATCATGGAGGATATGTGATTAGGTTAGTTACTTTTCAGTATGAGACTTTAAGAGTAACTGATGTTATTTGGAGATAAATGTTAAGATTTATCTTTGAAGACCATGTGATTAAATCCTTCAGAGATTTGGGTTTAATTCTTAGTTTGGATTAATTTGAAGAATTTTATGGATAACTGTTTATTGAATGGTCTTTGATGAACTTTGGGTTTTTTTGGACAAAATTTGGAGATTAAGAGTAGTATTTATTTTTATAAAGGATTATCCTTTTTGGGTATTATCTGATCTTGTACTAACAATTTTTGGTTTTGGTTAAGGTTTAAAGAGATGGGAAATATATAGTTTTCTTTTGTGGACTAGGTGATTCTCTAGAAGTTGATTATAGTGCTCTTAATGTGAACAAGCCATCCTAAATACTCATCTTTTGGAGAAAATATGAGTTTGTGTAAGAAATCTAGTAAGAGATGAAAGTCTACACGACAAGTAAGTATGTTTCCTTATGATTTAGTTAAGCTCATAAATAAATTCCTCAATGAAAAGTAACTTAAAAACAAAATTTTTTTTGTTAACTTTTCCTACTGGGGAATCAAATACCGTTTAACCCATCACATGTTTGTGATTTTCTGGTGGTTAACTTTCTTCTAAACATGTTTTCTATCACTCTCCATCAGAACATGACCCTTTGTTTTCTCTTCCATGTCCATGTTTTCCTACATGGAATCCTAGTATGGGTTAACTTGGGTGACCTTTGTACTTACCTTTCTTTCTTTTAAAGTGACATTTTAATTGACTCATTTTCCGATGTGGGTCTTTCAATGAAGTTTCCGAGCCCATTTTTTTAAAAATTGGGAGGACACAATTCTCAAAAGGGGGGAAGGATGTAACATCCCAGGTAAATAAAGAATATTAAATTTTCATTTTTATTAATATTTTTGAATAAAATATTAATATTACTTTGAAGGGGATGCTATGTTGGATGGCGTACCCAATACGCAACAACAAGTTTCTTTGAAATCTTAAGTTGCACACTAATAATATAATAATATTATTTTAAATGGTTGATAACATCTAGCCGTTGGAATAGCGGGAATGAAAAGAACTAACTAAAATATGATTATATATGTTTGTTAAATGTTTTTACATTTATCCAATAAAATATAACGACTTAAAATAAGTAAAGAATTCAATTTTAGGCATAGATATTCTAATATTCTTTAAAAGGCCGATTAACCGTCTTTTGATGGAAAACCATTTTTAAATCTACTTTTTGACAATTTTATATGTTATATTTTACAAAATAAAATCCTTTTTTAGAATCAAGACATCAAAATTTACTTTGTCTAAATTTATGTTATTTTTCCGATAAAGTTCATTTTTTTTAATGAATAGTGAAAATGTTGTATTTTAATTCAAAACAACCTTTTAGTATAATTTATTTATATGGTCAGATTATCTTTTTAATTGGTTTTAAAGGGTAATAAAAATATATTTTTACCATTTAATCCAATTTTGGTCATTTGAATTAATTTCACTTTGAAATTGGACATAAACAAGTGTCAATCTTTTAATAGATACTGTTTCTTAAAAACACACTATTTGTTTTGACAGTGGGAATTGATTATAAAATTAATTAATGCAACTTATATGTTTTTAATTTGGTAAAATTGATATAATTTTTGAATTTGGAATATCAAATATAGCTTAGGGTGAATTTTTGGTATTTTTCGGACAAATGTTCATTTTCAATGAATAGTAAAAAATACTGCATTTTAATTCAAAGCTGCCTTTTAATCCAATTTATTTATATAGTTAGATTGACATTTTAATTGGTTTTAAGGTTTAATTTAATTATTTTTTTATTATTTAATACAATTTTGGTCATTGTATGTAATTTCACTTTTAAATTAGATGTAAAAACAGATCAATCTTTTGATAGATTTTACTTCTTAAAAACCCGTCTTTGGTTTTGAAAATGGAAATTATTTTAAATTAATTACTGGAATTTCTGTGTTTGGAATTTGATAAAATGGATTCCATATTTGGAATCATAAGGTACAAATTATGTAATTAAGACTCTTTTGTTTTTGGACATTATGAATAGTAACGACGGTAATTATCTTTAGTTATCGTGTTTAATTAGTAATCGGGTAGTTAAGGGTAATAAAATAACATCATAAAAATATAATATGACCCCAACATGTGTCCTAATGCTATTTGTGGTATCATGGCTGACCATGGGATGCCTTGTTCCAACCTTGGGGCCCCATGGAATCACTTTAGTGAGATAGTGACCTTTTATGATATTTTTTTTAAAGAAAGGAAAATGTAACCAAATTATGTAACACCTAAGCAAAACAATTTTAATTTTGTCTACATAAACTATCTCTTAGACTATAAATAGTCATTGGAAATATAAAAATATTTCCTACATCATGGTATTTTTTTTTATAATTTTTAGACATTAAATAAATAAATTTATTTATTACACCATGATGATGCAGTGATGACCTCATTAATGAACGATTTAAATAAAATGAGAAGATAAGGTAAAATACAAGACTTACACTTGTCAAAAACATATTGTATGGGTGGATTTCTAACCCTTATTACCTTATCATTTAAATATATAATTTTGGGACCTTTAATATCTGAAAATCATTTTATAATAAAGTAACTTTTCAAGACTTTCCAAGAGTGCCCCTCCCCCCTCTTATAAAAGGCCCCCACCTCTACCCCTTTAACCACACCTCTCAAGCATTTGTCTCGACCAAACTCTACTAATTTTATCTCTCCACACCCCTCTATTAATTCTATAAGTCTTACTTTAGGCAGAAATCTCTTCAAGAAACCCTTTTGTTTCAAACCAAAGGGAGTTACCTGATTTAAAGGTAATGTCATCTCTTATGTTCTTTTGTTTTATTTTGATTCTACAACCCCATAAACTCTTTTTATTCCTTTCTTTCATAACAAAACCAGTATATTAAATATACTAGGATGTTTTTATGATAATGATTCGATCTACACTTACACACACCTCCGTATAATGGTTAAATAACATACTGTTTCTGTGGATGATGAATTACTTCCTCACAAAACGATGATTGTTCTATCTTCTCCTACCACCTATCATGGTGGCCATTATGATGGAACTATATTTATTTATGATATATATTATATTTATTTCCTCTCTATGCTTCTGTATTTTACATTTAAAACATACCTTTATTCTTTGCATGTTGTGCAAATGCGATAATTTCATTTGAGGAAGTGTGGACTACCGCCCCCTCAAGTGATGTGACTCATTCATGCAATACATGGAATGTATAAAGAATGAAATTAATGAACTTATGTGACATATATAACATATATATTATACTGGAATTATAATATATATATCTCATTTAGTTTTAATTCCATTAAATATGAAATAGAAATGAAAGTAGCATTCATGCGTACTTACGACTTACCGTCTCCATGAACGGTGCATTTCATTTCTTACCTCTAAATGTTATGTAATATTATAAATGCAAGTATATAATGGATATATATGATATATATGATATCTACATCATGAATATAATTCTAGATATAATGGATATTTTACCACATGAACAACTTGTAATTATACGAAGTTTATTTTTGACTCAAGTTCCAATGATTGACAAAAAAAACCGTTATTAACTTAAATAATTACATAATGTTCATAACATGGTAATAAGTGATATAAAAGGAATAATTAAATTGAAAAAGTTTCTTAATCAAGTAGAAATTAACTCTAGTTTATTATTCAGGAATATAAAGAAACGAACAAGACATGTCGGACTTGAGGTAAGGGATCCTACCTCTATCTTTCTTTTTAAGTACTCTCTTTTATGTCATTTATTTTAATCTCCTATTTCTTATGTTGGGGGATGTTATTTTATATTACTCTTACTGTAAATTTTATGATGAGAGACCCTATTTTATCTCTTTAATCCATTTTTTGGATGTTTTAAGTGGCGCCGTTAGGCTGCCGAGTTTTCGTAAGGGATTTTTCATCTCACTTTTATTCCTGTGAGATTTATGCTACATTTCCACTATTTACTTTGAGTGGTGTATGTACTTCCCATTATTATACTCTTTTTGTAATATAATTTCGTTTATGGGTATTTACATTAACGTTGTATAGTCCTTATTTCATGGGGTGTACATTTTGAAAGTTACCCAAGTCGGTAAGGGAACCTTTCACCCTCCTATTTTTTTTAAAAGACTTATTTTTGTTAGGTATTTTAATTTACATATTTTTATGTTGGTATATGTTATTATATATTATTATTGATTTAAATTTTATGACCAAGTTATGAGATACCCTTTTTACCTCTCATCATCTCATTTTCAGAATTTTAAAGTGACACTGTTAGGCTGTCGAATTTCTGTAGGGGAACTTCTCAACCCAATTTCAATTCTTTTGGTTAAACCTCTAATTATTTATTATGTTGTGATATAATTATGTGTGGATGACATCTTATTGTTTTACACTGAGTATTCACTTATATTTGGTTTATTTATATTTTTCACACATAATTATGTCATTTCTTTATCCTTGCTCTAACGACATGATCCTTGATTGGGATTACATCTCAATTTCTTCTCATTGAGACATTTCTTAATGATATGCACTTTTATTCTTTTATAAAGTGTATATAAAACCCCTTTTACATTAAATATACATATTATGTCTATACTCAAGTCATTTAAATGTTTTTCAAATGGTCTACGTTCATGTGGCTTATAATTTAAATGTTCAAAATGGAAAAGATCACTTTTATTAAAACATTTTTTTAAATGGTTTTAAAGATTTATTCTTTTAAACATTTATCATCCATGTACATGTTTTAAAAATGGCTTTAAGGATTTATTTATATATACATGAATGTTTTAAAACCCTTTCAAAAGTTTTGAAGTGGTATGGGACACTTTGATTCTAAAATATCTTTTAAATGTCTTCTTTTAATATTTTCAAAGTATAAAGGGATATTTCTCTCATAGAGTTTTAATGATTTTAGTAGATGTTTTTATTTATGTTAATATAATGATGTGATCTCTTGTAATTTAAATGTGGAAATTTTATGTTTCTTTTATGCATGTTTTAAGTGTTATGATTATGTTATGGTTCTTGGGAAATTTTTATGAAATCGGGTGGTTCCGTGATAAACTAAGGGCGGGTGAGCCCAAGATAGCTCTCCAATGCATTGGGTAACATGAAGGAGTTAAACGCTAAGTTTTATCTGAAGAGATTTAGGGAATATACTATAATGTGTATTCCAAATGTAACTATGAGGGTTACTCCCTAAGTAAGAATGTTATGAATGCCTCAAGTTACCTTTACATCTTATGATTTCTATGAGTTATTCATAAATCTTATGATTTTATGTGGTATGTTAAAGTGCTTATGTTTTATGAGTAAAGTGTGTTTTCATTGATTCTTATGTATACGTGGACTAATGTTTCCTTTCCGTATTTTTATATCGCTTACGGAGCTTTTTGTGTGCATCCCAAGTTTTTGAAATGTTTTCCACAAAACTTAAAGTGGAATACAGTCATGGATGGGATCAAGGAAATGTCATGATGTCTAAAACATGGAACTAGACACGACTCTTTTGTTCAAGAGTTTATATTTTGTGAAAAAAATGGAAACTGAGTAGATGTTTCTACCTTGTAATCTTTGAGATGTAATAGTTATGTCCTAATTCTCTATAACTATAAACTTGAAAATATACTCAATGTGAATTATTCATTTAATTCAAGATTATTTAATGTTTTAAGGCTGGGTCCTTATATGAAGGCCTTCATTTTTTATTGATTTTTGATAATCCACATTTCAAGGGGTGAGGTGGAACCCTTACAAGGCCCGTAGGTGTAAGTATTACATGGCCTGTAGGTCTTAGAGTAATTCATTGCCCGTAGGCTTCAAACATTACATACAACCCAAAATAACTACTTGTAACTACTCCTCCCCAACATCTTCATCGTGAAATCATCTCTCCACCTTCGCATGGATATTCAGATAGGATTTCCCATGCATGCATAGGTTTGTCCCGATGACAGGTGCCATACCCTCTCATTCTTGCAATCAATTTAGCTTCTGCTATGGTGACATCTCATTTCTCATCCTCCTTCTAAAGCTTGTTCCTTGTAGGTTGTCTGATTTTCATCTGCACTTAAGGTGGCCCGAAGGCCTTGGGGTGGCCCGAAGGCCTTACTGACCCGAAGGCCTGGGTGGCCCGAAGGACTTAAAGGACTCGGAGACCAAATCAGTTGCCCGAAGGCCCAAAAATGGGAATATTCCTGACTGCTACAGTGCCAAACAGTGCCTACTATAGCCCCGCTACAATACCTGCTACAATACTACACAATTATTACTACATTACCTGCTACAGTACCCGAAAATTAGCCTCCGCCTGTATTTGATCCCGGGTCGCCTGGTTAAAAAGTAAAATTAGTTCAAATATATATCTACTAATCTAATTTATGTCATTGGAATAAATTTAATATTGAATTTTTATATTAATTTTTTTAATATTTAAAATATTTTCTCTTTGTAAATCCAATTTTTCATCGCGTTTGGGGGTATAATTTTAAATTAAAATTATCCACTTATATTAATGGAATTTGATAAAATGGATTAAATATTTTAATTCAATATAATTTATATTATATAATAAGATCATATTATTTTTTGGTCAAAATGAATAGTAAAAATAGTAAAAATTAATTATTTCAGTTAAGTTTAAAAAGGGTTTATCAGTGGGTTAAACTAAAAAGATAAAGGGTAAATGACCTTGAAACTCATCCAAAACCCATTTTATGGACATATTCCAACCTTATCACCTTTATAGGTGGATAATGAAGCATTTTAGATCCTTTTATCTTGTTGAAAATGTGGGTACACATTATTCCTTTCAAAAATTCCATGTATGTCCTCTCCCCCACATATAAAAGGCCACCACCTCCCCTCCCCTCTTCACATATAAAAAAACATTTGGTTATACCAATGCCTAAAAAATGAATTCCTTATATCCCTCCCCACATCCTAGAGGCCTTGGTGAGATCAGAATTATAATCTAGTAGGGACTTTGGTTAAACATAATATGGTTGTCTAAATATGAGTTGATGTTTTTATCTATGAATTTTTGTTTTACTTCTTCCAATAAATCCTCTAAATATTATTTAACTATGATAATATAATAATACAATATTTAAGATATACTATGATATTTTTATGTTAATGGTATAACATATTTCCTCCTCCACTTTCATGAAAAGGGAAACAAAACCATCGATCGTGTGTATTGCAGACTACTGCCTTGCGAATCGATGTTTTTCATTTTCTATCATAAACTCTAAAGACTGGATATAATGATGTATTTGTTTTTTATATATGATATTTATGATATTATTATACATCTGGAATTTTAATACCATATCTACCTTCATACCTCCCAACCCATTGGAAAACAATAATGTCTCTCATATGTATAAAAAACTACCGCCTCACAAACCGATGTGAGGTAATTTTCATTTATATATTACTTGGATGGTAATAAGGATAGATTAAATCCACTAACTATACTATATAGTGTTCTCTCTATTACATTTGGCACCTCCATACAGTTTCTATATTACATGTCTGCCTCTTCGTGTTTCTCGATTCCCTGTAGCTCAACTCCTTTTCGATCCCACTATCCCCAACCTTTCAACTCATCCTAATTATCCCCCCCCATAACTTATATATCCTCACCACCTATCCCTCCTCCCAGGCTTGTTCTTATTCTCCCTTTATCGTCCTCTCCATCACATTTCCACCCCTATATCAGCCTCTAACTTCCCCCTCTATACCCCCGACTTCAACTTCCTATCACTATCTTCCCATCACTACCTTAATTCTCATCATTGCCTTCATTCCTATATTCGGATTCATTCCCTTATTAACCTTATCTATACCTACTGAATTTTTATCCCACTCCCATTCTTCTCATAATACCTTGATCATCATCCCTACTACTCCCTCTTTTCTCTCATCTGATTACTCAAACCCAATCTTCAATTTTTCTCATTCTAATTTGCATGCTCTTAGAATCACACATATCTTTCCACACCGATCAACCATCCTGGCTACACTCTACAATCTACAGAGTAGCTAAAGTATACTTATACTCCTCTAATTGATCTCCTTTCAGATTTCATCATTCCAAGAAAACTAACTCCATTTACATTTATTTATTTATTTCCATAATATCCTTGCCTCTCTACATTATATCTCAGATCTACAGTGTCGGTGACCTAGGATCCTATTTTTATCCAAATGGACATCCTTAGGGTTACTCATTACCAATAAGAAATATCCCAATAATGTTATTTTCCTATTCGATTTCTTGAAACCCTGATTCAAAAAACTTATTTCTCTAAACATTATTCATATTAAGTACTCTGTATTTTGGTGGTTTAGATTATATATATATTTTGTTTGAGATAAAGGTATCCATCACTATTTAAAGGTAACCTTAATCCCTTCTATCCTAAGATCCTAAAATGAAAGAAAAATTTTGTTCCCCATTTTCTGCATGTATTTTCCCTCTCATTAATATTTTTTATATTTATACTACAAAGTTTGTATTTATAAAGGTGTATATATCATGTACTCTATCCCTCCTACTATGTGGGTATTCCAATCCTCTTCCAATATATAATATGTATGTATATTTTGTATAAAGTGTTGAGTATACTAATTTTCATTATATATATAATTTATTCAATATGTCTATATTATAATTCATTTTTTTCAAAATATCACTCCTTCTTTCCCTTTACGGTAATATTTATAAATAAAACTTCATTTTTGGTATATTCAATAATATAATATTTATATTATAGGTTCTTAGTGTTTAGTTTTTTATTTATCTTTCTTAAAATAATGAAATATTTTTAACTGCATATTTTCTTTCTATAATCACATTTCAATGTCTATCTTTCAGTGGAAAAAATGTTTCATGGAACTTTAAAAAATAAAGAAGAGTTATTGACAACTATTTGTAAAGTGGTTGAATGTGTGAATGAATAGGTCTATAAATAATCATTATGATCTAGGTATTTTCCATTATTTAACCAAGAAATGTTTCTTTCTATAATTATCATTACCTTTTTAATTTCTAATTTTTATAAAATTTATTTTTATTTTATTGAAATTGGTTGTAGGTACAAGCCTAAAATTGGGGATATCATATTAGGGCGTGTTATCAAGGTAATGTATCTTGACTAAATTCAACCAACAGTGAATTAAATCTTTGATATTGATTTATATTTATAGATTTATTAATCAGTAATAATTGAAACTTATAGATTTTAATATCCTTTAGTTGACTTGATAGTTTTGAGTGATAATGTTCTCATTATTAATTCTTGTGAACTAATTGATAGTATTAAAGTGCAGGATTCTCTAAAGCGATGAAGGGTGGGGATCAATTTTATATAGGGCATGGTTCAATGCTTTACATTTGGACAATGTTACATTTATATTTGTTTTCTTAAATATACCACCGTTTAGTTTTCATTTTAATTTTATTTCATAGATTTAATATATTTTTTAAAACTAAATGAAACCATCAAATCAAAAATATATAAAAAGGCTTCAGTGGGGTTCTTATCTACATGAGAAGGATCATTTGATGTCATTTCTATCTTTTAGAACCTTTATTTTTTTACACTTTCTCAGTGTCCTTTGATCGATCCATCTGATTTAGATTTATTTATAGAATTTTTTATTGATTCACAACATCTAAATTTCATGTTTCTATTAGATTATTACACATTTAAAATTTTCTATGATTTAAAAATGTTAATTGATATTCCAACCTAGTTTTCATTAGGTATCCTTTTTAATTAAGAATGATAAAAAAAATATTATGTATTGTATACACTCTTCTTTTGTGCATTGATAACTGGTTATATTAATTTTTGGTGCATTTTATTTCATTTTAATTCAAATTATATTTCATGGTTTCAATAAAGAATGTATTTAAAGAATATAAAGTTTATTTTTTTGGGTCAGGTGAATGTTTTAATAAATAATGTATTCAAAGAATCTAATTTTTTTTGGTCGGGTGAATGTTTTAATAAATTATATAGGTAGTAAAGAACTCTAGAATTTGGGATTAATTGATGTATGATGTCCCAACTGGCTTCAAAATCACAAATGTTTCACCATTTTAAAGGATCAATAAATTCAAATCATTTTCTTAATATAATGTAAGTATTATATTAGTCTTATCATGTGCAACATCCATTGTATTTACTAATAGGTGTGCCTCCCAACTAAACGTGTAACTATTACCAACCCTCAAACCATATATGTCACCATCTACCCACTCTCATTTACAATTAATATTTGTTTTCCTGATCTCTTTTCCTCAACTCCTCACCTTAAAGATTATTTTCCTCTTAGAATCCCCACATCCACTATGCCTTACTGTCTTTGACTCTACTTCTCTACCTCTAACTCTTTCTCCATCTCATAACCTATGCTTCCTCTTCCACTTTGTCACACCATATTCTGCTCTACCCCATTCCCACATTCCTAACACCCATTTTTCATCCTTCTTCCATACACTATTGAGAAACCCTAATTAGGATGTTTCCTAATATCCAAACACCATACTTATTTATAACGTCCCGGGTCTGGAATCCACTCAACTGGTGCCCTGTACCCGGTTAGCCACATGGCCTCAAGCGCATCTCACCAAACACTAGAGGCTTCTGACTAGCATTGAGGGCCTAAGGTGTGATAGTGGGGAAACTATGCCCTCATTGGCAGAGTGTAACATAGTGGATTAAATAATGACAATAGCGGAAGTAGTAAACAACATGAAAATGAAGTGAACAATGGTAGACTGCAAGGTAAAGATAACCAGGAGGCATAACATATCAGAATGATGTATCATGTTACATGTTCTAAGAAAACATCAAAAACAAGATACATTGAAATCAAATACAATACAATACTAAGGTATAACAATACAAAATGAAACACAACAACATCACAAGACTTGGCTTGGTTCGTTTCTCTCCTGTTCCTAAGCAACAATCAAGTAACTGTATAATGAGCCTTGCCCCCATCGACACTAGCAAAAATATAGTCTTTTTGGGACAAAAAAGCATGACCCAAACAGGGTGTGAGAATTAAATCCCAGTAGGAAACCACCAAATGTCTATTACAATCTGTCAGTAAGTATATCCAACAGTAGTGTATAATAGTGAAATGCAGTAAATACCAGACACTTAAAAGTAAACAATCCTTCAAGTACTGGAATTCATTTACATTCATTTCATGTTCTTTAATCAATTAAATTTCATTGAATTATATAAGTTTCAGGGTCTGGGCTAAACCCCTCAATCCCCTATAAAAAGTAAACATAATAGATACCTCAGTAGGCTATCTAACACAAGAAGTAAAGACTGAATCCAAGCTTGTAATTTGGCTTGGTAGACACATCACGATTCATTCCATTCCATCATTTGATTATGACCTAAGTCCATTATTGAGATTCCTAATTTAGAATTCAAGTATCACTATAGGTTTAATCTTACCAACATCCTATAATTCCATCCTCAATGGTCCTACTAGGGATCCCGAGTATCACTCTCGATGTTGGTATAGGTTCATGCGAGCCTGTCCTCAATGGTCCTATTAGGGAGCCCAAGGTATCACTCTATGTACAATATAATATTTTGTCAATTTAGTCCATCCCTAGAGGTCCTACTAGGGAGCCCATGTGTCACTAATGAAATATAAATCAAAAGCCTCTTGAGTCCGTCCATGGAGTTCTAAACTGAACCCATGTATCACTCAAGGTGGAAGGTACAGAAGTCATGTGAGTCCGTCCATGACGTTATAAGATGAACCCATGTATCACCCAATGCTATTTACCATTTACTCATTAAGGTTCAAAAAAACCTTCCAACATGATTTAACAAGTAAAAACACTTCATGGAAATAGGGAAAACACAATCCCAAATCCATAATAAAAAATAATTACAATTATAATGCAATTGCAATTCCATTTGACAACTAAGTTCATTTTAAACAACCCTAAAAAGGGAACAAAATCATGCCCATCGAAATCCTTGGACAAAATAGATATACAATAGTTATCCAAGGGAAATGCACTCACAAGGTGGCCCTTAATCAAACAACAAAGCTAAACATGCTTTAATTCATTCAAATAATTATCAATTTTTTTCAGGTACTTTTAAGGATCACATTCCCTTCAAGGAGTCACCCTAAACATGGGACCGTGGCACAAAAACACATATAAACATCTCAAAAATTAACGAGAGTCATAAGACCACCTACTTCATCGCAGTACGAATCTCCTCATCCAACCTCGAGCTCCAATTAAAGATAGAACAACAAAGATCTAAGAAACAAGAATAAACACCCAACCTTATATAACTTCCTCTAGAATAGGAATTAGGAATAATGACTCAAGAGTAATCGAGATCTTACCGATACGGTTCAAACAAAACCAACAATGATCAAATCATTTTCTGGATGAATATTTGGGAGAAGGTTGAAGTTCCATCGGTGATTGTTCTTCAACCCGGTGAGCCCACTGTCCAAACTGCATAAAGGGGAGCCCACTGCCTGTTTTAAGTGAAAAACACAAATACACGGTATGTAAGTCCATATAAACGGTGTGTATATCATTTTACTGTTCATTTGGTGGCTGAATTATACTGCCTTACTTTCCAAGGCCCGTTGACATGACTACATGGCATGTACTGAGAAGTACACAACGTGTAATTGGTTTTTCCTCCTTTTTAGGCCGATATTCCCACACACCATGTATTACCATAATACATGGCCAAACTACACAACATGAACTTAGAATTACACATCATGTAACCCTGAATCAGCCCATGTGATAATATGATTCCATTACTTGTCTAGTTTTCCCTTGTTTTATCAAAAACAACTCAAGGTAAAAAAATAAAAGAACCATACCGTAAAAATAAGAATTGAGTTCTTAGAAACTTCCCCCCTTAAATCAATTCATCCCTAAATTTCCCTTCCAAGGGTGGTGAAGTAATATTTGAGAATAACTCCAACCAATGAGAATGTACTTCTTCCTCCCTCTCCCAAGTCTCGTCCTATACTCGGTCATGCTATTATATCACCCATATGAGAGGAACTGGCCAGCTTCGAAGAACCTTTGTGCTACTGTCAACTATACGAATCAGATTTTCCTCAAAGGATGCATGAACCTGAAGCT
This sequence comes from Viscum album, assembly GCA_963277665.1. NCBI lineage: Eukaryota > Viridiplantae > Streptophyta > Magnoliopsida > Santalales > Viscaceae > Viscum > Viscum album. The sequence goes on along the minus strand of OY728161.1, from coordinate 1,680,046,801 downwards.
CAACCTCTTCTATATAAAAAACATAAGATGGTTCTGAGTGATAACAACATAGTTGAGATACATGGAAGACCTCGTGTATGGATCAATACCTCTAAGGTAACTATAACCGATAGGCAACTGACCCGACTCTCTCCAGAATCTCAAATGGTCTGACATATCTCGGTGAAATTTTACCTTATCTCCTGATCCTCTTGTGTCCCAAACTCAGTGTGACATGTAGGAAAACTCTATCCCCAACCTCAAACTCCAAAGGTCATCAACGATAATCAACATATTATTTCTAATGAGACTGTGCAGTATCCATCCGCTTCTGAATCAAGTGGACCTACTCACTAGTCTCATAGATAAGATGAGGTCCCAACATAACTGCCTCTCCTGACTCCAGCCAACACAGTGGTGATCAACATGGCCTACCATACAAAGCCTCATATGGCACCATCTAAACAGTAACCTGAAATCTATTATTATAGGCAAACTCAACCAGTGGTATATGCTTCTCTCAAGATATCCCAAAGTCTAGGACACATGAATGAAACATTTCCTCTAGAACCGGTATTGTACGCTCTGACTAGCCATCGGTTTAAGGGTGGTATGCTATGATCAGAAGCACTCATGTAACCAGTTCCCTCTGAAAACTCTACCAGAAACAAGATGTAAAGTGAAAATACCTATTTGAGACAATAGAATGAGGTACCCCATGAATTTTTACCACCTATCGAATATATATATTTCTGATCTCATAGACGCCAAAGGTCTCCTTGATCAGCAAGAAGTGAGCGACCTTCATAAGCCTGTCAACTATGACCCACACAACATTGTTTCCCCTAGGCGACCTCGGTAACCCTATCACAAAATCCATCGTGACACCTTCCCACTTCCATTCAAGAATGGGTAGCTGATTTAGGACCCCAGACAGATGCTGGTGATCTGCCTTCACCTACTGACAGGTGGGACACATCATAAAAGAACCAGAAACTTCTCACTTTATACTCGACCACCAGTATTGACGGCGCAAGTCACAGTACATCTTGGTGACTCCAGGATGCACTGCCCAAGATGAAGCATTAAACTCCTACATTGGATCCTCACGTATACCCCCTAAAACCCACACATATCCATGGATACTCAAAACTTCATCCTCACCTATTATCCATCCAGGAGGAGGGTCATCACCTGCCAAACTCTTCTGTAGAACTAGGTCTTCAGAATTTGATAGGTTCTTAATCCTCACTCTGTCTAGTATAGTATAGGTAACAACAAAATATGAAAGATAAGTCTATGAATAACTATCATGCACCTCTAAATTCATATCATAGAACAAATCCATCAGCTTCCACTCACCACTAGCCTCCTGCACTTCCTGTGTCTGAGTCCTGCTACTCAATGCATCAGCCACAACATTGCCTCTTCTAGGTATATAGGCAAGCCCAAAATTGAACGGATGAAGGTATTCCACCCACCTTCACTATCTCAGATTCAAATCACGATGATTAAAGATGTATTTGAGACTTTTGTTGTCCATGTACACCAAAAAATTCTCTCTCAATAAATAATGTCTCCAACAATGCAAAGCATGAACAACTGCAGCTAATTCGAGATCATGTGTTAGGTAGTTCCTCTCATGTGGCCTCAACTACCAAGACCCGTACGCAACAAATAGACCCCCCTACATAAGCACTTCCCCCATCCCAATACCTGATGCATCATAGTACACAATGTAACTCTTTCCTAGCTCTAAAAATATTAGTATCAATGATGAATTCAAATGCCCTTTAAACTCCTGAAAAGCTATGTCACAAGAATCTTACCACTCAAACTTCACACCTTTCTTAGTCAAGCCCATCATATGTGCTTCTAAGTGTGAGAAGTCATGTATAAAATTCCTGTAGTAACCAGCTATCCCCAAGAAGATCCATACCTCAAAAACATTCTTGTGATGCTCCCAGGTCACTACTACTATTACCTTCTCTAGGTCTACTGATACTCAAGTATCTAAGATGACGTAACCCAGGAAGTGAATCTGATCCATCCAGAAGTAGAATTTAGTGAGACTATCATATAACTGATGCTCTATCAGTGTATTCAAAACGATCTCAATGTGTTTGGAATGGTCATGTAGATTGTGAGAATACACCAAGATATCATCCACGAAGACCACCACAAAGGATTCTAGGTAAGTATGAAACACTCGATTCATCAGCGCCATGAAAAATGTTGGCGCGTTTGTGAGAACAAAAGGAATAACTAGATACTCATATAGGCCATAACTTCTACGAAAGGATGTATAAGGTATGTCTGTAGGTTGAACATGCACCTGATGATATCCTTACCTCAATTCAATCTTTGAGAACACTTGAGATTCGCGAAGATGATCAAATAGGTCATCTATCTGTGGAAAGGTATATCAGTTTTTAACTGTCAACTAGTTCAATTTTCGGTTGTCCACACATAACCTAAGGGTACTATCTGCCTTTTTCACGAAAAAGACTGATGAACCCCAAGGGGAAGTACTGTGTCAAATAAAACCCTTAGCTTATAGATCTTCCAACCGCCTCTCGAGATCTCACAACTCCATCATAACCATCTTATAAGGAGGAATAGATTCCAGTGAATCTTGTGGAACTAGATAGATAGTGAAATCCAATTATCTAACTGAAAAAAGACTAAAATTTCGTTCAGGAAAACATCCCTAAAATGATCAACCACTGGAAGGAAATATTCCAGACATGTTTCCTGATCATCCAGATATAAACTAGAAATCTGGGCTGTCATCCTGCCTAGCCCACGATGCTCGGGTCTAGATGTGGTTTCCTGGACATCCCATTAAACCTTATCTAGAAACTATCCACCACTTGGTGATGTTAAACTCACCTTGCGGTGATAGAAATCAACAAAGTCTTGAAGAGAAACCAACCAATCCATTCTGAGAATGACATCAAATCCCGTCATCTCTAAGACATAGAGGTTCCATAGAAAGTGACAGCCACCAATCTCAATCGAGAAATCCTTTTACTGACCCACATAGATATAAAACTATATGTTTCACTAATATCAAAAAGTATAGAACATAAAAAAAAAGGCGACTAGGATAGTACCTCATATAGTAGAAGGTCTGAGATCCTGCTCCTGCTATGTTTGTTGCACTGCATAAGTCTGACCTGCACCACGGCCCTGAGACAATGCTTGGCTACCCTGAGTTGACCCACCCTACTATCACTGAGATCTTGGGGCCTGGCTACCATGGACACACCCACTGCCTTGTCCTGAAAACCCTGATGTATTCCAATTTCCATATTGGTGAGAAGCTACTGACCCTGCTCCTACATGTGGAGTCTGTACAGAACCTTTCTCACTAGCCACTGGTGGAAACATCATACCAAAGCGCTGTAGATGGACCATATTACCGAAATCTCGACACTCTACTGGGTCCTTCAGGCACTGGGGCCTCATATTCATCAGCCTACCGCACTGGTATCACCTCACTTGTCTACCTAAAGAAAGGTTCTAACTGCTTGTATCCCTGTGAGAAGGCTCTGTACGATGCTTCTTGCTTCTAGTCAAGACAGTACCAGATATCGTTGCCCAACCACCCCGGATCACACCTCTAGCTTCCTACAAATTATGCTCAGTAATTAGTACTTTATTTACAATATAAGAGACTGAAGGAAACCTAAATACATTCATCTAGGATCAGATGTCAAACCTGATACCATCCTAGAATCGTCTAGCTTTATATGTGTCATCACCCATCAGAATAGGTGCGAATCACTAAAGCTCATAAACTGGGAAAAATAATCCATAACTGATAGTGTAACCTGATCTAGGTGCATGAACTCCTAGGCTCGGTCAGCCCTCAACATCTCGGGAAAATATTAATCATATAAGGATGCTTGAAATTATTTCCATGTCATATCCTGCTGATGCCATGTATGAGTGATAACATCCCCCCATCTTTTGGAATAATCACACAGTATATAGGTCGTGAGCTTGAACCTCCTCTCGAGAGGTGTCTCCAGATGTTCGAAGATAGTTATCACTGATTCCAGCCATGATTTCACAGCTTGTGGTCTGCTATCCTATGAAAAAGTAGGCAAATGATACTGCTAGAATATACGTGTCAACTCTGCCATAGATGTGGTAGCCTTTGTTTCTCCCTAAAAGGTCTACATGAACCTCACAAAACCTTTATGAAACTATGCATCTCCACCTACGTTTGGTATAACAGCTGGTGCCACAGCTGGCACAACTGGAGGTTCCATTGGTAGCCCATGGCCTACCATCTCCTGAGTATGATCATCGCAGCTCTCATGGAATACAACTCATGGTCGTCACAGTGACATAACTCTACAAGGTCAAAAACATGCCTTAGTTTAATCTCATCATCAAGGTTTTCTATTCAAGTGTTCCAAAACAAAATAGGAGAAGACCCTAAAAGTTTGGAAAAAATGAACTGCATGGTGTGTAGAAAGAATACACAGTGTGTACCCTTAGGCTCTTATATGGTAGTGTTCTATCATCAGCCTAGAGTGTATCAACCCCAAGTACATGGAATGTTCCACAAGTACATGACGTGTACACAGTTCTATCCTCCTAGACATGTACTCCCACATGACTAGGTCCACATAGGTTCTGCCTGGGTAGGCTACACGATGTGTACTGAGGGTACACGACGTGTGCAGATCAAAACTCACTAGCCCATGTTTCTTCTCACACGTCCAATTACATGGGCAGATATTACACGACGTGTACACAAGGTACATTATGTGTTCAAATTAAAATTTAGAACATCATCTTCCAAGGACTTGTGCAGTTTTATTTAGGATTTAATTGATTGATTATCCCCCTGTTTGTTATGCTCGATTGAATGTCTATAAATTCATATTCAACTAAATTTCTTGATACAACTATGTTCATTTGATATAATATTATTTATACCTAGGTCTAATTTTATTCTTTGACAACTCCTTGTTCCATAGAAATTTCTTACATAATGTTGTTTCTGAAAATAATTCTATATGCAGGTAAAAAAATTATTCTTACCAAGATCGTATGAAAATATAACATCAAAGGATGGTACCTAAATTATAAAATTTTATAATACTGGTTAATTCATATAAAACTATTACCATCAATTAATGTTATATTCTTCATGATTTTTAGAGTTCCTTTTTAATTTAGATTACGTATATTGTGTTTTAAAATTGAATTAATTTTGGGTGACACCAGTTTATTTATTACGGTTTTTTTCTCAATACTTATAAAAAATACTATTTTATTAAATAATTATTTGGATCATTGACCTATTTCTCATATAATATTTGGATATGAATTTTTTTTGAATCAAGATATTTAAAAAAATTTATTTGTCTATAGAAGTTCATCAATGGGCCTTTTGTGGGACTTCTTTATTATATTTAATTTATCTTAATTTTAAGAGAGGTATGTGTCAACACATGTATAATAATTATTTATCTTATATTTAGTTTTCAATTTTTTTAATTTATTAATGTGGGGATTCATTTAAAAATCATAGGTATTAGATTTTTTAATTTACCTATATTTTGTGTTACATTTTGGGAATAAATATGTTATTTTTTGTTCTATTTTATTATTGTGTGTAAATTTAAAATATAGATAGTTTAGTAAATTATATATAAATTCACCATTTGTATTTTCTTAAATTTATATTTTATTGCAGTTGATAAATCGATTATATAAAGTGGGTTTCAACTATTGAGGATGGTTCTTATTTCAGCATAGTGACTCCCATGTAGTAAAACCATTTATTGTGGAAAATATTATATTGATGAACTTATATTATTAACATTTTTTTTCTGATAGTAGTAACTGAAATAATTATAAAACCCATCATCACTAACATGTATATTATGATTCATAAATTTTAAAACTAATTTCATATTTCATCAGTAAACTTATTCTGTAAAATTTTGTCTTAATATCTTTATGCATTGATGACTCCCTTATATTTTAATTATCTATGTATTTGTTTTACCATATAAATCAATGTTTATTTATTTAATATTTAAATGAAATATTTTTTGTTTTTATATTTAATCATTAGGACCTATGATTATTTTTTATTTAAAATAATCACTATATAATTCAAGTAGAAGATCCTTATATATGATTATATGAAATAAGTTTTTGTATTTAATCATCAGTTCTTGATTTCATCTCATTAAGGTTCCTGTTATCACCTCAATCATTCCCTTTCCCCCATCGATGAACAACATTTCTCCCCTCAAAACCTACTTTGGAATCAATAGATTCACGACTCTCTATCTCCCTACCTCCTTGAATAACCCTATGCCTCACCACATACATACATGTACATATTTTTAGGTGATGTTTTAGATTTTTATAGTGTATCTCATGTGGATCCCAACCCCCACCATCAGTTAGAGAAAAAGAATATCCTCACTTGGTTCTTTAATTTTAGGTTGATTCACATATTTCAGTTAAAATTTCCCTTTAAATTTTTTTGAAATACCTAGGTAAATCTATGAAATATTCTGAAATTTTTTTCTATTTCAATAATCAATTTTTCTTATTTTTTTAGATTCAACATATTTATTTTAAAAAGGCTAATATGTATTATTCCTCTCTCCTTTCAAAAAATTTATCCTTTTGTTTCCAGGATAAGGTACATCATTTTCTCAGTATTTGATTTTAGTTAACCCATATGATAAATTTGTTATTTTTTTTTTCACAAAATGATATATGTGATCTATATAAAACTAATAAGAGGAGGGTTTTAGGAGTGATATTATACGATAATATCCATGACTAAGATATTTCATCATGTTGCCTACAAATTTATTTTGTTTCAACCCTTTTCAATTTTAGTATATTTTATAACAATTTATTTTCAGTTTCTCTCTATTTTGAATTTGTAGTCTTTCACCCAAGTTAATATTTTTTCAGTTTGTTCATATTTTTATTAAAAAATGTCAATTTTCTTAATTTCCAATTTACCTATATAGATTTTCTATGGCTGCTTTAATTTTTTTTCATTTACTTTATAGTTGCATGTTTTTGTTCATTTATTTTTTTCTCAATTCCATTTTGTGGCTATGAATAATTGAGAATATTAAAATTGGAATAAGTATAAAAAGTTATTTCTCCTCCCAAAGGTTATCATATTTATTTTTTTCCTTTTCATCATTTTATAAAATATATTTATGTATCTTTTTAATCTATTATATTTTTTTGAAAGAATGTCTATATTTTAATCTTTATCCAATTTTTTAATCCAACCATTGAATTTTTTCATAAAAAATAAATATGTTCTATTGAGGTTAAATTTAATCATTTTCAAATTAATTGATAATTTCTATCACCAAACATTTTATATAATAATGATTTTTTCTATATATTATTATTTTATATGAACATTTTATCTATTTCTGCCATGAGTAATTAGATGGGTTGGTTTTATATGTATTTTAAAATTATTATGCTATTACATTATATACGAGATAAAATATATAATTATAGATTCTATAAATAAAAATAAAAATATCTCACATGCATTTAATTTTTTTTATAATTAATATCTACAGGTCTATTGTTTGGTATATAAGATTTTTTATGAAATATTTAAAAATAAATAATATTATTGGTATTGGGTTTTCCCAAATTGTGGTAATGATTATCATTTTTGACATTATATTCCTTTAGGGTATGTGTGGAAATCTTAGATTAAATCCCTATTAAAGGAATATTTTGAAAACATACCCATTGAGAAAGATATTTAAATATGGTAATAATTGACTTGCATGAATGTACATGAATGACTAATTAATTCAAAGTTACTTTTCCAAATTAATAATTTACCAATAGATATTTTATATGATTTATTTAATTTTTTACATTTTATTTATAGTTTCAAATTTTTATCAAAATTTTGTGGATGGTCACTTAAGAATATTAGTGCTTGCTTTTTGACCATTTTACGAGTTTTAATATTTCCTCTGCATGCTGTCAAACATAATATTGTTGCATTAATAATTTTTTTCTCCTTTTGTCCAAGAATTTTAAAATAAAATAGTAATTACAATGTTTTATTATATAAGTGAATGAAAAAATTAAGGAAAAAGAAAAAATTATATTTTTTATCAGTTGTAATTTTACATAGAAAAGACTTTTTCCGAAGGTTTTTAATTTTTAGAAAAATATTTTATATTTCTATAACAAATAATTATATGTGAATTATTTCATTATATACATGATCACTTTTGTGATTATAGTTTTTTTAAACATTCAACCTCAATCACATTTATCAGTTTATGTAACTAATATTTGTTAGACCTACTAGTAGTTTTTCAAGAACTTTTTTGAAGTAGTGGAAAAGAAACAAGTTCCAGTACAGTATGTTGGAAATGAGATAAACACAAATAAATCATTTCATCAAATTCCATCAATGTGTTTTTTATTAAACTAGAAAAAAATATCATCTAAGTCCCTATACGTAAGGTATGTTACTCAACCATGAATTTATATTTCATTAACTTAATAATTTTTTTTCTTTTATTCCAATATTCATTTTATTAAATTCCTTCCAATCATATTTTCATTATAATCTGACTAAATGTGAAACCATTTATATACTTTTGATATATTATACACTTCTAAAATATCTAGAAGCATCAAACATTTCTTCTTTCAAACATTCATATCATTATTATTTTCCAAATAATTAATTAATTATTTTTAATTATATATCTATTGTGTTTTTTGGAAGTTCATGGGGGAAATACTAGGTGGTTATTTTTTTATAGGAGATACTCTAAATTGTATAACTAGAGGTATACTCTGTACTGATTACATTACGAACCATATACCTTTTGAAAAAATATTCTATGTGTTATTTCTTATATCTGAACTAAATTGTTTTTTGAAATGTATAAGATTTCATATATTAATCACACGTTATCATTTTAGTGGTGAATATATTTAAAAAAACACAATTTTTTATCTAACTTTGGGTTACCAATATTAATTTTTATTTAATTCTCTTTCAACATAAACTATATGTGTTGTGCACTTTTATAAATAATATTTATTTTAGTTACCAAAACCATTGAATAAACATGGCTAGTTACAGTTACTGAGAGTTTTTTATAATATTCACCATATTTTCAATTATATTTGATAAATTATTTGAGAATATTGTTATTTATTATCTATTTGAGTGATTGGTATAATAATGAGTAACTAATTCACTATTCATGTATTTTTTTCCTTTAATGACATGTAAATGTTATTTTAAGTTGATTTAAATTCTAATAAATTGATTAATTTTATCATCAATGATATTTTTTCTAATTCATGTTTCTTTCTTTACCTTATGTTCAATTTTTAATCTTTGGTGTATTAATTTATTATTATCCATCGAGACTCATGAACTACCTAAAATAGATCTATAGATTTTTTGTCACTATTATAGTCTAAAAAACATATACATTGATAGGTATTCCTAAAAATATAAAAGGGTGAGAATTAATCATCCATGCTTCCAATAAGGTTCCTTCTTAATACATGTTTGACCTAGGAGGCTGTGAAGGAATCCATTATTCATGTTTGGATGATAGATGGAACTAGATTATCGGTAAGACATAAACCTGATCAGTTATGTAATCTGTTCTATAATATATTTTAAACCTTTATTTTTTTTAATAAAATTCCATTAATTATACTTTTTAATTAATAATTAAAATTAGGCATTATGATAGTGTTAATGACATTCCTATATATGATCATAATCAAAAGGAATGTTGATTTTGGTCTTTTGGTGTTTTATTGGTTTCTATGATATTATAGTGGTGGAATATGATTCTTCAATAATGAATTGATCCATGATGATTTGGATTTTTCTTGAATAGATTCATGTTTTCAATTGAATTTATTTTTTCCATAAAGGAACTATGTTATAGATATATTTTTTTCTCTGGTCGTTTAATTTCAAATATGAATCTTTTGGTCTCTCTCATTCACATACAATTAAAATGGGTTTTTTCACTTTGTTATGTATTTTTGGATTCTATGGAAAATTGCATATACAATTATAGTTACTATAACACTATGGAAATAATGGTATTGAGGTATTCTATTTTTTCTTGGGTTGTCTATAGGAGGGGAGAATAAGATTTATTTATCCATAATTGTTTTGATATTATTTTTTGTGGACTAGAAAATTACAGTGATAATATTGATGATGTTTGATGATTCTATTGTTAGAATTATAGAAGCCATATTAATATTATGATCTATTTAAATATAGTCTACATTGAATAATTAATCCTCTAGTAACATAATTATGCATTTATATACCACATACTCTAAGTTTACTATCGGTGAAACTTTATTGCACTATTTTTCCATCTCCACCAGATTTATTTTCATCAGTATATTTATTCAATGCATATAGGCTTCCTTAGTAATTTAGATTTATATATATATATGATTTGATCATGAAGTACAAAAATATGATGTAAAGGAAGGGGATCTTGACTTTAATTCATATAGATCTTGAATAATAATATCTCCAATAATTTAATCCTTTTATTATTCTTTGGTTAGGGTATTGGTAACCATTAAAAATTAATATCTTTTATAAAAAACTCAATCTATTTACTGATGTAATTATTGATATTGTATTGAAACATCAATAAATCTCGTTAATATTTTTGTAAGTTCACTATATGGGTCCATTTGACACCACTATTAATGAAAAATATAATTTGGTAAGCTTACTCTATTTTACTATTAATGTATGAGATGGAATATCATAAAATAGCCAGATAACTCTAATGGCTAGGTACCTGGATATATTACCAATGAATGAAATATCAAAAAATATATGCTGTTTTTATAAATTGATAGTTTTTTTCCACATCAATATACTGAATTTCTATATTCAATTTGTTTTTTAAAGATATATCATACTTTTCATTATTTGGATGCATGGAATCTATTTTTCTTCATTTTCATATAGTTTCATAATTCTAGTGTATAACACATAATATTCATTTTTATCCAATCATTTTCTTATTACTAGGAGCTTTTCTTTACTAAAATATAAAGTTACAACAATGCAGTTCTTGAATTCATGAATTTAGCAACCCCAACCTCACCCATTATGGTAAAAATATAAACATTAAACTTTATTTATTTATGATGAAATTGATACATATGTATATAGTATAATATGAAATTTAATTATAAATAAAATTACCCCTTCCTTAGTACCTCTAATGCAAAAAGTCTATACTACCACCCTGACTTTGAATCCCATCTATGTAATTGCTTTATATGCATAAAAAAGAATATGAAACCCATAAAAAATGAATAACATTCAATAAATAACAAAACATGATATGATAAATTAACATATTAAATTTAGAAATAACATGATGAAAAAAATGTAATAAATAATTATATAAGTAAAGTTGGAAATCTTTTATAATCCTTGAAAAGGATATGTGACTTCATGTTGAATATAAAAAACTTTACTGATTATACTTAAAAAAATATATTAACATTAACTGAATTTATATCACAACTACTATCATAAGTTTAACTGAATTAAAAAAATGTAATATAGAGTTACTTTCATAAGTAATGTTGAATATGAAAAATATTTTTAATACCTTAATAAATTATATAACTGTGTTTTGTATATAAAAAATAGTCTGATTATCAATGTAATAACAAATTATTTGATAATTTTTTTGATAGTTAATATGTGATATTGACATTTCCTTAATAGTTTATATGAAAATTACATATTAAAATCTTCTCTGATAACAGTATTAAAGATGAATTGAAAACTATTAATATAAAAGTTAATAACTAGACTGATTATTCTTCCAACATAAAATATTTCACCACTCTCAATTACATATCATGCATGAGAACTAAAATTTATATTTAATATGCATTCATTTACATATTATGAATATACATGAAGTTTCATGATAGGGATAGTTCTCATTATATTCAGTTTATCATTGATGGATAAAATATTAGAAAACATATATAACTTCTATAAATTGAAATTTTCTTTCATATCAGTAAACTGAATATTTTCATTCAATTTATTTTTCTAAATATATATTAAAAATTTAACTATCTAGATTCTTGGAATTTATTTATCTACATATGCATGAAATTTCAGCTTGTTGGTGTATAACACAATCCACATTCCTATATTGTAATTCCAATTTTCTTTCAATATATAACCAATTTCAATTACATGATATATATATATATATATATATGAAATATCATCAAATAAACACACTATAATTTTTAATACATGTTGTCTATTTTCTGAAGAACCCCCCCACTCAGCACACAAAATGAAATTAATTTTCAATGATGTCCACTCACATCGTGGGTGAGTGGTACTAGAGGGTTAGGGGCTTGGGGATGGTTGTTGTTTGCGTGGGTTTATGTTTGGGGTGGGGGTTCTTCTATTATGTTGTGTTCCCAACAGACATATGTAACCTATTACAAAATTTACATACCCCTAGAATGAAATATATATATAATTATATATGAAATAGTTATATATTGATTGTATCAATAAATATTTATTTATCTATGTTTTTATGATTTCATTTTATATGGACCAACTAATGATTTATTTAATTTCAATTATTTTTAGCTGAAGTGGTTAGAAAGGAGTTGTGGATATGATACTAATTGGGTATATGGAGGAGGTTTTTCACTTGATACAGATGAAAAGAAAATTATGTTTCATATAGGCGGTGAATTACACTAACATTGATGCGATTTTTAAATAAAATGAGTATGAAAATGATGATAATGTTTGATGATTTTATTATTAGTATTTTTGAAACAACATGAAGACGATGGAATATTGAAATACGATTTTCATTAAATAATGAATCATATTATAATATAATTCTATATTTAAATACCATATACTCTAAATTTCTAAAAAAAATTCAAGTTATTTCATAGCACCCTTATTCTAAAAACACACCATATGTATCATTTCTATTTTTTGTCGTTATGTATTATGTTATTTGAATTTATATTATAATAATTTATACATATTATATTATATGTTATATATTATTTTATTATAATTAAAATTCTAAAATCAATTTATATATATCATTTCCAAAATAATTTTCTTAGTATTTATATTCTTATTCATTTTCATGGGTATAATCCAGAAAAAGCTTTTTTTTCTTTATTTAATTTTTATACTAGAATTTTTTTCTTTCTATATTAATTTTTCCTATGAAATTTTTATAAAATAAAGTTATTCACACTTCTATTTCTTTCTATTCTTATATTTCATATATCAGTATGTTTTATTAGTTAAATATAAGTTTTTAATGATTTACAAATGCCACACATGAATTTCAATTTCTAGGCCAATTCCCAAGAAGAGAGATTTCGTTGATGATTAACAAGGATTAATAATAATTTTGTTGATCATATGTGTTTTTGGATATGTTTATCAGGAACATTATACACCAAAAGATTCTCTTGGGGTGATATTTTTTAGGTTGCTACCACCTCCTGGTTTCCCTCTTTCACTTTGTATACTATTTCATGATTTTCATTTTCTGATGTTCGATTAACTTATTATTTCTAACCTCTTATGTGTTACAATTACATCTAATATTTCTATCAAAATTTTATTTATCTACCATTCCTACTCATATATATCATTTATATAAAAAATTCATTAAAGAATTTATTGAAATGTACTAAAATGATTATGAATTGTATACTTTAGTTAAATTAATTTGTTTATTTCCTTTCATCACCTCACACATTTTGGTTACTAATTGTTTTATTTATAGAGATATTTATCTCAATATTTTGATATAAAAATATTTCTTAAAAGGGAATTAGTCATATATTATTTTAATCATAGGACTTTAATATCTAAGAATATTTGAAAATTATTGACTATATTGATTTACTCATTATCTTGAATAGACTAAACTAATGTTAATTGATATGTTATAATGTTTCCTTGAAATTTAATGGATTTATATTTAAATATCTGATTCTTTTTCATTATATTAATTAAATATTATTTACTCTTATATTTATTTTTTTCATATATTGCATCTCACTATAGGTATTGTTAGTGAAATCTATGTTTTCATTGTTTGACTCACTATCTTGTCCAGTGAAACTGCATGATTTGGAGTACTAGTGAATATATATTATATTTAGAACATAATTATATCTCTATAATAAATATATAACATATAAATTCTTATTTTTCATTCCTTTGGGGATATGATAACGTCATTCCTGTGTATGAAAGAATTTCGTCTTGCGAAGTAATGTGATTTATTTTTCACTAACAGTTTGCATGGAAGGAAATAAGGGTAAATTGAATAAATATATGTGATATATATGAAATATTTTTTTAAATGTAATATAATATTTAAAATTTATTTGTTTCATCCATCTAAAATTGGAAACAACATTTATGTGTATGTATGACCTACCATATCCATGGACGATGTATTTCATTTTCTATCTATAAATTTTATGGATTACAGTAAATTCATACATAATGAATATATATGATATTTATATCATGTTTAACATTCTAGATTTAATATAACCCTGATCAAAGTAAGTGTACCATAAATAAAAAATCAAAACAAACATGAAAACAAAGTAGTTATTACCCAAAACATGATTTGAACAAGGACTTATTAATAAATAGATAATAAAATCTCATAAGTAAATCATATATAGTACGATATATATATATATATATATATATATGCTTCTATAATAGATTTATATGAAAATTATATTTATTATATATGAGGTTCGAATGTGTACAAATGCAAGTCAAGACTTATAGTAAGATATTTATAGTCTCTATTTTATTTCTGGGATACATATTCTATATTCACCACTCATTTATTTTGAGCGGTGAATATACTGTACTGTTGAAATATTATATCTATAATCTAATTATCATCATAATATTTAATGCTTCTTTTAATGTTATCCATTAATGGTGATCATGATTTGAAAGTTTGCAAAGTGGTAAGGCATTTTTGTATCAATTTTCCTTCTTTGAGACATATGTTATATTATGATCCAATATTATTTTATGAGGTGTAAATATAACCCCTTTGTCATGTAATATCATGAATTTATTTATTGTCATGATATTTTATGTTTCATTTAATGTTATTATTTAATGTGGATTACAATTCAATGTCACAAATGTGGTAATTGTATTATGATAGAATATCATCATTTATAGGGATTTTTTATGTTTATGTTTATGATTATAATGATGTAATATTATGATATATCACTCTTGAAACTTATGTATTTTATTCTCATCTAGGTACTTTTTGAAAATAAATTATTTCCTTTCATTTTCCTCTATTAAAGGATTATTGATACCAAAACATAGTTTTTAAGAAAAATCGTCCTTATTTATCTTTTCGATCAAAACCCTTTTACTTCCATATACATATTTTCTAAAAATATTTTCAAAAATATTTTAACATTATATAAAGGATTTATTTGTCATATTTTCACCCATATTTTCATTTTTATAATTTTTTTAAAAGTAATCTTCAATTATTTTTCAAAAACATGGCCCATTTGAATTTTACCTAAAATTTGAATAAATATTTGTTTCAACATACATGAAACAGACATTATTTCTCATTGTCTTAGACACTAAATGATTTAAATCTCACCATGTAAGTTTTCAAGGTTTTTTACAAAGAAAATGTTTCCTTAATATATGTGAAATTTTTAGATTTTAAATAAATTATTTCACAGTGAAAATGTATTTTCCACAAAAATATTTTAAATGATTTTAAATATTTATTTATGAGTTTCAAAATATATTTTTAAAGAAAAGGTTTTTGAAAAGGTTTTATGTTTTAAAAAGTGTTTTTCAAAGTGGAAATTATATTTTACTCAAGAAATGTTTTAAATTATTTGTAATGCTTTCTTTATAAGTTTCGAATGTTATTTTTAAAGAAAAGGATTTTAAAAATGTTTTATGTTTTAAATAGATTTTTTTCAATGTGTAAATGATATATTTCTCAAGTTATGTTCCAAGTGATCTTTAAAAATAATTTTTCATTTGAGATAACATTCATTGATGTTACTTATGATTTACTGAGGATATGATCCAAGGATACCATTCTTATTATTTATTTGAAAGGTTTATGTTTATGATGACATGATGCTTATGAAACTCACTTTTTTAATGGTTTATGTTATGATAAATGATGAAATAATTATGAAACATATTTATTTTCATAGGTTATGATATGATTAAATGTTTATGAAACACCTTTATTTTCATGGGTTTTAATATGATGATTGTTTTATGGAAACCATTTCTTTTCTTGGTTTATGATATGATAAATATTTTATAAAGCCCATTTATTTTCATGGGTTTCAATATGATGAATAATTTCTACTATTATGGAAAAATATGTATGTTTTTTATTATATGAATGATGGGGATTATATCTCTCTCTAATGAATTAAAAAAATATAGAAATATCTTGAGATAAATAGGACTGGAATGGGGACTGAACCTAGTTCAGTAAGGGAATTTATCCACTATGATAGTCTTGGGAGTAAACCTTGAATACTAAAATGGTCTGGGGAGTAAACTCATTATACTATCATATACTTTTAAATGTTTCATTACTATTATATAAATGTTTTTTATACTTATATATATGCCACAATTTCATGTCTTATGTCAATGTTATTATCTCATAGATCACATTATTTTATTTCCTTATGATTATTGTCTTATGAAATTAAAATATTTATAAAATGAATCAACATTTTGATCTTTGATATGCTGGGAATTGTTTTCATATTTTATTCTCATATTACTATAACCTTATGATAATGTTTTGTTTACATATTTCCCTTGTTTACCCTTACCAAGAATCCAATCTCACCCTTATGTTTCTTTTAACTAGGTTATGATGATAGGTATTATGTGTGATATTTATAATTATGGTTTTATTTATGATGAACCAATCATGGGACAATTAAGTTCACTTATAAACCAGTTGTTTTTGTTTCCTAGTTTCTAGAGGCACTCCATCTTTATGATCCTAAGCCGCATGTTTTTGTAATGTAATAAATGTTCCTAACAAAATATGTAATATTTATATATGAACATCATATATTGTTATAAATAAGAAATAAAATTATATTTATTAATAAGGAAAAAACAAAGACCCGCCTTCAATGCACCATTATATATCCCAAATCCATCAATTCAGGACGATGGAGTCAAATTAATTACATTAACTAATCCCTATATCAATTATTCAAAACATTCTTCATATTCCCCTATCAATACAAACATAACCCCTAAATTTTTAAGATTGGTTAATGGTTTTTAAAATTAGGAAAAATTATGAACAAATCAATGATAGTAACCTTCTAAACTAATGAATCTATGTAAATTGGTTATGTTAGTTGGTGCAGTCCATTCTTTGACTACCTATAGAATAACAAGATCAAATGAGATTTCAATATTAGAGATAATATGACCAACAAAAGCAATTTTATGGTGTTAGAATTCACAATTTATAAATTTACCATATAATTATTTTTCTCTAAGAATCTTAATAATTATCCTTAAGTGAATCTCATGGTCCTTATAAATTTTAGAATATATTAAGATATCATCAAAAAATACTTCAAAAAAATTATCAAGGCATTCCTTAAACACTCTGTTAATTAGATACATAAATATAGATGGTGAATTTATAACAACCCAATATTTTTATAAATTAATATTGCATCCTTTTATATTAATATTCAACATTTTAAAAAAGTACATTCCTGATGACTATAATAGTTTAGTTTCTTTGGATAGTTTTTACAGAATCTTATAAATTAGTGAAATATCATAAATATTTCCCATAAATATCTTCCCATTTAGTACTCTTTATAGGAATACCCTACTTTTTACCTTTCTTCATGTCCTGAGGAAAGGAAACATATGAAAGAGTGATCTCAAATGCTCAGTAAGGGTAAAAAAGGAATACATATAAGCATGACATGATTATAATTGTATGCGAATATGAGCATAACATTGGGAAACCATACCTTACATATCAAAGATCAAAACATGAATCAGGGTATAAATATTGGATGTTTACAAGGCATGAATCATAAGTAAATCAAATAACAGTATTCATGAGAGCACAACATTATTATAAGATATATACTTATGGCATACACATTATTTTATAACATTGTGATCATGTGTAAATAGAAAGTGGTTCACTGATTAAGTTAAATACATGGAATTAGGACATCACAAAAACTTATGGACATGTAACCAGGTCCATACATAACATTGTGAACATGTAATCAGGTTCACGCATAACATTGTGAACATGTAATTAGGTTCGCAAATAGGTGTTTACACCTTCAATGCAGGACACACCACTATCCCTAGTGGCATTCCTTTCCACATACTGGAATGGGTTCACTCACCAAACCATCATTGAGGATAAAGTACTTTACTATACTGGGTTTAATCTATATTTCATCAATGTATATATCATGAAATATATAATTCTTTAACTTATGTATTGGAGCAATATCTAGGTGCACCCATTATGTAAGCTATAACAGGTTCAACCAACACTATTTGGGCTTCCCCATCACATAAGTTGTAATCGGATTACCCAATGCTATATGGGACTTACCATTAAATAAGCTGTAATGGGATTACCTTGATATATCTAGTCCGCCCCATCATATAAGTAATTTCTAATAACTATGACATGAATAATATACAAATAGGTTTCATATCATTATAAAAACCCATAAGAAAAGTCATTATTTTTCATAACCAGATTAACCCATGGAAAAGAAATGGGTTTCATGTCAATATCTCTAAAATTTGATTAAAATAAGGAAAATAAAGAGGTTTCATAATGATACATTTGAAATATGATTGACCCATGGAAAGGAAATGAGTTCCATAAGCATTATTCCAACCAAACATAAACCATTCAGAGAAAGAATATAAATGGTATCCTTGGATAATATCCTCTATAAGGCATAAGTAACACCAACCGATTTCATCTTATATGGAAAATAATTTTAAGTGGATAATTTAAAAAATTTCTTGAGGAAAATAATTTCCACTTATAAAAATTCTTTTCAAAACATAAATTTTTTTGAAAAACTTTTTATTTGAAAATAACCTTGAAAAATTATAAAGGATGCTTTTAAATTCAACTAAAACACTTTTCAAAATTTATTTCTTTTTGAAATCCATTTCATTGAAAATAACCATTTAATATTATAATGGAATCTTTTAAAATAATCTAAAATACCTTTTTAAAACATAAAATATCCTAAAAATCATTTTCTTTGAAAATAATAATTAAAACTTATAAAGTAATCATTAAAAATAATTAAAAACGCATTCTTAAAATATATTTTTCTTGAAAATCCTTATCATTGAAAATTATCTTAAAATATCATTTAAAAAAAGTTTTTAAAATAATTTTGAAAATAATTTTTGAAAACATGGTTTTGAAAGAAAACAGATCTCCGACCAAAGAGAGAAATAAAGTCAGGTTTTCTTAAAAAAAATTCTTAATTATATTAAGAATAAAATTGTGGAAAATTTGAAAAATTAATTGAATATATCATGAATAAGTAGAGGATAATAAAATTGATGATAATTATTGGGATAAATTTCATAATATTTCAACATTGGAAACTTAATCATAAACAATCCTGATAAATGATGAGATTGTAACATAAAATCTTTACCACTTGGGTAATATTGAATCATAAGCCCAACAAAGGAATAACAAACAAGTGAACATAATACATAATTATGGTCAATAAATTAATTATATTATATATAAAATGGTATATATATATACCTCATAAATGAACATAGGTTTATAACATAACATACATCTAAAAGAAGGCAAATTGAGACAAAACCCCCTACCAATTTGGTAAATTTTGAATTGTAACACCTATGAAAGATAGATAATAAAATTTATATATAAAAACCAATATTTTTTATTACAATAGTCATAATATACATTAATATTGAATAAATACACCACATAAAATAAATAGGTAGTGAACATGACATGTGTCTCATGTAAGTAAATAGTGAGGTGAAAATCTCTTACCATATGTCTTGAAATCCATTGTAAACATTAAAACCTCATGTATAAAAAATATAATTTTATTATAAATATATTAAAGAAAAAAATTCTTATATATAAAACCATATATTATTTTCTTATGACCATTTATTACCCATTTATAAACAATTTCATGTTAAAGTCACGTTTCGGGAAAAAACTGCTTTATTTTTCGATGTATGTTTTGAATTGTTTTTTTGGACCACATAATTTGATAATTGTTTAATTATATAAAGAATTTAAAACATGATATAAATATAATATATATTAATTATATATTTATTAATATTAATCCATAACATTTACATATATAAAATTAAATACACCATTCATAGAGAATGTATGTTGTTCATACACAAGAATGTTTTTCCATTTTCTTGTTAAATTAAAATAAGGAAATGTAAATGATATATATATATATATATATATATAATCATTCTAGTATAATTTTTTTGTCATATCTATCACATATTTCTATTACATACATCCTTAATACATTCCATGTAAAGCATGAATGAATCACATCGCTTCTCAAGGTGGTATTCTATCACACACACGGACAATGTTATCGTATTCCAAAAAAATGGAAAGCATGAATTTAAATGTGATATAATAATTAAATAATCATAATAGAATAATAAATATAATAAATATAATTCATAAATTATAAACTCATCCTTATGTCCAACCATGAGAGGTGGTAATGGAAAAACGAATAACATCGGTTTGCGAGGCGGCAATCCACCATACACACAAATGACGATTTCATAACCCATTTGATGGAAGTGTGAGTGGATTTAAATAATACTATTAACATAACAAAATACAATTATATTCAATATACTTATGTTATTATATAAAAATTTAAGTAGGTGGAGGAAGAAAAATAATTAAATGCATGTTGATGAACACTACCTCTTCTTCGAGTATCCTTCTTAGTTTTGCACTAAATCCTTAATTAGTTGGTTTTTTTTTATAAAATAAGGATTATATTATTAGTTTATGAAATTTTAGAAGTTATTTTTATAGATATTTTTCAATATTTATGGCTTGATAGGTGTGAATAAATGGGTATACTAAGTGCCCTTTTATAGTTGAAGAGGAATGAAATTCTTATAAATACTGAAAAGTAGTCACCATTGGGAGATTTTACTAACATAATGTGCCTAAACAATTGAACAATAATGGATGTAATTTAGAAATAGGTCTATAAATACCTATAATAAACTAAATAAATACATTTTTTATCATTTTATTCCTTACTCTTTAAGTTTACTCAATTTTATCTTTCTAGTTTTTACCAAGGTAACTTGTATATTTTTATTTACCTAGGTAATCTATCCTTTAATAATATAATTAAAAATAAATTTATTAGATAATTTAGACATAAATATTATATATTTTAAATCCAATTCATTAAATAAAAATCACACATGTGTTTAAAATTTACTTTTAAAACAAATGCATGTAATGTGCAAAACCCCACTTTAACCTTAAGTGCGTTAATTAATTTTAACTATTTTTACTAATTATTATGGTAAAAAATGATGTTAATATTTTTATATAATATAAATTATTCTGATTCTAAATATTTAAACCATTTTTCAAATTTTATTCATATAAGTTTCATAATTTAATTTAAAAATAATCCCGTAGACATGACGAGAAAGCATATTTTTAAAGTGAAAATGTTCCAAAGTTTAAAAAGTTTTCATATCCAATTTCAATATGAAATTGATTCCAAAAAAATAAAATACATTAATATATGTATAATTAAACTAATTATACTTCAAAACCAATTTAAAATATAATATAATTTTTTAAATAATATATGCGAAATGATAATTTTTAATTAAAATTCAGTATTTTTCACTATTCATCAAAAAATAAACTTCACATAAAAACCCAAAAAGTAATCCTAAGATAATTTTTATTTTCTGATTAAAAAATGGATTTTTTTGAATAAATTATCTACAATTTTTAAAGTTTAATTTTAAAATAAGTACACCATAAATAGGTGAAAAAACTGCCTTATGAAAAAAATACAATTTTAAGTATAAAATTGGATTTATTTTTATCTCTTTTATAGAAAACACATAGGATGAATGCTAACAATTATATTTAATATATAATTTATAAATTTAATTAATAAAATTCACCAACATTTATTTGTTTAATCTATTGGTATAAAACTGACATGTGCATATGAAAATAGTTTTTTAGAAAAAGATTTCCTTATATTTTCAATAAGGTTTTATTTCCATTTATAATTAATTGGTCACAAAATATTTAATTATATAAACATGTGTTACTTTATTTTCATAATTTATATATCCTATTCACACCCTCCATTCTAATGGCTATGTGATAACTATAATATAATAATATTTTAATAATATTTCATGTTTTGTTTAAACTCAGTGTTGCATGTAACATAAGATAATCTTGGTATTATGTGTAACACAAGCCCAAAATTAGTGATGTGTGTAATGAAATATAAATTTGGTGTAATTTTTAAGGCAATATAAAATTAGTTTTGCGTTTAACACTAGATATCTAAAAGGTTAAATTAATTTTTAAAAAAACATTTCACAAAATCTTGAGGTGTCACAACATTAATCAATCCAAATTTAATTATCATCAATTCATAATGTCCATACCTAATACAAAATGCTATCTTAGGAATATATTTATTCTTTTCTCACAACTGATGATATATAGAATGAAGGAAAATCTTTGAAAAATATTATGCATATTTGAGTTTATTGAACAAGTCATCAATTCACGATAGAGGAAGCATGTTCTTTGTAGTAATAAAATTTATTTCCCTATACTCAATTCACAACCTCATTGATCTATATTTATTCTTAATGAAATGAATAATGTATCCCTTTATGGTGTATAAATACCTTTTCACATAACTTCTGCAGTTTTTTCTTTAATTCCACTTATTCTATAGATTTCATTTTATACAGAGTATTTGATATAAGTTATGAATAAAGGATTAAATAAATGAAAAAATCAACATCATGTCTTGGTTGATGTCTGTCATGACCCATCTCTCTAGGCCATGAACCTTGTCATCTAACCCCATGGGTCTCCTGTAATACCTTGGTTTCCTTCCCAACACACCATAGGATATTACTCACTAGGGTCACTTATCAGACTAATTACTGTCCCCACAGGCCAACACATGTTCTTTCAGTGTGTTTTTTCCTCACTCACACACACCCTAGGAAACTTACTAGAAGGTCACCCATCCTGATTACTACTCTAGGACAAGCATGCTTAACTGTGGAGTTCTAATCAGGTAGGCTCCTGAAAAGAAAGGTGCACCTTTTTGACCTGGGTAGTAACATTTAGCCTTTTAAGTCTCACTTTTCCAGGGATGTTACATTATCCACCCCTTTCAAGCACAACGCCCTCATTGTGGACCCCAAGCCTCAAACCCAGGCAGTGCCTAAGAACTTCCGGTTGGGTATTGGCTCTGATACCATTTGTCACGACCTGTCCCCCGGGGCCCGTGTTGTAACTACCCCAAGCCCGCCTTCCATAGGCCAGGGGATGACGACTAGCACCAAAGGTGTAAAACCCTATAACTGGTAAGGTATTGCCTTTATAAAATGTAAACTCACACATCTAATGAACAAGCAGAAGCAAACACTAAGTAAAGCAGTATAACAAGTATGTTGAAAGTACAAAGGGGCCAGAAATATAAGCCCAACAGAAAGTAACAACTACAACTGAAAGAAAAGTACAATTGAAAAGACAAAAACTGAATGGTGAAGTAGCTCCTGGATCATCCTCCGGGTTCCTACCTGAAGGGTAGGTACATATGTTCTCCTCAGCACTCCGCGTATATAGGTCTACTCCATGTGCCGTCACACCGAGTGTCCACCTACAGGTACCATCTAGTCCTTGTACACTCTACCTCGGTCAGCGCTGTCCGTCGTCTGCATCCAACACAACGAGGTGCAGGCATAGCCCATGCAGGGGTGAGTATAATGATACTTAGTAGGGACCCCGAGACCCTCAAGGTCTCAAAAAATCCAACAAGGATAAACCAAAAAGAAATATCTCAACATATAAACTTTACTTAGGTATATACCCATACATATACCTAAGTTATCAAGTAACCCATATCAATCATGAGGAAAACACAAAGGTCATTGACTCAGCTCAAACCAAGATTTTTATTCACGAAGCCTCAGATGATGGAGAACTCCTCCTCTGTCTAGCATAGTAGTCCTATCATGACTCCGAGGTGCTAATCACTAAACTTAGACTTCTGAGGTACTCCTCCTCTATCAAGTACCGCGAGTCTGTCACCCCAACACAGTAGCGTTCCCCGCCATGGGTCTATCGCCCCAACACAGTAGCACTCCCCTTAATAGCCTACAGAGGTAATCCTCTTATTAAGTACTGTGGGTCTACCACCCCAACACAATAGTGATCCTCCGCCGTGGGTCTGCCTCCCCAACACAGTATTTCTCCCCACTGGGCTAGTCAAGTCACTTCGAAAGAAATCGGAAAAGCAGTCATTAGGTCTCAGCCAGCTACTAGGTCTCCGTACTCCGTATGCTCATCTCTAGAAGGATCTTCTCCACGAGCTACTAGTCGATACTTCCAAGTGTCACGTAATCTCACATGGAAGTATCTCAAAGGACCGCCTCGTCATAGGGGTCTCAATTCCATATGTTCTATTTCATTATCCTCCCTAATATTCTAGATCAATGACCACCATTTATCAACATCACCATTAATAAAATATACTCCCAATATATCTTTTTCCCTTTCATCACATCCTAAAGCTATATATATCTTTTTAAGGGATTTAATTCATTGTTTAATAACAATTGGATTAATAGTTCCCCTAAAAGATTTTGGTTTTTGTCACATGAAATGATCCAATATAGGTGTATAATGGTACAAAACATCTTGTTTCACTATATGTGACTGTTTATTAGTCATAAGCTAAGTCAGATACCCTAATATGGCCATTAAATGATCAACTCCAAAACCAGATGTATTGGCTTGACCAGTTAGAAGTCTCTACATTGACAATAAGTGTCTATACCATTATTTTTATAGGAACCATTTATAAACAATGTAATATATTTAATTATATCATAATATTATGAATATTATGTCATTATATATTATTATAAATTTGGTATAACACTTAAAATTAATTAAAAATTTATGCATTTTAATCTCAGAATCATAAACATATTTTCTTTGGGAATACATTAAATCATAAAAATATTTCGAAATATTTGATAATTTTTTGTAATTTAAATGTGAATTCACCCAATAATATTCACTAAGAGTGTTACACTAGGTCTTTAGTAAGGTTTCATTAATTGTGTAATGGAATGTTGACCAAGATGTACTCAACCAACTCCTTTTGAAGTTATTACCCCTAGATGAATATGGGAAAAAACCATGTCCACATGTAGTATTCAGGTAGGGATGTTTTACTAGTAAAAACACATAATCACTACCTTAAAAATAATTTATGATATTTTAATGCAATTATAAATATAATAAATATCTATCATAGGGTTATGTTCCCTAATCTATATTCCCCTAAATCTAGTTCCCAAGATCTATACTAAACTTCCTCTGATACCAACTGTAAAAACCCCGACTCTAGTAACCTAGAGTAATTGTATAATTTATTACATTTTAATAAGATACAAGGTATCATATAACAAATTATTTGCAAGTTTAGTAGATTAAATAACCATAAAAAAACATCCTTCCCATATTACATTGGAAATAAAACATTGAAACATAGTGAAGGTAAATATTCTACATCATTGAACTCATTCAAATATTTCTTCTTCATATCATAGGAAAAATAAAAAAGAAGGGTTATATCAAATGCTCCATAAGGGCTATGTATAGTGGATGATATCATGAGTAAATAGGTAATAATCATTATTGATTGTTATATAACTAAAAACACATGCCATTTAATCAATAACTATAGTATATAAAGCATCTATGGATAATAATAATGCATTAATCACATGGAAAATTATAACTGAATTATCAATGTTGGAAATGCATAATAATAAATGAAATGATCTAAAACATCATGATATATTTACTATCAAATTGTTGGTAAAGATAGTTTAAACTATGGGTAGGTATACACTAAAAACCCATTTAATAAGTTTGGACAAATGTTTTGTCTCATGAGACTTATTGATGCATCAAGGGGTAATACAATTATGGTCCCCACCCATCAATATAGGTCTAATTATTTCCTAATATATTAAATTATCAATTTAATTCTAAAACACCATGCCTTATTTAAAAGAAATATGTGTATTGAGTAAAGAATGACAAATATCTAGATTTCCCCATTCAGTGAAATAATTTCATAATAAAACACCATATGTAGAAATGGTGTACAACTTACAAAATAGTAATATCCATGGTACGAAGAATATGTATATTAAATATAAATATAATGTCAAATGAAATATGATCACATTAAAGTGAATGTTTCAATAGATATTTTTTGAAAAAAAATAATAAGACATAAAATATAACCATGAATTCATTAGAAATATAGATTTTAAAACAAATTAATGTCTTTAGGAGAATAAAATATATTATATTAAAAAAATTAAAATAAGTTTTCATTAAATATTTTTATTTTCAAAACCACTGAAAACATATAGATGCAGCTAAAAAAACATTTTTTTTGAGTTTTTATAGTCAAAGTTAAAAATGATTCATTATTAAAAAATTATAATGATTACTTTTAAATTATGTAAAAATTCAAGAATAACATAAAATTTATTCAATAAATTATTTATATATATATAAAGGACTTTTTAAAATCAATTTTAAAAAATATCTACATAGAATAAAAATATGCCCAATCAAAACATAAATAAGATCAAATTTATTTTAAAACATTTGATTTCTTGATTAAAGTTACAGAGGAATTTTTTTATATAAAACATGGAAATTTATTAAAAATATGGAGGATATGAAAATATATGGATTTATTGAAGGATAAATTATAAGATTCCTTTAATGAAAATAAGAGTAATCCCAAAAAAATGAGTTTTTAAAATAAATTCACACCATTGTGGAAACACTTAAATTATAACCCATTTGAAAGAGTGAACAAGTATTAGAAAATTAATAATAATAAATAAATAGATATTAATGTTAAATAAATCAGTACACACAATAAAAAAAATAAATTGGTGAATAATACAACATATTTATCAGTGGAGTGGTAATTGAGAAAAATTCTTATACCTCATGCTTCCCCTTAGTTGAATGTGATATAAACACCTGTATATTGGTTTCATATAACTTATTAATTTATAATATAATAATAATAATATTTATATTATCATATATATTCCTATTATAATATCTAATCAACCGTTCGTTGACAGTCATTCATTAGTACCATTATTTTGTGTGTTAGCTGCTTCATTTTATCATGAATGTTTTATCACATATATTGTTGTTCTTATGCATAGGATATAGTTTTATAATATCCAATATTATATTGATTTTATCAATATTATATTTATTTATTATTATATATATTTTACAATCATTATTTAAAGTTATAAAATGAAAATGAATTACACCACTTCATTGGGACGTTAGGTTGTACGTACGCACGTGTGAAATTATTATTTTTTAATAGGTGAAAGGGTCAGGATGTAGATAATATATTAAATTTAAAGAATAAATATAATTTAATAATTATCATATATATTTATTTATTCCATAATTATGACTATCCATGTGAGGCAGTGATAGAAAATTTTTTTATCTCCACAAATGGTGTTGGTCCGCCATACACACGAGCAATGGTTTTGATTCCCATTCGATGAATAATTAGATGGATAAATATCATTAAATCAACATAATAACATCATAGTACATATTAGATACTTATTTATTAAATTTAAATTTTTAGGAAATAATTGAAGGTGTAAAAATAGGAATAAAAATTAAAATTCTTGAGGTAGATGGTTATATATTCTTGGAAAGAGTTGTTTCAAATATCCTCTTAAGGGACCTAGGGATGATATTTTGGGAATACCAGCATATCCACAACTTGGATAATGATTTTTATAAGAGTTTTTTTTGTTTTATATAATTAGATATAGGTGGTGTATAGAATATAATAGATGTGGAGTAATTTTATAGGGCAGGGAAAGGTCACTCTTGGAATTTTTAAAAGATTAAATAATAAATATATCATAATCTTTTTAGTTTACACCAATACACCCCAAATTAAAATAAACCATGTGATATGGTATAAAAAACTCAACCAATCAAATTTGGGAAAAGTGTTTGAGAAATTTATGTCTTACTTTCTAGTTAAACCACTTTAAACCTATTTTAACATTAACCATGATAATTATAATTTTTACCATGATAACATAATTATATGACCAATAATAGATGGGGAATTATAACCTACTTTTTAAAATCTAATTTAAAATTTGGAATAAAATTTATAAGCTTTAATTTTTATAGGTGGTATATATTATATTTATTATAAGAGCACAAAACACATGAAAAATAGAATTTAATAAAATACCCAATTTGAATAGAAATTTTTTTACCTTGAAATAAAGTAGTTAATTGGTTTCCATGAATTTTTTGGTTAATTGATAAAAATAAATGTTTTTATATATTTATATTAAGGAAAAATTTAATTTCATCATCAAAAAATTACATTAAATTAAATAACACCAAAATAGTTTTTTAATTTCATAAAATGTAACTTAATATTCACAAAATCAAGGTTGGGTTCCCAAATTCAAAATAAACTTTTAAAAAGAATTATATAACTTGATAATAATAATTTTAGTTTAAAACTACTCATTAAATAGGAAAAATTCATGTTTTATATATATTTTAAATCTATAATCCATCGTTTTAAACTTGTTTTACCTGATTTACACTTACTGAGGTGATAAATATTTAACACGATTACTATTCATAGCAACAAAAAAAAATCAAGTTGAACTTATTAACTTATTTTAATTATATTTTCTAAAATTATGTATATTATTATATAAAATTCAATTAACATAAGTTTAATAATTTAATTTAAAATAAACCTATAAAATGTGATGAAAAACAGTTTTTGTGGAAATCCATTTTATAAGGATAAGATGAAAATATATTAACTATATGACTAGTGATCATAATTACATGGATTTAAATTAATATAGTTAGATATATATTCTATAAATTTCATTTTAATAACTAATTATTTCAGATTATTTTATTTAATTAAAATGTAAAGACATTATGAATTTGAAAACAGTTTAAAAAAACATCTCTTTTTACCTCTAAATAATTTTATCTTTATTTCTATTTAATTAATGATAAATACCTAGATAATTTTAAATAATATAACACATTATTATAAAAAACATATGAATAGATAAATTATACATTTTCAATTATTCATTTAAACTTATTTCTATGGGAAAATTTAAAAAATTCACTCTAAGATTATTTTGATTAGGATCTTTAAAAATATATATAAATCCTAACAAATTATAATTTTTATGCCATGAAATTTTAAAAAAAAATTTATATAATAAAATTTTTACTTACTATAGTTGAATTTCAGGTGTTACAATACGTTTCTAATTATTTATTTTATTCTCATTAGATTAATGTTAAGAATAAAAAACATAATTATAGTCTTTATTCCTCACCGACCACTTGTCTTCAGTAATAATCTAAAATATCTTTCACATGATGTGATATGAAACCTCCCAACAACCAAAAAAGACCCACATGGTTGTCTATAGACCCACATGTAGATTTTGATTCATGAAACATTTCCATGAATCCTTAAAATTTCACCACATCTTCCTAACATGTGGTTTAAAGAAGTCACATGCTACTTTCAACTATAACACATGGATGATTACAACACTCAAAATATTCATATTTTTAAAATTTTGTTTTATTTAAATTTATAAAATATTTTTATCGGCCCCCATATTGCTTTCAAATGTTTTTTTATTTTGGTCTCTATAGGTTTACACCATGTAGAATAATACCACTTAACCATGACATAGTATAGTTAAAATATAGAGGACCCCTACATAAATTTTTTCATTATGAAGGAATTTTTAATGGAAATAATCCTATTTGAAAAAACTTCACTTTTGAAAAATATGGATTCCCTAATTTAAACATTAATCTATCAACCATAAATCAAAAAAACATGCACACACTCAATTACTTAGTAACAAATTTCTGATCACCTAGAATCAAACAAAAAACAAACAAAAATATATAAACACCACAACTTGATTCAAAAACCTCGAACTAGCTCTGAATAAAAATTATTCTCCCTTTGAAGAAACACTAATCATTATTGAACAATATCCCTAGATTTTAGCTCACATTCAACCAACTTCCAAAAACTAGAACTTCACAGTAGAAATTAGTCAAATGCCTATCATGTATGTGAATAAGAAATTTTAGCAAAAAAAATTGGAAAATTAAATCCCAATATTTCTAATGAATTATCCCCTCTAACAAAAAATATCAATAATCACACTCTTTAATACATTGTGTATAACTATCTATTAAAAATATGATCTATATAGATTCATCAACCCCCTTATCTCTTTTAATTTGCTTCTACACATGGGAGTGCCTAGATTTATAGGTGGGAGAATTTGAATAGACCTTCATCAATAATGAGAAGAGTTTTAATGTCATCAAGAAAGCTTCAATTTAACCAGTCAAACCGAGGTTAGACTTTATAAGTGTGGGTCAAGTTACTTCCCATTGAATTTTAATTTCTACTACAACAAAATCATTTAAAATATCTAAAAATCCATTTTTCGAGATCAAGGTTATAATAAAAAGTTATATTAAGAAAATTAGAGATTAGTTCAAATTGAAACAAAACCAAAATATTCATTTAGAAAAAAAATTATAGACCTTCCCTTCTCCAATATATCATTGTAAAATCCTTGTTTTGTGCATTACACATATCTCAACATTGAATTTTCATCATGGAGAGATCTGTGTCATCATATTATTCAATATAAGGCTGGACTCAAAGCCAACCCAAATTTTAGGTAAACCATATACCTTTTGGGTCGATTGGACATCGAGATATTTTCATCCATCACATCATTAGATTCATCCTTCAAATGATTCATGCTTGGGTTAATTTTCCATTATATACTAACTCTCTTTGTCAAGTAATTTTTAGGGTTTTATTCAACCCACTTCACTAGATTGGAAAATATCATCAAGGTTCATATCAATTGTACTTCATCACTCTCTGAAATACCATGAATCTGATTCACGTCAAATAATTCACCACTGATCTAGCCTACACAATCTTCAACAAAATGTCAAAATCATGTTTTCATCTTCCCATTAGCTTCAGCCTAAACTCTATTAAAATAAAACTTTCTTAGTCAAACTACAGTATTCCTTCTTAAAATATGTTCTAAATGAAGTGTAAATTTTAGTGTTTTCAATCTATGGTTGATCTCCCATAGGTCCGCCCAAATTGGCCTTTAATTGACACTTCTAGATATTAATTTTCCTTTAAATCCACAGTTTTGATGACCCTCTCGAACCTTGGTTGACATTATCCTTTAGAATGAAATATTCTTTATGATATTTTCCATAGTTTATCTTGTTAAGAAATGCAGTGGACTAAGTTTACCATATGGTTGATATTTTATCAAGTTCACAATAACCACCATACTTTACTATATTTTTAACATGTAATGGTTTGTAGTGGAAAAAAATTAAATAGTCATGGTGGATTTTATTTATCAAGTGCGGTTGATAGTTGTTTTTTTTCAAAATTTCCCATTTTTTCCATGGTCACATTTCCTTTTTCTAAAAAATAAGGCATAGTCAAATGTCTCTTTGTCAAAAATTCTCCACACAAATGGACTATGTCTGGACATAATCTTAAATAAAATAATCATTTAAATTTTTTAATTAAATAATCAAAACTAATTATGACCACATTAATTACCACACTGATTAAAATTAACATATAAAAAAAACAATAAAAATTATAATAAGTAATTAAATAAAATTTACACGTGTTAATTAATAAATAAGAAAAAATATACAATTTTTAAATAATTAGATTAAAAATATATAATAATTTATAAATTAAATTTTCAAAATAAAAAAATGTTAAAAAATATTATAAGTTAAATACAAAATATGACTATAAACCATGTAATTAATAACAAAAATAATGAAATTAAGATTAAGTTTTTTGAACATAATAACTAATTCAAACCAGTTAAAATTAAAATTTTAAAAATAAAATAAAGAATAAAAATGAAATAAAATGAAATAAATAAATCAAATAATAATTAAAGAACAATTTGTGCTTAAAAAACTATCTTATTTACTGATAATTAATAATCTTAATATAATATAACCACTAAATTATAGTAAAAAACTCAGAGTAAAATTTATTCTAAAAAACATAGATAATACACAAAACATTAAGTCACAAAACATTGGAATTAAAGGCCACATCAATAACCAAATCCTATGAGTCCCTATCACAAGAAAAAATATTTAATTAGATTAATTATAACAATTTAAAATTAGTTAAAAAATTATGTTTAATTGAGAATAACTCCTAAAAACATACCAAGAATCAAGAACCCATCGAAACCTTAAGTAACATTATGGGATCCAATCCCTCCATGAATCAAAACCCAATCCACAAAAAATATCTAATTTTTTATCATAACTCAGTATCTAATTTCACTACATATCAGAAAAAACAATAATTCCCACTATGAAACATACCTCTAATTAAATCCTAAGAAACAACATACAAACAACATCATCAGAAGTCATCTATTAGACACATGTAAAATCCACATTGTCTTTACCCAATTCCAAAATGGTCTTGTGGAATCAGAACTAAAAAACTGAAAATAATCATTCAAAATCATAGATTATAAAGGGAATCCAAAATTAGAGGAAGAGGAAGAATAAACTCACCTGAAACCACTATCAAATTTCACCACGATTCATCCCAATTCATGGGGGTTAAAGAGTAGGTAGGGAGGAGGAGGACCATGTAAAATATTTTCCTAGTGTGCCTAGTTTGATATAAAATAGAGAGGGTTTTATAGGAAAACTACCAGTCTATCCCCACTTAAAATAAATTGGTGGGGACCATTATGAGGCATGGATATATGGGATAGTGTTCAAGGCCCCCTACTATGATAGAGAGTAGGGATCCATGATGCATCCGACCTCATGGGTATCCTGAGGCCCTTCCTTCCTAGTTTCCTCCATAGAACATCCCTTTATAATTACAGCTTCATCCTACTTGACCAGGGACATACTATGATATTTCCTTAGTGGTTGTGGTGTAGTTATCCACCCTGGGGATTTTAAAAATTCCCATCACCATATCCACGATTCCTTTACTCTTTTCATTTTAAATAGGTGTCCCATCCCTCACATCGTGAACGTTTCTATAGGGGAGGCCTCCCTATGGATCTATCAAAAATCCCATATAAGCCCCACTAGGGAATTTTATTAGGTATTTACTATCATTATTTCTCCCATATGGCATAGACACTTGGTTTTTTACTTAGTCCTTCTTGAATAGGATGGTTCTATGTTATATAATGGCCTTTGGGTTATGGTATAACCACCCATGAATGGGTAGATTTCCCAACCTTAAGGAACTTTACCCGTATATAGTGTATCCCCTATAAAGAGGCCTCAAGGAATATATTCTAAGGATCCTGCCATAACGCATCCCCCAGGGCTTGGACCATGGCCTCCCAAACTCAAACTAATATTCCCCATCCCTCATAGGCACCTGTAGCTAAAAGTTTTGTTACAGGTCCACCCATACTTTGCTCTACTACTTACCCAAGAAACCAAAAACCTATTCAAGCCTTGTTATATATAAAAAAAACCACATAGCGTAATCAAATTCTTTGATTCTTGATAGTAATTACAATTCAAAGAATGTCCCTATCCCTAGATCAAATAAATCAAATTCATTATGGAATTGAAAACTCATTAATGAGAGGGGTTTTATAACCCCCATACCACATAACATATCTTCTTCTAAAATATTTATAGATCTTTCAACCATTAATAAAAAATTTATCATTCATCAATTAAAAAAATATTTTCCATGTTCTAACCTAGAATAACAGTCCATCTTCCACTACACAACTCCAATCATAAGGCACATTACGTATTAAAACTTGATCCACTACTCAACCCCATCACTAGAATGTTGAGATGATGCTTACCAATGATCATTTATCAATGCAAAATAAATTGTTCTCAACCACTTCATTCATATTGTTATTATGATCTACGCCATAAAAATATAATTATAAGGAAAGAATCTGAGCAACATGGATTTCTATCATTGAAATTTCCCATTAAATTACATTTTTTAGTGGTTCAAAAACCGTCTTGATATGATTTCTAGATCAAAATACCAAACTACAAATAAGAGAATGGTTATACCTCCACTAGATGACTATTTTAAAAAAATGATCATATATACTTACCAACTTGATATAACATCACATGATATAAATGAATAATCTCATAAAGGTGCCTTGAGATCATACTAATACCCATACCAATGTTTGAACCTAAAACTTGGTGTAATTTTTTGATTAGATCCTAGAGAAACTAAACCATCATACATACACTCACCCCAAGAACCGACATATCTCATTTCTGACATCATCACAGATGAATCCCCAAAAAACTTCTTGATCCTAATTCCAATGCTCATAATCCAATCAATGCACATCCATATCCCAAATATAGTATTTGATATGGGAATAAATAAATCAGATTCACTATATCACTAAAATCCAATTTCCTTATTGACTTTCCAATGACCGGTTTTATTATTCCCATCATAATACACACATGAAGTTCATTCCTCCATTACCCAAACCACACCGATTAACAAATGTAAGTATTGGACATGGCCATCCCACTCAAATACCTGCAAAAACACAAAGCATTAATCACCTTGTACTTAAAAAACACAGTAAAAAAATCCTCATTACTTTCTAAATTATAATTCATAATGAGTGTGACACCCTCCAATAGACTATGATATTATCCCTTAAAAATGGATTTCGATACACACTAATCCTTGAGTAAAACCTTAATGGGTTCCATAATAACACACATGTAACTTTTCTCAATCCACTCTCATCCATCCTAGGCTCACACGATATCACTCTATTATCCTTATCAATGTTGTCTGAATACAATGTTTGTATGATCTCATATAACCAAATCATAAAAATGAAATCACCCACCCATGAGTCACATGCAGGAAAACATTCACATTTTCCTTAATAAAAACCATTACTTTCTCACTTGTCAATTCTTTCTACTCAGAAGCAATATCAACAATCCTCATCAAAATCAGGCATTTCACAATTTCCATGGTCTACCACATTATCACCCACCAACATGCATTATCTCCAAAAACAATATAATCAACTTATAATCTATACATACAAGATCTAACCACTTAAGATCATAATCTATAACTATATCAATATATACACTCTCTCATGTTTCTATCAAATATCAAAACTCATCTCAACCAAAACACTAGTCTCACCCGAATCCTTAGTTGTAACTCAAAGCACTAGTCTCTACCACCATTCCCATGAATCATACCTCACTAATTCAAAGCTCATAGTCAAAACATCTCTTTTTTTTTAATCTCAATTTGCACATGAAAAATTATGTTCTAAAAAACAACCACCATATGGTCTCACATATACATCTAAAGATTCATGTTCCAACTCATCATCATATTATGGAATGGATTCTCACTAAGTATTTGCATACAAGACTACACCCTTGAGAATCAAGATATTAGGATAATCCTACCTGAGAATATATATAAAGGAAGACCCCCTTAAGGACTACTATTTCATTTAGGTATATATATATATATAAAGATATCTCTCTTGGACTAGATTTTTCATCGTAACCATAGTTGTATCATTCGGTTATGTATAATTCTAGAATGAAGCTTTTCCAAAAAAACCATATAGGTTATTGTTGATAATTTACATGACCCATACTCTTTTATTTTTATTACTATAACCATAATCACCCATGAGGGGTCCAACGAAATGGATTTTAATTCTTATATCATCCCACTAAGGGGGACTATATATCCCATACAAGAGGAACATTATAATAGTTATCACCAAACATCTCAAACCAAGATCTACATTAACTTCCATTATAAAAAATTTATAGTAGATCAACTATGTAGAATAAAACCAACATATAATATGGGAAAACAAAATATATGGTTCAAAAAATTAAACCCTGTTATTAGTCATTTCAATCACACACAACACACATATGTCATGTGAATCCTAAATGAAACATATGATGCATGTACACAACCAAATTACAATTTTCCAAGTTCCAAAACCATAATAAATCATAATCAAAAGATCAAATGTGTCACACTTGGTGAAATCATAAAATAGATTTCCGATGGACTTGAAAATAAATGGGTAAACTATGATATTTTTAACTTTTATTTAACTTCACACCTAACTCCTCTATTTCAAAGAGACTTTTGTTAAATACCTTCTTTCAGATTGTTTTACCATTTTTTATAATATAGTTAAATCTGTAAACTAGAAAAAATATAAAGTCAAGAATAGAAATCCAATATCTCTTATAACCTAGAATTTATTTTAGAATTGGTGTTCGAGATTCACAAGTCATAGGTCTATCATACGATCTAACATATTCCTATGTCACCTATCTACCATCTTACAAATTGGTAAGACAAAATAAAATTGTAATGGTCTATTATTTTAATCACATAATGACTTTGATTCCACAATGTAATTCTCTAGACTGGTTTGCACTATATTAAATGTAATATTTCTCCACATGGACTTGATAATACATGACAATAAAATATATAAATATTGAATAATTTTATATGAAAATTCAATATATTTCACAATAATACATGACTTCTGATCATAAAGGTATAATTTATTTGGAGACTAGATACATAGTCTAATTATTTCATAAAATATCTTCAAAATCCCCCACAATGTTGTTCTATCATAGAAACCACATTATAAATTTCTTAATTAATTCCTTTATACATAACCTAGGGAAAATGGAATCTAAAGAAAAGGTGAGATCATATGGTTAGTTTAGGAAGATAAAGGAGATATTAATCAATGATGACAATAGATAATAAGAATAAGGTTATGATAAAATGATTATAACTTATTAATGTTATGAAAAAATGTCAAAGATATTTAAACATGAATCATGGAATAAGGTTTTTTCATAACTTATACATAAGTCATAAGTTTATAGAATCATTAATAATAAATCATAATCTATGAGAGCATATCATAAGAAAAGGCATGGGCTTATCACATACACATAAACACAGAAAATAATTTCATTTGAAAAGTGTCGTTGTTAATAATATCATAGTTGATTATGTTTACTCCAAATTAAATCATTTACTTTGTCACAGTTTACTCTCAAGACTATAATATTTGATTGACTCCCTTACTGAACTGGTTTCACTCCCCATTACAGTCTATATTATCTCATGATATATCATTCATTACCCATTTCATTAGAGGGAAATATAATTCTATACCCACTAAGAACATAATGATAATAATATATTTATGTTCCATGTGATAAATAAACATTCATAAATTCATTATATCATAACCTAAGAAAATTAAATAGTTTACATTACATCATTTCATCATAGTATAACTCATATAGTAAAAATAGTTTTCATAAATAGTTCATCATAAATAAATTATCCCATGGGAGTAAAAGAGGTTTCCTAGAATCATCCTCAAATAATCATCATCATAATCCATATAGTGAATGAATTTTTATGGTGTCATAAGATAATATTCCTATAGAATCTTAATAATCATTAAATGATTTTGATATAGTTGAAAAATAAATTGAGAAGAAAATTTTATCATTTCATAGAAAATAGGGAAAATACCATTTTGGTTTGGAATATTTAAAAAATATAAATTACTCAAATGATGAGATTTTTTTATTTGAACATAAACTTGGAAAATTTTGATATAAGATTTAATAAAAATTATAGTCATGATGGTGAGAAAATCTATTTGTGTGGTAAAATTTGAAAAAAAAAGTTTCCTTTAATATTTTTTTGTAAAAAGGCATAAATAACCAATTAAAAAAATATTATAATAATTAATTATCAAAACTATTAAAATAAATTTAATTTTGTTTGAAATAAAATTTAAAAAATATGTAGATAAAATAAATTAACATTCTTTAAAACATTTTAATGAACATGGACATGAGATAAAATGATTATGGAATAAATAGAAAATATGTTTATTTTTTCTTTAAAAAAATTTAAAGATCATTTTAAATAAAAAAGAGGGAAAAATTATACTATTAAATGAATAGTTTTGGAATAAATATTGCAAAATAAATTATATATATATTTTAAAGTTCAAAACCCATATAATTTTTCTCAAAAAATATTTATCATTGATAATCCCAAAAAAGAAATCAAATTACAACCTACAACCTTATTGATTTAGTAATTTCCAAATAAAAATACTATGAGAGATATAACCATAAATGGATTTATAAATACCTATAGTTTTCATGAAAATAATAAAAAATTAAATTCATTTATTGTATATAGGAGATATAAAATAAATAATTCATTAATATGGAATATGTCTCTAAAATGTAATAGTGAGACGAGAAACCCTTACCTCCTGTACAGTATTACATAATTCCTATTCAAAAATCATATATAATAAATATATATATTATATATATATATATTAAATAAACATATTCATTCATAACATACTATACATAATTACTTTATAATTTTTAGTTATCCTTTTATTATTAATTTCTTCATTAAAATGAATATTCATGTGAAAACTGGTCTGTTTTCTATGGGTGTTTCAGTTTGATGGTTTCAATAATTTCACCTTGGTATTGGTTTATTAATATCCAAAAACTTATTCCTAATAAATTTATCATATTTATTCACTATATAACCTTTAATAACCATTCTTATAATGTGGCAATGAAGAATGGATTACATCACTTTCTAGAGATGGTATCCTATACATACAAATGATAGATGTTTTAACTTTTTGATGGATGTAATGAAAAAAAGGTAAATAATAATTAAAAATAATAAAATATTAATTATACCATAAATATCATATATATTTATTAAATCATTCCCTATTAACATCCATTTAATTAAGAGATGAAAAATGAATCACATCGCTTCACGAAGGTGGTATTCAACATGTATGCACGAGCGAAGTTCTCATTTTTCAATGGGTGAGAAAAGATAGAAAATGATTGTCCCATAATAATAATAAAATATCAGTATGTTTATGATACTATATTTTATGTATTAATATATAAAAAAAATATTTATATGTATTAGAATCATAAATATATATTGAAAGTTTCAGGTAAAATGATTGTCTATTCTTTGAGAGACCTCATATGGATTAAGACTTTAGCCTTCATTGTATGGTCTTAGGGTATGAAAAGGATATAAGGAATTAAGGGAAGGAATCTTGGAATTTCTTTATTAGGTATTAGATAATATATTTTGGATCAATGGTTTTCAATAAGGGTGGAGAAGTGGTGCCCTTTTATATGTAAGGGGAAGGGTGTACATGAAATTATTTAAAAGATTTAATTAATATAAGTTCACTTTTATGTGAATGTGGTAAAAAATTACAAATAATTTTAATTTAGGAAAAAATTGTTTTTAAATATCTTTTAAAAATAATATTTATAGAAATTTATGTTTCATTTTACCGATATTTATAGGTTAAACCCTCATAAAAACCATTTTAACCAATTTTTACTATTTTTTCTATTCATTATGAAAAAATGAATACGGTATCATTAAAAAATTCAGAAATTATAATTATAAAAATTTAATTCAAATTTTAAAATTCAATTCCTATAATTAGATGAAATTAATTATAATAAAAAGAGTGCAAAACACTACAAAAATCTTTTTTTTAGAAAAAATGTATTTTAAGCATGAAACATGATTTATACTTATTTCATTCCAATTAAAAATCATTAAATGAATATAAATTTTTTAATTTTATATATAATAGATAAAATTAATAAAACTAATTGATAAATAGTTATTATTTTAATTTTTTAAGATAGAAAACACATCATTCATAGAAAAACACATATTTTTACCTTAAAATGATTTTACATACATTTCTAACCACATGATAACCGATGAAATGATTTTATAAATTTTTAAAAAGAAATTTTGCAGAATTTATTTAGTCATATTATTAACCTCTTATTCTATATCTTGACGATAGCTGAAAAATTAATTAACAGTATTTTAATAGTATATTTTGGTTAATTTAAACTCGTTGTTACATATAAAGAATGATATCACAGAAATAAAACTTATTTAATAAAAAATATATCATAAATCTCATGTTTATACATTATAAAACCTTATATTATTTTAAAATTTTAAATTTTGTTATTCCTATGTAAAAAACCAATAATTATTTTTAATCATTGCATCCTCATGTTCCAATGCACCTTATTCAAATTTGTTTAACTAAAAAACATTGAACATGTGAGTTGTCTTATTCTGCATCACTTTCTCTATTCAATTTAGAATCTCTACTAGTTTTCTCTCATATGAGATATCATTATCCATTTATATGGAATATGTTTTTTAGTACATGTGAGTTATTAAGCACGTACTTCCTCATGAGAGATACATGGAACACATCATGAACTGGAGTGATATTAAGTGTATGCACTGATTGATAAGAAGCAATCTAGATATGATCAATTTTTTTAAAGGGAATAATATATATTAGGCACATCTTTCACTTTTTTCCAAATAGGATAACCATTTTTAATGTAGATATTAATAGAAATACCTTGTCACTAACTTGAAACTCTAGTTCTCGTCGATGATTGTTAGGATATCTTTTTTATCAACTATAAGCTACCCAGATGTGATATTATGTAACTCTAACCATCTATTAAATTTTTTCAAATATCCTAGGTCCCAAATAGATTTATTTCTCTAACTTCATACCAACATGTTAGTGTTATTAACTCCCATCTTTTTACTATTGTATGCTATAGATGAGGCATCAAGAGGGGGATTGCCATTTTTTTTATGATTCTATAAAATTAATAAAATTATAAATCATGAAATTACATTAAGTATAATAAAATCATTATAATAATTATCATTTCCAATATTTAACCATTTAAACATATAAAAAAAAATTGAGGAAATTTAAAGGTGCACTATGATAATGAAGTTTGATAATAACTAAATAATGAGACCCCTCATTTTCTCATTTCACGAAGTCTTGAAAGGGTTATATTTATCCCATGATTATATCAATGACCAAGAACAAGTGATAAATAATGGAATCCGTTAATTTAAAAAGAATCAAATAACTTAAGAAGAAAACCCTTAGCTTTAATTGAATCCCAGAA
The DNA here is from genome assembly GCA_963277665.1 of Viscum album. Taxonomy (NCBI): domain Eukaryota; kingdom Viridiplantae; phylum Streptophyta; class Magnoliopsida; order Santalales; family Viscaceae; genus Viscum; species Viscum album. Next base: position 1,680,004,946 of record OY728161.1, on the reverse strand, counting down.
CCTGTAACTGGAAATTTAATATTGGCAAGCACCTATTTTGGAAGATAAATAAAAGATAGGTCTATTTTAACAAACCCTTTACAAATCACTCAACATTTAGTAGAAGAATTATAATAATATTAATGCTTCAGATATATATATATATATGGTAGAATAATTGTATTTATTTATTTTTAAAAGGTGAAACATCATAAAAAGAATTAAGAAAAGAGGAAACTAAAATTGGATTGAGACATTGAAGCCTAGTTTCCTTTTGTGAGGTAATAATTCTTTAAGATTAGTTGTAAAAGGTCATCATAGATCGATAAATTGTAATTTGGTGAAAACTAGTAATTATAGATGTCATAGTAGATATTGAATCTTCAATTAATGTTAATTTTTACCCTTTATAGGCATTTAAGGAGACTTGGGTTGAGTCACAAAATAAATCAACCAAATCAATGATTTTAAACCATGTAATTAATTCTATTTGACTATTCATGATTTAAATAACCAACTATCCACATAATTCCCCTAGATAGACTATTAATGTTCCCTAATTCAAGGGTTATATATAGAAATTATTATGTATCCTATGTGCCCCACCAGCTAGCCATTATGTTTTTTAGTGTTAGAGGTGGTTCTATTTTCTTTATCGTCTGGTTGGTTCCCTTATATCATGTATCTAGTGGGTTTAGATTTTCCAGGTCATCAAAGAATCCCCCATTCTTTCATTTGATGTCATATTTTGTTCTAGAAACATCATTTCATGATTTGTAAACATTTTAACTAAAAATATACTCAATATATATTCTAGAAACATCTTTAGTAATTGTGATCATAAAAATAATTTATAGTATCAACAATATCCCAATATATGATGATAAAAAAACTCATTTAAGATTAAAAAATAAAAATCAAATATAAGGAGGTGATAAGAAAGAGGAAATAAGAAGTGAAAATTCAACAGAAATATAACTATTATTTCTATGAAAGTATATGTCTCCCCTATGAATCAATATCCTTCTCCCCTTTAGAAATCATTTCATTTTAAAAGAGATCTTACAAATTTATAAAAATTTTCCCCCTTTAAAAGAATTATTTTTGTCTATTTTTGAATTTTTTTCCTATATACTTAGATGTTTCTCCACATATATAGTCATTTCTTCATATAAATTATATATATTTTACCTTTTTTACCACATTTTGATTATAAAAAATACTTATAAAAAACGAGATAGATGTAGGAGAGATAAAACATACATATGATAATCAATTTGACCAAATTGATAAAAACTACAATAATAATAAGAGTATTACCTAGAGAAAATATCTAAGGCCTAATAAATATTATAAAAAATAAAAATATGAATTTTTTTTAAGAAACACAATATCCTCAACATCATCCATAATATACCAAAACAAAATAAAAATCTTTAAACCTACCCCTAGATTAGAATGAGAACCCATAACTTTATAACCTTACCTCTATGCATAAGACACAAAAAGTTAATCTACATACAATATTACATATAATTCTCCCATGAAACTTCAATCCTCCAAGAGGTAGAATAAGTTCCTTGCTTGATCCTATTCACAATGAAGGAGGAGTCAAGTTCCAGCCATAATCCAATCCTATTATTATGACTCACATTATGAATTTCTAGAATCACACCGTCTATCTATGAATAATAAGTAATGGTAGTTCCACAGTCCCTGTAGAAGTAAGGGAGAGTCCCTCTTTTATATTCCCCAAAAATACCCTCATAGTCAACAGATCCAGGATTTCCCTGGGAAGTACCTTTAGTGTCAATTTTGATCCAGTTTCTGAGTATAGGATACAATATTACAAGAATATATCCCTTATAAGGAAGGAAATATCCATGAATTCCAAAAATATCATATACAGTATTATATCTAATGGAGTTAGTAGAAAAACAATGTTTCATTTGTTTGACACTATAATAGCAGAAAAAATACACCTTAGAGAACAAGAATGATAAAATCTCTATCTTTTGTGCCTATTAAAGTTCCTATTTTTCTAAATTATATGAAATTTAATAACCAAATAATCATGGAGCGGGTTCTTGATCTGAGTAAAGCATTCATTGTGTCCATACTGGGTGAGAAGGGATTGACTGCCAATAACATTAAGGAATTAAACTATGAATATTTTTGAGAAAATTGTCCATAAAAATTTAGGAAAAGGGTATTATAATTAAATCTCAATATAATTAGGGCCTTGGTGAAAAATAATATGACTAGAACATAAACTAATCCTGGTGATCATAAGGAACTCATCAATGGGTCGACTATGATAATTCGTTTTCTATAACATGGTTGTCCAATATGGACTAATCGAAGGTTGGTAAAAAATATAGACGTTGGATCCCATAAAGTTCATCCTACCCAAGTAAAATTTATAAAACTTCTTAGATGTGTTATACCCATGTATATCCATATTCCAAAAAAAGTGTCATTTTTTGGTATGATATGATAATTAAAATCATCTTTTTGGATGTTATTACATAGAGAATGTAATAATCTTTGTATTTTTTACATCTAGTTCCTAAATATGATCCTTGAAATCATAAAAAAAAGATCTCCCATCCAGTAATTTTTCCAAAATTTGAGTGTTGAGCTAAAGGAATCCAGTCATCAATTGTACTTCGTGGAAGAATTATGTGTTTACCAAAACATAGTGTAGTTATATGAAAGGGGTAATAACACTTAACATTAAGAAGTTAATTAATAATTATTTTTTTATAAAAAAATACAATTTCTAATATTATCAATAATAATACTTTAGATGAGTTGGACTTTCAAATAATCATTTAATTTCTCAAGGTTCATAATTCCAAGGATTCCCTATTTAATGGGTTTACAACAAGTACCCAATTTGACCACAAATTCACTTAATTAATTTTTTTAATTATATATATGTATTTTTAATGCATTTTGATAGCTTTTTTTATAGTATATATATTCCATTTATATACCATAAAGGAGTATATCATCTTAGAGGTGGCCATTTATTTTATTGGATAAATATTTCCAACATGAGAAAGGGATTTTTGATTCCAGGAAGAATTTTCTCCTTTCATTTTTAATATATTTTTTAAAATATATAACCTTATTCCTTATATAGAATAGTGTAATTTCAAGTTTTGTGAAATGAAACATTCATTTTCTAACATATAATCTTATTATAATTGATATCAATCATTTAGAGTTGTAATTTTGACTAAAGATGATGAGTGAATTCCCCCATTTTGTGTTCTAGTTTGAAATAGAACCAAAGTGATCATGAAGGTTCTTAATATTTATTTTATTCATCAATACAACTTGAAATAATGAAATAAAAATCATTAGTTTAAACATGATGAGTAGGAGTATCAATCTATCTACCATCCTTGATGGCTATGATGTTTTCCCTTTTCACTAAATCAAGCATAAAATGACTAAGATAATCCTCAACAATACTAAAATATAATGTTGCAATAGTGTCTCCCTATATAATACCACATGAACTTGAGAAGTAAAAATCATGGGTTCAATTAAACATAGATGAAATCTTGAATGATTTAATGACTATCATAGTCATCTCATCGAAATGGTCACTAAAAAAAATAACAAGTAACAAACTAATAATAAATTTCCAATTTATGGAGTCAATAGACTTTATGAAATCTAGTTTTATGGAAATTATACCTTTTATAAAGTTATTCCTTATGATATTGACAAAGTAATTGGTAGTAAACAAACAATCTTGAATCCTATTACCATTAACAAACCTGAATTGTTTATTGGAAACCACCTTGTTAAAAATGGAGGAAATACCATTGGAATTTCTTTTAATCAAGATTTTGTATATAGTGTTTTCAAAGGAAATAGTCCTAAAATATTCAATAGAATTAGTATAATATATTTTAGGAATTAGGACCAGGAATTTTGAGTTTATGCCTTTTGGAATAATTCCATTTTTTAAAAATATGGGGATCATTTTCAGAAGCCTATCATGAAAAATATCCAACAATCATGGTTTAAGTGATTTGTGAAACTATTCTACCAAGGTTCACACCTAGGCTTAAAGGAGAAGATTATATACCTAATATCATCCCTATCAGGGAGTCTAGTACGCATAACATTGTCTATATTTTCAATAATTTGAGGTATGAAATTTATAAAATATGCATTATTGGAAGAGAATCCACTTTTTTAAAAATACTAATAGAAGTGAACCATATTCCATATAATATTATTTATAAAAGTAATAATATCATTTCAATTTTTCATATAATAAATGGTCCTCCTGGTCTTCCTAACTCTATAGATATTAATGATGAAATACATGTTTCTATCACCTTATTTATAATATTGTGATTTCAAATTATCCTTTAAAACGACTTCTTCGTAGATATCGACTCATTTAATATAGAACCATGATACACTTATTTATTAAATTTTGATATGTGAAAAACATCATTATGCATGTTTTAGTAGTCCTAAAATTCATTTTCCATAGCAATAATGTCTACATTTAGAACAGAAATATTTTCTTAACTCTAGTTTCTGAGTGTATATTTAATATTTATAATTCCTTATCATATAGGGCATCAGAGAATTGATGTTTTTGTCCAAGACTATTGAATATTTTACCTAAATTCTTGGTTCTTAATCAAATAATTATTTTGTATTAAATGAATAAGACCCCTTTTCATTCTATTACTAATTGTGGTCAAAATGTAGTGATTATCAGAGTTATAATTCATAGTGGTTATAAATTAAATTTCCTCACAATTTTATGGAGACTCGAAATTAATAAATCTTATATCAATATAACTGTTTAGAATCATGTTAAAATATTTATTATACCTTGTGAATCTATCACCATGATTTGATACTACTACCAAGTCTTTATGATCTATACATTCCATAAATTTCCTACAATAAATCACTATATTTTTCTCCCTATATCTTTTATGTGTCCCCAATACAACATTAAAATCACCTAAAAACCCCATGTCCTAGTGATGTTATATTTTCAATTTCGTATATCCTTTCTAAGATTACTCATCCATGGTAATTGGAGAAAACATTAATAATGGAAAATAAAAAATTATTACCCTCATTAAAAACCATATAGTTATTTATTTTCTTGCTAGTATGTATTACAAACTAGCTATTAACACTTTCAGAGACTGACACCTAGAGGGTTCCCAATACCGTATTAATATTATTAATAAAAATATCATCATAAAAAATATAGTCAATGTTCAATCTCTTAAATGTTTCCATATGAATTTAGTCTCATAAATACCTATCATTATAGGATTATGGGGTTTGATGAAATTACTTAATAAATTAACTATGGATTTGTTCACAAGCCCATGGTAGATCCATAAAATGAAATTCATTTTTTATAATGAAATGATTTTTATATCCTTCCACATAGAGGTGGGTTTTAGATCATGATGAACACTTTAATGATTTCTATATATAAATTAAAGAATCATGTTTTTCATCCCCCAAGTGAGATGTTTTTTTCATATCCTAAGTTGCTTCCTTATCACAATTTTTCATCCCGATAGCCATCCTATTATAAGAGAGGTCCCAATATTCAAATCCTCCTTCATATAATTTTTTTCATTAGAAAATATATCCCCTTCATCATGTTTTTTTTTCTGTATGTATCATCCTAATATATAATACCAACATACTCCTCTTCTATACGATTATACCATGTTTTCTAAGCCACATCTTGATTCAATCATGGAAGAATATCAATTATAGGAATAACAATAGTAATCTCCTCATGATCATCTTCCTTCACCTAGTACTCCTTGTAATTTGACACTAAGATGTCCAATAATGTTAAGTTTTATTTTTTAGGTTTCTTGGATGCATTGATGATTCTAGAGGCTTTCTCAAGGTTCTACACCTATAACTCCATGATCATAACCTAGGGCGTATTTGGTTTATTACCAGCCTCAACTTGACTAAATTCCTTAATCTTCCTAGTATCCCTGTTATTAGTTCGTTTCTTTGTTTGAATCAATTATAATTTTCTATAATTTGGTATCTCATTCAGTAAAACTATGAAAAAATCATAAAATGTAGGTATAAATTCATATTCAAAACCAATACCATTATTTCAACCATTCATAAACAAAGCGACATTATTAGGTATGTGATTTTGAAGATATAGATCTATAAGAACCCTTTCATTATAGTCATACTTAACCTCAACTTTTTTTTCATCAAGCATAATAGGGTATTTAATTCAAGAGGCAATATCATTTAGAATTTAGGTAGGCCAAAATACCAAACTAAAGACATGTATTTAGACCCATACTTAAGCATTGACATGATTTTGATGGAATTATTTAAATTATATGTACTATTCATAGATTAAAAAATGTATTATATTCAAGTAAAAAAAAACTCAAATTTGAGGATGTAGATATTTGAATCTCATACTAAAATATATGGTTAAAGTATACCTTTTAAATTGGAATGATCCTATAGGTTTAAAAGACCTATATCCTTTTAATATTTAACTTTGTATCCTCATTATTTGGAGGTTGATCCCCCATGGGAAGGATGAGCCTTCATAAATTTGAGGACCTACATAGGTCCATCCAATTCTTCATGGCCTTTTAAATAACTAGGATTGATATATTTCCATCCCCAAACTTTATGATATTAGATTCCTTCAATTATAAATCAAAGATATCACCATCCCCCAAACCATTATTAGTTCAGACCACTATAGAGAAAACCCATTCCAAAATGACAAACAATAATTATTGAACACATCCACATGCAATGGGGACAAAGGATCCATAGACATGATTGAATAAGAACTTATATGTCAAAAAAATAAAATGTTCATATTCAAATCATATCATGACCACCAAAATCATTATTCAATGATAGATCCCATCATCTACTTTATTATAAGATAATATAATAAATCATATTTTTTTTAAATTTTTAAACAAGTAATTTTAGAAACATGAAAAAAATAATTTTAGAAACTAGTCAAAGTTTGAAAATACAAAACATTTACATGAATAAATAAGGAAAATAATTAAGATAATTACATTAATAACCCCCCTAAAAATATAACATTATAAATCATGGGGTTTTGTGATGATATATACTCATTTATGATCTATGATAATATATTCTAACATTATATCTCATAATTGAAAGTGGTATTTTGAAAATTGATATGAAATATTAACAGTCATAATTCATTCATATTTAATAGGATTTCTAGTGATTTATATAAAACTATAACTATAACATTTAATTATATCATGAATAAATGGTAACCCAAAATATAAGAGTGTATGTTTCATCCATATAATTTTGGTGCAGCAACTCCCAATGGATTTGTATTCCTATTTATGTATAGAAAAATTATATGAATTTTTATTTTTACCACTCCAAGTGATTAAGGAATCAATAAGAAGGTGGATATCCCAATTTCACAATTCTTATATAGTTTAAATATTCAAAAATAAATAATAAGAAAACTAGAATGATTAAAATGGGACCCTTTAGGATAAAATGAAACATCATTTTACAAAATTTTGAGAAATGAAAAATCCTTTCAAGAGATTATAAATTATATTCTTTAGGGTTGTCATGAAAATGATCATAAAGAAAAAAACATAATTCCCTAATGGGTTATGGTAAGCTAAATTATACTTCCAATAATACTTATATAAATATTTTTGTAAAATGGTTAACCAGATTCATCCAATGTTAGATTACATAAAATAATACAAGTTTTATTAATCTCATTATAATGATCCATGAGATAAAACATTATAAATTCATTCATGTGTTTTCTTTGTCTAAAAAAGAACCATTCTCCTTTTACAAAATATGAAAATCAGGAATGAATTTTAACTAACCCATAAAATTCATTTCTAATAAATTTATTATAATATTTTAAAATAAATTATAAATATATTCATTTGTTATTCCAAAAATTAAATCATCAATATAAATTTGAATACTAACATTATCATTTGAATCACCTTTTAGAAATAATGTTGAATATGTTTTTATAATTTTAAAATAATTTTATAAAATGAAACTTTTTAAACTTTCATTAAAAGATCTAAGAGCTTGTTTTGAATTATATAAATTCTTTGTTAAATTAAAAATTGAATTTGTGATTTTTTTATTTTAAAAACTGAGTGGTTGTTCCATAAAAATATTTCCAGAAATAAAACAATTTAAAATATAATTTTTAATATCCATTTCAATAATATTAAATTTTAAATAGGTTTTAAATTCAAAAACACTCTAATGGTTTCTATCTGAGAAATGGGTGTTAAGGATTCACCAGAATTAATCCATCCTTATTGTTTGTAGCCATCAGATACAATTTTATCTTTATTATGTGTGGTGTTACCATAATCATCAAATTTATTTCAAAAAACACATTTTTTACTAATACTAAGATAATCATTAATAATTTTAACAGGATTCCAAACTTTATTCCATTATAATCTCTTTAGACCTTCATAAATATAAAAAATCAAATTTTCATTATTAGTATCATTACCAATGTTTTTGAGGTTCTAGAAAATTAATAGAAGAATTATGCTTAGATGAATCTTCTAATATGAGTGGAAATATGAAAATTTCTAATATTATTTACTAGGTTATAGAATTTGGATTTTTTTAAATCTTTATAAAAATGTCTATAAGAAGTTTCATCATTGATATGTCTTTAGGAGAATTTGTATCTTTCCAAGTAAATGGTTCAAGGATTTAAACTAAATCATGAAATTGGGATGTAGGTTAAGGATGATTATCATCAAATTTGATATGAATTTATTTTATAATGATTTTGGTTATTTTATCATATAATTTGTAGGATTTACATTTTTCACATACATAAGAAAGATTCTTACACCATATTTTTGATCAAATTTCCATGGGCCACCTTTAGTTTTATGAATATAACATTAACATCCAAATAATTTGAAAAAGATAATTTTTGGAATTTTATTCATCCAATGATCATAAGCGATATTCTTGATAAATTGTCTCAGGAGAACATGGTTTATGATATAAAAAAAATTATTGATTACATCGACCTAAAAGTACTAAGGGAGTTTGAAAATTTTCAATAGGGATTATGATATTTCTTAAAGAGATTGTCTCTACCTTTTGAAAACCCCTTTTTGTTGAGGTGTTCTAAGAGAGGGAAAAGTATTAATCTAGCTTGTAAAGAACAAAATTCAGCAAAAAATTTTGTTATCAAACTCTACCCCATGACTATTTGAAATATAAATGGGTTTTTAACCTTCTCTATATTCAAAATTCTTAGTAATTCTTGTGATTAATTTACATGAGTCATTTTTATTTTCTAAGAAAAATACCAAAGTTAATATTTTATAATCATTGAAAATCATAAAATAATATTATTATCCTTCAGTACTTTTTATTTGAGTTAGCCTTAAAATATCAAGGTAAACAAGCTAAATTTATTTATAGGTTGATACTTATTTTTTAAGTTTAAAATTAGTTTGTGTTTTTTACCATGTTGACAAGGTTCACAATCAACAATATCTTTAAAATGAAATTTTTGGTAAATCTCATACTAGATGACGTTAGTTGAGATTAATGATTTTTTATTCTATTACGACCAAGGAATATGTGCCATAACTAATGATCTCTATCATGAACTCTCAAACATTTAACATTTTGGGAATGAATATATTTTAAATCTATAATATAAAACTATTGAAAGAAAAAATTGGAAAACAAAAGTTTTACTAAAAAATTAAAAACTTTACCTGAATCATTGATAAAATATATTTTAAAACCATTATCATAGAATTAGATATTTTTTATCAAATTATGATTTAAACCATAAACACATTAAATATATTCTATAGTATCAAAATGAGAAAATTTATTAGACATATACCAATGATATTACTTATTGAATTTTTACTAAAAGTCACCTATCCTCATTTTAGTTTTAAAAGGTGATTAAGCTCAATGGGTCCCCAACACATGTGTTGAGAGAATTAAAATTCCATGTACTATGCCATTTTTTTAATGAAATATTCAAAACAATTTTCTATAAAAATAAGAGAGTATTATTTTTTGTACCCAGATATTGGTTCATAAATTTCAGTTAAGAGGGATTATGAAACCCAAATTTATTTTAAATATTATTATAGATATATGATATTGGGTGAAATATTAATAACTTTTAGTCTAACATATCAATAATTTTTGAAATCAAATTCATGAATTAGATACCAAGGTTTTAAAAATTAATTACAAAAATTGTTCTATAGAATTACTTTTACAAATTATATTTATAGAAAAATTAGAATTATACTAATAACCAAAACCAAAACTAGTTTTTACATGTCATTAAGAACCAATAATATTATTTATAGTTTTTAAAACTTTGGTGAATTTTGTGAGATATTTTTTGAGATCTTATATAGTAAATTATAACTCATTCACATTATGTGGATTGTTCATTTCTTCAATAATTCATCTTTTTACAACTGAAAGTTGATCTTCTTAATTAATAACACGACTATAATTTTATTTAATCTCTTTGTATATTGATGATAGTTTAGAAAAACCTTTATTCATTTGATCATGAGAATATTTTTTATTTTTATAGATTTGGTGATTAGAATAAGAATAAAATAAGAGGAATTTGGGGTGAAATAATAAGTGGATTTAGATTTTACTTCATTACTAACCTTGAATTCAGCCATGAGACACTTGGAACTTTCATCACTTGATTTGTTTAAGGATAGGGAATCATCAATTTCACTCCAGGTTTAAATTTTGAAGGGTTCCATGCTTTTATTATTATCCTCCACGTTTTTCATTTTAATAAAATAGTTTTCTATCTTTATGTGTCCCAATTTTTTGTATTTTAAGCATGTTACATATTGTTTACTTTTTTTTACCCATTTTTTTATTGTTATTATTATATCTTTATTTTGATTAATTTTTTCATTGTTTTGTCTTGATGATCCATTTAATTATCATTATCAATGATTTAATTAATTTATTTGTAATTAATATATATTTTTTCATGGCTTCATTGGATTCCTAATCATCTTGACTCTTCATTGTGATCATATACATCATGGTAGATCTGTTAAGCTCATTAACCAACATGTTTTAGTTGTATTTCACCTTTTCTATTTCTATCACATTAGGCACCTGATTTCATGGTAAAAACCAATTTATTTTCTTTAATAAAGTTTCTAAAACATTATTATCACCATGTGACTTTCTTCCATTTTATATGTCAGTAAATAAAATAAATGTCTCAGTAATAGTTTTTTAGGATGCATAATAAATCCATGAAAATCATATATATATATATATTAATTCTATTATCTTTAAATTTATTTGTTTTTTATGAGTAAAATCTACGTGATTCCAAACTTCATGATCATTTTTTGATGTAGGTATTAAATAAATTTTTTTTCCAAATACATAATTTATCATGTTTATAGATTTACAATCTAGTTTAAAAGAAGAAATATCATTAGGTTTCCATTTTTTTTCAGTAGTTGGATTCTAACTATGAATAAAAATTATATATATAGGATAACTAATAGTTCTATATAGGTTTATATATGTTTCTTCTAATAATTAAAATTTAAACTTTCAAAATAAGGTACATAACCCATAGATTACATTTGGGGAGAACCATGGATGTTTCAAAAAGATGTCATCATATAAAAAATATCAAACATTGAACTCGATTATGATATTGAAAACTAAAATTAATTTTTAAAATAAGAAAAATGTTGAAGAAAGTGAAAAAAACATATTTGATGCCAAATAAAGGCTAGATACATCATTGAAAGAGATGAATGGGTTGAATTTACATTAAAAATGATATTAAAATGATGCTATAAAATAAAATAAATTATCATGAAAGTAATCAATTTAAATGTAACATAATCAAAGTAAAGGTGATCACAATAGATATTTGAATTATTATGTGTAGTGGAAAGTAAAATGTGGAAATTAAAAGGCATACATTGATAATGGAGTTTATAAATTACTCATGAATGATCAACTACATCTCCTCACCTCATGAAGCTTTTAGAGGGTTATATTATTATCTTTTCTCTAAAAAATACCAAGAACCAAAGAATAATATATGAATCTCTTGGTTTTAATGGATACAAAGAACAAAAGAATAATACCCTTAGTTTTTATAGAAACCATAAACCATGGGACCAAATTTTAATGGTTGTGAGAACCTAAATAAGATAAGAGAAAATAGATATGTTTGTTTTTAGAAACACTTTAAAAAAACCCAACCCACTCTATAAGATTTAAAATAACATGGAAGATGGAGATAAATAGAGGGTATAAGAAGATAATTTAAGAATAATAATAACAGAGAACATAATGGAAGAATGCTTTAATATCTCTTTCAAAAGATGTTTGTGGATCTATCAAGAATAATTTAGTGGTAGGTGGTTTTGGTAGAAGTTTTTTTGAGCTCCATGACTCATTTTATGTTTATTTATGGACTTTATATGAGATGGGGGATCCTTGAGTAAATTTAAGACATTAATGTGTTGAATACAATCTTTAAGTCCAAGTGATTACTTCTATTTGGCCATTCTGAATCGAAGCCACCAGTCATCCAATAGGTTCCACTAACTAGATATTGTTCCATTTGTAGCTCAAAGATACTATCTAGATACCATTGGGTAGATAGTGGGATCCATACTATATAAGGTGTTTTTATTTTCCTTACTGGTTATCTGGTGCCTTTGTACCATGTACTGGTGGGTGTAGACTAACTTGGTCTTCAAGTAATCCATCCATACTTTGTATAATTCCTACATTTGATCCAAAAAATCATTTTATGATATATGAAAATTACTATTAATAATATATTCAACTAAATTGATTGAAATACCATTAGTGATTGTGATCATAAAATCAAATTATAGGTTTAACAAGGGCTTCATTAGAAGCCGTCTGGAAGCTAGAGTGAATGCTATCATACAAAGAAAACTCTACCAGAGAGAGGTCTTGATCCAAAACAATATTTAAATCCATAGAAATTGATCTCAAAATATCTTATTAGGTTAAAGTAATCTTCCTAAACTAATGATATTATAACATCCTAACATTTTCCAAAGGTTCATACTGTTTGTTTTTGGTTTTAAATTATTGTCTTGGCCCTAGTAATGATGCATAAGGGATTCAAGGAGGCCGTTGGTGTGTCTGGGGCTTATTCAAATCCTAGAGCCCAAAAAATTGAAGAGTCAAACTGGTCCACACATTTATTAGAAACCATATATCCCATCCCATATGGTTTCCCTAACTATGTGGTTGAAGACAGTGGGGTGCTAGGGGCCGCATAGTTTGTCTGCAACCGTGCAACCCTAGGTGCATGGTCATAAACTATTTTAGGCCCCCTGATATTGATCAATTTTTCATGGGATACACATGGTATCCAAACTGTGTGCATAGCCCATGGGGGGTTCTCCTTGGATCAGAACATAGAGCACAATTGATGAACGGTTTGGCCAACTGTGTGGCCAAGCTATGAGCCTTGTCTTTTGTGGGTGAAATTTAAAATTTCACCTTAATGAATGTTGTAATCAGCCCCCTTATTTCTCACATTTTTCTCTAGTATACCATCCCTCCTCCTATCACACATGATATCTCTTCTTCCTCCTCTATTTGTTTTGAGTTATCTCCTCCATCTGTAGTTCAAATCTCTTTCCATCAAAAGCAACGAGAAGCTAGTGGTAAGTGCTTCAATGCTCTCACTTCTATTTCAAGGTTCTTCCATAATCTGTTTCACTATTTTAGTGCAATCTCTATCATCCATTTTTTATGGTGTTGGGTAATTTCTTTGATTCCTCTCATTCTTGTTCGATTCAAGATTTGATAATGGATGAGTGGAGTGATACTACATCAAGGTAGGTTGTCTAGGTCTTTCCCTCTTGTTTCATTTCTTTTTAGACGACACATCATTGTGATACATGATAGAGCCTTATAGAGACACATTAAATATATTTAATAAATTAATTTAATTGGTTCCTCATGTCATTTTTGACCTTACCTTACAAAAAAACCATCCGTGGGTTATTCACCTTGTCTTTGGCCACCTCTTTAGGTGTGCCCATATTAATGGAATAAAAGCCCATGCCTTGAGTTTTTGACCACCATATGTGTGTGTGTGTGTGTGTGTGTGTTTGTAATTGTGAAATTTCTTAAGTATATAAAATGAATTAATATGAATTATGTTACACAAGATATAACTATTTGGCAATGCTCGATGGTTTATGCTAATTGACATGACCTCATTATTTATTCCTTATGTCATTGCTTTACATTTATATCATTTTGTGTGTCTTATAATTGAGATTGATAATTATGTTAAGTGTCCTTTTACTTATTACTCATGCCATGTTTTCTTGGATTGGATGAAATGCTTAGTCTTGTTGCTTGTTTTCATGTGCCATAGTCGTTTGGATTAACTTGTATAACTTGGATAGCTTGTTTTGCATGTGATATTGAGATGCATATTGGTGACACATGATTATATATGATATAACTTATAATATTTTTCTTGGTTACTATGATTCACCTATTACGGGTTGATAGAGAACATAGGTCCCAACTTAAGGACACCTTGGATAGACTCTCCATGCTCTGTTTAGATTTACTTGATGTGCAACGGTCAATACATTAGCTTTCCTTGTATGGGCTCACCAGGTGGACCCTTTATACTCATAAGTGACACTGGTTCCCTAGGGGAGAAAACATGGACAAGATCAATGTAAATATGGGTACTCCATGCCTCAGGTGATACCCAATCCCCTATGTGAGATACTTGTTACAGATTCAGAGTTCACCATACCACGAGTGATATAAGGGATTCCTTTACAGGTTTCCTTGGATGGGATCAGTGGTATTGGTTATATCAGAGATTCATGTAGTGACCATTGAGATTTTTTGAGATCTCCTTATATGGTATCAAGTATCCATCATTAGATTTTATGGATTTATTTCTTATGTCATATGTGATGTTTATAATTTATATTATAATCATTATTGTATGATGTCATGGGGATGAGACTGACAAGCCAAAGAAAAATCTTAGGGTCTACCTACCTTGGTTGATTTATTAACTATGGCCAATGTATTCACCATATTACTTGTACAAGTACCTTGGTTCAGACATCTAAATTAAGAAAAATTAGCTGATATTAGTTGGGAACCCATTTATAAACCCTGATCGAAGTGTTTATTTATTTATTTTTCTAAATTTACTATTTATGGAACATTTTTCATTAATTTATTGCACAAAATGGATTAGCCTAGACATCATTGGTGGTGGCCTACTAAGATTGTATCTTACACCCTACTTCGGATGCATTTGGTATCCAAGTAGATTTCATGATTTTAGGTATGGAAAAAGGTAATCCTCTAGATTTCAATGTTTGATTCTCAAAAATAGTATATAGTATGGGGTATAGGACTCAGCCTATTCTTGAGATGCTAATTTTATAAGTTTTTGATATTTTTGTGTATCATGTAGTATATTCTTATTTCCCCTAATCCCCATGTATTGTTATTTTTATATATTATCATGATTATTATAACTATTTAAATCTATTACTTATTAAACTTATGTTTGTTTACTTATATTTCTTGGGTTTATTTCCATTATTTTCGCTATTGTCTGATTCCTTTTTTTGTTTATGCTATTCATTATCTATTGTTTTTGTTGTGCATACTATGATCTATGAGGTCATAACCTCCCCACATACACACCCTAGGACCTCACTACTAGTCGACATCCTCTTGCATTTTGGGTGGGGGGTGGGGCACATTTGAGGTCTTATGGACTACTATCTCAGGGAACTATTGAGTGGCATCTGGGGAAGGGTGATACACATATAACTGAGGATGATATTTGGTACTGAATATCAATCCTACATTGAACAAATTCTTAACACCTCTTCATAATATCAAGGAAAAACATGGATCTACTTTAAATACAATAAAATGTGTTACTCCAAGAAAATTACCACTTCTATAATGTATATACTGGAAATATAATCATGAGATAAATATTTATTTATGGAAATAAAATGTATAAATTTCATATGGTGATCAAATATAATCAAAATTAAATTATTTCATTCATATGTTTTGGGATGCCCAATGAAAAAATTGATGGTAAATTTTTCCCATTTCTACTCTGGTATGAGTAATTATTATAATGACCCATAAGACTTAAAACTATTAGCCATAATATGCTGATATACAATGCATCAAAATACATGATCCTAAATATATATTTTCATGTTTCCCCAATAGAAATAATCTTTCAAATATCTTTACATCTTCATACTTATAGGATGAAAATACAAGTATGTACTATGAGATTCACTAAAAATTCCATCAAATATAGTATGGATGAGACACATACTCAGTTACCAAACCTTATAATTCCGTTATATTAATGATTGATCTTAGGAAAAATTTTATCCTTATTCTGTAGTTCTACATCCCCTTTTCACTCCAATTTAATCCTTACAAGGATATACGGTTGAACATTCATCTAAGTAAGATAAAATCATTCTCTATTCTATATGATTTAAAGGTTGAATGTATAAAAATTATTAGTATTTTATCACTTTCAATACATATCATTGAAGAACTAGTTTTTTTTGTTCTATCCCAGGGTAGAAACCCCTTTTTTCTCTTTCCCATCATGGTAATTAATTTAGTAGACATAATATTTAATAACTCCTAACATATCCTTTGGTTCATATTTAACACATTATGTGTGAATATATAATTATATATTTGATGATAAGTATATATATATATATCATATCATTCACAATAAAAATAATTACTCCATATTTTTAATGAAATAATTAATGATGGAAACTCTAAATCATGAGTAAGGTATTATTTTTCTGGAATTTTTAATTGGTGTAAGGAATAATATTACACCATATTATATTAAATTAGGGATAATCACATTATCTTATTCAATGTATCACTATATATCACAAACCCTTGTCCCGAACAAGTTAGTGTGGGTGTCTATGCACTGAAAAACCTTTTTTCCTCCTTTTTAAATTTTCCTCATATTCATCTATCCATAAGAACATAACTCTCATGTGCATCAAATTAGTTATTGGATTAGATATCCATTATGAATATATCATAAATCATTAGTAGTATTCATCAAACCTAAGAAAACCATGGATCTCTATCAGCATTGTTTGTCTGAACTATTTTACATTAAATTCCATCATTGATGTATGCAAAAATATTCCATCGCACAATATTTTATGTACCAAGAATGAAACTTTTTGTATAAAAAATCAAACTTTTTTAAATTATTCATATAGTTTATTCTTTCTCAGTTTCTTCAATAGAATATACAAATGATCATCATGCTCTTCCTTACTCATGGAATATATAATAACATCATATATACCAACCACAAAAAATAGATCAAGGTAATCTCTAATGAATCTATTCATTAAATCCATGAATAGAGAAGGGTAAATAGTAAGTCCAAATTTCATTACTATAAATTCACAATGACCATACCTCATTTGGAAGGATGTCTTGGGTATACCATTGTTCATTACCCATATTTTATAATACCCAGAATGAATTTCAATAAAGGAAATATATTGATCTCTCTGCAGTTGATGAATCAGGTCATCAATGTTGAATATATGATACCTTTTCTAGATTGAGAACTTTTTATGTTCTAAATAACCAACATAATGACTCATTTATATATCATTATTCTTAAAAATAAGAATAGTTTCACCCCCTGGTGATACACTAGGGTATATCAATCATTGTTTATGAATCAATTCATGTTTTTTCTTCAATTAATAAATCTTAGTCAAATAAATTCTATATGAATTCATTAAAATATGTGTAGCACCAAGCTTGAGTTATATTGAAGAATCTAAACCATGATTCAAGGGAAGACTATGAATGTTTTCTTGTAAAACATTATAAAATTCCTAAACAACATGCATGACTTAAATTCTGAGTTTATATCCAACCATTTGAGATAAATTTTCATCATAAATTGTTAGTAAAACCCATATAATGGATGTAATTTACATTTTAGTTTTATATTAATCATCACAATTAATGATGATAAACGTTTTATTAAAAATATAAAATGTGATTTCCCTTCCATGGGAATTGATATGAGATAAATGCAATGAATACCAATACTCCCTAAGAATAACATAAAATTTAACTATTGGGAGAATCATAATACATTCATGAATCAACTTTAAATAATATTATATCAGAGAGGAGTTGTGGAATTGAGATACAATCATTGTACTGATAAGATTTTTTACTACAAACTCAACATCTAATTATTGAGGATTGGAATTAGGATTCCAAGATACATATCATGATATAATGTAATTAATATTACTATGATCAAGGAAGATACTTCAATTAATTATCAAACCTATCACCATATAAAATTTACTATTCTATCATGAATAAATTAATAAAAAATGGTTAATGCAATCATCAACCATTTTCAATTAGAGAAAGAAATCATATTATTATTAAAATCTTTCTTAGGATGTCCGAAAATATGAAACCTTATTTCAAACCATGGCGCTTTATATTGATCCCATATAACTATATATTTTCATAGGTTATCATATATTCTATACATGCAATCCCCATAATGGATTATATAGAAAATGTGAATTAACAAAGGAAAATCCACTGGGAGTGTTCAACCTGGGACACCTTTAGCATACTCGTCATATAGATGTGATGAACAAGTTAATACCAAATACACCCAATTGAATATTTTTTTCCCATAGGTGTATTTATTTCATAGTTAAATCCATATTCTAGTATCAATATAGGGATTCTATTTTTAGGAAAAAAATATCTACTTTTCCAAAACACCAGGATATTATACTAAACTTAGTCCAGTCCCCATTGTTTTCACTGGTGATCTACAATCCTAATATCCAAATATTTCTAAACCCATATCAGATAAAAAATATAGTGACCTAAGCATAAATTACATAAATATTTATCATTTTAGAATAATATTCATGAAATTTTATTATAATACAATCATAATGACCATAAATGTTTTTTTACTTTAAATATTATATAAATAAAAAAAATTATTTCATAAAAGTTATTTAGTATCTCCCAAAAATATCTTATCTCATTATACAATTCTTATAAATTTCATAATCAATAAAATTAATCATAACATGGGGAAAATGAACACATGAGAAAGTGTGAGATAATTTTCTCAATAAGGGTAAACACATGAGACATCAATCAATATTAATAATTCATAATAAGAATAAGGGAATGAGAACATAATTAAAACTTATGAAATTCATACCCATTAAGACATATATATTTAATTATGAATAATTAAATAAGTAATTTTCATAAAAAATTAATTTAGTCATAAGAGTGAATAATTATGAATAATAAATCATGATCCATGATAACATATCATAAGAATAATACATATTATTATGTCAAACACATAATAATAGAAAACCATTTCCATAGTAAAGGGTCACTATCATGACTATCATATTTTTTTGTGATCACTCCCCATTAAATCAATTCCATATTCAAGGTTAACTCCCAAGACTATCATATTGGATAGAGTCTCTTACTTAATTGGGTTATCCCACCTTTTCAGTCAATACTATGTCATGAGATATCATATTTTTAACCTATTAATTAGAGGGCTATATAATTATTGGACCACACATCATATAATGAATACAATAAATGTTTATTTGATAAGATTATAATAAATTTTTCAATTCATAACGCCAAAAACACATAGAAGGGTAAAAGGTTTAATTCCATCATTTAAGTATACCATAACCCATAGAAAAGTAGTGGGTTTCATAATTATTTCATTATAAATTAATTAACTCATGGGAATGAAACAGGTTTCATAGTATCATCCATAATGTATCATTATCATAAGACATCCATAGAATAAATTTGGATGGTATTATAATATTATATACCTAGATAAGAATAAAATTACTTAAAGTATATTGACATAGATAAAAAATACATTTAGAGGGGAATTTGAACATTTATTTCAAAATAGTGAAAATTCTTTATTGTTTCAGAATCATTAGTAACTAAATATTATAATAATATTTATAAAATAATTTTCTTTGATCATAACCATGGAATATTGTAATTTATACTTCAAATGAATTAAAATCAATGATGTTAGGAAAATGTTTCATGCTATAAATCTTTATTTAATGATTCCTTTAACACTTTTTGTAAAATTCTATAAATAACCAGTTCAAAAAACATTATAAAAATTCATTAATAAACCATTAAAAAATTATATATGGATTAAAATTACATTAAAGTATCATTTTATCATAAAAATAACATCATTGAAAATATTTTAAAAAATATATACATAGATGAAAAATAATACTAACCAAAGATGGAATAAGGTTAGTTTTTATTGAAAACATTTTTATATGATTTTAAGTACCAAAGAGTGGAAAATGGTACTATTAGTTGAAAATATTATAAATAAAAATATTAGACAAAAATATATGGTTTTTAAATTATAATATTCATATAATTTTCTCAATGTAAATTTTTAAGACTCTCAAAATGAAATGAGATTGCAATATAAACCATTACTAATTTAGTAATATCCAAATCAAAACCCCATGAAAGAGAGAAACATAGATGAACTTGTAAATACCTAAATTTTTCTTAGAAATTATCATAACATACATCTATGGTAAGTATATACGCAGAAAAAGAAATAATTGTCGAATGCGGCATATGTCTCACATCTATAAAGGTAAGATGAGAAGCCCTTACCTCAAGTCCCATCATGCTTCATATGAATTTAGTACTATTTTATGATAAATATATATTTATTATAAATATAATATATAATAATATTTAAACATAAAATACTATGTACAATTATATTATAATTTTCAATTATCCATTTTTTAAAAATTTCATCATTAAAATGAACATTCAGGAAAAAAATGGTCCTTTTTACAAACATGTTTCAATTCAATGGTCCATGTATTTACACCTTTTTTTTAATATTTAGAATATTTATCATGAAATACGTATTATATTTATTGATTGTATATAATTTTATTACAAATCACATAAATCAGTGTTGAAAAATGAATTAATTTACCTCATGGAGATAATAGTTCACACGTACACATAAATGAATTTTCACATTTTAATGTATGCAATAAAAAAATATAAATAAGAATTCACCATTATATAATCATAATTATATCATTAATATTATATATATATATATTTATTAAATATATTCTTATGACTATCCATGTAAAAAGGAAATGAAGAAAAAATCACAACTCTTCTTGGAGGTGGTAGACTACATGAATGTATGAGTGACATTATCATTTTTCAATGTATGGGAAGAAGATAGAAAATGGTTACATCATAATAATAATAAAATATTAATATATTTATGTTAATTGAGTAATTATTTTATGATGGATATAATATAAATATAGTAATTATATGAATAAAAAAACATTTAATGAGTCAGGTTAGACAATTACCTCTTCTTTTGGAGACCTCCTTTGTCTTACAACATAAGATGTCATCAGATGGTCTTAGGGTAATTCCAAGAGATCAATATCAAAGAAGTAAAGGATTATAGGATGGTTTTATTTCAAGTATATAATGATATATAGGGTTCAAATTATGTGAATAAGGGAGGATATGTGGTGCCCATTTATAAGTGAGGGGAGGGACACACAAAATTACTTAAAATAATTATATAATATAAAGTCATATTATTGAGAAAGTAGAAAAATATAAGATAAATAGAATTTAATATAATATATTGTTTAAATATATTATTCTAATAATATTTATATTTGTTTATGTGGCCTTTTTATCCTTATCTATTAGTTTAATCCCCTGGTAAACAGGTTTTACCCCTAATCATGGTAAAAATTAATTACTTATTTTACTATTCATTATGAAAAAATGAAAGTGACCTCATTATCAAATATATAAATTAAAAATAGAAATATGGATTTAATTATATCAAATTAACTTCTATTAAGTAGAATAAATCTATTTTAAAATAATAAAACAAAATGAAAACAAAACAGTTTTGAAAAAAGTGTTTTAAGAATAAAACAAGATATATTCTTATTCGATACCTAGTAAAAACAATTATATGAATATTTAAAAAAATTATTGAATATATTATATTTAAATTTAAATTTAATCATTCCTTAATAGTTATTAATCTAATTTTTTGATAAAAAACTGATTGTCTTAAAAAAATTTGTTTTTCATAAAAAAATCTCCTTTTACCTTTAAAGGACTTTATCTTTATTTATAATATTTATAACCAATGAATAAATTTTATAGCTATGAAAAAATTATGATTTAATAATTTATTTAGTCATGTTCATACCTAAAAATACTATAGATAGGTGATAACTGTAACATTAAAAAAATATTTTTAATAGTATATTATGGGTTTTTAAACTTGATGTTTCATTTAAAAAAAGATCTTAAAGAAATAAAATTTATTTAAAGAGATTTATATTTTAAAATATCTAGGTGATACAGGACACAATGTTCCCCTCCCTATATTCCAAAATCTTCTAACTATCAATGAGGTTCAACATCGTTTCCATAGGGAGAATATATCCCCATATTAAATTTCAAAATAATAGGGAAAACCCAAACATCAACTTTAAAAAAATTATCCGAGTATTAATAATAAATAATAAATAAAAAAAATCCTATATTCAGTGAGCATGTAGAGGTATATAGTCTTACATTCTCATGTCATACCATCATACAACACTGATTTACCAGTAGGTCGGTCACATAAATTAAATAAATAAATTTTAAATATACAATGAGCCTCTATGGTCACCCCTAAGACACCTCATCCCAGTCCCTAAATCTCGTATGATCTATAATGTTTGATAATGATACTACAAAAATCTTCCCAAGATAAACCTATGATTAGGGAATTCTTCTTTAGAACCCAAGTCTATGTCCACCTGATAAGGGTGTGAGTACAAACCAGTAGGAAACAACAAATGTTGTCCCATACATAACAAGGAAAGAAGTACATAAAAATGTCATTTGATTACTATAAAAACAAATACATCATAAGAATAAATAAATAACCATTTTAAATAATTTAGTTACAAAAATACTCTGGATAAAACCATACCTTATTCAGCAAGAGTCTAATTGTGTCTGATCATGTCACATAACCATACCAACTAGTATCAGGTCCATTGTTGATTCCAAGGGGCATGTAAAAGGTAATCTAGTATCATTAGCCTCAACAAATTTATCTTAAGATAAATTACTAGGAATAATATAGTATACTCATCACTTTGTGGCAATGCATCCCTCCCTAGTCACGTCACTTATACCTATCAATATGCATAAGTTGATTCTTAGGAGAATTTCATAATAAATCATATAGACGCAAAGGCTAAATATTTCAAAATACTAGTTTGAGGTATATATTACTAATCATTATGATTATATAATTCGGGTTTAGGGTGTTTTATATGGTTCCTAGTTGATTTGGGTGAGAAATTAGTAAATTTAGGTACGCTATGGGCCGGACCATGATGTACTAGAAGTTTTGTTGTTACTTGATTCCACATTTTTAAAATTGGTTGATCAAAATTCTCAATGGTTGAGAGTGTTTTGAATAATGAGACAGTAGAAGTCCCCTTATAGGCCATTACCAAAATAACACCACCCTATCATGGTGGAAGGTGTGGTGGATAAAAAAGGTCATTGTTTTCCCCTACTTTGTGGGTTGTTGTTGTGTTCAGTCAATGGGGCATGGTGTCTTCAAGAAAACCCTAGCC
The DNA here is from genome assembly GCA_963277665.1 of Viscum album. Classification (NCBI taxonomy): domain Eukaryota; kingdom Viridiplantae; phylum Streptophyta; class Magnoliopsida; order Santalales; family Viscaceae; genus Viscum; species Viscum album. The sequence goes on along the minus strand of OY728161.1, from coordinate 1,679,980,980 downwards.
ATTGTAGACACATACATGTAATGGTGTTAAAAGATTTATATTTTTAAAATGGTAAAATCGAATGCCTTATTACCCATTAAAGTTATGAATTTTGACTAAGAATACATGTGATCATTATTAGAATGTGTTTAATACATATTGAATCAGTTTAAAACCTATTATCTCATCCATTAAATCAACACAGATTTATAGATATTCTCCATTGTGTATGTGGCCTTAGTTACCCATCCCGGTATCATTTTGGGGGAGTTTCAACCTAAATATTATATTATTTTTATAGTTTATGATTTCCTTCATCACCCATTGAAAATTTTCCCATATTATTAATGTTTATTTCTACCCAAATTAAATGGATGCATAGATTTCATTGAATATGAATTTGTTGGAATGAGAATTATGTTTTAGGTCTATGTTCTTCTTCTTAGGAGGCTTATTTCACCTTGGTATGTGAATCCCATTTGGTTTTTGGAAACTCAAAGTGTTGTTGGTAGGTAGATTTATGAAAATTCTTTGTTTTATGATCTATTATTTATCTCTATATTAAATTTGTTTCTAAATATTTTAAAGGAATGATTTATAATTATCAAAATTTTTTGTTTAGATAAATGTATAAAGTTGATTTTTCTTTTGACACTATATATGAAAATATATTTAAATGAATTTATTGATGTTTTACAAGGGAAATTTGATTATTGATATGTGAAATTCCCTAGAAGTGATTTGAAATATAAAGAAACCCCATGTATAGGCTATGAAATATTGGAACCTATGGTACATGGGAGGGGGGGGGGTAAATTTTGAATAAGCACACTTGTAATGTTTCCTCAAACCCAACATGGAATTATGCTACAACTCGACATAAACTATGGTATGATATGGTCTCTAATTTATGAGGTTTTATACTATCTCTAGGACTATATTAATAGTAATTTATATGCACTCTATCATCTGTTCACCAATTTGTGGTGATCGTAGCTAGGCTAGACCGAATATACCCTAGGATTTAGTTTATATGTTCCTCTATTTTATTTAGAGTAAAGTTTTTTTTTCTTTTAAAAGTGGTTAATTTGATAATTTTTTATAATCTACTATATAAAGTGTGGTTTCAATTTTTTTAACTATGAATATATGTATTCCATTGATTTTTTTTCATTTAATGAGCATAATTTATTTATTTATTATGAATTTCTTATGAAACACTTGGTGGGATCCTAATGGGAATGTCTTGATCATGACCTATATATTCCTTTGGGTGTTTTATGGAGTTTTTTTATCTAACATAAGAAAATGAAAGGTTTTATATGGTGGTAGTGGGTATCAATGATATTGGGGTGAGAGATTTTGGTTGTGACATGGTGGGATATTGGACCATATATCACATAAAGATGGGTTGTAATTTACCTCATGTACATTGGTTTATCTGTTTGGGATTAGTAATTGTATTAAAATTGAACAATTTTTCTAAAACCTTGATATTTTATGTTATATTTGTATTTAAATAAATTTAATTTATTTGATAGATTTATTTACACAGATTATTGAGTTTTAAAAAATAGTGATATACTATTAAAATACTATTATTTAATGGGGTAAATCATCTCTTAGTAATCATATTAGTGGGTATTAATATAAATAACTAAACTATGAAAAAATATTTTTTAGAAATTTATATAACAAATTCATTGGTTAACAATTGAATAGAGATGAAAATAAGATCATTTGAAATTAAATGATATGTTTTTCTAGAAAACTATTTTTATGAGTGCAATCTGTTTTTATTTTAATAAATTAAATTAGTCACTATTGATGACTAATTTTCTTGATGTGTATATATTATAAATTCAATAAAAAAATTTAATATCCATTTAAACATTTCTAAGAAGCATGGGATAAGAATATATCCATTTTAGGTTTCGAAGTTCATTTTTTTAAAATGGTTTTGTTGCATTTTACACACTTATTAAAAATATAATTTATTCCAATTTTAAAAATATTAATTAAAAAATGGGTATCATTTTTTAATTTATAATATCAAATTTATTTTATAGGGAATATTAGATATTTTTCTAAAATAGTTGATTTTTTTTGTGAATAGTAAAAATACTTATTTTTCAACTACTAACACTTTTATGATATTAATATGATGTAAGAATGACTTAATAAATTATGATATACTTTGGATATACCATGGATATATTAAAGGATTTACAAAATGTATTTTAAAACTCAAATTTCTTTTTGAGAACCAATTCCTGACTTTTCTGTGCGTAAGTTATACTTTTTTCAAATTAAAAATTATATTTGAGTCTTTAAAATCAATGGAAAGTTTGGAAGATGAAATTAGGTTTTATATTTCTAAATAAGTCTAAAAAAATTAATATTTTTTATTATTTAACTGATAAAATTAATTGAAGCTAATTTTTTACATCATTTCAAGGTTAAATTATTTTTACTCTTAATTTGAGTATTTTCCTAAAAACTGTTGGTCATATGTTTTAGGTTCTTATATTAAAAGTAATTTAAAACACCTTTATAAATTAAATTTTATAAAATTAATTATAAATTTGGAATCACTATGTATAAATATGGTTATAAGAATGATTCAATGTTTTTTTATTTAATTATTTTACCATGGTAAAAAATTTGAATTATCATGCCCATGGTTAAAATGGGTTTAATGTGGTTTAACTAGAAGATAGGGATTAAAATGTTTATAAAATATTCTAAAGTGATATTGGTTGAGTTTATTTAGATCCTATCACATATTATCATATATTTTGGTGTGAATTAGTTTTAAATGATAGTATTTTGACATATATGATATTTAATATTTAATCTAATTACACGTGTGTCATTTCCCTCACTTATAAAAGGTCACATCCTTTTGTCCCTCATTCACAAAGTCTATGTATTATATTTCAGCCAATAAATATGATAATTAATTACTATATTACTTCAAAAAATCCCATATCTCTTATTATTTAAAAAATAACATCCTTTGAAGACAAATTTTTTATGATAAAAGTGGTTTTTTAACAAATAGGTGTAACTCTTAACTAAGTTATTTTAATTTTATTTCTTCTTATAATTATTATAAAATTGTTGTAATAATACAAAAAATAATGAATCAAGTATCATAAATATAGTTATGTGTTATTATGATTATTGTAAAACTATTTTCAACCTCTTTTCCATCCTATGGAAAGTGAAAAACATCCCTCATGCGTACATATGAATTACCATCTCCATGTAATGGTGAAATTCTCTTTTCATCACTAATTTTAAATTATAGTTAAAAATTTGGAAATAAGGAATAAATATGATATTTATAACATAATTAAGGTTCTATAAATATAACACATCATTTAACTTCTTAACTTTTTTCCTGTTTATAAAAAATAATAACATTGCTCGTGCATACATAGGGACTGCCACCTCCACGATGCAATGTGATTCACTATTCATGTTCACCTTTCAAGGAATATTATAAATATTTATTTAATTAATATATATTATATCTATATAATTATTAAAATTATATTTATTGTTGAACTATTAGAAATAGATAATAAAAAAACTACATAACTGAAACTTACTTGAAAATAAGATAGTTAACTCTTGAAAACGATGATTTTAATAAACAATTATCAATAAAAAGGTGTTGAAAGTTTATAAGTAGATATTATATGATATTATATATATTTATATGGTTATTATATATTATTATAATTAATTTAAATTTATTATATAGTAGGTTAAAATCAATTACTATGTAATTCAGAGCTAAGGTAAAGGTTTATTTCACAATCTCCTCTTGATAGGGGATTATTTATGTTTTATATTTCTATTAAGGGAATCATATGATATCAATATATTAATTTTTTTTTAATTTTTCTACTCCTTAGGTTATTTATGGAAATAAAATGTTTTACTTTCACTTTAAGTACTCAAGAGGATGAAATAATGTTTTTACGGAAACCCAACTTTATTTTCTATTCGGTCAAGATTATTTTTATTCTATGTTCATATTTTAATTAAAATGTTTTCAAAAAAATATTAACTATTAATCAATGATTAATTAAAATAATTTTTACCCATGTCTTAATTTACATAAAAAGTATAAATTAAATCTTCATTTTGTTTTCAAAAGAAGGTAGTTTTTACCGGAGTTATGAATAGAATCATTGTTTGAATATACACTACATGAATACCTTTTACCACCATCATAAATAATAACTTTTTTTGATATTTTCATTCAATATTTCCATGTTAATTTTTAAACAAAACTATTTCCCAAATAATTTTTAAATTTTTAGATTTTAAATGAGTGATTTCATAATGGAAGAGTATCTTCCTCATGAAGTATTTCTGTGATCTTTCAACAGCATTTTCATTTATGTAATTTTTTTTGATAAATAATATGATTTAACAAGTTTATTATATAATGGTACCATCCAAATTATTCCTTTATATGGATTATGTTGATTTTTAATTGGGAATGTATTTATATTCCACATTGCATTTCTTATAAAAAGGACAGTTATTGATTATTAAGGTAGGTTGATTAAGTTGTATAATCTATTCATATGATGGATTCATTGGAATTTTTAAGTGATGGGTTGGGTATAAAATTAAATAGTCCCTATATTCATTGATAAATATCATGTGACAAAATATAATGGCTATTTTACAAAGGCCTTACCCATTATATAATATGTCTTGGCGCGAGTCCTTATCAATATGTTTTACTTGTCTATAATTAAGTATTCCATCATTATGAAATCAGTTATTAATGTCTGTGGGATTATTTGAATAGATATTATATCTATATATAATTATCAATATAATGTTATTATTTATATGGAATCATTTTATCTTCATTTATTCCTTCCATATTACTGATTCCTTATTCATTCTATGATAGCTTCTGTTGTACGTATTCCCTTACCGGGCATCTGAGCTCACACCTCTCTTATATTTAATTTTCCTAAGATTCCAAGATGTGTAATATTATTAATATTAATTAATATTATAGATATAATAATTATGCAATAAAAGAAAATACTAAGCTGTAATTCATGTTTTCAAATATAATTTGAGATTCAAGAATGTATATATTTTATCAAGACAGCTAAACTGCCCAGTCCTTTTGGATGTGATAACTTGTATATAGCACCAATGTAATTAGGTAACCACTATATATACCTTACTAAGGTTGGGGTATTTATAGTTAATATCAGATTATGTTTAATAGAATCCTTGGGAACATTATTTAGGAAAAAATATATTAGTGAAAACAACCCTATACTACTACAAAAACGACCTATATCAGCACTGAAAACTGGATTTAACAGTGCTAAAAAATCATTGTAAAGATCAACACTAATATAGGGGGGTCCCTTTTATCAGCGCTATGAAAAGCGCTGATAAAAGCCACTTTAATCAGTGCTAAAAAAAGCGCTGATAAAAGACCCCTTTATCAGCACTGATAAAAGACCCCTTTATCAGCGCTGATAAAAGGGGCTTTTATCAACACTTTTTAAAAAGCACTGATAAAAGTCAAAAAATATATTAAATAATGGGCGTGGAGAGCTTTTATTAGTGCTTGACCACCCCTTTATCAACGCTAGGAGTTCTTTCATGTGCTGTCCTTCCCACACATCCTCACACGCGCGCACCACCTTTGCCTCCACCCGAACTCAAACCCGCAAGCTCCCCCTTTCACGGCTGCACCTTTACCACTAAGCTATTTCGTTATTTTCTCTAGTTAATGATATATCTCTTTATATATATATAGTTATATTTATTCATGTATTGATACAGATTCATATTAATATAAATATATTTATTCATATATTAGTATATATATATTCATTCGTATATTAATATATATTTATATTTATTTATTTATATATATATATTTAGTTATAATTTTTATACGTATATTTATTTGTATATTAATATATACTTATAAGATTAGTTTTAAATACATTTATGAAAAAATATTTTTTTTTATGTTTTTTATAAATAAATAAATAGATACATACATACATATATATATACAACACACAGACACACACACAGACACACAGACACAGACACATATATATTTATGAATAAATACATATATATGTGTTTTTGAAAATCCATAGAATGTTAAAACGACCATAACTTATAATCAAGAAGCCCGTTTCAACTCCACAACCAGTCAAATTAAAGAAAATGAAACAATATTTGATATAATATGTGGTAAAGGCTTAACAGACATCCAGATCAGAAGTTATACGTGTTTGAATGTTAACAGATCAGGATATGCCGACTAAAAACTCAGTTTTGGAGGCCTTCTGGGCCTTTTTTGGGATTGAAAAATGTGACAGAGGCTTTTCCTGGGTCACCAGTGTATAGAGATCATCGCAGGCTTCGATTTTATATACTTTAGAGCTCAAACAGACACCTGGATCAAAAGTTATGGCCGTTTGAAGTTTGAGTTACGTTTTCAACATATTTTAGATCTTTTTTTAATTGTTTTGATTTTTTGTGTCTTCAAATTGTTATTAAATGAATTTTAATCAATAATAATTAGAAAATTATTAATTAATAATATATTTTTTTAAAATATTTTAAATCTATTTTCACTAAATTTATTATATATTAAATGTAATAGTCTATTTATACATATATAAAACATATTTAAAACATATATGTTATATTTATATACGAATAAATATACTTATATAACAATAATGTATTTTTCATGATTTTTTTGAAATATAAATTTTTTCAATGCTAATAAATCCCCCCATTATCAGCACTACTAAAAGAAGCACTGATAAAGGGGTCCCCTTTATCAGTGCTCAAAAAAAGCGCTGATAAAGGGGTAGCACTTCCCTTGCCTGTTTTTGTAGTAGTGCTACAACCGAATTTATGGATAAGTATATATATAGGATAACATTCTATTGTTTTTGTAAGGTAGATATTATGTGTTTTTTCTATAAATATATCAATTTCTGGAAAATAAAAGTGGATGTGTTTTTTTCATAGATTAGTGTACGGGTATGTTTTCCAAAACATTCTGCTGGGGCTTCATGGCACAATCTTCCTACCATGTATTCCCACTTTCTAGAAGGTAGTGACCTCTACCATCATGGGCGGTGGTGTTGGTTCCTTGATAAAAATGGGATGATGGGATATTAGTCATCCATTCAAGGATTTTTATTTAGATATTGTTTCATAGTCCAAGTCTCCCTCAAATATTTGATTCATGTTTACACAACTCATTCTTGACACCCTCTCATGGTGGGTCGTGACTAATTACAATACTATTATATTGACAGGGAAGAAACCTGTGGTCAGAGTAGATGGTAACATTGGGAATATCTAATAATTCAATGACATTGGGTGTATTAGGAAACTATAAATTAATATTATTTTTTTATTTCAAGTGAATATCATGTTTGAGACATATTATGCATAGATTCCAAGTAATCCCATGTCATCAAAGGGGTAGTTGATGCCAGAGGGGTGTAAGGTTTTAGAGGTTTTTTACCCCTCGTATCTAATTTTTATTATATGGGGTAAATTTTTTTTATTAGATCACATGTTTAATATCTTATGGGGAAAGGTGGTTCACAAGTTTAATATCATTTTGGGAAAGGTTAGTCCTATAATTAATGTCTTGTCGAGACAGATAAGCCATAGGTTTAACATATTTTTGGGACAACTATGTAATAGGTTTATCATATTGTGGGGATATGGAGGTCACGTGTTTAAAATCTTGTGGGGATAGGTAGGTCACAGGTTTAACATATTTTTGGAATAGGTGGGTTATAAGTTTAACATCTTGTTAGGACAGGTGGGTAATATGTTTCACATCTTATGGGGGAATATAGGTCACATTTTTTACAATCTATGGGTACATGTACGTTTAATCTCATGTGGGGATAAGTATGTAATATGTTTAATATATTTGGGTTATAGTTAGGACAAAAGTTTGATGTTAGGCTCAAAAGGGGCTTAGATACTCTGAGGGGAGAGGGGTGAATCAGGGTATAAATATTCTTTTCTAAATTCTACCTACCCCACTGGATCTTGAAATCTTTTTTAAAAGGGTCACTTATTTTTATCTTTAGTATTTATGTTGATCTTATCATTTCTCAGATTATCTGATGATGATTCATAGAAAGTAAATCAAGAAAGAAAGAACAAGGAAACATAGATTTTTACCTGGTTCACCCTCATTAGGATATATCCAAGTAGCATACAAAGGTGACATGTCAATGTACCAAATCCACTAAAGTGAATTATTTTTGGTTTAGGATAGGTCAATACTACTTGGTATCACTACCATTAAAATTATTGATGTAGATTAACTATCTCCCCATGATCACTTCCATCACACTTCCCTCTTATGAACACTTATTTACAAGGAAAAACAATTGAGACATAGGCCAAAGAACAATATCTTTTAGTGTTAAGAGTTGAAAAAATGTATCATAGGTTTCTTTAAACTTGACGTACTCCTTCATATATTTGATGTTAATATACACTTTAGGATTTAATTTCTATGATATATCATGGAAAATCTTTATCACTTTGTAAAGTTCTTCAAGGGATATCAATTCTTCCACTTTCCAGAATGATTCTAGAAATCTCCTCACTTTCTGGTATGCAACACCACCTTATTCCTTTCACTACCTCACATGTAGTAATGAATAAACTCCTTATTCAAGTATTTTTTAATTGTTTCGATCCTCTATCTTATCATTATTATAAATTTAGATGTGAAAATTATATTACTCATAGTTTAACCCTAGTATGTTACCCCTATGTGAGATCCTATCATGTAATCCTTGCATGAGATCCTGAGGTTAAACCCATGTGTGAAATTCTAGAATGTATCTCCTATGTAGGAATACTTTATATCACACCTCTGTAATACCTCTCCATAATAACTCTATGTGAGAACTCTTTGAGAGTCTTCTCCATGATACCCTCCATGATAACTTTTTCTATTCATGTAGATAGAAATTCTTTATTCTGTTTACACAAATATCAAGACTTTATTTTATTTATGAAGATCACAAGTCTCTGTTAATTTTATGCATATCACTTGATTATAGAACAAGACCTTATTCAGGTTTCATGGATCATATGATAACAAAAATTCTACTTATTCACAACACATACATCTATTCACAAGATACCTTCATGAAAATATCCCATGTTCACATGGATAATGTGTCTCCAGAATGAGACCCCATTACTTCTTCCACTCCACTTACATGACTTTGATCACTTAAACTACTTTTTTTCACATGAAACCCATTCTATAAAATTTTATTCACATTGAAATTTAATATATTTTTTTCAAATTCTTTAGGAAGAGTTAGTGGTTATTTATAGGAAAAACTACATGGACATAACTCTACAAATTGTAGACATCCATCTATTCTGCTACCTCAAAAATCACCATCATGCGATTTGAGTGATCCCATCACCACATCTAGGGAAAATCATTTGGTGGTTAGCTTCATTTTCTTCCAGTTATTCATTTGATCCCATCATGAGATCCAAATAAAATCATGAGTGATTTATATGATCCCATTTTAAGATATAATAAAAATCATATGACATTAATGAAATTTTCTTCAATTTCTTCATGAGATCCCATCATGTGAACCAAATTCAATCATATGGGCTCATGATTTCAAATGACTACATAATATGTCTATAATTTCTATCTTCTTTGTATTTATACAGTTTGTGTGATCTCTCTACAAGATCCTTAGAAAAAAAATTATGTCTTCAAGCACTTCACATGATCTCCCCATGAGATCCACATATACTTACATAGATCTCATGATTAAATCATGTGATATCCTTCAGCTCCTATGATCACAGGTAGGAGATGTCCACCTTGTCAAAAAAAAAACATAGTTTTATGAATTAGGAATTATGTTCTCTGTGTAATATCTATATGTGACAATTTAGGTCATTTATGCTCTATATGATTAGTTTTAGAATTTTCATTCCACATGATCAGTTTTGATATTTGAACTTAGTGTGATCAGTCTTGACATTTTTTCTCTTCATGATTTGTTCTGAAATCCACACTTAGTGTGATAAGTTCATATATTTATGTTTCACATGATCCTACTATGTGTTATTTTAGGGAAATCACACAAAGTATTCATATCTCCATTAACAACTAACATTTATTAACAACATAAAATATTTTTAACTGACACAATCAATATAAAAGCATCATCAAGAGTGATTTTTTTCGAAAATATCCCCCATTGGGTTTGTCAACAACACTTAAAAACTTCAAGAATAGATCCTCATGTCAATTAATAACATCATGAAATAACCAATCTTATTCATCACTCATCCCCATTTAAATATAATATTTTACAATTTTATATTTAAAACACCCCTTGATTCACTCCTCCCCATATCATCTTCTACCTCTATCATGATCAAGAAAATTTATCTCCATTTTTCAATAAACCCAAAGGTCACTCCATTTTGGTCTAAAACATGGTAAATAATACATATCAACACACAGGGAAAAAACATACCTCAAGGAGTGGGGTCCCACATCCACACTGTTTAAGTGTGGGGAGTTAACTAAACTCCAAGATCCATTTGATTTCATTCAAAAGATTCTATGAGTAAGACCTTCTTCAGGATTACTTCAACATGTATTTTAGTAGGCATATACTCCAACTTTACAAGGAAATGCTTCAATTTCTCTGTGATAAATTAATATTTAATTTCAATGTGTTTTTCCTTCAATGATGGAAAAAATTTATTCTAGGATTTATAACACTTGAATTATCATAATGTATTTGATTTGATACATCACTTAAATCTATCCTATTATCATATAATTCTATATAAGTTTCCATCATTTATAGTTTTACACTACCGATAGCTTTTCAACTAGTGAAATTACCACTAGACATTGATTTATTGAAATATCCTACAAGACTACTGAGTCATAAATCTTTTTAATAAATATGAGTTTAAGCCAATAAAAACCAATGTTTTCTATGTCACTCACTAACTTCGATGGATGTTACCAGCTTGAGTTTATTAAATTCTTCAAAGGGATATGTTATATAATGAAATAATATTTACCAGAGTGATTTTCACTATATCTACCTAAAAATATTTGTCTTTATAAAGATTAAGAAATTTAATACTGATTGTTCAACTATATTCAGATGTTGAATTACATTTCAGAATGGGGAGTCAACTTGTTGGAAATTCTATTTATTTCCATAGAAGATTCTTGGTATCCTAAAAATAGTAAGATGAAACTACATTTTTAGAAAAAAAATAAATAAATTCATGAATTTTAATGTTTCTCCCCCAATCAATATTCTATTGGTGAAAAATACCACTTTAACTAAGGTCCAACACTAATGGTTGAATAGTCAACGTGACATGGAACCACTATATCATTATTGTATAGCTCTGATAGATCTTTAGTTTCACATCAGTAACTTTATCATATAATATTAATTTTCCATAAATGGAAACTTCATGAAACATATTTGAAAAATCAAGCTATTTTTTAACCCCACTTGTGGAATCTGATACAATATGTGAATTCCAATAGTTTAGATTATTCTTGTTGCATGTATCCCTATTCAAATTTTGAACCTGTGCCTTTTTAGTACACACAAACCTCTTGGATTATATCATCCCCTATAACATGTACAACTTCAAACACATATTAGAAATATTTAATGTATGGGGAGATGGGTGCCTCTAAAATCATTGAGGAGATGATTATTGTTAATCCAAATAAACCAACCCTTCTATATTTTCTTTCAAAGCATTGTAATATTTAATTTATTGTTCCAACTTCTCATACAACTTCGACTATTTTGGGAATTTAACTTGACATTATTTTCCCATATTATCCATATTCTTTTGATATATAGATTCCATAGGCTTGGTGTTTATCTCAATTTGGGGTTTAAACCCACTAGTAAAATTTTCATCATTTGATTCTCTACCAATACACCATTTTTCATGAAACTTTATCTAAGTAGGAATCTTTCCAATTATCTTCTACTCTTTATTATTAATTCATTTTTAGGGATCTTTCTCTTGTATTCCCTTCTTGGCTTATGGAATGACATATGACTTTTTCGAGTCATTCTTTATTCATTTTACTTGTATCATTTATCTGAGTCACCTCACCCTTTATTTCTTGGAGTGAGTCTTTACTATGCATAAATTATTTTTACTTAAAAAAGGAGAAAAGCATCCTTTTTTATCCTCTTTTTGTTCACATTCATTCCAATATAGAAGTTGTGAGTGTAATAGAGGAGGTTCTTGGTACATCTTTCACTATTTTCCCTATGTCTCCTCCAAGAAATTAAACTTATTTTCTAACTTAGAAAGTTGTATTTTAGTATAGGATTTCTAGTTATACACAACTAGATATAGAGATATCATTTTGGGTTCCTATTCCTTATTTTATTATTATATAGGAAATATCATTAAAAATTACCATGATTAGAACATATGAAACATCTCCAATTAAAAACACACCTCACATCATCATTTCTTAGCTGAGAATTAATGCTGCAAGAGTTATTATGACATTGTTTCCTTTACCTTAATAATTCTCACTCATAGTGTGTCCTTATATTCCATTATAGTAACATTTTATGGATACTTTCTTTTGAGAGTTTTTTTTCATACTTTTCAAAAAGAATCTACTTATTTCCAAATTTATTAATATTTCTATATTTATAATATGGAATATATTCCAAATCATAAAAAAACTTGAAATATGACCATGAATCCCACAAAAATATCACATAATGTCATCATTTCTTGTATAAGTGTTTTTAGGTATGTTTCCAACACCTAAAAGATTTTCCCTATTTCTAGAACTAATCACTTCTCTCTTTCTCTCATACATGGGAATGGGTTCCTCTTATCCAATACCAGTTTTTCATAAATTGCATGGACTTTGGTATGAGACAATCATTTCATATTTTTCTTCTAGAATAGAATATGTTCCTTTTCATTTCATTATTACCTTCCGAAGGATAGTCAAATAAAAAATTCAAGCCATCCTTCAATTTTCTCATGCCTTTTCATTATATTTATTCACTTCTTTCTGGACTGACTCTAGCTATTTTCCCAGTTTTTGAATATCCTTGTCTCTTGATTCATGTTAATCATTATATTGTATATTTTGATTCTTACCACTGGAAATATTATCATCCAATTACTTGGATAGCTTATACACCATGTTAGTTTTTCCGTTAGGTTTGAATTCCTATTAGAAATAGAATATTTGAAGCACGTTTTTGCATGAATCAGTTTTGATAGGTGTGAAACAATATCATCATTTTTGGCTTCCAAATCCAGAATCTATTTTGAGTTTAGATTATTTACCTTATATTATTTTTTAGTTTTTCCATCTTTGTGGAAATCTCATACAGTTATTCAGGTAGAGAATATTTCATCTCTCTTAGATAAGTGGACACTTTAACAAGTCTTTTATTTAAACATTATAGTTATTTGACTTAAAAATATTATGTTTGGATATGGATATCTTATGAAATTTTTATTATTTTAAATTTTGATAAAATTCCGTTATCATGTAGAAAAATTACACTTTTGGACTTCTTAGAATTTCTTCATCATCAGTAGTTCCTTCATCACTTGGAATGTTGGGTTCTACACTCATTCCTGCAACATCATGGAATCAGTAAATAGTCTCTATATGTGATTCACCCAAACCTTCATTTAATCCATTTTTGGTTTCCTTTAGTTTAACTGCACTATTTCCATATACACTTATGCATTGAGTAACTCCACTAGACTTCTAAATCTTCTTTGATCTGATACAAATTTGCAGTCCCAAAAGGTTCTCAGATACCCTAAGTGTGTGTGTGTGTGTGGGGGGGGGGGGGTTGAATCTGGGATTGGATATTCTTTTGAAAATTGTTCCTGACCTTCTCAGTCTTAACCTTTTTATTATGAGGTTCAATTAATTTTATCTTTAGTGTTTATGATGATATCATCCTTTCGAACTTTATATGATGATTATGTATAGAAAGTAATGAAATAAAGAATGAACAAGTACATAAAAATTTCACATGGTTCACCCTCACTGGGATATGTCCAATGAGTATAAAAATTAAATGTTCCAATATAACAAATCAACTAAAGCACACTGCTATTGGTTTAAGAAAGTCCATTATTCCTAGTGTTCAATACCCTTACAATATTTGGGGTAGATAAAATATCTCTCTAGGATCAATTCTTTCACACTTACCTCATATTATCATTACTTTAAAAGTAAATACAGTTGGCATTTTGGACAAAGAAAAATACCATCTATTGTTGATATTTTATCCAAATGTATGATTGATGGCTTTAAACTTTAGTTGATCCTTTACAACTTTGATGTGAACATCCCATTTATAATCACCTTTCCATGAGATATCATGGAATATCCTTATCACTTTGGAAAGTTATTCATGGGATAACATATCTTCCCCTTTATATAATGATTCTATAAATATCCTCCATTTCTAGATAATCCTTCATCTTTATAGAAATATCATATAGTTATTCAGCTATGTAATCCTTCATCTTTGTGGAAATCACAAATGATGTTGATCCTCTATCTTCTTTTTCTTATTAATTTAGATGAAATAATATTTATCAAAGGTTAACTATAGTGTGTTACCCCTATAAAATATTAGTTCACGTAACCCTTGCATAAAATTCTAGTATGTAAACCTTGTGATAGATTCTATAATGTATCTCCTTCATGAGACTCCTCCATGAGACTCTTCCACAATACCTCTCTGTGAGACCTCTAGATAATACCTCTCCAAGATAAATCTCCACGATAACTCTCCATGAGTCTCCTCTATGAGACCCCTCCATGAGACCATGTTATGTTCCCATAGATCTTGAGTATTTTTTCTATTCACATAGATCACAAGACCTTGTTCTATTCATGTAGATCTTTTGAATTTTTCCATTCATGTGGATCACATGACTTTGGAGAAAGACCATATTCAGGTTATGTAGATCATGTGGTGTCAATGGTTCATAGTGCATATATACCTTCATAATATACATTCATGAGATCCCATCTCGAAACTCTACTCTATTTATTTGGATAGCGTATCTCCAGCATGAGATCCCTTTTTTATTTCACCCCACTTACATGAATTTGATCACATAAACTCTATCACTTCATGTGAAACCCCTTTTATAGACTTCTCTTTGAATACACTATTTAATAAAATCTTCATAAACATGTAAGGATGGTTTAGTGGGTATTTATGGGAAAAATGAACCTATATTAACTCCACAAATCCTAGACAACCATCCATTCCACCACCTCTGTAATCACCATAAATAACTTTTCATGATCCCATCATGAGATCAATGGAATATATTGTGGTGTTTAGCTTCACCATATTCCTTCATTTCATGTGATCCCATTGTGAGATCCAAATAAAATTAAGAGAATTTCACATTATATCATCACAAGATCCAATGAAAATGTAGAGGAATTAATGAAATTATCTTCAAGTGCTTTGTGAGATCCCATTGTGTAACCCAAAGACAATCATGTGCTGACATGATGTTGAATTACCACATGATATCTCCATCATTCCAAAATTAATTTTTCTTCATGCAATTCATGTGATATCTCTGTGAGATCATCTAAAAAACATGTGATGTCTTCATGAACATTACATGATGTCTATATAAGATCCTCTTATTCTTACATGGATCACATGATTCTATCACATGATCTCTTTCATCTCTCACAATCACTAGAGGGACATATCCAAATTTTCTATAAAAACTATGCATGATACTTTAGGACATATGAAATATATGTGATCACTCTATATGACTAGTTTATACACTCTCAATCCACATGATAAATTATAGATTTCATGCTCAACATGATCAGTTCTGACATCCGTGATTAGTGTGATCAGTTCTAATAGTCACACACCACATGATCAGTAATGAAATTCATACTCCACTTCATTAGTTAAGACATTATCACTCCACATGATCAATTTACACATTTTTATCCATGTGATCCTTCAATAAAATCACACCAACTATACATGCCTCATTTGAAAACCATCCTTCATCGAAAATGTCAAACCTTATCAACAAACACAATCAACCTAAAAGAACCATCAAGAGGGATTTTTTGTAATATTTATGATCTTTTGGGGAAAGGTAGGTCACAAGTTTATTATCACGTGGGGATAGGTAGTTCAATGGTTTTATGTCTTTTGTGGTTAGTTAGTTCATATGTTTAATATATTTTTAGAACATAAAGTTGGGGGTGAGAATGTCCCAATTGGGATATTATTACACTTCAGAGTTGTAGTATTCTGAGAGGAAGAAATGATGATTTAGTGGGAATAATAGGGTAGAATTATTGAACCTTCGGGAGGTACCCAATGTATGTTGAGATGTTAATATTGAATCTCATGAAGTTGAACCATATTTTATAGGACATCAGGATGTTTTGATATTAAGATTTAACCACAAGGAGTTTTCTACACACATTGATAGGAGATAGTGATCAAAACCCACATACTTTGGTTCCATAGTTTAAGGTCATATGATAAGACCAATCTATCCCATGTAACGTCATGAGTTAAGGAATATCATGTCATAGAAGTAGTAAAAACAAGTTATTTCTTGGGGATTACATGTAGAATCTTCCTAGAATCATGGGGGATTGTCTCATGCTTATCAAAATAGGCATCCTATAATTTTCTCATAGGGTAAGGAAAAAATTTAATGTCATGCACTGAGGATGTTTTAATGTATATTATATTAATCTAAAAAGGAATTTGGGAAGAGTGGGACTTATAAAACTGGGATTCTCATGTGTTATTAAGAATAAATACAGTATGATTAGGTCTTAAATATAAGGGTTGCCTAGGTGCTGTTATGGGGAAGTGATTGTATGAATGGGTCTTATGTGTGGAATTTGCCTAGGTGTTGTTATGAAGCATCAATGATATGAAATGGGATTAAATAGTGGGGATACCTAGGAAATGATAGAAAAAGTGATGTTATGGTTGGGGATTTCACATTTGGGCTTCTCAGGTGAACCTCTAGAGTTACAATGGTATTAATAAGGATCAAACATGGATGCCACACATGTTATACTATGGGAAATCAATGGTATAAATGGATATTATCAAACAAAGATACCCATGTGCTATTATGGAATATCGATGGTATAAATGGGCCTTACACATATGGTATTCCCAAGGGATGGGTTATTGTATAATGCATACCACACGGGGCATATATTTCTTCTCACATGAACCATCCCACACTTATTACATGGGGAATCACCTATTCATTTCATAGGGAAAGGACACAGTTTAATGTCATTTGGAAGGATGTAGTGTATGGAGATTATCAATTGATCTTCCCATTCTATCTTAATCACATAGATTCAAGAGGGAATCTCAATCCACTAATGGGTTGAGGAACATGATTGGGGAATATACCTGATAAGGAGGTCCATGGTGATAACATGGTGCTTGTTTCATGATCATTACATGAGGAATATTATACTTTAAACATAAGGAATATCATGCTATTAAAAGGAGTCATCCAATGATTTTTACATAAGGTATACTACTAATTAATTTATTATAGTGAGGCCTTTAAGGTAGGAGATTCATATCAATGGTTGGTTCATGATGTATACTTAAATATCCCATTATTGTAAAACCTATCATAGAAGTCAGGTGATGGGGTTTAAATAATTGATTGAGGTGCATTTCAACTCAAGGTATTAGAGGAAACCAAGTGGAGAATGTCAAATTGTGATACATGAAAGGGACCAAGAGGAGTGTGTTGACTAAAGTTATTTCAAGGACTGTAGAGGAGTATCTCAACTCTTGGTATTGTATTGGGTGGCTGTTTGGGTCATATATGCCGTGACCCAAAATGACCTCAACTCAGCCTAAAAAACTCATGGTGTGACTCTCTATTTTTCATTAGGGTTAGTGATGGTAGTGAAGGGATATGGTCTAAGGTGCAAAACCACAACTCGATAGTGATCTTGGGTAGGCGTTCAGGAGAGAACCCCCCCACCCCTGCAGTATGGACCAGTGGGGGAGAAGGTAGGATACCTACAAAAATAGTTTCACAAGAGATATGGGTTTCCTGAAGGTGATCAACTTCCATGAAATTATGTTCAATGATAGTAGGGATCCAAATGGATTTGGAAAACACTGTTGTTTGAAACATTTAAGTTTTTTTTCAATATTGGATCCTTATGAGAAATATCCATAGTATGAGAAATGTTTTCTTTAGAGATGTATGTTTTAAGAAACATCCTAAAATGCTTACCCATACATGGAAGGGGTTTAATGAGGGAATTCGTGAAAGTGAGTCCATGGGGACAATAACATTCATGAATTCATAAAAATCCTTATATCCTCATGAATTGAGAGCACGATGTTACATCATAGTGATTCCTATCACAAAATGAGGACATTAAGAGTTATTTATGGGATCCAAGGTCATTAAGAGACACATTTCATGAATGTTACCTTCTTGGGTTTACTTTTAATGACAGTATGGTGTTTGGATGGCCATAATCCTGAGTAGAAATAAATTTTTGAGAAATTTACCATATTTTGAGAATGTATTAGTTTCATGAAAGATTGAGTATCATGAATGTTTGATATTTTAAGAAGTTTTATTTTGGAGAAGGTTTTAGTTTTTTGAAAATCTACAAAATTTTCCATAATCCCCTTTACTGATCGTTTTAGTAGCCTTAATTTAAACAAACATAATTTTCAATCCATAAGTCTATTTGGGATCTATGATTAGTCAAATCAAAGACTAAAAAATGAGATAAAATCCCCATTTATTTTATTCAACATTAATTATATCATTTTAAAAAAAATATCAGCAAAAAATGACTCCCTCAGGATGGGTTCCAACAAGGATGAGGAGGGAGAGGTAGACCAGATGTTGAGGAAAGTGCTGAGGAAAATTACTTACCTTGATGACCACTATATATCAATCATTTTTATAAAAAAACCAACTAAAATCTATAAACCCACATGAGTATTAATCATTTTGAGGAATAAGATACGATAGGTGATTGTTCACCAATGTGAGAGTGTTGTAAAAGGGAAAATGTGTTGGGATTAGGATGAAACATTGATCATATTTGGGAGTGTCTTGGAGATAATGAAGGAATTGGTTGGAATGAATGGATATACACAGAAGATACAATTTCCCAACATGAACAATTGAATGAGTGGTGGAATTTTAGGGGTGTTAGATTCTACCCAAACAAAGGGGAAGTTGTAAGAAATGAATTAAGAAATCTAGGATTCAGAATGAAAGGGGGGTTATAGGACAATCAAGGATGAATTATTAAATTGTTCAAAATGAATATTCTATGATCATGCCATCAAGGGAATGTACATGAAAATGAGGGTTGAACATTAACCATATTCTAAATATAGGACCTATCAAATAATCATTGAAATTCCTTAATAAAGCGTGCTTATAATGGTAGGTGATATAGTATAGAAAGTCCATATTGGTATTAGGGACCCCTTTCAGACATGGAAAATTATGAGGATTCACATCAAAGGAGACACGAAGCATGGGTGTAGATTGAGGGAGTGTTCGGATGGATTTAAACACTCTTTGGATTATGCCACCATGGTTCTAAGGACATCAGGTGGGTGTATCGTTCTGAAAAAAGTCTAAAATCATCTTCTAAGGGAAACATCATCTTGGATTCTAGGAGACAGCTAAGGAAATCAAGCTGTGTGGTAGGAGGCTGTCACTAATGGGAGAAAATGTCCTCTCAGATGAGGGCCTAAAATATTTTATAGTTTTATGTCATGCAATGAGTACCTGTGTAGTACATATTAACATCTTGTGACTAGTATGTGTGATCCAACTTGAATGAAGGGAGGATTTAAGGTTTTACCAAACTTTTTCCTTAAATAATGTGCATAAGAAGTGAATATAGGTTTTTTTCAAGGATCAAAACTAATTTCTGCAAGATTTTTACCTCTTCTATTTATAACCTCATTTTTACCAAATCAAAAAAGTGAATTGGAATGTTAAAGTATGATTTTTCTCAGGTTTACCCTACTTATTTTATACTTGAAAGACATATGTGCCTCTTTCATAAATTTTTTTTAATGTTAACCTAGTCGGAATAGATGGGAACATATTCAAGGGTATATGTATGGGTGTATATATATAGTTTAAATTCACGATGATTGGACTGGGGCTCCTATTTTAGGTTCATAGTCTTCATAATATGGGTTTGGTGAGACGATTGTGACCAATATTTGATGAAAAGTATGTCATAAACATAGGGTTGAGGTCTAAATGTTAGAAAACCTAGTCCCACCCAATAGGGTGTTTATATATGGGAAAGAGATAGGGGGTCTAGGAATTACTATGTATCTTAGGACACTTGGAATTGAGCCAAAAATATTTATTGAATTTGGAATGGTAGAAGAAAAATTATATATGTAAAGACCCGTAAATTTCAAGGAAATTTTTTTTCTTAATTTTCTTTGGAATTTTACAAGAAAGCAGTTTCTGACGACACCTGATTCCGCGGCCCGGTGTGCCCGGAATCATTTTCCGAAGTTTGTCTTGGGTACGTTCAGTGAACGAATGAGCGGGTTTTTCTAACTTTTGAACCGGTACTCGGAATCAAATTCCGAGGGCACTGATGGAATCGCAGCGCCTATATTTACTTAGAAACGCCTCTTCCGGAGTTGTGTTTGCTCGGGTGTAGTTTTTAAATTTTTGGGGTTAAGTTAAGAAATAAAATAAAGTGTGTGACAACTTTATTTTTATTTCACTTAAAGACACTTGAAAGCCACTTAAAGCTGCTTAAGATGAGTTGATGCAGATAGGGTGCTATCCAAAAATATCCTACCCTCTTGGTAGGATATTTGTGAGGTGGGGACCGCACGAGCCCCACCGTTTCTTTTCCGCTAAGTAACGCCCCCGCGAAAACCCGTCATTATGAAAGTCAACTGACGCGTTTTCTTAAATTCTTAACGCACCAATTAATTGGGAGGTTAAATTTGTTAAATTAATTCCATGAATTAATTTAATCGTTTCTTAACCTGTTTACAATCCGTTGGCGTAATAATAAAATAAGACCAATGCACGACTTCTTGAGGATTGCTCGTTGAGAGGCTTTTGACAGAAATTTTGTGCCTTCATCCTCCTTCGCGAAGAACGCGAAGAACACGAAGAACGCGAAGAACGCCGTCACCCTCGGAGATTGACGATGCTTCTTCCGAGAAGTTCTTCCCCGCAACGATCTCCAATCACCAACTTCTTGAGGTAGGAGATTACAGGTTTCTTCTTTTAAATATCTTTGTGGGTTACAACAACATCATGGATTTAATTAATATAATTAAATTTACATGTTCTTGAACCTTGGAGTTCGTTTATGCGACACCGTATTCTGCGAAGACGTGATGCCCTTCCGCGACGCGACGATCGCCTCCTTCCGCGACGATCAATTCCATGAAGAATGCACGCTCGACGACTACGGCGAGGTAGGGGTTTGTTTGTGAAATAATTTATAATTCTGTGGATGTTCCTCCTTAAACAAAGAACCTGGATCAATTGCAATTTTAATTTATTAAATTGTATCTTGTTACGTTTTCATATGATAATTTATTCTTCTCGATTGTTATCACCTAACACGGAGGGTTCGGGCCAAACAAACACGGTCCGACAACCCTCCGCAGTTCTTCGTTGATGTGCGGATTGGCGGGCGGTGACAAAACATGCCGAAGAGGTGATCCGTTGTTTCCGCAGTGAAGTACGGGACCCGGGAGGAGCTATGGCATAGACGGAAACGAAATCAGACCACCGGAGCAACTCCGGTGGCCCGCGGAACCCACAGGCGGCGTCGGCGGCCGGAGGTGGTGGTGCCCCGGTGCGCCGCCAGACAGGGCTGCCGCGGCTGAATCCGCGGCGGCAGCGGCCAGCGGACCCGCGGCCGCGTGGATCCGGCACACACGGGACGCGGCAATGCCGCGTCCGGTGACCAAGGGCGGCTCCCGCGATGGGGGGGGGGGGGGGTGTTGACACGCGGGGGCATCACACCCCCGCCCCGGACTCCGCCTGCTCGGCCGACCCGAGTCGGGCCGAGCCGACCCGCCAGCCGGGTCGCACCCAGGCCGGGCCAGACCGCCCCGGCCGGACCGGGTCGCGCCCAACCGGGTCGGACCCGGACCCGGGTCGGGTCGACCTGGTTCGGGCCGACCCAGGGGGGTTGGGTCGGGTCGGTCCGGGCCCAGACCCCCCGTTTCCGGACCTCTTCGGTCTTTTTCTCATAACATGAGCTACGGGCCTCCGAACGACCCGTCTTCAGCGGAGATGCGATCCTTGGATCGAGACGGTCGTTTCGGTATATTGCACTCAAGGTTTCGGAATACTTGGGGTTCGTCCGGGTTGGTTCGTACACGAAACCAACTGGGCCCTCGGAGTGGAAACACTCATATCTTGAGCTCCGGACGTCCGATTGACGTGCCATAGACTTTGGTGGATTACTCTAAGTGAGACGGATATTTTGGCATACTCCTCCTGAGGTTTGGACGTAGGTGGAGTACGGTCGGGTTGGTTTTGACTTAAAAACCAACCGAGCCCCTGGGACGAAAAAGCCAATAACTCTCAGACCGGGCAACCGATTGGCGCGCCGTCTGCGAAGTTGAGTTCCTGTTGACGATACGGAACTTTTGGATACATCATCTATGGACTTTATGTCAGTGCATGTATCAGCCTCTCGGCTCGTGGAGTGAACCCTCCCGAATGAGCTTGCTGTGTGCGGGAACCCTAGAGGTGGCTGCGACTGCTACTGTGAGGAAGACTGTCGTACTGGAATCCTATGTGGGTTCGACGATGAAGACTGTCGTACTTGAATCCTATGTGGGTTCGATGATGAAGACTGTCGTACTGGAATCCTATGTGGGTTCGACGATGAAGACTGTCGTATTGGAATCCTATGTGGGTTCGACGATGAAGACTATCGTACTGGAATCCTATGTGGGTCTGACGATGAAGACTGTCGTACTGGAATCCTATGTGGGTTCGACAATGAAGACTATCGTACTGGAATCCTATGTGGGTTCGACGATGAAGGCTTTCGTACTGGAATCCTATGTGGGTTCGACGATGAAGACTATCGTACTGGAATCCTATGTGGGTTTGAAGATGAAGACTATCGTACTGGAATCCTATGTGGGTTCGACGATGAAGACTGTCGTACTGGAATCTTATGTGGGTTCGACGATGAAGACTATCATACTAGAATCCTATGTGGGTTCGACGATGAAGACAATTTTTCCGTAATTTTCTATGGGTTCGACGACGATGACTATAGTGCTTGTATCCTACGTGGGTCCTAGAAGATGAATCAGTGATTACATCTGATCATCTCTCTTACTTTAAGAAGAAGTATACCTGTGTGAGCTGAAACCCTATTTTGCTTTCCTTTGTGGATTGTGTTGCGCTATCCTGTGTGGATTTACATTTTGCTTTCCTTTGTGGATTGTTTTGTGCTATCTTGTGTGGATTTATGTTTTGATTTCCTGTGTGGACTGGGTTGTACCTGAGCTCAGATGTTGGAGCCGAGCGAGAATTGATGACTTAGGTATATGTATGGGCATATACCTAAGCCGTGTCTGATGTTACTTCGTGATTGTATCTTTCCTTTGTGGATTATCCTTTGTGGATTCTGGGAGACCTTCGGGGGTCTCGGGGTCCCTAATGAGTAGCTTATACTCACCCCTGCACGGGCTATGCCCGCACTATGTTGTATTGGTTGCAGATAACGGACAGCGCTGATCGCGGTGGAGGCTTGCGGAGCAGGACGGTACCTGGAGGTGGACCACAGGGCAGACTGTACTCAGAGTGGACGGCTGGACCGAGGAGCTGTGGAGGCTATCTGTACTCACCCTTCAGGTGGGACTCCCAGAGGACGGCTCGATGCCGCGGCTTTACTTTTCAGTTGCTATTTTTCCCCTTTCAGTTGTACTTTACAGTTGGGCTTGTATTTCCGGCCCCCTTTACTTTTCCGCACTTACTGTTGTACCAGATTTTACTTAGTGTTTACTTTTTTCCGCTTTCTTACTTTGTGGTGCTTGTTTAATTTATAAAGGAAATGCCTTCCCTTTTTACCGGGATTTATGCCTTGGTGCTAGTCGCCAGCCCCTAGCCTATGGAAGGCGGGCTTGGGGTAGTCACGGCACGGGCCCCGAGGACGGGTCGTGACAAATTGGTATCAGAGGCAGTTCGGTTCTACCACAGAACTTGGGACTCTGATCTTTTTCTATGTGAAGCAATAGTGTTAAGCGTATTGGGTGTGGTTATCAGTCCAGGGAGTCCAGTGTTGGTGCGGCGGCCGACGTATTCGTACACCAGGACCCTGACTTCTGATTTCCGACTTAATGCACGAAAACATTGATTGCATGGGTGTTTCAAGTTTTATTTGTGATTACTTTGTGTCATCTCACCAGGTACACTGTTCTGACCGTGACAGACCTGTCTCTTTTTAGGATGGCCCCACAACGACATCTAGCTAGGGTTCTGAGCGTTGTGCGTGGCGATAGCCCACCGAGCGACGAGGACTCGGTACAAGGCCCTTTGACAGCTAAGGCACCGACGGTACCTATACCCACCGAGCCACTGATGCTACCAGCCCCAGCCGCTGATGATGCACATCGCCTTAGTGCACTGAATGAGTTCCAATGCCAGCAACCGCCCAAGTTCCGCGGGGAGACGGACCCCCAGGCAGCCGAGGACTGGCTGGAGGTAGTTGTACGAGTTTTCAGGTTAGTGAGGACACCAGCAGACCTCATGGTGATCCTCGCAGCGAGCCTCCTGCACGCGGCGGCAGGCAGATGGTTGAGCTTGATGCTCCAGGTGCACGATGAGGCATCTCTCCTCTGGACGGACTTTGAGAGCATCTTTTGCTCGGAGTTCTTCCCAGCCACCCTCCGTGCGGTGCACATCCAGGAGCTACTACAGCTGCAGCAGGGCAGCATGAAAGTTTCCCAGTACTCGGCGAGATTCACTGATCTCTCTTGCTACTCCACCGATATGGTACGAGATCCGTTCTTCCAGGCCCGGTCCTTCGAGCAGGGACTAAGGCATGAGATCAGGTCCTCGATGATCTCCCTCAACATTCCGACGCATGCAGAGGTGTTGGAGAGAGCCCTTTTAGTAGAGAGTTTTCTCGCCGAGCAGGCACCAGTGGCAGGACCCTCCGCAGGACAACCCGTAGCAGAGTCTTCTGCAGCTGGCAGTCGATAGGTGACGCAGAGGTCCAAGCGGGCCAGACCTTCAGATGGGAAATCTCAGGGTGATGATTCGGTTGTGCGGCGCACACGAAGGAGAGCCAGCTACTCGAGGAGCAGGCAATGCTACGCATGCGGCGGGCAAGGTCACATGGCTCGAGACTGCCCGACTCATCCTGCTGATGAACAACAGGTGGTAGAGGGACCTCCCAGGCAGAGGTTCGACCATGACGGTCCGTAGGGAGCAGGAGGGCGAGACAGAGGAGCTGGCCGTGTAGCTGGAGGTGGACGACGCTTCAGGGTGTTGCCACCACCACCACCAGGAGGTCCACCCCGACCGCAGGGGACATGAGGACATGGGAGAGCTCAGCTTCAAGCAGCTGAGGCCTATGATCATGGAGCTCTGGGAGCAGGTGCACAAGAGCGGTACTAGCTCCAGACCTGGAGACTTTTGTTCATGTTGCTTTTAGTTTTTTTGTTGCATGTTTGTAGATGCTTTGTGTCTTTGTACTTGAGCTGCAGTAATAAAATACACCCTTTTTTGTGGCATTTACTTTCCTGTCCTCTCTTGTGTTGTTACTAAGAGGTTCCAGTTTAGAATGTTGACTTGACCCTCACTTGAGAGATACCTACTAGAGGAGACCCAGTTAACACACACTGATGCCGACAGTGTGACTCAACCCTTGGAGGTGAGAGTAACAGTTGGATCTCTTGGTAGTAGCGTCGAGGCCTTACGATGTCATCCTTGGTGTGGGTTAGTATCATCTATGTCAGGATTGACTGTATTAGGCAAAGAAAGTGGTTCATCCATGGGATGAGACCAGATTTCTCTTATCGGCAAAGGAGAAATCACAACGGCTCTTGTAGGACCAGAAAGGTCCAAGTCATCCAGGATTGGAAGAGAACAGCTCAGAGCCGGCAGAAGTCTTATGCTGACAGAAGGCGAAGGCCACTAGAGTTCGAGGATGGTGACCACGTCTTCTTGCGTGTCTCACCTCGACGTGGAATACATAGATTTCGCCGAGGCGGAAAGTTGTCTTCATGCTTCATCGGACCATTCCAGGTCCTCAGCATGATTGGAAAGGTGGCTTATCGCCTGGTTCTATCACCTCAGTTGCACCGGGTGCACTATGTCTTCCATGTATCTCAGCTGAGGAGATACGTGCACGACCCGACGCACATCATTGACCATGGGGAGCTAGACGTCAATGATGGGGCGACTTTTGCGGAGGTCCCGGTGGAGATCGAGGATCGACAGGAGCAGGTCCTACGTGGACGGTCGATTCCTCTAGTGCGCATCAGATGGCAGCACGAGAACCTCCAGGAGAGAACTTGGGAGCGGGAGGCTCAGATGCGTGCTCAGTACCCACACTTGTTCCCCTAGTTTATGATGTACCTTTACGGGGATGTAAAGCCCTGAGGTGGGAGTGATTTAAAGACCCATAAATTTCAAGGAAATTTTTTTTCTTAATTTTATTTAGAATTTTACAAGAACGCAGTTTCTGACGGCACCTGATTCCACAACCCGGTGTGCCCGGAATCATTTTCCGAAGTTTGGATCGGGTACGTTCAGTGAACGAACGAGCGAGTTTTTCTAACTTTTGAACCAGTGCTCGAAATCAAATTCTGAGGGCACCGATGGAATCGCAGCGCCAGTATTTTCTTAGAAACGCCTCTTCCAGAGTTGTGTTTTCTCGGGTGTGGTTTTTAAATTTTTGGGGTTAAGTTAAGAAATAAAATAAAGTGTGCGGTAACTTTATTTTTATTTTACTTAAATCCACTTGAAAGCCACTTAAAGCTGCTTAATCTGAGTTGATGCCGATATGGTGATATCAAAAAATATCCTACCCTCTTGGTAGGATATTTGTGAGGTGGGGCCCGCACGAGCCCCACCGTTTCTTTTCCGCTAAGTAACGCCCCCGCGAAAACCCGTCATTATGAAAGTCAACTGACGCGTTTTCTTAAATTATTAATGCACCAATTAATTGGGCGGTTAACTTTGTTAAATTAATTCTATGAATTAATTTAATCGTTTCTTAACCTGTTTACAATCCATTGGCGTAATAATAAAATAATACCAACGCACAACTTCTTGAGGATTGCTCGTTGAGAGGCTTTTGACATAAATTTTGCGCCTTCATCCTCCTTCGTGAAGAACGTGAAGAACGTGAAGAATGTGAAGAATGCCGTCACCCTCAGAGATTGACGACGCTTCTTCCGAGACGTTCTTCCCCGCAACGATCTCCGATCACCAACTGCTTAAGGTAGGAGATTTCGGGTTTCTTCTTTTAAATATCTTTGTGGGTTATAACAACATCATGGATTTAATTAATATAATTATATCTACATGTTCTTGAACCTCGGAGTTCGTTGATGCGAGACCATATTCTGCGACGACGCGACGCCCTTCCGCGACGATGTGACGCCCTTCCGCGATGCGACGATCGCCTCATTCTGCGACGATCAATTCCACGAAGAACGCATGCTCGACGACTACGGCGAGGTAGGGGTTTGTTTGTGAAATAATTTATACTTACGTGGATGTTCCTCCTTAAACAAAGAACCTGGATCAAGTGCAATTTTAATTTATTAAATTGTATCTTGTTACGTTTTCATATGATAATTTATTCTTTCCGATTGTTATCACCTAACGCGGAGGGTGCGGGCCAAACAAACACGGCCCGACAACCCTCCACAGTTCTTCGTTGATGTGCGGATTGGCGGGTGGTGAAAAAACATTCCGCAGAGGTGATACGTTGTTTCCGAAGTGAAGTAAAGGACCCGGGAGGAGCTACGGCGCATACAAAAACGAAATTGGACCACCGGAGCAACTCCGGTAGCCCGCGGAACCCACCGGCGGCGCGGGTCGCCGGCACGGCGGTCGGAGGCGGCGACACCCCGGCGCGCCGCCAGACAGGGCCGCCGCGGATGAAGCCGCGGCGGCGGCGGCCAGCAGAACCGCGGCCACGTGGGTCCGGCATACACGGGACGCGTCAATGCCGCGTCCGCTGACCAAGGGCGGCCCCCACGGTGGGGGGGGGGGTGTTGACACGCGGGGACAGCGCGCCCCCGCCCCGGACTCCGCCCGCTCAGCCGAGCCAAGCCGGGCCGAGCCGACCCGCCGGCCGGGTCGCACCCAGGCCGGGCCGGGCCGCCTTGGCCGGACTGGGTCGCGCCCAACCGGGTCAGACCTAGACCCGGTTTGGGCCGACCCGGGGGGGGGGGGGGGTGGGCTGGGTCGGTCCGGGCCCAGACCCCCCGTTTCCGGACCTTTTCGGTCTTTTGCTCATAACTTGAGCTACGGGCCTCCGAACAACCCGCCGTCAGCGGAGATGAGATCTTTGGATCGAGTCAGTAGTTTTGGTATATTGCACTCAAGGTTTAGGAATACATGGGGTTCGGCCGGGTTGGTTCGTACGTGAAACCAACCGGGCCCTCGGAGCGGAAACACTCATATCTTGAGCTCCGGACGTCCGATTGACGTGTCGTCGACTTTGGTGGATTCCTCTAAGTGAGACGGATCTTTTGGCATACTACGCCCGAGGTTTGGATGCAGGTGGAGTACGATCGGGTTGGTTTTGCCTTAAAAACCAACCGGGCCCCTGGGACGAAAAAGCCAATAACTCTCAGACCGGGCGTTCGATTGACGCGCCGTCTGCGACGTTGAGTTTCTGTTGACGATACGGAACTTTTGGATGCATCATCTCTGGACTTTGTGTCAGTGGATGTATCAGCCTCTCGGCTCGTGGAGCGAACCCTCCCGAATGAGCTTGCTGTGTGTGGGAACCCTAGAGCTGGCTGCGACTGCTACTGTGATGAAGACTGACGTACTGGAATCCTATGTGGGTTCGACGATGAAGACTGTCGTACTGGAATCCTATGTGGGTTCGACGATGAAGACTGTCGTACTGGAATCCTACGTGGGTTCGACGATGAAGACTATCGTACTGGAATCCTATGTGGGTTCGACGATGAAGACTATCGTACTGGAATCCTATGTGGTTTCGACGATGAAGACTGTCGTACTGGAATCCTATGTGGGTTCGACGATGAAGACTATCATACTGGAATCCTATGTGGGTTCGACGATGAAGACTGTCGTACTGGAATCCTATGTGGGTTAGATGATGAAGACTGTCGTACTGGAATCCTATGTGGGTTCGACGATGAAGACTATCATACTGGGATCCTATGTGGGTTCGACGATGAAGACTATCGTACTGGAATCCTATGTGGGTTCGATGATGAAGACTATCATACTGGAATCCTATGTGGGTTCGACGATGAAGACAATTGTTCCAGAATCCTCTGTGGGTTCGACGACGATGACTACAGTGCTTGTATCCTACGTGGGTCCTAGAAGATGAATCAATGATTACATCTGATCATCTCTCTTACTTTACGAAGAAGTATACTTGTGTGAGCTGAAACCCTGTTTTGCTTTCCTTTGTGGATTGTGTTGTGCTATCCTGTGTGGATTTACGTTTTGATTTCCTTTATGGATTGTGTTGTGCTATCCTGTGTGGATTTACGTTTTGCTTTCCTGTGTGGACTGGGTTGTACTTGAGCTCGGATGTTGGAGCCGAGCGAGAATTGATGACTTAGGTATATGTATGGGCATATACCTAAGCCGTGTCGGATGTTACTTCGTGATTGTATCTTTACTTTTTGGATTATCCTTTGTGGATTCTGGGAGACCTTCGGGGGTCTCAGGGTCCCTACTGAGTAGCTTATACTCACCCCTGCACGGGCTATGCCTGCACTACGTTGTGTTGGTTGCAGACGACGGACAACGCTGATCGTGGTGGAGGCTTGCGGAGCAGGACGATACTTGAAGGTGGACCACTGGGCATGGTGTACTCGGAGCGGACGGCTGGACCGAGGAGCTGTGGAGGCTATCTGTACTCACCCTTCAGGTGGGACTCCAAGAGAACGGCTCGACGCTGCAGCTTTACTTTTCAGTTGCTGTTTTTCCCCTTTCAGTTGTACTTTACAGTTTGGCTTGTATTTTTGGCCCCCTTTACTTTTCCGCACTTACTGTTGTACTAGCTTTTACTTAGTGTTTACTTTTTTCCGCTTGCGTACTCTGTGATGCTTGTTTACTTTACAAAGAAAATGCCTTCCCTTTTTACCGGGATTTACGCCTTGGTGCTAGTCACCAGCCCCTGGCCTATGGAAGGCGGGCTTGGGGTAGTCACGGCCCGGGCCCCGAGGACGGGTCGTGACAATATAAGGGAGAATTACTCTCAAGTGAGGATGTGAAAAAGGATGGGGCATTAGTTTTCCTATACCTCAAAGGTGAGGTAGGAAAAGTGCAGATTGGGGACCTCAAGGGTTTGATTTTACATAGTTTATAGTCACAATTATTTTAACATGGTTGCAACTAGTTTAGGGTCATAAAGATTAGAATAGAGGGGGAAAATGTGTTGTGGGGATGTTTGTGAAACACAAGTGGAAAGAAAACCTGACATGAAGAGAGGTCCAGAGAGACCCAGTGTTACATGAAACATCCATGAGATAATTTTTAGATAGTTTTAGGTCATGATCCTTGGAACAAAGGGAAAAGTGTGTCTTAAAGAGGTTTTTGTGCAATGAAAGAGTGATTACCCGAAATAAAACTAGGGATAAAGAGGACCAGTGCAACACAAAATTATATAAAAAGACACACATTTTTTAATTTCATGATGGTTAATAAGGGATCCTATTATATGGTTGTAGACTTCGAACCACCCAGGTGAGGAGACATTCCGTTGATATAATTCATGTGTGTCTTTACCATGATTTTTTAAGACTCCACCAAAAATCATAAGACCACATGACCCATGATTAGTGTGAGAAATAAAGAGTATAAGGGAGTTACCATTACTCCAATATATAATATGAGATGGGGAGAAAGTATAATACTTGGTAAAACTCTATGAATTCCAAATTTCATTGTTATCATGCTAGAACGCATGGAGTAATGACATAGAGGGTGTTGAAACTCCCCCAGTATAAATAAGGGTGGAATGGATGGTGAATCATGCCTTCTGAGATCTAGACCATTAAAATGGGAAATTTATTATAGAAGGATGGCTATTGACTATGTTCGAAACACATTCCCCACAACCACACCGGTCATGGATGGGGTGAATAAATTTTGGATCAACCATTAACCGTATTCAAAAAATGGGAACCATAATCCATTTTTAGGAATTCTTAGAGGCATGTTCCCATGATGGAAAGTGAACATGGATTTATAGGCATCATTTCTATTTGGGGTACTTTTTAGATCGTGATGGTGATGGGGATCCAAATCATACAATCCATGAGGTGTGATCATGGAAATATATGAATCCACAGAGGAAGTTAAAAACTTTGGTATATATTTCATCATGCTCTCATGAACACCAGATAAACGTATCGGTAGGAGAGTATTGAGTATATTTATAAGGGGTAAGACCCTAGAATATGTTGGAAATCAGGCTGGTCCCATGATAGAGATATTCTAATTGCTATAAATCTCTAGGTAATGGGAATCAAGCCACATGTTGTTCTTGAACATGATATGTTAGATGAAAAACACCATATGGGGGGTCCTCCAAATTGGGGAATCAAGTTATCACCTAGTTTTATATCATTCTATAGAGACATGGACCTTGTAGTTTAATGTAATATAGAAAAGGATTTGAAAAAAAATTTAACGTCATATAGAGAGGACACATGGTTGCTGCTGTTTGAAGTTACATATCTTTAAGAAAAGTTATGATTATACCAAGGGAAGCCTATTTTTATTGAGGGGAAAAGGTTTTATGATTGGGGATCTATACATATAATCCACCTAGGCATTACATGGTTAGAAATAATGAGATTTAGGATTACACATGGATTTTTCCTAGGTGCTGTAGGGGAAGCTATGGAACTATTGGGGCTTAAACTGGGATGTTTCATAGGTGTTATTGGGGAATCATTAGTGAGATTGGGGTTTACACATGGATGGGGAGGGAACATGAAATGTGTTTTGAGCTTCATATTTGGTGTCTAGAACCTAGTATTATTAGGGAACATGACATGTTCATTAATCTTCATAGTTATGGTCTACAACCTAGGTGGGTATTTAGGATTAATGGGGACATATTTTGGATTTCTTACTAGGGTTTTCCATTATTTACTCCTCATGATAGGTTATAAGGGAACCTCATCCTATTGATAGGAAAAGGGAGTATGATTAAGGATTAAAACTTAGAAGTAATACCATGGGGATTGCTTGAGATCAATAGGGATATGTATGGGGGCTTCTCAACCAACTAGCAGTCCAAATAATATGGTTAGGGATTTCACCTTAGGAGAATTCCCATGGGTATTTTTAAGGGCCTTCACATGATATTTCATGAGGTATATTAAACTCACTGCATAAATCATATAATTATTATCGCAAGAGGCATGATATTCTTGTCACATGGGTTATGATATAGTTTAATTCAATATATCTAGGATGATTTTATACAATTTTACATCATGTTACTATGATGTGGTGAAATGCATTGAGTGGATTCCCCATCCATAAATATATGACCTAATGTGAATAGAGGCCATGATGACCAAAAGATAGTGAATATGTCTCAACTTTAGGGTTTGAATTTGTGTATGGTACCAAATAAAAAGAGCCTAGACATCGCTAAATATCCTATGAATCTAGGAATCATGCCACATGTAGTACTCAAACACAGTGTAGTGGGAGTCCAATACTAAGAGAGTGTAACCCTATCTAGTTAAGATACTGAATCATATCATATTTATCATATGAATAATATATTTTCTTAAACACATGGTAAATATATTTTTTAATTTTAGGTGATAAAGATTTTAGTTTTTTATTATCTGACATTTTTTTGTGAGGAATCCCATGTTTATCACACAGGGTACAACTATAGTTTAACATCATGTTCTGATGATGTTGGTTTGGGAGAGTCTCATATTTTTCATATTAGTCATTTTGTATTTATCACATGGGGTAAGGATATTATTTAACATCATGAATTGAATATTTTAGGAAATTTATCTTAAATTCATAAAGCTTAGATTAGGGAAACACTGTTAGTTTATATTCATAGAGGTTAGACCAAGACTCATTTTTTAAGGTCATTGAGCTTTGACCAAAGGGGGATTTATCTAGAAAGGTTCCTATAGTTCCATAGGGTTCAAAACCAATGGTAATGGAAGGATAAAGAGGCATTGCACCATGAAAATGAATTTTGGGTGAGTCACACATAGTTTTAGGTCATGATTCTTGGACTAGGATTAGTGCAGTTAGACAATAAGGGTACAAACCCTATAAATACTCCTAATCACTTGTGGTTCATTATTGATGTCAGAAATAAGAAGTGGTGAGGGAATTTCCATATCACATAGAATCACATAGTAGGAGTATGGAGATGTTGGGTTGAGAATGTTCCAATGACACTGACATGCATACTCAATGCACACAGATACACGATGGGGAAACATGAAGGGTGTTGGAGCTCCACCAAAACACTGGGAAGTGGAAAGGGAATACATCTAGACTTTTGAGAGGTGAACCAGAAAGGAATGTGACTGAAGGGTAGGGAAAACTATTGATAATTTTTGAAACACTAGTTCCACAACCACATCAATCATGGATGTGGTTATAAAATAGAAAACCAACCATTGACCATGTTCGAAACAGAAGAACCATCATCTACTATAAGAGATCCATTAACGTATGTTCCTAGAATGGGAGTAGATCCATTTTATCTAGGAACCATCACCATTGGGGAGGATTTATATTTTAAGGATTATGGGGGTCCAAATCAAGGAATAATCAAAGTGTTGAGATGAATCGGGGTAATGTTTTTGTGAAGTTCAACACTATTGGTTCTACTCCACCATGAATTTGAGAAAATTGAGGGAGACATCGGTGAGTGAGTTTCAAATAAATTCCTGGGGATTCAATCCCTAATATAAGTCAGTTACCTAGATAGATCTAGGATCTAGGATCCATGTGTCAACCTATCCCATGGGATTGGGAATCAAGAAGTACGTAGTTCTAAAATGCAACATGATAAGAGACTAACCTTGGAAGGGGGGACCACTTGCGTGAGATATCAAGGTATCACAAAAATTAACATCATTAAATAGGGACATAGATCATAATGTTTAATGTTTATTGGAAATAAAATTAGAAACATAGTTTTTTTCATACGAAAAGGATGTGGAGTTGTATATTTTAATAGTTTTTGATGAGGAAATTATCGAACAGTTTAATGTCTTGATATTGAGATGACATTGTAAAGTTTAACATCATGTGAATAGAATGAAATACGTTCCTTTTAATTTCATGCATGAAATTACAAATATGATGCAAATATTATTGTTGTGTAGCAAAGAAAAATTGTGTTGAACAGTTTAACATCATGCATCTATGTTGTTATCATGTAGTTTTTTCAGTATGACTAGGATTCATGGTAAATCAGTCCTCACACTATGCCCCCATCTAGGGAGATTTCAAACTGATCTGACCCAAGCTATAATAGCATTCTTGTATAGTAGTATTCAAAATGATTTTACTCAATTGTTTTGGAAATCTTCCCCCAAAGGTTGTGGTGGAAGATGGATAGTCATATCCACCAAATATTGATGGTTGAGGATCTAGTGGGATCCTACTATGGGATTCCCTTAAAATTATTCTAATAAAAACACACACACAAAAATTCTCTATGAATGATCGGGTTAGTCATGAGTTGGTGTTAGTGTTGAGGGGAGGACCTCTGCCATGGATATTAATCATAGGGAGGATCTCAATGATGACTGGTGATGGTGAAATAGGCATGGAGAGCTTACCCAACATGGATGGAAGATGATCGGGGTATCGATCCCAGTTATAAAAACACACTTCTCTATATAGTGGTTGGGATGAAAGTGAGTTCACTAAGGGGGGTAGGATCCATTTATGTTGTTGGAGTGAGGTATTTGTGAGCAGGGATAATGGATTACCACCAGTATAGAAATTACTATAAGGAAAATAGATACAAGAGTGGCCTGTTGAGAAGCGTGGATGATGAACTACACATGGTGTTAGGTTGATTCCCCTATTACATTACCCCTATTATGTTTATAACACTAGACTCAGTGTTGGTGCCTCCCTACAACACCATCTTCATTCTGGAAATGATTTGAGAGTGTTAGAAGATGCATAATCCCATCTCACTAGTTTTATAATGTGAGATCACACAATACCTTTGGAATTCACTATCTTTGAATGAATAGGGTGATTACACCTATGAAGCATGTAATACTATCTCTAGATGAATGGGGTGACAACGTATAGGTGGAATGGAAGCCTATCCCTCTAGATGAGTAGGGAAAAGATACCTAGGAGGAGTGGAAGCCTATATTTCTAGATGAACACTACGAGGATTACTCGTAGGTGTGGAAGCTAATCACACTATAGAATGGGGTGATGATACTCAAGATGAATGAAATACTATATATTGAGATGAATGGGGAAAAGAATCCTAAAAGAGAAAGTCATGTTGGTGATTTTTCATTTTGATGGGGAAGCTGATCAGTGGTGGACACTAATAAGGAACACAATGTATAAAGTGGAAATGGATTCCATGGAATGGGATGCATTCAAGAAAATATTTTACAATAAATATTTTCCTTGAAATCTCCATCTTATAATGGAGTGGGAGTTCTTCAATCTGAAGAAAAAAATAATATGAGTCTATCGGAGCATATGAGGCTCACCACACAAGAATTTCACAGTATTCTTATGACCTTATCATTGACACTAAAAATAAGGTGGCCCAATTCTTTAGTGGGATGAAACTAACACTATGAAAAGTCTTAGCAATTCAAGAATTTTACAGTTATGAAGAGATTTCTTATTCCACTAAAGATGAGATTGTGATCGGTGATTTTTAATGGTCTCATTGGACTAGAGACAAGAAATGTAATATGAAAATATATTTAGGAGGTCTAACATAAAAATATTATGAAGGAAATAAAACCCAGTATCCCACTTGTCAAAAGTGTGGGAAGAAGGATTCTA
The DNA here is from genome assembly GCA_963277665.1 of Viscum album. NCBI lineage: Eukaryota > Viridiplantae > Streptophyta > Magnoliopsida > Santalales > Viscaceae > Viscum > Viscum album. The sequence continues at coordinate 1,679,944,554 of OY728161.1, read as the reverse complement.
TAACCTTCTTATGGGGAAACAGAAGGTGATTAAAGTAGGGAAAAGAGGGAAAAAAGAAAATCAATGTCAATGTGAAGTGAGGAAACCCACTAATAAGGAATTGTAAAATAATGCTCAGAAGAACACTATGTCAGGTGAGCAATTATTTAACTTCAAATAACATGGGAATTATGCGAGACAATTCCCCAAGCTAGGGGTTGTCAGAGGTAATCAACAAAAAAACCTCCATGGTAGCAAGGAATGAAATATGTTATCAATACTATTAAAGTGAATCTCGAAAATGATGTGTTGGTAGGTATGATGGTTATTCATTAAATAATCACAAACATACTATTTGATTATGGTTCTATTCATTATTTCATATATTTCAAGTTTAGTTGAACTATTCAAACACCACCTCAAAATATAATGGTTGAGTTCTCTCTAAGAACACACTACTAGAATTGAAGGATATACCAACGGTTCAAAACCTTTTGTATAGGATGGAGGATCGCTCACATAACCAATACCAATGGTTCTCAAAACCATTGGTTAAAAGGATGTTGGAAAATCCGTATACTAATTGTTCTTAGTGAAATTTTGGTATAGGGTCATTCGAATTTCATTTTAACCAATGGTTTATAGTGTACTATTAGTATAGAGGTATCCCAATAGTTGATAATTTTTGGTATAAACTTATATCAATGGTTAAAACCATTACTATTGGTCTATACCAATGGTTTATAACAATTCAGATACCTCCATACCAACAGTTCACTATAAACCATTGGTTTAAGGCTGTACCAACAGTTTTAAAACCATTGGTATAGACCCCCCAATTCCTAATCTAGTAGAATCCCCACCTACCCATAGAATCTGTAATAAATTGATAACACAAGAAATCAAATATCCATAAACCTATGAAAATAGAACTTTTAAACAAAATGAACTTCAATACAACCAAAAAAACATATTTAACAAACATATCATACAAATAATGAAAATAGAACCTCAAAAAAACATGAAATGTAACCAACAAAACATCCCCAAATAGAAAAAAACCAATACAAAAATAATGGAATCACATGAAATCAATTGATATATTTAACCAATGATAACACACATACAAAACACCTCATATATTCATTCAAAACAAATAAAAAACATCAAATTTCAAAAATATTAGTAAAAAAGGTGAAGGATTAATCCTTTCCTTATCACCATCACTATCATCATCATCATCATCATCCTAACCTCATCCTCATCCCAATACTCGTCATATTCCTCTCCATATTCCTCACCATCATCCTCCCCCTCTTCGTTGTCGTCATCCTCACCATCGTCATTGCCAGGAATGAAATCATCACGACCACAAATAAGACTACTGCCTGGTGCCTATATAATGTATGAATCCTTGACATATATGAATCATAAGGCAAAACAATATTTTGTGGATGTGATAGAAATTAAACTTCCATAATTATCATAAATTCACTGTTTTACCCTTGATTCTATTCATGCTCTGGAATAATCATTTTTTTGGACTTTTCATCCTTATTCTCAGCCTGTGCTGCCCGTGCATTATATTTTTACAACTCGGTGTTACAAAACATTGCATCTAAATTGGTCCAATACCTCACCCATACAATACTATTCCTTGGTCGAAGGTGTACTATTCCATATTGATCATCTCCCAAAACTTGATGTAAGTTATCATTTGGCCCAAATTTTTTCAGATTCCTATGCATAAAGGGCCTCCAAAACGCACATTTAAAAATATAAATGGACTATTAGGTTAAAAAATATAAATTAAATTTTGAAATCAACAATGTAAAACTTACAATCTACTGTTGTGTTGGTTCATTTACTATACTTCCATTTTTTTATTTCTGCCCAAGACAAACAATTTTTCATAAGGCACATGTCGTTCAATATTAAAAACATCCCTATAAAATGACATTGAATCTAGAAAACCATAATTGAAAATAGGTTACTAATAATTAATTTCATAACTAAAATCAAATTTATATTAATTATAAATGAATTTGAAAATAAAAACTTATAGTAAATGAATTACAATTGAGTATCAATGAATGGGTTATCAATAGATATAACATATATATAAGTCAACATGTCATCATAGTAGTCAATAAAAAGGTGGCTATGTGGTCACCATAATTAATGATAAGATGAACATGTATTACTATAACATAAATAAATATGTATGAATGAGTTATCAACACTATAATCATGACTATAACAGAAAAGAATTATGTTTTGGCATGATTTTATAATACAAATTTTATTCCCTAAAAAATTATTTTGATATTTTAAATGTATTACTTGAGTTGTTTTGATTTAATTATACAATTTAATTTTTGTTTCTCCATCAAAAGAGGTCTTAGTGTTCTTTATAACCCCACATTCTATTAATGTGATCCAAATAATGACTAAAAGAATGTTTTTAATTTTTTTTTTCTAATTGTGTCATTCTAAAGATCTAAAGGAAAGTTAAGATCATGTTCCTCCTTAAATATAGAATTATAAAAAAAAAATTATTACTTAAAAATAATGATATCAATAATATATGTATAATGTTTTCAAGGGGTGGGATATATAGAATCATGATTTACTTTGTAGCATCTTTCAATGATTATTAGTGTATGGGATGATTATTATATTACCACGGGTCTTGTGTATCTAGGATTATTACTATGAGAAGTTATTTATGTAGAGTTTGGAATTATATCAATAAAATACATATATATTCATTGGATATATAATAATTTAATTTATTTTATTGGGTTCTCATTTATTCAATTAGAGATTTGATGGTGTTTAATTTTTTCTAATATATATAAAATAATATAATTCAAAAAAAAAAAATACATCAAGAGTAAATTAAAAGATAATATTTATTTTTTTATTATAAAAAATATTTTTTTGTTACATATTATTACAAATATTATTATGAAAATGTTTAATTTATTTATAAAATACATAGAAATATTCAATATCAATGGATTGAAAAATTTATTTTTTATAATAAAAATAAATAAATAAAATTGGATGTGATTAAATTTATATACTGTCCAGAATAGGACATTGTTCATTGATTTCTGAGTTATGAGATTTACTAGGAATTTAAATTTTTAGACCTACTATATGAACCATTTATTATATTGAGGCACAATGGAAATTTTAGTAACTTGGTTGATTTATGGAGTAGTGGTAAGGTGACCCAAGAAAATTGCTATTATATGTGACTCATCACTCCATTACAGGTGAGGGTAAATCAATTATGGGGGATGAAAAAGGGACACCCCTCAATTAGATGTAGTTTCAATATGACTAGATGTGAAACATCCTAATGTGTCCCAACTATGTACATTACTTGGTGTATCTACACTGGTTATAATGTGAGTGTTCCATATGAATTATAGGCCACTATTTATGGGTAATGGGTCATTCTATGACCAAAATGGTATAAATTGTAACTGGAATTTAGAACCTCGGTTCCATTACATTACAATTACGATCATTATATGTCTAACTATTTGGACGAGTGTTTAGGATTCATTTAATAATTTGGAATGAGGTTTTTTTTTGAACAACCCTATCCTTAGGATCCATAAATTCATTCTAGATAAAGGGATTGAGGACCCTCTTAGGTTCTGATATTACCTTCTCTGATTTCCAATTTATCTAGTTCATTCAAAGTGTTTTCTTTTCAAAGATATAATGTATTATATCTCACCATCACCTAATTTTTCTCTTCTAATAATTTCATATGGTATTTAATCACCCTATTAGTGGTAAAGGAAGGTGATTTCATGATAGAATAGAAAACTTTTCTAGCATTATGGGGATTTCATGTCATCCTAGGGATGAATTCCCTAGAGTAGGTATTCAATATATCTAAAAGCATTGGATTTGAAGTCTATTTCAAACTGTTTTACTTTGCGTTTTAAGTATATTTTCTTTAAAATTATCATATATTCAACTATGAAATTTGGTGCTTAAAAATATCATATAACCGATTATGTGTTCCAATTGGTCTACACCACATAGATCATGGATTAAATGTCCCAATATAGCATGGTGTGATTAGAACTAGTTAAACTGGATAGATATTTTAGTTTTAAATCTTCAATGGATTAATTTCTTTATGTCTATTAATTATAATGTTTCTCATAAACCTAGTGGTTGTAGAAAAAATAATGTGACTGATTTACTATATCGCTGTTTGAGGTATTATCACATTTCATTACTAAGTCACTGTATCTTCTATAATTTAATTTTTTACATTAATATTTATATAATATTTTAGTATATTTTCATTAATTTTTTTTCATACCCTAAGGTATGAATTATTGTACCCAAAAATATTTTAAAGGGAAGTGGCCCCAGTATTGCAGTGCCATTTCCTAATAAAATAATGGACATTTAATAAAATGACCAGTGGTTGTATAGGATCATTACATGCTCACATACAAAAAAATAATCCTGAAATTTCAGTACACACTAAATACATTCATTAATAAAATAAATAATACATGATCATTTATCAATCCTAATTAGAAATGGAATGAAATATGGTGGAAACAAAAGTAAGTGTGAGTCCTAAATAAAAATTATAAACAAGTGTCATACATGATTCCTCTCATAGTCTAACATCATAGTCTACCCCAAAATATGGAGGTATTTCATAGCATCCTCATTTTTTTATTTATTACTGATGATTACTAAAAAATAATTTTTAATGATACAAAATAAAGTATTGATGAAAATCATGGAAATTTTCATTTAAAAACCTCAAATTTCATTAATACCTTGAACTTGATACTCATCCAATGAGAAATTATTTCCATATAATATTCTATTGAATAATAATCTATTATTTGTGTGGACTCTAAATCTAAGCCAACACTAGCACACCAGCCACTATATATCTCATTCTTATAGCCTCTTCACAACTCACCTAATTCCATGACCCTTTTCAGACTCATAGCCTCACCATCGGGATAATTAAGACAAAGATGACACCAAAATATTAATTAATATAAATAAAATAATAATATAACATTAAATACAATAATTTTTTACCCTTATTTTTCCCAATAATTATCATTTACTTCATTTAGAAGGTGTCTCCAGGAGAGTGGAATGACAAGAATGATGTCAAAGTATTTGGAAAGAATCACAAAAAAACGTCTACATTACCTTAATGTTTTTACAATCATTTTGTTGTCTTTGTTATAATACACCATTAGCTGGGTGTGGTAGTTCGACACCACACATATGAATTTATGAAAATGTGACTTATCAGAAGATCATACTATTAAATATGAAAAACAAATATTATATCAGTAAATATTATAATGAAAATAAATGATGGTAATCTTTTATTATGGTTATATAAATATAATTGAGAAACTCTGATTAGGGGGAGCCACTGTATCCCCAGGCATTGAATTAACATCAACCTGTATAGCTAGATTGGGTCCCAGTGTATGTTCTGTAGGATCATAATGTGTTGGATTAAGAGTTGAAGAAGAATAAATATAGAATCTTAGGGAGAAGGAAGTAGAAGGAAAATAAGATAGCATATATGGTCTTGAAAATTCATAATATAGACGAGGAGTAGGAATCATCATCAGATAAGAGAAATATAGGAAATGAGGCTCAGATGTAAATGGTGGTGAAAATGTGGGTGGCCTAAATATCTTAGGTTTCTCTAATGACACTACAAGATCAAAAGTTGTGGTAGATGGTATGTTAGGGGGAGGGACAAGGTGTGATCAGGTACACAAACTGGATTACCTATCTCTAGTATCACCCCTAATATCATTATATTAAGCACTGGAAACCACTAGGATGGTCGAAGAATAATTATCACCAAAGTGGAGGATCCTTATTAAGAGTTAGAAACAAAATTAATCACATTACATTATATGTTATTGATATATATATTTAAAATAAAATACTCAAAATGGGCGCTAAAGGAGGGACTCACATCTCACTCATTCAGTGATCATTTCTTTTATAATTTTTTATTTATATCTCCTCAATGGTTTTCATTTACTGAATTTAAAAGAAATATGGAATTAATTTGTAATCCATAACTAATGTGAAACCTTAAACAAGAAAGAATATGAGACAATACTTGATTAAGAAATACCAATTTTCAAATAAAATAAAGGATATATAGTGATATAAAAAAATTTATATTTAGTGGGAAGAATTTCAAAACATACGACATGTCGTAGAAAAAATACATTCAAATTAGCATGTTTATCATAGTTATGATATAGTTTTCTTATATTTTCAATTTGATCCAATTAAATTTTGGTTAGGTAATTTGATTCATTCTTGTAAGTTTGTTAGTTCATTTGTCCAGTTTTATTTATCTTAGGCAATTTAGTTAATTTTATTCGATTTATTTGGTAATTTTTCCATTTTTATTTGTCTTAGATCATTCATTTCATATTTTGGGTTAGTTCATTTTTCCATTTTATTTTTAGGTCATTATTTTCATTGGGTTTTATTTTCAAATCAGTTAGATTTCAATGACCAATTAAATTCATCTTGTTTTTTGTTCAAATTTAATTGTTTTAGTTTTTTTTGGTTTGGTAGGTTTGAATATAGTTCAATTCAATATAATAAATTGCAACTCAAAGAAAAATAAAACTAATAAATATTGAAAAATCAGATTAAGGTCATGTTGTATACAAAATATTTGTAATCGATAGTAAATAAATTTGAATAGTACCAACCTTAAAAACACAAGTCAAGAAAAACCAAAATAAATAAGAACACTAATATATGATTCTATATAGTTCCCACTACAACATTAGGTTCACAATAAACTTTCATAATTTAACTATTTGTGTCATCATAAGTAATAAATTTATTGAGACTAATAGAAGAAGGGATGGTGTTAATTTCGTCTTCACCATCATCAAAAATATGTCTTGGGATTACTTCAATAATGACACTAAATTCATGTCAAAGATGATATTTCACATAAAAAACATGTTTATACATTAATTCTAATACATATGGTTCATCGGTATCAAGAGTTTGAGTCATGTCAAAACTCAAAATCTACAATAATTAATAAATGTGTCACACCTCATCATCGAATCAAACCACATTCATTTTACCACAGTGAATCTACCATGAGAGTAATAATCCAATATTACTATTTTATTAACAACTCTATAATAAGATAAATTTTTAAATCATGGTCTAATATTCAATGCACTGGCATAACCATATATTGTGATAATTACCATAACAACATCATGTTGTCTGCTCATGTTCATTGGTCATTTAGTGATAATAAATTTGTACCCATTGATCATAATTGATTTGTATTCACGATCCATGAAATTAGAACCAAAATTAAAATCTTTTATTTCCTTACAGATAGATTAAAAATGAAAACTCAATACCTAAAATATAATTGCATGTTAAAATTAATTAAATATTGATTTTATTAATTTAGTATAGTAATATTTCTACATTAAATTTTAACCAAGAAGAAAACTATTTTTCTATGAAAATTCTCTCTCATTATCAAAGATAAAGAATGATGCTTTCTATTTATCATTTTTTTCATGTTACCTACTAAAAAAATATAAATAGTTTAACATATATATAAAATTACATGAGATGATATATGATGTACATATTCAATTTACTCACTTGATGTAGTCATTGAAGAAATCACAGTTAAAAAAAATTGTGTGACATGCCATCTCACACTATTCAAGGACTAATGTGTTCAATGTATATGATCTAAGAATTTACCCTATTTGGGTAAGTGATGGAAAATAGGGTTCAATTTTTTCATACTAGTCTTCTTCACTTCTTATTGGTGTGTTCTGTCTCATAGTCATATTATAAAAATACATTGAACAGAAATCCATACATTCATGAGACAAGTTACATTTCACAATAGATCATTTGGAATTATTCCTATTCTGGACATAACACTTCAATGTGTACATATTTATTTTAGTTGTACACATCCAATGAAAATAAATATTCCCTCTAAGAAGTATTTCTGTTGGAATATGGATAGTTTTATGTATTATTCATGTGAAAAATAATGGAGTACATATTTTCTCTACCTTATAAAAAATTAATGGTTCCTCTGCCAATGTTTTTTACAAGAAATAATTAAACAAATTTATAGCACAAAGATCTTTAAAAAAGTGAAAAAACTAAATAACTGACACCGTTACATTATTGGAAAGAATATGATCAATTTCAATTGGAATTAATTCATGCAAAAGGATGTGATAATTACAAGTCTTCAAATATTTTCAAATAACTTTTACTAACCCATTTCAACATGTTAATTGAATAGACATTAGGAACATTAATATTCTATAGTAATTATATGTATTTATTTTTTTCTCTAGGTTCCATCACATAAGAATCACACAGAACTTTCCATTTATTTTGACTGATACATACTGGATGCAATTATGGTATGGTGCCCTAATCTACGAAGTCAAGTTGAGATCGTAAATCATATTTTATCTTTCCATTGACATTTATAATAATTGAAAGAAAAATTTCACATATATCATATTCAATTTTTATTATGTCAAAGCAATGATGTAACAAATTGGTTGACCAATAAGGAAACTCAAAAAATATACTTCTCTTCTTCCAATTGTTACTAGATTCTGTGGAAACATTATTCATATTTCTAGATTTCATCTGACCCTTCCCAAATGAAAAAATAAAATATTTCAATTCATTAAGCACATTAGTTATAGACATACATTAAGGTGAATTTTCAGTCTCCATGGTATTATCAAATCTTCAACGATTATTCCAATATGGGTGGTCCAGTGAAAAGAATTTTCAATATCCCATAAAACTAAAACTATAAATATATTTAAGTATTATAGATCATGTATTATTCATAAAAATAGGACATGATCGATTTACATTTATGATCCATCCAGAAATCATTTCATAATAAGGAAAATCACTGATCTTCCATATAAGTGCAACCTGTCTATGAAATATGTCTTTCAAACATGCATTGTTTGTACGTACAACCATATTATATTTTTTTAAACTACTTTATTAAAGTTTTCATGTATACATATATATCATTTTTAGGATAATAAGGTCCATATATGAGGATTCTCATAAATGTGAATGGTTTTTTCATACACATCACAGGAGGAAGGTTATAAATGTGTATGAAAACTGACCATGTGTTGTTCGAAGTAAGCATATGATCAAACAGATTAAAACCGTCACGTGAAAACTAAACCTAAAATTATGCATGTAATATCTAAAATCAGGATATCAAGAATCAAATTTCATCTATGAAAATCCATCTGTAGGGTGGGCCACCTCATTATTATATTTCTTTCTCTTATTATCATGCTGCCACAGTTTTATTAACATTTTGTCAGATATGAAAAGATTCCAGAGTCTAGGGATTAATGGAAAGTGACACATTACTTTATGTGGAACACGATATAGTGTTCAATCAGCTTTTGAATTCTATTTAGATGTTCCAAATTTCATACAATCATTTCATTAAGAAGTTTCTTCCAAGAATAATCTGAAATCTTCAGACAATCATGATTTTTTGAAATCCACATTTCTTAACTAATATCCATTCCATATAATGGTTTGAGGGAATATCTATATCATTTGGAATTAATTCTTAAAAAATATAATAATTCAATCGATGGTAGTATTATAAATTCGAAACATGGTTTTCCCATGAGACAATCAGATTAAAAGTTCCAGATTTTTAATTTTACCACATTGTCGATATGCGGGAGTTATGGTAGCATCATTCTATTTTTTCACCATGTCAACATAATCATTTTCACTACATGTATAATGTGTGATCGTATCTAAGTATTATTTATTTTACATCTCTTACTTCTCATGATGATGAATAAATAGAAACTATTCATCTAATAAATTCTCCAATCCATTCCTCTCATTTTGATATTTCATTCTCTCCCCATTGTGATACCACAAATAATAGTTTATTTGAAAACTATGTTTGGTTATATGGTAGCTAACTTCTTCATGGATCAACCAAGGGATTACAACCCAATTATAAAATGGGAAGTGTATGTTACCACTATCTAAAGCATTATTAAATGAAAAATATAAAAAATCTCCAACTTGTTTTAAAAATCACATGATATCTGATCAGTTTCAAACATCAAACATCTATACATTCTGTAAAAAATGTTATATGTCATTTAGTAAAATAAATTAAGTAATATTTAAGTATAATCAAAAAAATATTTAAGGAAATGATAATTTTTTACTTTATATGAAACCATAAATGAGATGTAATTGATTGAATAAATTAAAGAGACATAAAGGAACTTTAGATAGGTTCCTTAATGACTATCCATTTTAATTTAGTCTCGTTCATGTTCACTTGATTCAGTTTCGTTTTTTTGGTTAATTAAATTTAATTAGGTTCATTTAAATTTGGTTTTATTCAAGTTAGGTTAGGTAAGTTTTTATTTATTTGGTAATGTTTTATTCTGTTGGGGTTGTGTATCTTTATATCAAGTGCATATGGTTTTGTTCAATTTAATTTGTTTCAATTTAGCATAGTTTGATTCAAATTGGTTTAGTTTGGTTCAAATTGGTTCTATTTACTTTGGTTAAAATCAATTATATTTGTATTGGCCTCGTGTTTTTTGATATGGTTTGTTTCAATTTGGCAAAAATTGGTTATATTCAATTTTTTCAGTTTTGTTTGTTTATGATTAGTTTAGTTCTGTTCATTTTAGTTTGGTTGGGATTTATTTCTTTATTTGGTTTGGGTCGGTTCATGCCTATTAGGTTTTCATTTAAGATTGTTCAACTTAGTTAATTTTTGAACATTACTATATAATTTATTTTATTTAGTTTCAATATATTTTAATTCATTCTATTTTAGTTCATTTTGATGCGGTTTAGTGTAGTTGAGGTCTACTAAAGTCTACTTTTTTCAGATCTTGTATTTTTTTATGATTTCACGATGCAAGGGGATGTTAGATACCTAATAATGTTATAGATATATGAATTTAAAGTAGAAATATAGATATTGGACTAAACTAATTGGAACCAAAATGAAGCAAAACAAACAAAAATGAACCAATCCAAAAGTGAAATAGGGGCATACATATTGGTGATGAGAAATATTTAATCATAATTATGGTATGAGTCTATGTATCGATAGGTGAAGAATAATACTCATCAATATTTCATGAAAAATTGTGTTTATATCATATAATGGTTGAAAAATAATTATTTTCTAGAGATTGTAGAGAAACATTTAATTAGCTGGGTGACTATAAGGTGACATCACCTATAGATATTCAACATTACACTCCCATAATAAGTATTGTTGTATTAAATGAAATATTTTTCAGTGGTATATATAAATATTCTCTCCCCCAACTCATTGACTATTCATTGTTATCATTAATAAATATATATTGTTTTCTCCAAACTATTTCATTATGTTTTCATATTTTTTATATATTTTCATCAGTCACACTTGTCTTTTTCATTATTTTTACCTATTAGTTTAGTTTAGTTTTTTTTTAATTCTAAAACTCATTTACCATTCCTCTTGTAATTAGATACTATCATTTTTTCAGTAGGAAAGTGTTTGTATTAAAATATATGTTCTATTTAAATGATCTACAGAAGACTCTCTACATGTCTTCTATTGAAATTATTGGTTTATATATTTTAGAAAATAATATACTTGAATAATTTATTTTTTGAATACAAATAACAATAAAAGTGATATAAAATTATTTCTATATCAATTCACAAGTAAAAATTCCACCCTCTATGAGCATATTTTCACAATATCATTTTTTCTATAAAATAAATCATTTTCTTCAAAATCATCACATTCATATAAAATATTTTTTTTTTATTTTTAAATAATCATTGAATATGGAAACTCATAAATCAAAAAAACACATTTTATACTGATATAATAATTTATATAAAAACATGAAAATGCTAAATAATTAATATGAATAATTAGATTAGTTAATCATATACAAGGTATTAAAGATGACCACTTACACATGTTATGCTATAAGTTGATAAAATAAATTACCATAGATCAAAAATCATATTGAATAAATAAAATACTAATAAATATTAATGATTAATCATAATCCATTCATAAAAAGTAAAAAATTAAACATTTTTGTAGTAATTTTTTTTGATATCATTCTCTAAGGGGATGTTACATACCTAATAATTCTAAAGCTTTATAAATTTGAAATATAAATATAAATATTGGACTAAACTATATGGAACCAAAATTAAGTAGAAAAAATAACAAACCAATACAAAATTTAATAAAATAAACCCAAATTAAACCAAACTAGTCTTAACTAACCCAAACATACATGAACTGAATATAAGAAATCTTAAATAAAACTACATGATCAAATGAAATTAAATCCCCAAAAAATTAAGAATATGAAGTGTTGTTTTAGACCAAAAATGAAAATAAAATGGATGGTTTATAGAATACATTAATGATTTGGAACCCACTGATTTAATATTGAAGAAGAATGAAATTAAATCAAGAATATAGATCTTCATTTGGTCAGTTAGGAAGACAGATGAATGCCACTATAGTTAGGGCTCAATATTAGATCTAGATGAGAGGAGGGGAGGAGGGTAGGGTTATGTGATACTACATGCTCATGATTAAATCTATAAGGGAGTAACACTAGGGTTCAATAAGGGATTGATGTTACAGTTTGGGATGGGAGGAGGGGAGGGATCAGAATTAAATATGGGTGGGATGTAGGGAGGGGTACTTGTGATGCAGTTTTGAGGAAGACCTATGCCAATGGATTCAAAATATGATTGACATATCACAAAAGTTTTTAAAAAACCATTGGGATAACCTCCACTAAAATTTCCTTTCCCAATAGTTATGCCAAACCATTGTGATATGGTTATGGGTTTAGCCCGCATTTTTAGTAGTAGCAGCTAATAGGGAAATTATTGCAAATAATGTGTATAACTCCTCCCTGGTTAATGTTTGTGGACTAAACCTCCTTGAAAATCTCATATTACTTCCTTTAGTGAAGTTTGATGCTATATTGGACATTTATTGGATATAATTATTTAAATACAACATCAACTATCAAGAAAGAGAGATCACTCTTCACATCCCATGGCATCCTCTAATTCTGTAAAAGTGTAAGAAGGAGGATTTTCTACTACAGATTCGTCATCTCAGATATGGATATAATTTATTTATGAGAAAGAATATCCAGCTCAAATGATTGATACAAAGGAGAGGATCATTCTCAATGAAAATCCCATTATGAGAGAATATAAATATGTGTTCCCCGATGAATTTCCTAGTCTTCCTCTTGACCCAAAGGTTTAGTTCTCAATTGATCTTATACTTTTATCCCTTCATATATCAAAGACTCCTTACAGGATTTCCATTATTGAGTTGGAGGAACTGAAGAAGTAGTTACAAGAGAATATGTATAACAAACCTATTCTTTTTATTACATTCATAGATGATTTAATGACATATAATTACACTTAATAACTCTAAATATCGATAAGTATAGTATCTTGGGAAATTAAGGACATTACATAACAACTTAAAACTTGAAATAAAAAATCATTATTGAAAATATCATTTACTTGACCACAACATTCCTTTATACTTAATATTGGATTGGATAACCTGAGGAAATACATAATAAAGGGGTTACCTATAAATCCCAGTAATGGAATAAACATGGAATAACATGAGGAAGACAACACATGTTATACAATAGGCATATCAATGGAGTATAAAAGAAATATGAACATAAAGGCATGATATAACATGATAATCATAACATGGAAATGTGGAAACAAATTAAAACATTTCATCATAGGTCAAGGATAACCTTTCAAGACATCATAGTGGAAAAAGTACCATAAAAGAATTAGGTAAACCCCTATCCCAACATGTCAAATCATGATAATAAACATTACCCAATGCATTAGAGTGCTATATAATTCCCGGCGCACCTGTCACTTTAATTTCATTCTCATGCTTAAGTGTTCTACATAGATCATAAAGTATGAATTCATTCATCTTAATAATTTATTATACAATCAATTGGAGTGAAATACATATATTTAAGTCCTAAATAAAAATTTATATGTGTATAAAAGTTAATAACTTTGATAGGGAATGTGTACAATATTCACTTACATAATTATTTTGCAATGGAGATTCACGGTGCAATTTAGGCAGCCTAACAACATAACATAAAAATTCATCAAAAGGGTTGATGATAGTGAAAAAGGTTTATCATCATATATAAAAGAAATGTGAATTAATAGGTTCATATAAATATGTTTACCAATATAAGGGATATGTAAATATAAGACATAACATAATAAAGAAACTTGAATAAAGAGGAGAAATGAAATAACTCTTATGAAATTTTTACATGGTAACATGTGTACATGGGAGGGATTAATGAGAGAGAAATGGGTATATCATTATTCAAACATAATATGTGAAGTATGGGGGAGGTGTGAAAACATACCCCATTATTTTTAAGTGAAAATAAAAGTGTGTAAGAATATTAGGAAACTTGGATTAAAATGAAAATAGAATGAACCCTTACATGAGCGTCTGACTTTAAAAGATTGAAGAGGGGATTATTGAGAGCTTGGGGTTCCTTGTGAAGATTATAGAGAGGTTAATATAGAGTAAGGACATGATCCAAGTATTTTTAGTGAATATAAGTGGGATCTTGGGTAGGTTTATATAAGAAATGAGGGAAATTCATGAATATTTTACAAACTTAGGTTTTGGAATCTATATAATTAAATATTCAAAACCAAAAGCCTTCCCAAGGTTTTTACCCATGGTTTTTGAAAAATAGGAGTGGAAAAAATTATTTTATATCGCTATGGTCTTAATATATTAAAATATTATCCTTTCTTATGTGGAGGTGAGTCAGATTATTAAATAAATGAACTTTAAATCATAAAATATATTATACATTTTGAGGATTCACTAAGGCTTTATAAAATAATTCAACAAAATATAAAATCACATTATTTTAAAGTTAAAAATTATATTTATCTGAATATCCCTTTTATAGTTTTTAATACATCACTATTGGGCCATTATGATGTCATAAAACTCACTATATATTTATATAGTATTTAATTTTTACCCAAAAATTCAATTGTCTCAGAAAATTATGAAAAATTAAACATTGGATAATTTGGAAATCCTGATTCCAAAAATAATATTAATTTTATCCAAATAATTTTATAAATACGTTAATTTTTTTACTTTTAAAATAAAAACTGATATTTATTGAAAATTGATGTGTTTTGATAAAAATAGTTTTTAAACCTTACTAAAAATTACATTTGGCATCATAAAAATTATATGATCATTTATATTTAATAAAATTAATAATAATATTTTATTAAAATAATATTTATTATTCATCAAAATATATTTCTTAATTCAATTTGAATATTACCCAAAAATACTATCTGTGCTTTAAAAAAATAACAAAATAAAAGTATATTCATTATTCAATGAAAAAATAATGTAAGATCTTGGATTTTATTAAGGTATATTTTTTGTTTAAGTTTTGGTTTCTCCTCTTATATTTGGTTAGATAAGTGTTTCACCATGTTCATGTGAAGGCTCAGGGGTGTTCCGAGGGGTTCGAGTCATGAAAAGCGGATGAAAAGGGAGTTCCTGGGCATGTTACACAGATTTCACACGGTTAGTGAAACCGTGTAGAGTATCCCAAGTAACTGTGCAATCATGGATATAGGATTACACATGGTTTATGCATGGTTGAAAAAACCATTCAGAATCCCTAATAAACCATGTGAAGGGGTGTTTTTCAGACAGTGTCTCACACACA
This sequence comes from Viscum album, assembly GCA_963277665.1. Classification (NCBI taxonomy): domain Eukaryota; kingdom Viridiplantae; phylum Streptophyta; class Magnoliopsida; order Santalales; family Viscaceae; genus Viscum; species Viscum album. The sequence continues at coordinate 1,679,928,613 of OY728161.1, read as the reverse complement.
ATTTGCGCATGGTTTGGAAAACTGTGTGGGTAAACTGTGCGGCCCAGAAACTTTGAGAAAATTAAAAAAATAATATCCTTGGAGTTTAAACCCCAACTCAGTATTCTCCTTTATTCCACCACCTGCAACCCTAGTTATGATCTTGGATGAACCAAGCTTCCCAAGGGTAGTTATCCTTCAATTATTGGCTGTTTGGAGCGTCATTGGTTGTGGATCAAATCCCCAGGTAAGTCTAACGCTCCTCTTTCTTCTCTTTTGTGGAATAGGGTTTGTAGTTTCTTCAATATCATTCTAAAGACCTAAAACCATACTTTTTAGGTGAAACCTAGGTTTGGGATTCAAGTGGTGTTTGAATTCGGATCCAAGGCCATGATTAAGAGTGCTCTCATCATCATATTTGAGTTAAGTGGTCTGCAAGCATTATCCCACAGTTTTATTTTTGATTTGTGCATGGAAGCTTATGTTTTTATTTTTTTCCATAATTTTGTTCTTGGTTACATTGGAGTGTTTGAAAAAAATGGGTGTCTAAGTGACCATTTTAAATCCTCATGATCCTCGTGGGATGCATAGAGGAAGACTTGACCATTTTAGGGCCACCCATGGGGTTCACTGGCATTTTTGGACCTAGAAAATGGTAGGGTTAAATGAAGGGTTACCGAGTGATAATGTGAATCCCATGTATAACATGTATAAATAGTTTTTTTAGTTGTAAATTTAATAAGAGCGTTTGTGAATAGGTTTTTGGGTAATTGCATAAAGGGCTGTTTCACATGAATTGAAAGAGGTTTAATTGGGTTAAATGGGATTGTATCCAATGTTATGTGAATTATGTTGAAATGACAAAGAGGACTAGTACATATGAAATGTTGATCATGTTAAATTGGAAATAGATTGTGAATTGTGAGCATGTAAATGGTTGCATAAGGGAATTGATGAATATGGAATGAGTTAATACATGGGAAATCATGGGGCATACCTAATGGGTTGAATGTGATAAAGTGATTGTGCTGTGTATTATAAGAGTCAAACCTAAAACTTAGAAGGGGTAAATTCTTATGAGATGGTGAATGGTCTAAGTGGGTTAGTATATGGTAATTGATGAATATTGAATAATTAAGGGGTTTGTTGAACACACTTAATGGGTTAAGGCATGAGAATGGGAATTTGGATAAATGGATATGAATTTTAATTGGTAAATGTGTTAATGGGTTATGGCATGGTATTAATTACCATGTTGTTGTCTTGTATTGTGATTTCCTAGTGGCATTGTTTATTCTTGGTTGTGTTATGGTAAGGTTGTGGTGATTTGATAAGTAAGCGTGTTCACATGGATTGGAAGAGTGGGTTATTGACATGAGGTTCTACTCCCATGGGTCGGGTTATACTGAGGCTTTAAACTCCACCCATAAATGCATGGATTAAAGAAGGGGACAAAGTCTCTATTCCCAAACTGGTTGCATTCCACCTAGACTGAGGCTTTGGGGTGATTATAATGTGTTGATGTGATATGTGTATCCCTAGTGAGATTTGGATTTGACTTATTTCCCCTATGCATAATAATTTATTGAATTAGACCCATGTGGAGATGATGTATATGCCTATCCCAAAGAACATGTGTTAAAAATGGTTTGTGTAGTAAAAATGGTATAAGAAATAGAAATGGGATAAATACTAGTCATGAATTAAATGATCTTTGTTAACTAATTGCACACGAACTGTCCTTGGTTTTCTTACCAATTATTTTGTACTTGCATTCACTATCTATTAAACTAGATATTTTATATACACTATTGGTGTTGGCCTACTGAGTTTTGTACTCACACCCTACTCAGGCCGTCATTGGGTACTCGAGCATATTACTTGGTTACTGGTCAGGACAAGGGAAAAGGCCCTACTGTAGGATGTTAAGTTAAGCTTGGGATATACCTGGAAAAGGATTTGGACTTATATTCTAGATTTGTTTGGGTATTTGGACATTTTTCTTATTTTAGGTTTTTTTCACCTTGCACTACTAGTATTTCATGACATTGTTAATATTGAATTGTGGTTTCTACCCAGTTTGGGAGATGCTTGACTAGTATGTTAATTAATTGTTCATATTATTTCGCTATTTATATTGTGTTCTACTATAGATTACTCTGGTAAATAGGGTATAGTCTCCCCACATGACTCATTAGACCCTCGCTACTAGTCGAGAACCTCTAGTGTATGGGGAGGTGCGCTTGAGGTCATGTGACGACTTGGATCAGGGCACCAATTTAGTGGATTCCAGGTCATGGACATTAAAAATTAGTATTAGAGGAGTTCTTTTCTCTTTATTACTATTTGTGGATGGTAGACAGGATATTAGTATGTGTCGGGCCTTGTAAATGAGCTCGTGCTTGCGAGTAGCTAACCCATGTACGAGGGAAAACCCAAGTCACCCTGGTTGGGAATTATTATTCTTGATGTGTGTTTCTACAGTTGAATGATATTTCACCATTGGGTGATGTCCATGTTGTGTGATTTGAATGATTTATGATATTTTTCTCATTTTTTTAATGGCATGAGGTTGTAAATTCATGCATAATTTTAGTCACCTAAGGATATAGGTGGCATGCATCATTATAGGCACAAACATGGGATGGGTGTGCAGGGAATATGGAGTAGAATTCCTTTTAATTCATTGACAAATCTAAAAAAATGATGCCTAACAATGGTAATGTAAATGGGTGAATGAAAAGAATGTAAATGAATAGTTAAGGAATATCATGTATAAATAAATGTTGTGACCGAGTTATAATTTTGGGTTGTGATAAATTGTAAAGGTTGATTCAGTGTCTAAAAGATAAGGATTGCATAATGATGGTAAAATTATTAATGAATTTATCCTAATGAATGGTGTAAATGAGTTAAAATGATGATTATAACAAGTTTTGAAATGTGAAATGTGACTAAGAGGAAATTATCATGATGTAAAATAAGAATTGTTTTGAATAGGTGTTGAGGAAGGATTTGTGATTTAGTAATTTGGTTACCCCATGTTGACCATTATCTATGGTATGTATGGTAGAGGGTAGTGTTTTAAGTGTGATGATGAATGTTGGGATAGAGTATGAAGGATGGATTGTTTAAGGTTGATAGCATGATTTATTTTACATCTAAGGTTAAATAATGTCGGTCATTCTTTGAAGCATTAGGTGAACAATAGGTTTAAAATGACAATGATTGAGTTTAAGGTTGGTATCCTTTGTTTTTTTAGTTTGATCCTTGTATACGTGGGTTGGATAGTGAGAGTGACCTATTTTGAGACTTTGGATTTGGATTGTGAGGACTTTCCGGTTATCATATGGCCTAGGTGGTTTTTTAGGGAACCCTTGGTAGAGTTGTGGCTATTGGGTTGCGAGGCGTTGTTTGGTAATGCGAGTTTGGAAACTATCGTGGTTCATGACCATACAGAGTGCATGTTGGACCCTAAAGACAGTGCCTGGGTCTTGTTGACCTTGTGAGTAGAGACCTTATGAGTTGTGTTTTGAATCCCAGAGAGGATGTTTGGCTCATAGTTCCAATTAATATGTACACCTTTGGTGTGTAACCTAGAGTAAATGGTTTTTTGGTGTGCAAGGCACAATGTGCCTCAGAACTTGGGTGAGAGTTCCATTCATGATAATTTCTTTGTTTGTGTCATGATATGAATGGTTTGGATAGAGGAACAATAGATTTTACCCATAGTGACTCTAGTCCAGGGAGTTGGTATCATTCAACCTTCAAGGTGACCTATGAGAGAGGCCATACATGGTTTTTAGTATTTTTTGGTGTGTGTTTGACATGTATATGTTTTGGAATTTGATAGTGGGACTCAGAGTGTTTCATGGTGTAGGTTTTTCCTTGAGAACTAAATGTAAAGGTTGATGTTTGGTTGTGCCACTCTAGTTGTGGTTACACAATGATAGTTTCAGAAAATCAAGGGTGACCTCATGGGAGGTTAGCCCAATGGTATATGTGCCTTGGAATATGAATCACGAGATATTCTTCAGAGGTGATGTCAATGCATATTAAGTACCACCAAGTTTTATTAAATGGTATATTTGGGCCTGGTTGATTCATAAGGATACCCTAGTGTTTATGACAGGAGGTAAGGTTTGTTTCGAAGGTTTGTATCATATGGATGCCTGACTCACCTGTTTGGATGATGATTAATGGAGGAATCGAAGTCATTTTCATGTGGAAGATACAAGGGTGGAAGAATTGTGGTTATATGATTTTGCTCGATGGTGACACCTGATGTGAGGGTGGTCATGTGGTTGAAATTGTTTGTATGAATGGTTTGGTTGTTGGGTGAGATGCAGAGGCCGCCTCAGGGAGAATGAGGCTGACTAACCAATATACATGGTTAGGTAAGTAAGCAAGAGATGGGATATACATATATAAATATTTATTTGAGAGAGAAAATTGGATTGATTATTATGGTAGACCGTTGTTCTTTGGTTGTTAGATTTCAGAGATGCATCAGAAGAACTCAAGCAGTGTGGTGAAAGTCATGCCACTGGAAACATTGGTTCACAGCTGCTTCGCAATTTGGTCATGGAGCAGTGGTGAGACTTAGTTAGAAATCACACTTAATAAGTGGTGGTTGAGTGTTGATGATATGCATTCAATAATGGATTCTAAGATCCTTTACAAGTCATAGTGTCCCATAGTTCGACATCATAAATGGATAATTTGGTGGTGGTGTTCTTAAAAAACTTCTTAGCATACCTCATCTAGTGACGATCCTACCCAATATCTTTATATCAACCCAGGTAAATTGAGAATCTCTGGCTTTATTCCAAGATACATTAAGGTGTTTGGTTGGATGGGGGACATCATGGAGTTTACGATCATGGAAATGGTATGTGTGGAGCTTGATGATGGTATGTACACCCTTGATGGATTTGGGTGAGTTCATTGGGATGGACCAAATATCCAAAAATTCAATGGTTACCGTTCACAGAATCCTATAACAGGCACTGGGTGATGTTCATTTTATTATTTTGGAAAAAAGATAGATGTCTATATATAAGTTTCGGGGTTAGACTTGTGACTGAGTGTAAGACGCGGTGGTTAGAATCTCTCTTGGAGAGCAATGGTAATGACAATCCTAAGGTGGGGATAGATAATCCAGTCCTGGATGTGGAGAGGAGAACATCTATTTGATGTAGTGGCACTGAGATGCCAATGAGGAACCTGTGAGGTGCATATTAGGTTCCTTAGAGAGGCCATGTGGGCCTTGGATGTTGTGACTAATGAGCCAAGTGTTGCCTTAGAGCTCAAGGTTGTTCCATGTGAAGCTTGTGATGTCTGTGCTGAAGTCATAGAAGGGTGTGGTTGGATATGATAACAAGTTGTGGAAAGATAAGTTGGGTTATATAAATCCAGTGAATATTAGGGTTAGACTTAGGAAAATTTTCCTTGGGTGGTTTTAGAACATCTTGATGTTTAGGGAACCTTGGAAATGTGATGTGGTGTCATGATGAGGGTGAAGCCTGATGCCAGTCTGGAGGTAAGTAATGTCATGATGATGGAATTATACCAAAATTTAGGGAATGAACTCAGTGGGTGCATGGTATGATAATGATAGGCTTCAAATAAGTAGGCACCTTAGGAAGGTGAGAAAAGGGGTAGCGTACCATTAGTGGAAGGTGGGTGTTATAGGAAAATCCAGTTGGGTGTGGTCCGACCTGATATGGTAAAATTGAATGGGTGTGGGGAGAGTAACCCAAATCCAGGTTCATGTTGTGGAGACAATTGAATTTTTGGAAATTAAGCTATACTTGAGTGAGGTCAAGTTGATCTTAGTGTTTAAATGGATAGTGTTCGAATGTCCACCCGAATGGTTTCGATGGTGCAAGTAGATGCCAATACAAGGTAATTACCTATGGATGTTTGGGCATGTTGAGTTGGAACACGTTAGGTGATGTGAATGCTGAGTTGAGATTCAGGTGATTTTCCTCAATAGTGGTGAATCGATGTAAGTTAGGAAATGTGGTTGAGAGGACCATGCATTCTCCTATGGGATATGTGGAGTTTAGTCATCATTAGAGTTAGGGGGAAATGGAGGAAAACATAGTCAAGTGATTTGAGTATTGAGTTGTGTAGAGGATCAGACTGAGGGGGTACTGATTGGTTCCTCTATGATGATGTGATGCTGTGTGTGAAGTTTCCTTATGTAGTGAGTCAGGAACTGCTGTCTAAGTTTTATTTGTGATGTTCTAGTGGTTGGGTTTGGTCGAAGTTGATGCATCCTTGAGGAGTTTTCTGTTCATGTTGTGGTTTTGGTGAGGATGACTTATAGGGAAAGTCTATACGCTTGATCTGTGTTCGGTGGGAATTGTTATGTGAAACCAGAAACTTGGAATATGGAAATGGATAGGAAGTCCTAGTGGAGTGATCTATAGTTATGAAAGCTTAGTGAAGCTTGAAAAAGTGGCTTGAGGATGAGCTACTATAAGGTGAGGAGGTTGTAAGATCCCAAATTTTATTAAGGTATGTTTTTGTTTAAGTTTTGGTTTGACCTATTATTTTTGTCAAGATAAGTGTTTCCCATGTTCATGTGAAGGCTCGGGGGTGTTCTGGGGGTTTGAGGCAAGTAAAGAGAAAGAAAAGGGAGTTCCTAGGCATGTTGCACGGTTTGCGCATGGTTAGTGAAAACAGTGTAGAGTATCCTTGGTAACCATGTAGCCATGGACAAAGGCTTACACATGGTTAGTGCACGGTAAATTAAACCATGTGGAATCCCAAGGAAACCATGTGAAGGAGAGTTTTTTAGACAGTGTCTCACACATGGTTTGTGCACGGTTCAGAAAACAGTGTGGTCCAAAAACTTTGAGAAAATTAAAAAAATGCCATCCGAAGATTTTAAACCCCAACTCGGGATTCTCTTCCATTCCACCCCTAAAATCCTAGTGATGAACTTAGATGAACCAAGATTTCCAAGGTTGGATCTCCTTTTATTCTTGGACATTTGGAGTGCTGTTGGTTGCAGATCAAATCCCTGGGTAATTCTAATTCTCCCTTGCTTCTCTTTTGTGGATTAGGTTTTGTAGTTTATTCCATATCCTTATGAAGACCTAGACCCACATTTTCTAGTAAAACCTAGTTTTGGGATTCAAGGGGTGTTTGTATCCATATCCAAGGCCATGATTAAGAGTTATATCATCATCATATTTTAGGTAGGTGGTCTACAAGCATTATCCCATAGTTTTATTTAAGATTTGTGCATGAAAGTTTGTGTTCTTATTTTTTCTCTAATTGTGTTCTTGGTTATATTAAAGTGTTTAATATAAATGGGTGTATAAGTGACCAATTGAAACCCTCTCGATCCCCATAGGATGTGTAGTGGATGACTTAACCATTTTAGATCCACCCATGGGGTGTGCCGACATTTCTAGAACAAGAAAATGGAAGGGTTAAATGAAGGGTTTCCGAGTGATAATGCGAAGCCCATGAAGAACATTTATAAATATTTTATTTACTTATAAATGTAATATGGGTGTTTGTGCCTAGGTTTTTGGGTAATTGCATAATGGGTTATTTGGCATGAATTGAAAGTGGGTTAATTGGGATAAATGGGATTGCATCCAATAGTATATGAATCATGTTGAAATACCAAAGAGGACTAATACATATGAAATGTTGATCATGTTAAATTGGAAGTGGATTGTGAATTGAGAAAATTTAAATGGTTACAGAATGGAATTTATGAATATGGAATGAGTTAATACATTATAAATCATGGGGAATACATAATGGGTTTAATGTGATAAAGTGATTGTGCTATGTATTACAAGAGTCGAACCTAAAATGATTAATGGGTTAATGCTTGTGAGATAGTGAATGGGATAAGTGAGTTAGTATATGGTAATTGATGAATATTGGATAATTATGGGTGTTTTTAAACACACTTATTAGGTTATGGAATGAGAATGGGAATTTTGGTAAATGAATATGAATTGTAATTGGTAAATTTGTTAATGGGTTATGGAATGGTATTAATTACCATGTTGTTGTCATGTATTGTGATTTCCTAGTGGAATTGGTTATGATTGGTTGTGTTATGGGAAGGTTGTGGTGATTTGATAAATAAGAATGTGCATATGTCTTGGTAGAGTGTGGTATTTACATGAGGTTCTATGCCCATGGGTCAGTTTAGACTAAGGCCATAAACTCCACCCATAAATGCACGAGTTAAGGAAGGGGACATAGGCTCTATTCCCCTAACGGTTTCATTCCACCCAGACTGAGGCTTCAAGGTAAGGATAATGTGTTGAAGTGATATGTGTATCCTTAGTGAGATTGATACTTGACTTATTTCCCCTATGCATAACGATTGATTTCCTTGGAACCATGTAGAGATGATGTATAAGCCTAACCCAAAGAACATGTGTTAAAAATGGTTTATGTAGTAAAAATGGTATAAGAAATGGAAATAGGATAAATTCTAGTCATGAATTAAATGAACTTTGTTAACTAATGGAACCTGAACTGTCCCTTTTTTCATACCATTTATTTTTTACTTGAATACACTATATATTAGATTGGATATTTTGTAGACACCATTGGTGGTGGCCTACTGAGTTTTGTACTCACACCCTGCTCAGACCGCCATTGGGTACCCGAGCAGAATTCTTGGTTGTAGGATAGGACAAGGGAAAAGGACCTACTCTAGGATGTTGATTTGGGATTGGGATATACGTGTAGAAGGATATAAACTTAGAGTCGAGACCTGTTTTGGGATTTGTATATTTTTATTATTTTGGGTTTTGTTCACCTTGCAATAATAGTATGTCATGACATTGTTAATGTTGAATTATGGTTTATACCTAGTTTGGGAGATGTTTAAATAGTATGTTTATTAATTTTTCATATTATTCCTCTATTTATAGTATGATATACTATGGATTACTCTGGTAAAGAGGGTATAATATCCCAACATGACTCATTAGACCCTCACCGCTAGTCGGAAACCTCTGGTGTATGGGGAGGCACGCTTGAGGTCATGTGACGACTCAGCTCTGGGAACCAGTTTAGTGGATTCTGGTTTGGGGACATTACAAATAATGACCATAATCATAATTCTAGGGTGTTGATACATATCCCTTTATTACACTAGTATACTCTCTAAGTGTAAGGTGTGTAATGGTGGGGCTTTCATTGGGCCGTTTGGCGAACATGGTTTGAGTCGTGATCTCGATGAGTTTTAACTTCTCTCATAAATGATTTTTCTCATACTTAAGTTATTGGATATCATCTTGGGATTCGTCTAGGGTAAAGACAAAAAATGATATCTCCTTCATAAGCTTCGATAAATGGGATTCATAGGTAATGATCCTACTGGTTGAGACCATCACCTCCTTTTTCTATGTCAAAAGTATTTGTTAAAACCCAATATTTATACCAGTTATGTGATAACTATTCAAAAACTATATTATCAATGGTAATGATACTTAATAGTCATTTAAATCCAATTGGATATATTAAAAAAAATAGAGTGCATGTGATTTCTGTATCCATTTTACAAAATAATACATTTAATTAAATCACAAGGGAAATTTCACTTATAATAGTTTGGGTCATTACAATATTCCCCCTTAAGAAATTTCACCCTCTGAAATTTTTATTTCCCACATTAAAAAATATGAGGGTAACTTTGTTTCATCACCTCCTCTGGTTCCAACGTCACTTCTTCAAACTTGTAGTTTCTCCAAAACACTTTGACCAAATGAATTGTCTTATTCTACATAACTTTGTCTCTATGATCTAAGATCTTTACTAGATTCTCCTCATAAGAGAGGCCATTCTCCAATGGTACCACCTATAGATTGAGTACATGAGAGGGGTTTAGTATGTACTTTCTCAAGAGGGATACATGGAATACATCAAGTACTTGAGATAGGTTAGGTGGGAGTTATAGTCGGTAGACTACCGCTCTAATGCGATCAAGGATCTCAAAAGGGATGATGTACCTTGGAATAAACTTTACCTTCTTCCCAAATATCATTACTATCTTCCATGAAGATATACAAAGGAATACCAAATCTCCAACATCAAACTCTAGGTCTTGTGGATGATTTTCAGCATAGATTTTCTATCGACTCTGAGCTTCCTTGATGTGATATTGAATGATCTTAACCTTATCCACCATTTCCTAAACCATTTTAGGACCTAGAAGTTTTCAATTCCCAACATCATCCCAAAATATAGGTGTTCTTCACCTCTTCCCATAAATGGATTCATAGGGAGACATTTGGATGTTTGAGTGTAAAATGTTATTGTAAGAGAACTCAACTAGAGGAAGATGTTGATCCCATCCTCCTTTGAAGTCCATTAGCATGCTCTCAACATGTACTCAGTTTTTTGGATAGTCTTCTCAGATTGGACATTAGTTTGAGGGTCATAGGTCGTGCTGAAGTTTAACTCAGTATTTAGAGCATGTTGGAGAATCTTACAGAACTTATAGGTTATTCTTGGATCTCGATCGAATACAATAAATAGTGGTACATCATAAAACCTCACCACATATCTGATGTATATCTGTGAAAGTTGATCCAATGAGAAATCCTATAGAATCACAATGAAGTGTGAAGTCTTTCTAAGAGGATCCTCCAAAACTCAGATAACATTGTTTCCTCTATATTTCTTGGGAAGCCCGGTGATAAATTCCATGGTGAAGTTTTCCCATTTCCATGCAGGTATGGGTAATGGTTACATCATACCCTTAGATTTTTTTCCTTTCCACCATTAGTTTTTAACATAAGAGACATCTTGATGTATGTTCTGTGATCTACTTCTTCATATTGACCCACTAATAGTGTTCCTAGAGATTTCGATACATCTTTGTGCTTCCAATGTGGATAGAGAATGTTGAGATATATGTATCATCCAACAACTCCTTCATTAACTCAAGATTTGATGGTACACATAGTATTGAAATAAATCTTACAACACCTTAATTAACATTGAACTCCAAGTATTTCCCTTTTCTAATAGTTTCTACTTTCTTTTGAATCCCCATATCATCTCTTTGAGTATTGTTTAACCTCCCTAGAAGAGATAGTTGGGAAATCATTTATGAAAGGATTAATGATGTCCCTTCCTTTATGAATCCAATGTCCATCATCTTTAAGTCTAAAAAGACCAGATCCTTATCAATTATCATCACTAAAAGAGTTTCTAGATCCTTTCTGCTTAGGGCGTTCTCCACTTTATTTTGTTTCCTTAGATGACAGTGAATTGAGCAGTCATAGTCTTTGATCATCTCTAACCATATTTTTTGGCGCATATTCAACTCTTTATATGTGAATATATACTTGAAGATTTTGTGATCCATATATATTTCTCCCCAAAGAGTTAATGTCGCAAATTTTTCAAAGAGAAGATCACTACAATCAACTCCAGATCATGTGTTGGATAGTTATTCTCATTAACGTTCAACTACCTTGAAGCATAGGCAATGATTTTTTCATTTTTTATCAACACATATCCCATGCCCTTTTTCAAAGAATCATTGAATACCATGAAAATATCTCCACTTATGGGTAGTGCTAGAATAGGTGTATTGACAAGCATCCTTTTCAACTCCTTGAAGCTCTCTCCACATTCATCCTTCCAAGAAAACTTGACTCCCTTCTGAGTTAGCATGGTTAGAGTGTTTGAAAATCAAGAAAATTTTTTAAAAAATTTATGATAATACCCATCTAATCTAAGAAAACTATGGATACCTGTCATAGATATTGGACTCACACACCCTTCAATTACCTCAATCTTTAATGGGTTTATAGATATCCCATTGCTTGTGATGATATTACCCAAGAATGAGACTTCCTAACCAAAACTCACATTTTTTGTACTTGGAATACATATTTTTCTTTTTCATGGTCTTTATTACAGTAAAGAAATTCTCCTCATGATTCTTATTACATTTGGAGTATATTAGAATACCATCAATAAATACTACAATTTTTTTGAGGTAATCTCTAAATACTATATTCATCAAGTCCATGAATATTGTTGGATCATTAGTGAGTCTGAATGGAATCACTATAAACTCATAATGCCCGTACCTTGTTTGAAAATAAGTCTTGGGGATATCCTCCTTCTTCACCCTTACTTGGTAATATCTTGACCACAGATCCACTTTGGAGAAGTATTGTGCTCTATGTAGATGATCAAATAAGTCATAAATTCATAGAGAAGGATACTTGTTCTTTATCCTGATTTTTTTGAGCTCAAAATAATCAATGAAAAGGAGAATTTACTGATCCTTCTCTTGATGAAGAGGACTGGTGCACCCCATGGTGAAGCACATAGACATATAAACCCTGTATCCAGATTCTCCTATAGTTGTTTCTTTAGATCTTCAAGTTACACAACATCCATTATATACAGATTCTTGGATATTACCAATGCCCTAGGTATAAGATCAATCAATAATTCAATATCTTTTCTAAGAGGAAGACTAGGAAATTCCATAGGAAACACACAAGTGAATTCCCTCACAATAGGCTTGTCTTTGAGGATGGTTCCATCCTTAGAATCGATCATATGAGTAAGATACACATACTGATATGGAAATAATATCCATTCTTGGGATGATGGTGCTAAATAAAATTCATCCTCCTCCTTATACTTGTATATAATCGAGGGTTGATTTTCCATATGGAGAGTAATTTCCCTCTCAGATAAATTTACATTGTCTCTATATAAGGAAATCCAATCCATGATAAGAATTGTATCAAATTCCACCAAGGGAAGTATGAGAAGGTTCTTCGGGAAGTTTAATCCAAAATTTGTGGCAGGGGAGGAGTTATATAAATGGAATGATATAATTTCCCCATTTTCCATTTTAACTAAAATCTATACTTCCATGATTTGTAGTGGTATTTGGAATTTTCTACTAAAATTTTAGGATATAATAGAATGTGTAGAACTAGAATCAAAAAGTATATTTTTTATTCTTTTATGAACAACAAGTTTACCTGTCACCACTTAATTTTTAGGATTCACATCTACAGAAGTGATGGAAAAAGATCACACTTACTTCCTTTGAGGTTATTGGTTGCATCTAAAAACCCTTGGCTTAGTGCATTGGTTTGAGAAATACCCTGGTTCCATGCATTTGTAGTAATGAACAATGCGTTGAGGGTTTAACAGAGTATTCATTTCATTCGTTGTGTTAGCGGGGTTTTATTTCCAGAAATCGCTGGTTAGGTGCCCTTCCTTCCCACACCTAAAGCATTTCCTCATCCACTTCAAGTAATTTACAGGGTGCTTCTTTCTAATTATTTGGAAAGTGGGGTGTTTAAATTTATTGGCACCATCAAATCTCTCTATCAAACTGCCAAAATTTGACTCCACCTTCTGCTTCTTAACCCCACGATAACCCTAAGATTTTCCAATCTCCATTTAAATATTGATGGCACATCTGACAATTTCCTCACATCTATCAAAGTCATGGATCACCAGGGATTTCCATAGGATAGGTTTTAGCCCACCAAAGAAGTGTTCAACCTTGAATTTGGGGGTAATGACAAATATAGTGGCATATCATGAAAGCCTTGTGATGTTTTCCTCATACATTCTGATGGATTCATCATCTTTTTTATTAAGGGAATGGATGTCTATTTCAATCTATAGTCAGAGGGTGCAAGTAAAATATTTATCCTTTTTTTGGAAATCCTTTCATACCATCGCCTCGATCTCTTCCTTAGGTTTTTTATTTTTGATAAATGTCTACCATTGTCCATATTTGTAACACCCTCGAATGATAAAGGGTTAAATAACAAAATGACATGACTTATGTCAACAAGGCACAACTTCCTTTATGAGATCCTTCTTGATTAGAACTCCACAGTTAAGCGTGCTTGTCCTGGTGTAGTGATCAGGATGGGTGACCTTATGGGAAGCTTCTTAGGGTGTGTGTGAGTGAGGACAAAGTAAACTGGAAAGGACATATGTTGGCCTGTGGAGACAGCCATTAGTTAGATGACCCATTCAGGCATATGGGTGGGCCCCTTGGTCGAGACCATGTGTTTGTAGGGAAACTGGTGGTACCTGTAGGATCGAAATATGATGTAGATGCTCAAAATACAAGAGGGGGGGGGGGGGGGTGAATTGTATACTTTAAAAATTCCTTTGGAACTTTTGAAGATGGTATAAAACTTTTTATTGTTTAACAATGTTAAACAAGGTAAATTCACAAGACCTCTAAGTTCTACAAACTTGCTAGATTCCAGAAATATGGTTTCGGAAATGATGCTTAAGAGAAGTTTTCAAGGACAAAGATTCTACCTTAAAGCATATAAAATCCTATTAATCAGAGTATACAAGTATGAGAAAGTATAAGATAGTTATACTTTCTTTAATAATAAAAATGCAGCAGAAAACAAACTTTAAACAATACAAGTAACAAGTATAGAATCTTTTAACCCAAAGAGTAGGGTATCCAACAACCTTGGATAAAGGTCCCTTGATTTATACTTTCAAGAAATTCTGTCTTACCCACACCAAGGTGTGCCCTCGATAGAAAAATCAGAGTCTATCTTGCTATCCCCACAAGACCTTAAACATCAAGGTAGTCGGGACCTTTGTCTTCCTTATCAAGGAAGTCCTTGAACTTTAAGGTAGTCGACACCTCTGTCTTCCTATCCCCAGAAGCCATCAATTATACATAGAAAAAATTGGAGTCGCACGAAGCAAGCTGAACAAGATATCCAGTACACACAAAGCATGAGAGTCTCTCTCTCTATAAATCACTTTAGCAGCATGTAATATCTAGAGTTATAAAACATTCATCCAAATTAAAGATGTGAGCTTGTTCAAATGAGCTCCTATTTATAGGCATTTTCCCAATGGTCTGCTCCCTCCTCCAATGGTCATATTTTTCCTTGAATCTCAAAGGGACCTGTACACGTGTCACTCAAACAACGGTTAGTTAGAAACAGAATGCACGTCATCATTTCATAACTATAACAAGGGTATGTAAAATATGGTTTCACTATCAAATCTATTTTTTGGACTCTAAGGAAAAAATTCGGAGTCTATATTACATGGATATTCGGATTCTGTGTTTCAAGAAATTCAGAATCTGAATTCATAGGAACTCGGAGTCTGAATTCTAAATAATTCAGAACCTAAATTCTAAGGAATTTGGAGTCTGAATTCTAAGTAATTATGAGTTAAATTCAGAGAAATTAGGAACCTGAATTTCAGAGAATTTGGAATCTGAATTTCATAGAATTTAGATTCTGAATTTCAGAGAATTCAGAACCTGAATTTCAGAGAATTTGGATTCTGAATTTTAGAGAATTCGAAACCTGAATTTCAGAGAATTTAGAACCTGAATCTTGATCCTGAAAACAGAATACTCTATATCTAAGTATTTATATAATTCCAAGGTTTTATATGTGAAACTGAATTTTCCACTAAGGAATAAAAAGTGTTAGATTTAGAGAAACTAAAATATGAAAAATGAAAAATAGGTAAGGATGAATTTTCCTTAGGGAAGAGAACTATTCCTTATTAAGGAAAATTTGAGTAAAAAGAGAATTTCCTTGAGGAAGGAAAATATTCCTTATTAAAATAAATCTTACGGAAAATAAAATTTTCCTTGAAATAGAGTGTTTGTGATTTTAAAAACATAAACGAATGGAAAATTCATAAGGAAACCTTATTGAATCAACAGTACCTGGTGTTCGAGGACCTGAAAGCCATGTTAAGGCGGAGTGACTATGCTGTTATCGGGACCCAGTTGTTACATTTTGTATCAGAGGTGGTACCCAGTCTTAGGTGCGGTGCACTTCCTTGGTTGAGATATAGGGCCCACAACGAGGACATTGTGCTATAATGGGGGGGGGGGGGGGTGATTGTAAGACCCCCTAATGATAAAGGGTTAAATGAAAAAATTATATGAGTCATTTCAATAAGGTGAACCTTCTTTTTCAGGATCCTACCTGATTAGAACTCCATAGTTAAGTGTGGTTGGCCTGGAGTAGTGATCAGGATGGGTAAACTTCTAGGAAGTTTCCCAAGGTGTGTGTGAGTGAGGAAAAAGCACACTGGAAATGACATGTGTTGGCATATGGGGATAATCATTAGTCAGATGACCTGTTCAGGCATGTGGGTGGGCCACTGGGTGGGGACCATGTGTTTGTGGGGCAACTGGTGTTACCTGGTGGGCCAAGACCTGATGACCATGTTAAGGCGAGGTGGTTGTGCTGTTACCGGGACCCAGTTTTCAAAATCTCCACCCTCCATATGATAAGTATCTAGAAGAAACTTATCTTGTTCAAATAATTGAGGGATGGATAAGATCTTGTCAATGAAGTTTATCCATTGTTTAGAAATTGATTGATTAGATGATCCATTGAAAGTGGGAGGAATTTGTCTCATGAAGCTCCCAATTTCAACTTGTTATTTCTTAGGGGATTTGGACTTTCCCCTTGATCTATGTTTTTATTCAAAACATGAGTTAACTAAGAGAGTATCATAAAAAAGTTTGCAATTGCCACTCCCATTTGATTGGCCATCTTATTAGAGAAGTCATTAGATTAATCTTCACATCAGTTGTTAGCCCGGTTCCTCCTATTACCAGCCTATGGGGATAGTAATTAGTCATATGACCTGTTCAGGCATGTGGGTGGGCCCCTGTGTGGGGACCACATGTATGTGGGGGCAATTGGTGGTACCTGGTGGGCCAGGCCCTGACGACCATGTTAAGGCAGGGTGGTTGTGCTGTTACCAGGACCCATTTGTCATAATATTCACCCTCTATATAATAAGTAGCTAGAATAAACTTCTCTTGTTCAGAGCATTGTAGGATGAATAAGATCTTTTCAATGAAGTTTGTCCATTGTTCAACAATTGAGTTATCAGATAATCCATTGAAAGTGGGAGGAATTTGTCTCATGAAGCTCCCCATTGTGACTTGTTCTTTCTTAGGGGGATTTGGACTTTCCTCTTGATCCATGATTTTATTCAAAACATGAGTTAACTAAGAGAGTATCATAACAAATGTTGCGATTCCCACTCCCATTGTATTGGCCATCTCATTAGGGAAGTCATTACATTAATCTTCACATCAGTTGTTAGCCCGGTTCCTCCTATTACCGGCCATTGTCTAGAATAAAAGTAAAATTATGGGTAGGTATTTTAAAATATTAAATGAATAAAGGTGATTTTAATTAAATTAAAGGGATAACTTATAAATTTCATTTATTTCCTTAACTTATGAATTTCTAGGATTCAATCTATATTATGCATGATCTATTTCCTAACATATATTCTTATGGGATATTTTTTGTTCCCTTAATAATGGTTTGTACTAAGATTATGAATTTATCAAAGCATATCCCCCAGGAGTGTCAAATTAAGAGTGGAACAAGGCTCATTGTCGTGAACCATTTCCCATTTGAGTCTATCTCAAAGAGGTGTTTTTGGGTTTTACCCCTAGATACATCTATGCCAGAGCCACATACACTTGTTTGTATCTAAACGAGGATGTATTTTCTTGATAAACCACATACTATATACTCTCCAAGATTTATTTATGTTTTTATTATACTTAGTCTTATTCCTAAGTCTTTCACTAGAGTTTTCTAATCCTATTCCCAAAAATAACTAAACTTTCCTCTCATACCAACTATAATAACCTTGTTCTTTTTTTTACATTCAAACATGATTTAATGAAATAAAATTACACTTAATGAAACCTAAAATATCATTAAATATAGTGTCTTGTGAAATTAGGGACATTACCTAACAACTTAAAATATGAAATACAACCTCATTATTTAAAACATTCTTTACATGACCACAACATTCCTTCATACTTAACATTGCATGGGAAAACCTAAGGACATATATAAGAAAGGGGTGAGCTATAAAGCCCAGTAAGGGAATAAAGATTAAATAAAATGAGTAATAAAACACATGTTAGAAAATAGGCATATCAATAGATCCTAAAAGAAACATGAACATAATGGCATGATATAGTATGATAATCATAACATGGAAATGTGGAAACAACTTAAAAAATTGTATCATAGGTCATGGATAAACTTACAAGACATCATAGTGGAAAAAGTACCATAAATTAATTAGGTAAAACATTTTCCCAACATGTGGCATCATGATACTAAACATTACCCAATGCATTGGAGCGCTATATAATTCCAAGTGCACTCGTCACTTTCATTTCATTCTCATGTTTAAGTGTGCCACATAGATCATAAAAATGGATTCATTCATTATCATAATTTATTCCATGATCAATGGGTGTGAAATAATAAGTATGTCCTCAATAAAAAGGTATAAGTGTATAAAAGTTAACAACCTTGATAGGGAATTGGTATGGTATTCACATACACAATTGTTTTGGAATGGAGATTCACAGTGCAATTTCAGAAACCTAACGGCGCGACATAAAAATTAATAAAAAGGGTTAATGAGAGAGAAAAAGGTATCTAATCATATATAAAAAAAATGGAAAGTAATAGGGTCCTAGAAATATATGTACCTACATAAGGAGTTTGGAAATATAAGGCATAACATAATAAAGAAACTTGAAGAAAGAGGAGAAATGATATAACTCTTATGAAAATTTGGCATGGTAACAGGTGTATGTGGGAGGGATTAATGAGAGGGAAAGGGGTATCTCATCATTAAAACATAATAAGGCCAGTATGTAGGAGGTTAAAAAACATACCCCATAATTTTTAAATGAAAACAAAAGGGTGTAACAATATAAGGGAACATAGATAAAAATGAGAATAGAAGGAACCCTTACTTGAATGTGTGAATTCAAAAACTTTAAGAGGGGCTTCTTGAGTGCTTGGGGCCCCTTTGGGGGATTATAGAGAGGGTAGGACAAATTAATTATACAATGCAAGTATTTTTAGTGAATATAAGTTGGATCTTGGGTGTGTTTATATAGGAAATGAGAGGGTAATTCTTTAATATTTCACAAACATATGTTTTGGAATCTATATAATTAAATATTAAAAACCAAAAACCTTCACATGGGGTTTTTACATTGCTTTAACCAAATAATAGTAGATAAAATTATTTTATAATCCCATGGGAAAATGATATTAAAGTATTGGCCTTCCTTATGTGGAGGCAAGTCACATTATTAATGAAATGAACTTAAAATCATAAAATATATTATATATTTTGGAGGATTCACTAAGGATTTATAAAATAAAACAAAAAAATATAAAATAACATTATTTTAAAGGGAAAACATTTATTTGACCTAATATCCTTTTTATAGTGTTCATTATAACACTATTAGGCCATTATGATCTCACAAAACCCACTATATATTTATATGGTATTTAATTTTTACCCAAATATTCAATTGTCACAGATAATTATGAAAAATTCACCATTAGATAATTTTAATTTCCTGATTCTAAAAATAATATTCATTTTATCCAAATAATTTTCTAAATACATCAATTTTCACTTTTAAAATAAAAACTGACATTTATTGAAAATTAACGAGTTCTGAAAAAACAATTTTTAAACCATAATAAAATTTCATTTAGCCTCCTAAAAATCATATGATCATTTATATTTAACTAAAGTAATACTAATATTTTATTAAAATATTATTTTTAAATTCATAAAATAGATTTCTTAATTCAATTTTAATATTACCCAAAAATATTATTTTTTCTTTAAAAACAATAATAAAATAAAAAATATATTCATTATTCTATACCAAAATAATGTTCATAACCATAATGCCAGTGTATTGATACATATCCCTTTATTACACCAGTGTACGCCCTAAAAGTAAGGTGTGTGATGGTGAGGCTTTCATGGGGCCATTCGGTGAACATGGTTTGGGCCGTGATCTCAGTGATCTCCAACTTCTCCCATAAATGGTTTCTCTCATTCTTAACTTTTTAGATCTTGGCTTGGGATTAGTATAGGGAAAATCCAAGAAATTCTATGTCCCTAAAAATCTCTGATAAATGGGATTCATAGGGAAAGATCCTATAGGTTGAGGCCATCACCATCTTTGTCTCTGTTGAAAGGTTTTTCCAAAAACCTATATTTATAATAGTCACATGATCACTATTCAACAACTATATTTTCAATGGTAATGATACTTAACGGTCATTTAAATATAATTGGACATAATAAAAAAAGGAGTTCATGTATTTTCTATATCCATTTTACAAAATAAGACATTTAATTAAATCAGAATGGAAATTTCAATTATAATAGTTTGGTTTGTTACAATATGGACAAGCGTTTTATATGCCCAAGTGATTCACCATGGGTTACACTGGTCCTATTTTTCAATAAGAAGGATGGATCAAGGTACCTCCGAATTGATTGTTGTAAACTTAACAAAACCATGATAAAGAAAAAGTTTCCCCTACTATAGATATATGACTCATTAGATAAACTAATAAGGGACATATATTTCTTTAAGATGGAAATTAGGACATGATTTCATCAATTAAAGGTGAGGAAGGAAGATATTCTAAAGACTACTTTTTTAATGAGGTATGGAAACTATGAGTTCATATTTTCTCCCTTTGGACTCAATAATGACCCAGAAAATTTCATAGACTCAACGGACATGGTATTTAGAGATTACCTTGAAATATTTGTTGTAGTATTTATAGATTATATTCTAATATACTACATGAACAAGGAGGAACACATAGAGCATTTTAATACTATGATAAATACCTTATAGAGGTAGATATTATATGTGAAGTAAATCAAATTTTAGTTCTAGAAAGGGGAAGTATCATTCTTGAGGCACATTATCACAAGAAAAGGAATATCTATGGACTGTTACATGACAAAAGAAATTGAGGAGTGGCCTATAACATAATCTTTAATTGATATCCATAGTTATCTTAGTCTATCTAGGTATTACTAATAATTTGTGAGCAACTTCTCAAAATTTTAAAACTCATTAACAAAGATGACTCAGAAGGGAGTAAAGTTTGTTTGAACCAGCTGTAAGAACCCAAGATTTCCTAAAAGGTATGAATCCTTTTCTATTGGTTTAAATGTTTATTTATAGTCTAATATGAGAATCCAATTTGATCATGGGTGTTTTAAGGGGTGTTAGGGGCCTGTTCGGAGCCCTAAATCCAGCTTTTTAGTTGAAAAACAATTCCGGTGAATAGTTAGTTAAAACCCTGTGGGGTAGGATATATGGTCTGATAAGTCATATAAGTCATGGGAGAATAGTAGGAGGAGGATTTAGGGTAAGAGAAAACCATGATATTTGGGTCGTACGACCACAAGAGAACTTCTATAGTTTTGATAGAGGATTTTTCCATGATTTTCACATGGTTAGTCAAACCATGCGGACAAATTGTGCAATGTGCCCTTCCCTACAGCTAAGTGTGGATGTTTGGCACATGGTTTGGAAAAACCGTGCATCCAAACAGTGAGACCCTACAATTTTTGGTAAATTTACAATTTTACCCCTAATTACATCTACTAAAATTTAACCCATTTCTATTCTTTTCTCTCCCACATAGTAAGGGGTCCCATTTTGAAGCCATCTTTTATCCTATTCTGGGAATTTCCACCATCTCTCCATTCAATCTCCAATTCAAGAACCACTCATATTATTGGATCCTCATATATAAGTACTCAATTATTTTTTATCCATTATTCATTCTTCTAGATATCAACTATGTTATTTAGGTGCAAGATAATATGTTCTAATATGAGGTTCATCAAAAATTCTTAAATTTTCTTCTGATCTAAATCGAATTAGGAGATGATACTGGATGGTCACTCTACTACTGAGCTATTTTAGGTGTTTTATATTTTTCCCTATAGTTTTGGTGCTTTATTAGGCTAGCTACCATTATGCTGCTTTCTGGACTTTCTGGAATGACCCCAGAATTGAAATGATAAATTGAATTAAATGGAATAAGACATATTAGGGATTCCATTATGTTCCTTTGTAATGAGTTGGAGGTTGTTTCCCCTACCATAGGAAACCCATGGGGTGTTCCATGTAATTTCCCTTAAACTACCCTTTCTTGAACCAACCAAGGAGCATGTACCTATGATTTCTTAATTAGAGGAAGCTTAATTATATTTAAATAGTGCTAGTTTTCTTACTTAGAAATGTTATACCTCCATGCCAAGTTAAAAATGATGGTGAGTTATTAACTGGTTTAATTATTGAATTGATAAAATAGATAATTAATAGTTTTGTTTAAATGAGTGGGTATAATAATTTTTTGATTTCATTTTAATGTAAACCGAAAAATGAGTGGTAATACTAATTGTTTGTATTTATATGTGAATGGTTATATGATTTGTTAGACTCATATGGTATGAAATGACATTTGGTATGAAATGGTGATTGATTTCATAGATTCCTTGGATGATGCTACTTATATCTTGAATGCAGTAGTGGATGCCTTTGATAGAGTATAATCCTCATGTCTTGATTCCATGGGATTCCTTGGGCCTTTCTACCCCTAGGATTCAGCTTTCTTAGACTTTTATAAGACATGTTCGGTTTGACACACTCCTTGGACTCCAACCAATTCCTAATCGCGTTTCCATTAAGGCGCACCGGGGGCTCGATGAGGATTCCTTGGTTTTCAAAACCATGGATATAGTACTCCAGGGACTAAAACTTTGATTATAAAGAATTAATTTTAGAAATATGATATGATTGGTTGGATGACTGGCTGTGGATGTTTTGGTAATTTGGGTTTTACGGAAATGTCATGTTTTACATGACATGTATAGATGAACGATAAGGATGTGTTAGTTGTTTATGCATTTCTTGTAGATTTCTTATTAGAAGATCTCAACTCTCTTTTTTAGGGTACCTAGGAGGCTATTTCCATTTTACTTGTTTTGTAGTAGATATGCCATTGGAACTGTAGATTTATTTAATACTTACCTGCTTTAATTTCACACTACTGAACTTATTATATTTTAAAAAATAGAGTTATATAGATCATTGGTTGGTTACCTACTAAGACTATATCTCACACACTATCTGCGCCACTGTTGGGTACCCGAACAAATAATTTAGATGCAGGTAGAGATAGGGGAAAGCACCCTGAGTATGATGATTGAAATTGAGTCATGCTTAGGAGAAGTGGAGCATGGGACTGAGCCGAGGCTCTTGATGCAATTTGGAGATAGAAATTTTTGGCCTTTTTGTATTTTGGATACATGTATTGTATTTTACTATTGTGTACCTATTTTGGATGCTTTATTAGACACCTGAAATGTATCATCATTGTATATGATACACTTATAAGATTATTGTTATCTATATATGATATTATCTATTGTATGACTATTATACTGATTCTTCTATTGACTATTATTGATATACTACTATGTTACACTATGGTAAGAGGGAATAGTCTCCCCATAAACACAACCTAGGTCATTCTTGATAGTCAGAAGCCACTAGCGTTTATAGAGATGCACTTGAGTTCATGTAGCCAACCGGGCTTCAGGCACTATTGAGTGGTATATGGGTCCAGGACATTAAAAAGTGGTATCAAAGGAATTTTTTTCTAGTTTTATTTACTATTTGAAAATAATAGAATGGGATATAAAGGAATATGGGTTTGTTAATGAGCTATTCCTAAGAGTAGAAATCATGCATACAGGAAAAATCCAAATTGCCTCAAATTAAATTTCTATTTTCTGAAATTTGACTATTATAGTTTATTTGATTCCACCATTGGGTGATGCACTTGAATTTTTATGTTATTATTTGATATGCCTGTGGGTTATATATTTTTTGAAACTTGATGATATGAGGGTATTCCATATCATGCATCATTTTAGTCACTTTATATAAATCACATTCAATGCATTATGTCATTCCATTTAGGATTCATTACTTATTTTATGTTGTTATGATATGTATCATGATAGTTATACCTACTGTTGTGATAGATATTCTGGAATGTGTTACTATATGAATTTGGTGGATTCCATGCTTTGTTTCATGAGGTGTATGGGCCCTCATGGATCAAAATTTAGAGAAATATTTGGTTTAACCTTTAAATTAAATTGAGAGGTCATGGAAATGAATATTAAATGAAATTTAAATGGGAAATTGAACTTAGAAATAGTGAATTAAACTAGAACTGGTTTTTTGGTGGGAAATGGGTAGTGTCTCTAGTGATTTTTAGTGACAAACCTTTTTATAATCCTAGATTTAGGATACGACGAGGTGGTATGATCTATTTTTAGGAGTGTTTTAACTTTACCTACTTCACATAGTTGTGATCTTTGATTTTGTTATTTTTTTGGGTGTGTGTTTGGAATTTTAGAGGCTCAACACCAATATTAACTTCAGTCATATGCTAGGAGGGAGGTGACAAACAAGCTCTAATGTAAGTGGGCCATGGTATACCGGTGGATCCTCCTTTAGTGCCTGCTATAACATTAGTTGTTATTCTAGACACAGGTGCCGAGGAACAGTTACAAGAGGCATTTTATCACTTCATGTAGACTTGTCAGGGAGTATCGTAGAATTACTTGTCTATGGATGAGATAAAGTGGGTGTTCTAGTAGAAAAAAATCTCACATTTTTGGGGGATGGTGTCCCACAAGCCACTGAGTCATGGAATGATAGTAAGATTACAATATTTGAGCATTTGGGGAAAACTCCTAATAGGAGAGTGAAGCTCACGACTTAAATACTACGTGGAGAAGAAAAGTGATGGTGGGACTTTCTGAACTAGTATAATAGGCTGAGAGATATGGTTTGGCATGATTTCCAAACTAGATTCTATGATTAATTTTACCATGAGACTATTCAGGCTAAGCGGGCTAGTGATTTCATGCATCTAGATTAGGGCACTATGAAAATTATGAAGTACCTGGCATGCTTTATAGAGTTGAAGCATTTTTCATTAACGTTCCTTACTGATGAGATATCAAGAGTGAGACACTTAAAGGAAGGTCTTCGACATGGTATCAGATATCTAGTCAATGTGTTAAGATTGACATATATTACTAAATTTTTTAATCATGAATTAATTATAGAGAAGAACCTGAAGGAACCTATGGGTGCAGAGTAGTGAGGTATCATCTCACGACCCATTAGTTCAAATTCCAGTGGTAGGAAGCAATGTTTTGAGGATTTATATGAGATTATCACTAGTTAGTATATGAGTACTGGTATCTCAGTGTTCTATCATGAGTGTGGAAAGTGAGCCCCCTCCTCTTGGTTGGACTATAAAAGAGGATGAGGCTTTGTTTTGTCATGGTAATGTATGGGTTTCAACAGACATACATGAGGAGTTGATGTGGGATTTTCATGCCTCATCTTGGGAAGTATATCCTAGAGTCACCAAGTTGTACTGTGACTTATGTCATCAGTATTGGTGGAAAGTATGAAAAGTGAGGCAGTTAGTTTTGTTAAGAGGTGTTCCACCTATAATCTGGTGATGGAAAAAGATAAAAAACTAGCTATAATTTTATGGTGGTTAGCTATTACTGAGTGTAAATGGGATAATATCATGATGGATTTAAGGAATGATTTACCGAGGTTACCTCAATGCAAGGATTCCATATGGGATGTTGTTGATAGGATCACAAAGGTGTCTCATTTTTTTCCATTCAAGGACCCCTTCAGTGTTGATGAGTTTGAAATCTTGTATATCCATGAGATAGTACAACTTAATGGGGTCCTATGCACAATCATTTTAGATAGGGATTCCCACTTTATGTCTCATTTTTGGTAGATTTTATAGAGGGAACTAGGTAAAAAGGTGATTCTGAGCACATCATAACACCCTTAAACTGATGGCTAGTCAGAGCGTATGATACAGGTTCTTGAGGAAATGCTATGAGAATGAGTCATGGATTTTGGGGGCTCTTGGGAGATGAATATACCCATGGTTGAGTTCTCCTATAATATCAGCTATCTGGAGACTATATGAATGGAAGATTATGAATATCTGTATGATAGTCCATACCGATCACACATGTTCTGGTTAGAGGAAGGTGAGGTAGCTTTATTGGGATCACATCTCATGCAGGAGACTTATATGCATGTCCAACTAATACATAAGTGGATGGATACTGCACAGTCTCAACAGAAATATTACATTGATCACCAAAGACAAACTCTAGATTTTAATGTATGGGATCAGGTTTTCTAACATGTTTCTCTAAGGCTGGGATATAGAATAATTAGGGTATAAGGTCATAATTCACTATGATATGTTAGTCTGTTTGAGATTCTGGGTAGAGTTGGTTCGATTTCCTTTTAGTTATAGTAACCTTAGAGATACCTTGACATGAATGACACCTTCTATGTATCTTAGATGTGTTGTTATCATTTAGAACTGTCTCATAATTTTTATCCTGATGAGGTTAAGTTACCGGTAGATGAGTACACCAAGGATAATCCAATTATTATCATTGACATGAGACGAAATGTTCTCTAAGGTCAGTCAGTTCCTCTAGTATTGGTGCTTGGCAGCACTGATGTTTACATAATGAGAGTTGGATGCAAGAATATGACATACATGATCAGTGGACAAAGTTGTTCTCAGAAGAATCTTGACCACCCTTCAGAAGGAAATTTAGTAAATAATTTCTTTAAGGGGGAATATTATAAGAAACTGGGTTTTAATTTGAGGTATATATCCTTTTATATTAGGTTAAATGTTTATTTATGATCTAATGTGAGTACCCAATTTGATTACTTATGTTTTGGGGGTGTATATGGAATTTTTGAAGCCTAAAACCTAGATTTTTGGTTGAAAAAACTCATAACACATGGTTAGTTAAAACTATGTGGGACAAGCCACATGGTCTGATAAACTGTGTGAGTCATGAGAAGAGAGCATTAGGATGCCACAAATTTTGAAAAAACCATGTGATTTGATCCAAATGGATATGCATAAACTTATGAAATTATGAAAGTGGTTTTTGGTATGGTTTTTCATGGTTAGTCAAACCATGTGAAAAAACTATGTGATGTGCCCTTCCCTATAGCCAAACATGCGTGTTTGGCATACGGTTTGGCCAAACATTGTGGCCAAACTATGCGAGCCTATAAATTTGGGTAAAATTTTGATTTAACACCTAATTAAATATATTAAAATTTAACATATTTCTATTATTTACACTCCTACATATTAAGTACTCCCATTCTAAATCCCTATTTGAGCCGATTTTAGGAGTTTCTTCCAGTCCTCCATCTGATATCCAGTTTAAGCACCACACATCTCATTAGATCCATATTATCGTGTAATAGATTCCTTTTAGCTATTATTATTTATTCTGGATAACGGATGATCTATTTAGGTGTAAGATAATATGACCTAATTTTAGTTGCATTATATGTTTTTAATTTTTCTCCATATCTGAGTCAAATTAGGAGCTGATACTGGATGAGCACTATATTAGTTAGCTATGATAGGTGTTCTATACTTTTTTCCTATTGGTGCGGTGATTTATTAGGCTATGTGTCATTGTTATAGCTACCATACTTTCTAGAGAGGCCCCTAAAATTGAAGTGATAAATTTAATTAAATGGAATATGACCTATTAGGGATGTACTTAGTTTCCTCTGTAATGATATGGAGGTTATTTCCCCAACCAAAGTCCCTCAATGGGGCGTAATAAGTTATCTCTTTGAAACTACTCTTACTTGAACATCCCAAGGGGTGTGTTCCTATACATTCCTAGTTAGAGGAAGCTTAATTATAATCAAAGGAAAGTATATTATTTCTTAGGATATGTTTTGACTCCTTTCCATGTTAAAAATGATGATGAGTTATTAAATGGTTTAATTTTAAAATTTATCAAATTGTTAAATAATGGTTTTGTTTAAATGAGTGGGTATACAACTTGTTTGATTGAATTTTAATGCAAATGGATAAATGAGTTGGAATAATCCTTGTTTATATTTGGATGTGAATGGTTTTATGAGTGGGTTGGCTCATATGGTATGAGACTATAATGTTTATGAAATGATGATTGATTTCGTAGATGCCTTCGATGATGCTTCTATAATCTTGAATATAGTAGTGGAGACCTTGGATAGAGTATTATATTTGAGTCTTGATTCTGTGGGATTCCCTGGGCCTTTCTACCCCTTGGATATAGCTTTCTTGGACTTGCATAAGACATGTTTGTTATGAAATTCTCATAGAACTCAAACAAGTACCTAACTAAGTTTCCATCAAGATGCTCCTAGGATTTAATGAGGATGAAATGGTCTTCTACACCTTGGATAGTAACTTCATGTAATAACATATTGATTATACAAAAAAACTGTGACAAATATGTTATGTTTGGTTGAACCTATCATCCCTATAGTTCTTGGTACTTTGGGTTATACGAGAAGGCCATGTTTTATGTGACATGTGTGGATGAATGGAAAGGTCATGTTAATTGTTTATGCCGTTCTTGTAGAATTCTTATTAGAGTAGCTTGACCATATTTTTTAGGGGAGACTTTATAGGTTGTTTCCTTGTTACTTGTTTAGTAGTAGATATTCCATGGGCACTATACATTTATTTACTACTTATCTTATTTACTTGTACACTTATTAGCTTATTATATTACACACCCTGAAACTGTAAAGTTATTTGGGTGGTTAACTGCTGGGATTGTATCTCACACCCTATTTGGGCCATCGTTGGGTACCTGAAAAGAATATTTGAACATAGGTAGAGACATAAAAAATCATCCTCAGTATAATGATTCATTTTGAGTCATTCTTAGGAGCATATGAGCATGAAAACGAGCCGAGGATCATGATGCTATTTTGAGATAGTAATTTATTATCTTATGGTATTTTGGATACATGTATTGTATTGTACTACTGTGTACCTATTTTGGATGCTTTCTTAGTCACATGAAATATATCATCATTGTATATTTGACATTTTTGGCATTATTTTTAACTATTCATGCTGTTATCTGTTGTCAGACTATTATACAAATTTATCCATTGAATGTTATTGATATTCCATTGCATTACACTCTGGTAAGAGGGATGAGTCTCCCTATAGACAAAACCTAGGTCCTCGCCACTCGTAGACATCCTCTAGAGTTTGGGGATATGAATTTGAGTCCATGTGTCCAACTGGGCATGGGTCACTGTTGAGTGGCATCTATCTCTAAGATGTTACACCAGTGAATGCGAAGACTTCTTCAAGGAGTTGAAAATGAGTCTTATTACTACACCGGTACTTACACTACTAACAAGAGGGGAACTATTTTTACTATACATGGATACTTCAAATAATGTATTAGGTTATGTATTGATCCAAAAATGATAAAGTGATAGCCTAAACCACATGGTAGTTGATAGTTCAAGAGAAAAACTATCCCACAAATGATCAGGTGTTGGATACTATTATCTTCAAATTGAACATATAGAGGAATTATCTCTACGGGGAGAAGTGTGAGATATATAATTATCATAAGAGACTCAAATATATATTCAAATAGAGGGATCATAATATGTGCCAATGAATATGGTTAGAGCTTGTCAAGTATTACGATTGATCAATATACTGCCATCCTAGTAAAGAAAATAAAGTGGTAGGTTCTCTAAGTAGAAAGGATACTGTAACTTTATCAATGATGAGAATAAAAAAGGAATCAATCTTCTTATTTATTAAAATAATATAAATGGAAATCATTAAGGAATGAAAATCATCATTCCTTTCTAAAATGATTATCCAACCATCCCTTTTTGAGAATATAAAGTATTCTCAAAGAGATGATGTGGAAATTCCAAAGAAGGTGGAAGATATTAGAAGAGATAAATCCTTAGAGATGAAATTTTTTGAGGAAGTAGTCATAATATTTTTGTGATGACTATATGTACCATCAATTCTCAAGGTAAAGAGGGATATTTTGAATAATGCACATAACTTGACACTCTCCATCCACCCAGGGAGCACATAGATGTATCAAGATCTCCAAGATCACTATTGGTGGGACAATATGAAGGAGATGGCTGGATATACATCAAAGTGCGTGGTATGCCAGCAAGTGAAGGCTGAAAGATGAAAGTATAAGGAGATGATGCAACCATTACTCATACCAACATGGAAATAGGAAAACATCACTATGGAATTTTTCAACTAAAAACCAAATAAATCCATAGGTAATAATGATATATGGGTTTTTATAGATCATCTTACAAAGATAGATCACTTTACCATAATTTGAAATGAATTATCACTTGATTAGCTTGCACGAATATACATCAAAGAAGTTTTGATGCTACCTGGATAACCATTATTTATTGTATCTGATTGAGATTTGATATTTACCTCCAAATTCTAGAAAAGTCCACAACATGGTCTAAATTATGAGCTGAACTTCCATGTGGATTATCATCCTAAAACTAGTGTAAAATCTAAGTGGACTACTCACACACTAGAATACATGTTGGGGGAATATTCTATGAACTGAAAAGGAAGATAGGTAAAACACATACCTCAGGTCTAGTTATATTATAATAATAGATTCATCTAAATCATCAAAATTTCTCCACATGAATCCCTTTATGGGAAAAAATATAGAAAACTTACATGCTGGGATGGAGTTGGAAATCTTAAGCTGATGAGAACTGTAGTGGTCTAAGAAATGGTAGAAGAGGTGAAAACCATTTAGTGGAACATCAGGGAATACCAAAGTAGAAATAAGAGATATGAAAATAATCATTGACGATACATAGAGTTTTATGTTGGTTACAAGGTATTTTTTTTCATATCGTTACAGAAAAGATTTGTGTGATTTGGGAAAAAATGAAAGTTAAGTCCTAGGTAAATCAACCCCTTTGAGATTCTTGATCGTTTTAGAGCTATAACCTATCAAATTATAACTCCAAAAACCACATATCATGTACATGATGTATTCCATGTATACCTATTTAGAATTTACATACATGATCCCTCACATTTACATAATTCAGGGGATGATTAGCTGAAAAACTATCTATTTTATGTGGAGTATCCGGTGAAGATCTTGGACCATAGAGATAAAGTTATATACAAAAATACAACTCACCTGGTAAATTTACTATGGAGGAACCATAAATACATAGAGAAAACATGGAAATTTGCAGAAGTGATGAAGGAGAAGTACCCTCACTTGTTTTAATCTTATTATGTAGAATGAAATTTAAATGGTGAAATTTCATAAGTGGGGAAGAATTTAAGGACCCAAAATTTTATCAAGGAAATTTACCTTCTTATAATTATGTCATATAGTATAAATCACATAAATAGCATAGAGAACCCAATAAAAAGATTATTATCATAAATGAATAATTATACTTTATTCAGTAAACAAACCAATAAGAATGCCAAATATTACAGTGGGACAATAAATATAAAATAAGGTAATAAGAAAAGGATAATATGGATTTCCTCAATCCACTAGAATGACCGCACTCATGAACAAGTCTATAGAAATAAAACATGATGCTAATAATAAAATATTCATTTAAAATATGAATGAATATAAAAACTTGGGAGAAAATATAAGAAAATCATTTATAAAATATGAAGTATTTATAGAATGTAGTAAACCCTTATAAACATTATAAATATGAGTATTGGAATAGAAACCTGACCGTTTGAATAGTAATGCTACAGTTAGGAATAATAATTTGGACATTAGACTAGTAATTTCACCTATGAAATTATAAATAAAATTTATGAATCTTATGAATAAAAATATGATATATTTATATCTTGGAATAAGTAAATAATTGTTTCAAAAATTATAAATTAACTATTGGTATTTTTTTGAAACATAAATGATTATTTATAATTTTATAATTTATATAATGATTTAAAATAATTTTTTTATAAAATATATTTATAAATTAATATTTAATTTTTTTTATAATTATAATATAATTTTATGGGATCTGAATTGATTTTTCAAAGTGTCAGAAAATCAGTGATAATATTAAACTATGTATTTTTTAAATAAATGATGATTTTAATTACAAATTAAAATTCTCATATTTAGAAAATTATTTTCATAAAATGGAAACCATTTTTGAAATATACACATCATAACATGGTTAGGGTTATTTTTTGATATTTTTCTAAAATAGTTTAACTTTTAGAGAATAATGAAATATGGAAATTTAAAGTATTTAACCAATACAAGATTTTTTGAGTCATGGATGGTGTATGGCTGATGTATGCACCCATCAGTTCAAAATATCTTGAACCATCGACTTTATTTAGTTAAAGGAATCTATAGTATTGATAGTATTTATCTAAAATAATAAACATATAAATAAAATAATTAAAAAAACCCCTCTTCCCCTATAAATACCACCCCACACCACCCCTTCTCCTCACACCTCCTAATCCTTGTAGATTTTTTAAATTATAACCAATTACCTTCCCAAGAATATTCCCCTAATGCAATAGATATTGGTCTCAAAAAAATTCCAAACCTATGTTCCTTAAGGAGGTTCTCAAGGAGATGATATTCAAGAGGTAAAATATTCCTTTCTCTTTTAAATTATTTATTTCTTCTATCTTATCATCACCTACCCTATCTAAAATAGTATGATAACTCTAATATCATATATATACTATAATTTTATTATTTTAATGTTATATAAATCATTAAATATCTTCTATTCACATTTTATCATATAATTGATAACATCATCTACGATACATCGATTCACCGTGTTTGTGGATGATGATTTTTTGTTTTCTATTACTAATTTCAAGTATGGTCATAAAAACATTATAATGTTTAAAAAATATTTTAAAATTTATATTATAACTTGTTTCAAGTTATGGAACTAATATATATATATATACATAATATTAAATAATAAAATAAAACTAGTTTGTAATGATTGTAAAACCTCCAAAATAAACTAAATGTTAAGTGAAAGTGTAGAAAACATTCAGCCAAAAGGTAAGGGATCAATTTGAGCCTCCAAATTTACCATTGGGTTACACTTTCTATCTCTTTACACTAATTTATTTCATCATTATTATTATATAATTTTTCTATATTATGTTAATATTTTCCAATATTATGTATACATATCAATTTATCCTTCTTTAATGGGGAAATACCTGTCTAAAATGGTTATCTTCTCAATTCCTTCAGAGAAGCAAGCCCAATTAAAGGGAACTTTTCTATTTCATACCCATTTTAAGTACACTCTATATTATGTTTTAATTGATTTTCTTTGTAAAATAACTCATTTAATCAATAAAAACTATCTTAGTTCATCTCTAGTTTTAAAAAAAACTACACCTTTGTCCTCTTTAAAGACTCTTTAATATATTCCCTTAAACCACACTAAAATGGACCATTTACAAATCTAGTTATACACTCTTCTTCAGGTATTCACTTCAATTGGACATCATTATTCATGTTGTATTCTTATATTTATTTTATTATTGGTAGTAAATGTTTTAATCACTCATTTAATGAACATCATTATGATACACCCTTTGGTTATACATTATGACATGATTACGATACCCATTTATTTCCATGGGTAACCCTTATGTTTATTATTTATGTGGCACACATATGCATGAACATGTTATGATGGGTGATCCTAGATAGTTCTATATTACATTGGGTAATGTTTAGTATCATGTATGGGATTAAGGAGTAAACCTAATCAATTATGGGACTTTGTAAACCATGTGATATAGTCTTGGTAGTTAGCCTTGACTCATATTTATGTCATGTTATATGTTTCTATAACAATTATATATTTTCATGATCACATGACACACTGTTCTATATGTTATTATTTCATATTTTTTTTATTATTCCATTCCTTTTTTATGTTATCAAGTTACGCCTTCTAACCCATGTGTTATGATTTATTCCTATGTTTATCCTTATTGGGATTTTTAGATCATCCCTTTTTTCTATGTACTCTCTAGGTTATGATATGAATATGTAAGGGAAAAAATGAAGGAGAAAATTATGGAAGATTAATATAACATTGTTTTATTCTATTTTCGTTTTCTAAATTTTATGTACCCACTCCTCCAAAGATGCTAGAATATACGATCCTTGGTTTTTATTTTATGGTTAATTATGCTTAAAATCATATAATAATATGTGCGAAAGGATAGGGTTAGTATAATTTCACCCAAGGTAAATTTTACTATGATGATTTTAATAATTTAATAAATTTTTTAAAATTAAAATTATAGAATTTAGTAATTAATCTTTAAAATAAAACCTTATAATAAAAGAATTTAATTAAAACTATTTCCTTTTTGCTTTAAAGAAAATTTCTTAATATTATTATAATGAATATAACTATCTAATTCATAGTAATAAATGTGAAAATTATTTATTCTATCTTTACCTGGGTTGATATATTAAGGATATATGGAACTACCATGACCAATTTCCAAAAATCAAGGGAACATGCCTCAAAAAAATATAAGCGGGTACATTAAGGTTTTTTAATTTACTATAGATGAATTTGAAGCTCATAGTGATGTGGTGAAAAGTATACATATCATCCAAAATGGGATTTAATTTTTTATTTGATTCATATTAATGACACAATTTTTTATATGAATAATTTTGTATAGGTATTACATTATCACCTTAGTGATTACATGTTTATTTGATAGTGAAAACACCTAATAGTAGGATAAATGCATCTCAAATTTATATCCCCTATCTGATATAAGTGTGTATGAATGTGTTTCCTATAAATAATTTTATTATTACTCAAGTTTAATTTGAAGTAA
Source organism: Viscum album (assembly GCA_963277665.1). NCBI lineage: Eukaryota > Viridiplantae > Streptophyta > Magnoliopsida > Santalales > Viscaceae > Viscum > Viscum album. Next base: position 1,679,893,850 of record OY728161.1, on the reverse strand, counting down.
TTTTGGTCATGGATTGGCTCTCTCAGTATAGATCCCATTTCAATTATCAAGGAAGGGAAGTTATGTAAAATATCCCTAATGAACCTATAATCATCCTTCAATGTGTGGATAAACCTATACATCGTAAAGATATTTCTTTCATCATATGGTGTCTACTACCTATTAATGATGGATATTTATTTAAATTGGTTAGGTAAAAATCAACACTAAAAATATTTGCAAAGAACCCGACCCTAGTAGCCTATGGCTTATGGTTACTTTATTACAACGACACTAGATACAAGAAATCAAATCCCAATGGACTAAATTGATTAGTAGTATTGGAAAACCAGATATATTGTTAAATTTCAAAGTAAATTTGAAAAAATAAATTACATCATAGTGTTTTCTTGGAGGAACCATTATTTATTCTAGTATAAACATATATACCATTCCTTATAGATTTCATTGAATACTAATGAAAATATATAAGAAAGGTTCTAGATAAAATACTAAGTATGGGTATGCATATAGTAGAGCCAAATGAGGTATTAATAATATTGAATGAATATATTATGATAAAATAATTCCATATAAGTAATGAAATGAGATAGAAATTTATACATGGATGTAGAAACTAATCAGATAATATATTATACACCATTAATTTATTTTTTAACCAGTAAAATAATTTTATTGAAAAACCTAAAATAGAAATAGTCCTAAGGAATGAATTTTACAATACTCTATTTTAAAGATAAGTATCAACTCCTTGGTTAGTACCATCCAAGAAATTAGGTTCTTAAAGATCACCCCATTATTTGAAAATCCATCATCAAGGTAATTTACCTCTTGAAAAAAATGAGTGATGATATAATTCATGTTTGAGATAAAATCCAAGAATTTGATCCATTTTGTAGTCATCATCAATGATAAATGATAGTTACCAGATATAATATCTTGCATGATATATGTAAAGTCACATTAAAAAATATATTTTTCCATCCTCTTTGTCATGTTGTCTCTACCACTTTGACTATTACAAGCATTCCAGCCTCAATTGATGATGCAATTCTACATGGTCCATAAAGGAATCCCATGCTATTACCATTATAGTGTCTAAAAACTGCACCAAAGCCCAAAAGATTAGGATACCTTTTTGAAGCACCATTAGTGTTTAATTTTATCTATATAATAAAAGTTTAGTTCCATTTGAATTATAAAATTCCTTTTAGAGTAAAATAATTAACTAAAATATCAAAAAATCGTAGAAAAAAAAATTATATATAGAGTTATTATAATGATCATTATGGATGGAGTTAGATTCCCACACAACAACTATTATTTAAGCTATAGAAGATTCATAACTTAATGGTTATTGTTCATGATTACTATTATTCCTAATGAAACATATGATATGAAACAATTTGGCACTGTCCACTATAAAAAGATTCATCATATTGGGATAAATAGAAATGTTGAAGCATGCCTTGATGAGATCATGGATTGAACTTGTATGCGGGGGACACACTTCAAACATGTCAAAGAGAAACATAAATATTTTTGAATCCATGTTATATATTAGGAAAATATAATTGAAATATTATTTATTTTGATGGCATAATCTACACATAGATCATAAGGATATTCCCACTAATTGCACTCATGCATCAACCGAGAGCTTTGAGAAGTCTATCCTCCGCACCAGCATGAATCTAGATGGTATTATACATTTTTTATTTATTTTACTAATAATATTGTGAACATTACCTAGGTTATCATTTTATAATAGATACTTTATGTAATAAAACCATTCATAGAAGGTAATGAGATCATAATATCATCTCGATTGATGAAATTTTAATACATTACAACATGCTTAATAAAATCAGTGAGGATATCTAAGCTATTCATATAGTATTTTATTGTAATGTTGAGTTAAAAATCCTAATAAATTTATCAAAGAAGATCAAAATGGGTTATAGATGACTAATTCTCATGAAAAATGTTTTTAGAGGAATTCACATTAATAAACTAGTGCGAGTTTAATGAAATATTGGAGAAGACTTTTTTAAAGGATGACTAGACTGAGATTCAACATAATTCATGTTCACATATTTCATCTTTATTAATAATATATATATAGGAAATATAATGGAGTATTATTTTTTATTTATCAATCTATAAATTAAGTGATCTTGAAGGGATTTATTGAAGTTATAAAGATTCTTGATAAGAAGACCTCCAAAAGAATAATATTTACAACATTGCTTCCAATGTATGAAGATTATATTTTTTTCAAGTATGGAAACATTCCAAATGATATTTTTTATGAAGGTGTTTATATTAATGAGTATAGTTATGGGCCCTTTATATACCATAAAATAGTAAAAAAATGTGGAGATAATAACATGCTTCACATTTCACACTATTCCTGCCATTGAAAGTGACTTACCTTCCTAAGATACCATCAAGGCCTTGACCAAGATATCTAAAAATAACGTCAAGGACTTATTCCAGACCATATATATAAAAGGGAAAGGACTTATCAAAAAACCAATCTAGTTTATCTCATAGGACCTACTAATTCATTGAGGGTCTATAACAATCCCCTTCCATCACTTACCAAGAGCAAAAAATTCCCCATACGAATAAGAAAGAAAACATGATAAACATGCCTTAATAGAAATCAATAATTTTCTATAATGTAAGAACAATCCATATAGAATATTTCTTGAGTAAATACCTTTTTTATCATTGAAAATCACGTTTTTGAAAAATGAAAAAAATATGAAGGAAAATTTTTTCTCCAAAAACAACTTTATAAAATTTTCATGGAATATTATTAAAAAAATTCCTTCTATTTTTTTTTCAAAAAATTCACAATGTACATCGTTTAGAAAATAAAAAGACGATTCCTTTTAAAACAATTTTTTAAAAGTAAAAAATTGGTAAAATTGAATTTTAAGAATCATAGTAAATTAGTAAAAAAGACTTTGAAATCATTTTTAGAAAATATGGGCATGGAAGAGAAATATTACCTAATGGAAACTTAAACATGTATAATCCCTAATAATGACTTGGCTGTGAATTAAACCCTTATGACTTGGGATTATTCTGAATCGCAAGGCTCATGAAAGAAAAAACATAAAATTAAACATTAAATACCAGGAAGTAAAATAGTTTCATGATATAATATATCAAAGTGGTAGTATATGAACCATATAAAAGAAATAACTATTGAAAATAGAATATGTCTCATAGAAGTAAAAGTGAGAGTTAAACCCTTACCTTAGGCATGGAATCTTTTGTATGTGTAAAAACCTCCTATATAATACAAAAATATTTATTATAAATATAATAAAGAACCATACCCTTATATATCATATCAAATATGACTTACTTATAATCTTTTAACACCAATTTATTAACCATTATTTGTTAAAATCATTATTTCGGGAGAAAACCTCTTCATTTTTCATGTATGTTTTAGTTCGTCAGTTTTAGTCTTTAAAAATTGACCGAGTTTCAATAAAATATATAAATTTAATAATTATATTTATTTCATATATATTAATTATATATTTATTTATTTTAATCCATAAAATTTAGATATAGAAAATTGAACTGCATCGTTCATGGAGACGTTGGGTGTTATGTATGCATCAACGTTATTTTCACTTTTCGATGGATGGAAAAAAGAAAGGTAAATAATAATTCAACATTATAGGATTTTTATCATGTCATATAAATCATATATAATTTTCAAATCCATCTTCATTATCATCCAATTAAAATATAAATTAAAAATGAATCATATCACTTCATGGTGGTGGTAGTCTAAAGGTATGCATGAGCGACATTATCACTTCCCAATTGTTTGGAAGGTAAGAAGGTAAATATAATATTAACATTAAATAAGTATAATTATGTTATAAATATTATATATAAACATTAAAACCATCATAATTATCATTTATAAAATATGATGATTAAGAATGAATTGTATCACTATGTGGAGAAGGTAAACCATACATATGCACAAGGGATGCTTTCACTTCCCATATGATGAGAAAGAGGGTTGATAATGGTAGTTTCATAATCATAATAAAATTTAAGTATATTAAGGATAATGAATTTATAATTTACGATACATTCAATATATTTAATAGAGGTAGAAGAAGAAATAAATTGAAAGAGGCTGAGTAAGATAATTACCTCTTCTTTGGGAGACTGTCTATAGATCCTTTCTAAAGGAACATATAGTTGGTATTTTAGGTAGAAATAAACCTATATTACATAGATAGGGATATTAATAACTTAAATGTTATGGTTTTGGTCAATCTATATGGAATAATGTGGTGTAAAGAAGTGAGTGGTGATGTCCTCTTTTATAATTGAGTTGAGGGGAACTTTTTGAATTTAATAAAAATTAAAATATAATATGAAAATTCAAGATTAAAATGTCTTTAAATGGTTATTAATTAGATTAAAAAATGTATAGGGTTTATATAACATTAGAAAATTAAATTTATACGAGTTTTCATATCATTTTAATCCTTATATTTTTTATTAACGCCTTGGTTAACCTATTTTAACATTAACTGTGGTAACATCGTTTTCACAATTAGTTTTAAATATATGTTTTTATTGAACCATAAATGGAAAGGGGATGAAATTTTCAACCATATATTTTACTAATTTTCAACTTTCAATTTTTTTATATTTTTTAAACAATTTATTTAAATATTATTTTAATAAAATACCATTAAAGTTTTTTTGACACTATTAATTTAATTTTACTTAAAATAAATCACAAACAAGTTGAATTTTGAATATAATTAATTTAAAAATTAATGATATACAACATAGATATATAAAATTAGTTGGAAACATTATATAATTACGATTATATCACTTTTAATATTTTTAAAATCATTTATTTTATTTTTATGTTTATCAAATAAATATCTTTTTATTGTTATATAAGAATTTAAGGTAATTATATATTTTATAAAAATTAAAATTAAAATTATATCATGAAAATAATTTAATTAATCTCAATAAATATATTAATTTTCAATCTTATATTTTTCCCAATGTAGAAACTTAAGAGTTTTTTAAAACAAAGAGAGTGGCATTTATTTTAACTTCCTTTAATTTAAATAATATATATGTCATTTTCAAGGAAAACTATCTTTTAAAAAACTACATTTAGAGCCTAAGGTGTTAAAGATATAATTAAATTAATCCAATTATAATTGGGATGACAAATTATTACCTAATCATTTATTCTTTACCTAGATTAAATTGATTTACACTTTACCAAGGTGATAAATTTTACCAAAGTTACTATTCATATTGATAAAAAATAAGTGGGACCAATTTAACAAATTTGAACCTCCTGATTCAAAATATGAAATTAATTTTATAAAATTAAATCATTATAATACAAATAAATTAATTTTAAAATAAGTATGAATAATTCGATGAAATTATTTTTTTGAAAAACATTAATTTTTTTAGAAATGCCATATTCTGTAAAAAAATGTTTCATATAAGAAATTTATTTATAAAATTAGTTTTTATGAAAATTATTGGATTATTTATAATATTATATAACCAATTTTACATTTAAACCATTTTAAATTAAAATGTAACATTGAAAATGGTTGAAAAAATACATTTTTTAATAAAAATTAGTATTTTTCACTACTCACTGGAAAGTCAATCTATAAAAATAAATACAAAAATTTTAAACTTAGATAATTTTTTATAAAAATTTAATAAATGAATTTATTTTTATAAAATAAAATTTATATATGTTCTATACATTGAGTATAATATATTTTCAAAAAAAAAAACAATTAAAATATTTTTTTTGAAGAAAATGTATTTTAAAAGTAGAAAATAGTTTTACTAAAAATTAAATTCATATATCCTAATAATTAATTAGTGATTTTTCATTATTCAGGTACATTATATATATATATATATATATATATATATCATAACCCAATCAATAATCTTCATACCCGCCCATTTAACAACTATATTATATTGGACATATTTAAATAATAATATTTTTAGGTTCAATTCAGATCAGTGTTTCATGTCATAGATGATATCAAATATAGTGTTATTATAAAATTTTTGGGTGTTAAATTATCACACATAAATAAATTATGTCATACCAATTTGAATGTTATTTCAATAATCAAGTGTTTGACATTTGAAAATACCTTTATGGAAGATTCACATCGTAAACAGGGTTAATAAAACATCCCTTTAAAATTACAGAAAAGAAAATAATAATTTCATAAAATAACTAGGTTTATAAATAAGATAACAATAGTGGGATGTAAAAAAATGGATATAGAATAGAAAAACAACTCCCATTGAATAATAGATAATGATAGAGATCACATTCATGAGAACTTTTACCATCATAAAACTGTAAAATTATAATGGGTTAAAAGGCCATTAATTTCTCAGTAAGCAATATAAATTGATAATTTTTTTATTTCAATGTCATTTTCTCAATGTTGAGGGATTATTTTACTATCCATATAATGAACTCAATAAAATAAACATACTTTATTTCTATCCATTTCATAAGAATAATATCATCCTTTGGTTGTGTTTAACTCTATTTCCACTTCATCTCTTACCTTCTTATGCCATGAAATAAATATTTGAGATGATATTTTATACCTGATTCACATTTAACAAATCATTAGATTAATAAGTCATTCATTCAACCTATAAATATTTTGAAAAACTAAATTGGTTAGTACATGTAATCCAATATGATAAATCATACTTTAACCTCAAACAATAATATTTAAAGTTCAACTAAATCCATTCCGTAAGTAGTTAACCTTAATAATCCTCCAAAATATTACCTACTATATTAAAAACTAAAAAATTTAATAAAAACTTTATCCATGGAGAACCTAAATAAGTTCATAATGTTACCTTCTGTTCATGTGAATACCTTGATCATATACACAAATAACCAAAATTACTATTAACTTTATCCTTATTCCATATATCCCATATAACAATAATAACCTAAATATTAACTATTTTTTTAACTTCAAAGTTTATCTCATACTCTTAACCTTTAAATTAGAAAAGAATAATATAATTCACCATAAATTATCCTTTATGTTAAACCTAAATGTTACATATACTTTATCCTAATGAAGTGTCTCCTGAAATGTCATTAATCACATTAAAATTATAAAAAAATAAAAATATTTGATCCAATAATATTTTTACCAAATGAAACTTATTATTTATCTATCCCATAATTTAAGTAAAAACAATTTCATACTAACCAGGAAATAATGTAGGCTAATGGTAGGCATCACACCCTTATCTCCCTTTAGTTGGGGTACAATCCCTATGGCCTTTCTAGATGTGATAGGTTCTCACCATACATTCAAGTTGTATTTTTTAAAACTATAACATTACAAAGAATATAAAAAACATCCTCAATAATAAAATTTCTCATTAAATAACTCATTTTTACCACTAAAGTTTTCATATGATATATTTTAAAAATTTACTAACTCTTTTATCCCAATAACCCATAAACAACTCATCCTCAAAATCATATTGACCATAAATTTTATAAATATATTGAAACTCATGGCCAAAAAATATAATATAATTATTACCCATTTTTTCCCAGTAAAATATATAATAAAACCAAGGATTTTATTCCTATAAATGTCTCCCAATATATAATGTTAGACCCCCATCACATAAAACATCAAAATGGGTATATATACTAATCAACCGTAGAATTATTAACCATAAACACTTTATGTTTATCCCAATAACAAGAAAATATTAAGGGTTATCTTTCCCTCAATCACGTGCTTCTATAAAATAACCTTATCACTAAATTACAATTCTTGGTTACTAGTACGATTCAATATATACTTTAATATTCTCAAAGAAAAACTATGGAGTAGAAATCCTTCAATGTTTTATGATTCCATTAACTAAAACAACATCAATAAATAAACCAATAAAACAAAAACAATTCAATCCTTATATTTCAACTATTTTTATTGAATAATTCTTTAGTCTAGGAAGTATCCCTTAGTTTACAACATTGAATCATATAGTTCCCCAGTTTCCCATATATAAGGCAATAAATTCCTTGTAATTTTTTTAATCTAATCCCTTTATATCCACATAGAAAAAAATTCCCTTCCATTTGAGACATTGTTCTAGGTTCTTCTTCCCAAATTATTTATAAAAATTATATTTAATTGTCTTACCATTATGACATTTTCAACATGAACTTCTATAAAATAAAACTTCCTTCATATTTAACACATTATAAATCTCACATGAGTTTATATTTTGAATCAGATATCAAGATGGGTGATTAGTAATAATCATAATATCATTTTCTTCATTTAGTATCTAATTTGGTTTGTCATATTAACCAAATTTTCCATCATGTTCATTATTAACATGATTCCTTGTGGTCCAAACCATTGAATTAAAGAAATAAGAAAAGTGTAAGCATCATTCTATAATAATAAATTTGATCTATCAAATGATCCGGAAATATTATTCAAAGGGTGTCTAAATGATAAAACCTTCATCTCAATCTATGAGTCCATACATTTAACATAGGTTTTTCATGGTCCTTACCAAATCTATAGGATGTTATCTTATACTTATAATTATCCTCAAAGTTAGTTATAGGGATATATTTAATAATCTATGTTTTCCTAAATCTAGTTCCTTGGGTTTCTACTACTATTTATCTTATACCAACTATAAATACACTATCACAAGTAGCCTAGTTTTGGTGGTTACATTACTAAATTGGAACTAGATATAAAAAATCACATCCCAAAGGAAGGAATAGTTTAGTAGTCTTGTAAATCTGAATGCATACATGAATTTCAAATTAAATATGAAATCATGAAATAGAACATAGTGTTTTCTATAGGGATACTATTATTTCTTCTAGTATAAATATTCATATAATTTATAATAGATTTATTGGAATTATATGGAAAATAAATATAATAATTGTGTTAGGATAGATTCTCATTAAGGTTATGTATGAGGAAAAAGAAAAATGAGGCTTGAATAATATGGAAATAACAAATGATGATCAAATAATTATATATAAGTAATACCACAAGCTAAAAAATATTCATGAATATAAAAAATAATAAAAAAATTACATGGACATCAATAACTAATTTCATAATTATGGAATACATAATTCTAGACATCTAAAACATACAATAAAGGCCTCACCTAAGACATCTGAAAATATAGTCAATGCCTTTTTCCATGAAATCTATATAAATGGGTAACACCTCAACCAAAACCAAATATATTTTATCTCATGAGACCTACCAATGCTTTGGGGGGATATAAAGGTCCCATACTCTCACTTAAAAATCCAATTCATTCCTCGTATAATTAAATAATACAACATAATCAACATGCATTAAAGAAATTCAATAATTTTCAATATTGGACAAACTAATTTTATATAAAATAAAAAATTTCCCCAATAAAACTGAGCCTAAACCATCCAAAAAATATGATGAATGGTATCTATTTTTAACCATTTCTGCTGGGGTGTTCTTCAGCGTGTGTTGTCAACAGTGATGACTACATTGTACCCTTTATTCCAATTTTTCGAAGGTGGGTGATATTAATCACTTATTCATCAATGTATTCTCCTTGATTGAAATGATATGATGGGATTAAAGTCTCTACTTATGTGGATTACTCCTTAGAATTCATTTTCTAGTCTGAGTCCCACTTAGAGATTAAGTCGTTGTTCTTAAAACTCTTCCCAGTGCCATGTATTCAGGGATGCTAGTTAATTACGATGCTTCTGTCAGGATATTCCAAACGGTCAAGTAAGGGTTGCAACCTTCAGTTAGGAGAGTGGTCGTGTTGGGTATCGCTGGCATTCTTGGACATTGGAACATTACTACACTTGAATTATCCCTTAATAGAGGGATTATTGAGGATGTGTAAGCCCAAAGAACCCCATGTTGATTGAAGGGTATCCTATCCCAGAGCTATGTCTCCATGGTTTTACTCAGCTTCCCATGTTTAACATGGTGTATGTCACAAGTTTAACGTATATATGAGATAGATTAGACTGATCAGAACATTGATGAGAGGGGATTAGATTGGTGCATCCATAGGAGGGAGAACCTAGAAGGTTTGTTGGATGGATGGATTATAATTCCCCATGAGGATGGACCCAAGATGGAATGTCTCAAAAAGTGAAGGTTTCACGCCATAAAGGCTGATTTGGACATCACAAGGGATGGATTTGGGAGGTGCACCCCAAGAAGGGGAACACCAAGGTTTACCATTGGATGGTATTGGAACTTAAAGAGGCTTCCTATATACCCTATTTAGAATATAGGGATCAAAACACACGTAGTTTGAAGAGATGATTTGAGGCTTACACAAAGCTAGCTGCCCACTTGGATGTCATGAGTTTACCAGGACATGGTATCCTAGATAAAATTAAGATGGATATGGAGAAAGTGTTTAAGAAAGAGAATGAATTATATGAAACCAATGTGATGGTAAAGCTACTAGGATTTAAGTTTAGTGAGGCATCCTATGTATCATGGTGGCTGGGAATAAAAGTCCACGTAGTTCGGTGGGGCGATGGGACACCTATAAAGGCGGCCCGTGAGAATGGAGAATGTGGATGGGGACCCAAAGGAAGTAGAACCTCTAGGTTAGGGCATGATATTCTTGAGACACAAAGGCTCAAAGGAGAGACCTGGATGGGAAGTGGGTAATGGTATTGAACAACGAAGAGGATTCCTATGTACCCTATATAGAAGACAATGATCAAAGTCCACATAGTTTAGGATGGATGCATATAACTGGGGTGTACACAATGGACAACAACCCAGAGATGTGCTAGGGTATTATGCATGGCTTGAGGCCCTTCACAAGAGGATCACTTTTGGTTGGAGGTGTATAGTGAATTTAAGGTATTATGCATGGTTATCTTCACATAGGGATGGATCAAAACACCTCATACAGATGGATCTGGGAGGCATGTCCCAAAATAGGAATATTTCATATCAGGAGGTCACATCTGTAGAAGGGAGATCCAAAGTTTACCATTAGTTGGGGTTAAACATCAGGGAGTATTCTTACATACCTTATGTAGAATATAGAGATAAAAACATGCATAGTTTGGTTAATTATTCCATTTAATGCCATGCATTGAGGTCAAGAAGTGAACCAATGTGAAACAAATGAAATAGATGGATTGTGAGACATGAACCTCAAAGAGTCTTCCTACGTACCCTATTTAGAAGATAGATATCAAAGTATACAAAGTTAAGAATTTAGGGGGGATTGGGATTACACATGGCTAGAGGCTCAAAGATCATGTCATGGCCACTGTTTACTATAATCCCATGAGAGTCATGCTCGGAGTGAGAAACAAGAGGTAACAGTAGAACAAATGTTCATGTCGTGAAAGGTAAGACCATGCGAGTTGATGTGGGGATTATGCATGGATAATGGCCCTTGGATATAGTGATTGGGACTTACTCTAGGTGGGATTCCTGAGGAGGTGGGTGGGGGCTTATGTGGAGACTGCCCGAGGCACACATGGTGATAAAGACAAAAGGAAGAGAGAGAGTATGAGGGTGATAGTTCCAATCCCATTTCTAGTCCTCTTAGAATTCCCATGCATGAAATGAAAATTATTTCATGAAAGAGGGGACTTTTGGTCACACTTGACTTAAGAGAAAAGGAAATGGGTGAGGGTTAGGCCCTTGTGGGACCATACAAAGGCGAACCCATAGGGGACCTGTCATGCAAGATCCAATACAGTCTTTGATGTCACATTGGGCGTGCAAGAGTCTTGTGTGTATAGAGGTTTTGTGCATGGATTTCCTTCGTACTTGAAATCTCCCAATATTGTGTGAAACTACCTTGAGTTTCTCAGGATCATCCACTGAGTAAAATTATGTCCTTAGGTTTCTCAAATATTCCAATCTATGGCCTCAAGAGGAATTCAACACCAAAAAACTCCCCCTGATTATGATCTAAATGGGAACTAGAAGGTTAGCTTCTATGGAAAATGTTGACGAGAACAATCCATCTGAAGGGTTGTGCGGAAAATGTATATTACTACACATAAGATGCCTTGCGCACGGGTGGAAGACCTGGTCCTTGAATATAAATATGTGTAGGGAACCAAGGTATAATACCTTGATTTTTCATATGATAATAATTTCTCTCTCATGCACGTAAGTTGATCATTTTTGTGTGAAATACCCATGTTCAGTCACCTATTTTCGTGCAACTACTTAAACTTGTGCGCTCTTAACTTAGATGAATTTTTTGAGGACGCCATCTAATCATGCATGAAAATTTTGTTTTTTGTGCTGGGTTTTGATCTTTTTTTTCCAACTCCTTTGTGCATTTGCGATGTGACAGACATGATTGGAGAAAAGATTGATACTGAGAGGAAGGTTGGATTTTCTGCATGAAGGACCGAGATTATTGTGAATCCCCACATTATCCATGCTAGAAGGGTGTTTTTTGATTATAAGATGCTCCTAGGAATACTGAGGCAGCCTCAGAAGGAATAAATCCTTAGTGATAGCCTCCATCTATATAATTTTGGCATCCTGGAGGAATTGATCATTCCAGGTTTTGAGGCAGACAGTCCATGGTGATGGGTGCTGCATGAGGATAACCTTTCATGGTACAACATCACAAATAATGGAAACCCTAAAAGGTAGAATCGAGAGATAAATTTTCATGATCTTAATATGAGAACCCATTAAATCTTGGGGAGAGAACTAGTGGGTAATTTTTTTCTTCCCATTATGCAAGAAGTTTTCGAAGAAACATTACTAATGAGATAAAAGGATGGCAGCAGGACTGGGACCTATGGTTCAGGGGGAATTTTAAAAGTGAGTGAGAATAGGAATTTTGGGTGCAACAAACATGGGAGGAATTTGGGGAGTCTTTTCCACACATCAGGCTATTTGAAGCCATGTGGACATCACATTTTCATTTATATCATCAACAAGACCTGTTGCTAGATCTGCTTAGTCTGTGGTCTCCTGACATGAATACCTTCCACCTTAACCATGGGGAGCTTGATATCAGTCTTTGGGACATTCACTACATTGGAGGCATTCCTCTAGAGGGACTTTAATAAGACTAGTTCCTATCGATAAAGAACATTTAGGGTTAAAGGGCATGAACCCCTATTCTCACATGGCACATGTTGGACTAAGAGAAGGAGAATCTGTGGATCAAATACATCTTAAATGAAATTTCTTACCCATCATGGTTTAGTATTTTCCTCAAGAGGGATGATAGGGTGAGGATACCGGGTCAATGGAAGCAATTTTCTAACACGTCACAGAGGGGAAAGACATGATCATATTGATTGATCATGGAAGAAGAAGAATACCACTCGTAGAGCTTCACTGTGAATGAAATCCATGAAATGAAAGTATGATATGATGGTTTTATTTCTTCCTTTCTAAGAGTGTTGCTGCTACTGGTGAGGGACATAAGGATGGGGGTCTGTCTAGGGAAACTAGTGATGGCTGAGATCATGGCATCCCACAACAAGGTTGTCCTTGAGGTTCTTGTAATTGGAAAGACTATACAGAATTCCGAGGCACATTTCAAGAGTAAGTACACCTAGGATAACCTACAAGCCATTCTAAATTTTCCATGGATGGGTCACAACACACTTTATTGGATATGATTTCCCAAATTCCATCCGTCCTTTAGGTGATAACCTATGACCATATCTACTGAATATTTATGGGGTTCATCCCCAGACACTTAACAAGGAAGGGGTCAAGAATCAGATAGGAAACCATGAAAACTTAAACTTCCACCGATTACACACTCCATACAGCCAAATGGTGGATGACCTGTGAGGTCCTCTTGAGAAAAGGGAGCACCTAAAAAGTATCAGGGGTGGTGTACTAGTATCTTGTATTGATGGTAAGATCTTTTATGAGCCCAACATTCCATCACGATTTGTTAGATAGTTAGAGTACCTTCAGAAGATTCCAAAGAAAGTGTGTATAGAGGTTTAGGAATAGTAGCATCCCTATATCATTTTCTAGCTATGTATCATGTTTACAAATTCTAGCTTGGGTGAAACAATCACACTACCCCTACTAATGTTGATGTCAGACTGTCAATGGAATATTCTGGCCACTGGGTGGAAACATATTCAGAAGAAATTATGCGGAAGCACATCCAGAAAATCAAGGTGTCAACTGTAGAGTTTGGGTGGAAAGATAGAAGGTGAGCTGATATTGGGGAAGTAAAACCAGAGGCAATTCAAGTGGCTAGGGTGGAATGAGAGGGAATCTCTACATCAGGAGCAGGAACCTCAGCAATAGAAGCACCACAAGGTTCAGGTGTACCTCCACCTTCCAAAGATAGGTGGTACCATAGGAGACCTTGAGGACCATATAGAGAAGCCCATGGGAAGAAAATTAGATGTCTCCTTCAACCCAATGTAGACATAATTTTCCCAGCACTCTGGTTGTATTGAACAACACTATAGCCAACGGTGATCCTAGAAGGCCTGTGGAAAAGAATGACTTGGGATGGGATCCAAATGCCAGAAATTGGGCTTATTCGGGTTGTAGAAACAGTGTATTTACATCAATGATACATGTATTTGATAGAAATGAATGTGTATTCATTCCAACATGGGATATATAAAGAAACACATATCTTGGTAAAAGTGATGTTGGGATAGGATCATGACCCAGAAGAACAGCCATCCGAAGATGACAACTACAAAGAAGAAGAAGAAGGAGGAGGAGGGGAAGAGGAGGACATGGAAGAAAAAGATGAGGCGGTTGAGGATGAAGGGCCTACATACGAGTAACCTCAAGGGACAACTGATCATCGGGGGAGTCCATGGTAGAGGGGATAAATCATAGTCTTTGATGAGGAACTTTCTAAGCACCTCAAAGTAAGTCTCGACTCATTTACCTCTTGGTCCTTTCTTTTCTAAACATTCAGATCCACTTAACCAAAATTTTTACTAACCAATAAAAAATTGGTGATAACTAAGAGGATCCTGATAAAGGTGTCAGAAATGTGAAAACGAATATGAAGAGACATCCCCCTGAGTGCACATCTGGGGATGGGTATGGTGGCAGACCAACCCTGGATGAAGCGGCCATAGGTGATCTAGATGAAAGGGATGAAGCAACAAACTTAGAATCTTAGGTTGTCCCCACTGTTCAAATGTATCCTATTCCACTCATTGATATGACATGTTCTAAGGGGTCTCTAGTGGTAGGGGAATCTTTTACGGTGATCCAACCACTTGATCCAGTGATACTTAGATATTGTAAGTCTCTACCGTTACAAGATCCATATCGATAATCTGAGGATCTAGCCGATCAAGGTGCTCATTCCATGTAGTTCTTATAATAATACAAACCCGAAAAACCAAAGAATCTGCGACATCTATGGGATCTCTCTTGATGGTTGTTCGTGTCCATGAGGAGTCGACCATTCCATCAGATTTGGCTTTAGAACCTGGTGACCAAGAAACTATGGCTATAGATAATACCACTACCAGGGTGGAGCATCTATCTAGAAAGGGATGATGAGAAGAATAAATGAGAGAATATGGTCTCCCTCACACAATAGATACCATAACCCCAAAAAGAATTCCGGAGGAAGACCCTGATGCTGAACTTTTGGGAGATTTTATAGAATATGAACCCACTGATCTTGTAGAGCTACCTAAATCCAACTATGACATGGCTAAAGAAAATTATAGGACCCATGACTGAGCATTGAAGAGAATCAAGCACTTCCTTGAAATCCCAGAGGTAGAATGACTAAATTGAATGCAGTCACTTCATTCCAGGATTCACTATCTTTGCGTTGGTGGGGTGGATGCTCTCCATATTCACATGATGATTCATGACTACCTTGCTAGGAATATGTGGGAGATAAGTCAATGCCTAGAAACTTCCTAGAGCTGGATAAAATCTAATAACATCCAAAATCTCCATGGGGATTAGAAAGAAATATAATGCCTTAACGAGAAGATGAACAAGAATTCCATATTCATCATCAATCAGTTAGAACTCATTGAATGGTTGAAGGCCCAACCAACGGAGGTCCAAAAACAACTAGAATAGAAGATACACCAAGTGGATGAGCTTTGAGATGAATGAGATCAAAAATAGATTATGTTAAATGAGCTTCACCCTTTGTCTGTTGATGAGGAGGGGGAGATCAGGAAGAAACTGAGGACTCTGGAATCCATTCACCAAAAGGTGGAAGCATTAAAGAATTATATTGAAGGGGTAGATCCCTAAGGGATATGTTTT
The DNA here is from genome assembly GCA_963277665.1 of Viscum album. Lineage (NCBI taxonomy): Eukaryota > Viridiplantae > Streptophyta > Magnoliopsida > Santalales > Viscaceae > Viscum > Viscum album. The sequence goes on along the minus strand of OY728161.1, from coordinate 1,679,877,471 downwards.
TTCCTAACTTAATCTTATGAAACATACTCCTTCTTTCTTTCTTTGTCACTTTAAACTATATTCATGGATATATTTATTGCCTATTTATTTTAATTATCTCACCAAGATAATTTCTTTTAAGCAACTAATGATCAATTACTAATCTCACATGGGTCATACCCGGTGTGAGGAATAAGGGATGATCACATAATCATTAAATTTGTGTGAGAGTTCTAGTTAATAATCAAATACTCAGGGTCTGCTATTGTTGAATGACCACCCAGATTATTCTGGCTAAGAGGGAATGTGACTAGAGAAAAGGGCTCTCAAAACCTCTAACTTACCTTTCCCAACATGCTTTAGTACATGAGTGGAGTAACATCATGGGTTTTGGAATCATTTTAAGAAAAAATGAATTTGGAGTATAAATCATGACACCTAGAATTCATGACATAATGATGAGCGTAATTATGATACATGATAGCTGATGACCATATTCAAAATGAAGTATCTATACCACTAGCCAGGGATGGGGGAAAACAAAAGAGGTATAATCATTGACTGTATTCGAAAGCATGAGTCCTAACTCGAGATGTCTACCAATATATTCTGGGACGTTAGCCCTGGATTTTAGGTGAGCCATAAGAATGAGAATCCATACCATTAGGGTATCTCTTCAGATATGAAAGATGATGAAAATATGAATGAGGGGCACACAAAGTGTGAAGATGGAGTGATGGTATGTTCAAAAGGATTCCAAAACTATTGAAACTGCACCACCATGGATTGGAAAACGTTGGTATGGGTGCATTGGTTTGAAAAAATATAAAAAATAATCACATATACCAAGTGATGATTAAAGATGAAAATAATGCGGTAAATAACAAGCACTGTGGGAGTGACCCTCCCAAGAGAGGTCCCATTTTTCCTTGCAGTTTTACGTCATGAAACTAAGGATGATGAACATGTAATTTAACACCATATAGTGAGGACAATACATGGTATAGTTTAATTTCATGTGATCAGGATGTGTCCTGCAGTTTAATTTCATGCATCTAGGACATTGCACATAGTTTAAGGTCATAGATCATGTACATCGGCCAATAGTTTAATTTTATGATTCCTAGAATTCCATAAAATGCCCAGTATCAAGGTATATATAACACGCATGAACCAAAACCTGACATGAATGAGGATGAGGGATGTGTCAATACTAAATACACACCCTAAGACAAATAGGGGACAAAGGTGATGAAAAAGTTCTAAGGAACCTGTAGCTGGGCCTAAGACAAAATATTCAAGTGTTATTATATATCCCAAAAAGATGGGAATCAAGCTGCATGTAGTTCTTGAAGCACATCATGGTTATAGACCAATACTGATGAGGGTAGTCCTTTTTGACAAGGAGGCTAAAACATCCTACAACTATGATGGGGAATCTTGAACTCATTCAGGGTATGGTTACCATTTAACATCACACATTAAGGATGATAAAATGAGGCAATAATGTTGAGTTTGGACCCAAGATCATTGTCCCGAGCATCACTACACATCCCAGAAGGATTATAATCAATCCATACATAGTTTTTGACAGGTGATTTCACTATGCGGGTCTGACCCATGCATAAAGAGAAGAGGAATTATATATTTCTTTTTTTTCTTTTGTTTTGTTGTTTGCTTTTCTTGAGTGAATAGACCTAGATTAAAAGGTCTGGGTGTCACTATGGGAATCAATCCATGTGTAGGTCCTGAAAAGTGGCATGGTGGATGACCAATGCCAAAGGCGATGTCCTATCAAGTGAGAACACCACAATGATATTCGATTTTTCATTATGTTCCCAGGACGATGATGCTATAGTTTAAGGTCATATGATAGGACCGGTCCATGAAATTTAATTTTATGCAGTAAGGATGCAAAATTATAACATCATGCAGGATGGAGCATCATAGTTTAATGTCATGTTTCTTGGAAAAAAGTTCTTAGTTTATAGTTGTATAACTTGGACCATAATTTTGCGAAACTTTCGTATGTGGGTATAACCCTACCAAGCCCTATGCCCATATGATTCATGCTCAGTGTGGGAAAATAAGGAGAGATTCTTGGATTTCCCCATGACATGAGAGTGAAAAAAAGGAAAGGAAATTCTGAGTGGGGAAATTCTTCTATGACAACATTATTACTCTATAGGTGTGGATTCATAGAGGGAAAACACTAGGGATGTTGGATATCCACCAAAACATGAAAGGGTAAGGAAAATGTGAATCACAACGTCTGATATTTGGGACATAATGGAAGTGGTATAACATTGGAGGATAAATCCTGACCTTTTTGAATAAAAACATCCACATTTTTTGACTTTGGATGAGAGAAGGAAAATGAGAGTTATCCAAGAACCATATTCGAAATGCAGGAACTGACCAAAAAATTTCATTCAAAGTATTATGGGGCATTGGCCTAGGACGGTAGGTGAGACATGAGGCTGAGTATCTACACTGTTAGGTAGCCCCTTCATATTTGAAAGATAATGGGGACCCAAAAAAAGGAATGAATGAAGAGTGGAAGTGGAAATGGGGAATATCCCTATTAAATCCAACATTCAAAGCTATATACAACTACATACTCAAACATACCGGTGTTGAACATCCATAGGTGGGATCAGATCCATCCTCAAGGAATAGGTTCCTAGGGGGGATATTGAAAATAGTTTGAAGGTCATGTTTCTAGGACCATAAGATCCTAGTTTAAGGTCATAAAGTGTGGACGATGGGTGCCCAGTTTAACATCATGTTCTTGGGATGTACCCGTGCAGTTTTATGTCATATGGTAAGGAAGATATAAAAGGAAAGTTTCATGACTCTGTGGATGGGCCTAGGGTAAAAAATGAATGTTAATAAATATGTATCCCATAAGGATGGGAATCAAGACACATGTAGTTCTTAAGGATGGCATGGTAAGACAATGATTCCAAAAGAGGGGTGATATTCTCCCAAACAAGGATATCATGGTTTCTATGCATTTTACCGTCATGCAAACTAGGACACTAAAAATATTAGTTTAAGACCATAAAACTTAGACTGAAAAAAGGGTGGTGTGTATTTTGGATCCATAGGGAGACCCGACATGAATGTGGATAAAAAAGGTCCACACGACACAACATACTCCCATATGATATGCAAGACTAGGGGCCAAAGGGGTGAGCTTGTTATTCTATGGATGGGCCCAAAGATAATTTTTACGGGCATCACTACATATCCCATGAATATAGTACTCTAGACATACATAGTTCTTGTAGGATTCATGGTAGGATATCAATTCCAAAGGGGTAATGTCTTTCCATATGAAGATGTTGTAGCATTGTGTAGTTTATCATCATACAGTCAGGATTAAGAATATGTAGTTATCATCATATGATAAGGAAGAAAGCTGTTATAAAGTTTATCATCGTGCAACAAGGATGTTGGGGATCTTAGTTTATAGTCGTGGAGCTCAGACCATAAGGAGATTCTTGCAAAGAGGAAATGTGTATTGTGGCACCATAAAGCAACCCATCATGAATGAGGACCAAAGAGGTCTCAACATTGCACCAAATACTCCCTCATATGAACTCATGCACAGTTTAAGGTCATGATTCTTGGACTCAAATTCTCAGTTTAAAGTGACGAGCTCCGAACGTAGGATGCTAGTTTTAGGTCATAATGTTCAGACCATAAAATGGAATGATTCATCGATACGGGTAAAAAAACCAACCAAGACCCCTAAGCCCACATGAGACATGCTTATTGTGAGAAACAACAGGTGGAGAGGATGATTACTACACATGGAAACACATAGTAGGGGAAAAGAGAATTCAGGTTAATGATGTTCCAACAATGCTGATCAGCCTTCTCACCGTGAAAAGGTGCACAAAGGGGTAATATAGAGGGTGATGAAGTTTCGCTTGGATATATGGATGTGAAAATACATAAATAATAGTGTTCGATATTTAGTAAACGATGAGGGTGGAATAAATATGGATGATAACTATTTACCATGTTCAAAACACAACATCTATATTGTGTAACCTAGGATGAAAATAGACAAATGAGGTTCGACCACTAACCATATTTAAAACGTGGGAACTGACTCAAAAATACTATTACAAGTCTTCTAGGGAATTTTCCTAGGATGGTAGGTGATCCATGAGGTTGAGAATCCATACCATTAGGGTATCCCTTTAGATGTGAAAGATGATGAGTTCCTAAATAAATGGGCATGTGAAGCATGGGGACATAATGAAAAATTTCCATACAGAATCCAATACTCTGGGTACTACACTGCAGTACATCTAAGAACATTATTGAAGAATTCTAGATAGAGGGATTCAAATCCATTATCAAGGGAGGGGGGGGGGGGGGGGGGTTGAGAAAGTCTCTAGATAGGAAATGGAAACGAGACAATTCCAAATGATGAGGACGAGGGATAGAAGAGGAATAAAAAAATAGGGGATAGACCCAAAGAAAAAATGTTCAGACATTCCTACATATCCCATAAGGATGGGAATCAAGCCTTACATAGTTATGGAGTCCTGTGTTGTTTAATACCATGCATTAGGGATGAATATTTGAAGAAATATTCCAGGGGAAGGTACATGAAATAATAGTTAATTCCGATGTGAATGAGAAATAAGGAGGTCTCAACCACACCACAAACCCCTGGGAAGAACCTAGGATAAGAGACTATAAAGGTGATGCCATCTCATATGAGGACATCAAGGCACTACACAATTTATCATCATGTGACTAGGAAGAAATACAAGTTTAATTTTATGTAGGATATGAAAGTTTAACGTCATGCAAGACAAAGGGGAATTTTCCATTTATAGTCATTCAGGAAGAACCATGATTACTATACAGTTTAATTTATTTTAGGAAAATGTTGTATAGTTTATCATCATGTGGGAAGATGAAATAGATCATAGTTTAATGTCACCGAACTTGGACCACAAAGTGGGAAGATACCAATATAGGGGTGTGTAGGGTGGTTCTATAAAGAAACCCAATGTGGATGAGGACCAAGGAGGTCTCAACATCTCACCACACACACTCGAGGAAAGATTATTCCATAAGGCTAGAAAGGGTGAAAGGAAGATTTTTTAGTTAGTCCCAGAGACAATTTTCTGGGTGTCACAATGTATCTTACTGGCATAGGATTCAAGACACATATAGTTATTGAATACCGTGTAGTTTAACATCATGAGGTAAGGATGAATGACAAGAGAAATGGATTCCAAGGGAGCCACATGGCATAATTATTATAAACTCAAGGTGAATGAGGAGATAGGTGGTCTAAACCACACCATGAACTCTTAGGATAAATCTGGTCCAAGAGGCTAGAAAACCTAAAAGGATTTATGGATGGACCAGAGATGAAAGTTTTTGACATTCATACGTATCCTATGATAATGGGAAAAAAATCCATATGTAGTTCTAGAGTGCTGTGCAGTTTAACATCATGCAGTAAGGATAAAGATCATGGAAGGTCCCTAAGTGGGGAATACATGGTGTGATTTTTATAAACCTTACATATATGAGGACCAAGGAGGTCTCAACCACACCAGGTAATCCTAGGACACTCAGGCCATGTGGCCAAAAGAAAGAAAAGATCTGTAGAGCCTGGGGATAGACACAAAAGAAAAATGTTCTGAAATTCCTAGGTATCCCATAAGGATTGGGATCAAGACATACGTAGTTATAGAGTTCCATATAGTTTAACATCAGGCAGTAAGAATGAAACAAATGTTTAACATCATGTATGATGATAATGCTAGGTAATTTTAAGTCCTGCAGCCCGAACATAAGGGATATTAATTTAATTTCATAGATCTTGGACTAGAGGATAACTATGTAGTTTATCATCACATAGGATGATGGAAACCCCTACTCATGGGAGTTACTATTTCAGAGACCTATCATTGGTGGGAGGAGTAATTTTCTCTCCATTAATGGTGACCAAGGAGTATACACCATTAGGGTAAACATTGTGAATGATGTAGGGTCCTTACCATTTGGGATATAACTTTGGTGGCATCCTACTAGGTATCATCTATGTCCTTAGAGCCAATACCATGTCCCCTTTAAGGAAAAAGAGGAGACAAAACTTCTTATTGAAATCCATGGATACCTTGTTATATGCCTCTCTAGATTATGTAAGGCCTAATGCATATTTTCTCTTAGGGATTCCAATTCCTATAGATAGACTTATGCTACCCTGTCTGTTGTCTTTTGATCATATCCATCTATATAGAGTGATGGAAACTTAATCTTTATGGGCAGGACTACCTCTGTCCCATACACCAGGGAGTACGAGGTCACTTGGGTGAAATTTTAAGTTGTCATCTGTTAAGCCCAGAGATCATTAAGGAGATTTTCCGGATAAATTTTATTATTTTATCCCACAATCCTTTTTAAATTTCTTTATAGGGTATTTTTGAATGAATCAATGTTCCCATTTTACTATGCATGGTAGCAAGAAGTATGGTTGGACCATATGTTGTACTTGGAATACAATTTCTTCATCTCAACTATATGTAAATTGGTGCTGTTATCAGTGAGAATAGTGTGTGGGACTTTTAATCTGTGGTTGATGTTGGAGCTCACAAACTCAATGATGGAATGAGCCTTTAATTCCTTGAGAAGGATATCCTCTATCCACTTGGATAATAAATCCGTCAAATTCAGAATAAACCATCACTGGAGAGCTGTCACCGGTTGATATGGTCCAATGAAATCGAGTCCCTAGACCAAAAAGGGCCAAGAATACTTGGTAGTGTGGAGGGGAACTGGTGGTCGATGAAGAAAGTTGGTATGAATATGACATGTGTGGAACCTCTTGGTGAACTTGATATAGTCACTAACCATGGTGGAAAAAAATTAGCCCAAACTTCGAATCTGGTGGGAGAGATTTGATCCAGTATGATGAACTTCACAAGAGTTGGTATGTACATCCTTCATAAACTAGGGAATATTGTTTCCTTGAATACAATGGAGGAGAACTCCATAGAGCCCACATCTGTAGAGGATCTTCTCAAGGATGGGACCACCCTGGAAGGTAAACTGCACTGTACGATGAATGATTCACTCACTTTCGACTATATCCATTGGGATATTATTGTGCAGGAGATACTCAATGAGAGGAGTCATTCAATTAGTGGTTTCTTCCCCAATAATGAGGGGATTTGGAGGTCCCGATGCAAAATTTTCAGTGGTAAGGTGGCTTCCCTGATGGTTTTCATCAGCATACAAGGAGGTGGGAATGATAAACCTTTGATGTGACACATGGATAAATTGGTCACCCTAGTCAGCTTCTGCAAGATATTTGGAAAGACAATAATAGGCTTTATATGTACCATTTCATGATCAGGGGACATGAGTGACATATGGTTGGAATTAGAATTGGTCCATCAACTGGTGAGTTCTCTCTAATAGGGGTGTGAGCTCTGGCTTTTTGATGACATAGTCACATTTTATTTTCTTGATGACTAGTTTAGAGTACCCCTTTACATGTTGGTGGGGAACATCAATCTTGAGGCCCATCTTGAGACAAGTGATGAGAGAATTATACTCTACCTCTTTGTTAGTACAAACTTCTGACAAAAAGAATGAATAGGGCATGAAAACATGTTTAGGCATAGTGAATACATTGTCTAGACCTACTTTGTTGAGTCTGGGATCGTTGAGCCTTTTACCAGTCAGACTCTAGGATGTGATGTTAAAATGAATCTTCTAATAAGGCATAGTATGACCACAGACAAAATAGCATCATCTAGAAAATCAAGATCTAGGGAATTCTCAATAGTGACCAAATGAGTGGCAAGGAAGTCTTCCAATGCATGACCCTTGACTTCTTTATGTGGAAAAAACATGATGTTGAACTACTGAAGGATCAATTACTATTGATCTTGACATCCTATTATAATAAGGTGGTTCAAAATGTACTTTAGAGGATCTACCTGAGACAATAGCTATATCTCGTGATACTGAAGATAATGCTGCAATTTATTCACTGCAAAAACCCGAGTGTGGCATCTCTTTTCGATGGAATAATATCTGGTATCCATGTCGAGGAGCATGCAGATGAGATAGTACAAGTTGTTATCTATCCCTTCATTGTTCTTATGGGTGATAAGGGCACCGAGATACCATTCCAAAGTGGTCACATAAAGGAACAATGAATTTTTGGATACATGTGGAATCAGAACCAAGGTTTAGTAAATACTACACGATCTCCTCAAAAGCATCTTGACACTCTTCATCCCATTGAAAAAAACACATATATTCATGAGTTTAAAAATGGCCGTACACTTTCCTTCCATTTTTAATTAATCATCATATATAGGCTAAGTGGAATTGAAGGTCTCGGAGCTCTCGAATGTTTCTCAAATGATGCATCTGATTGATAGACTTGATCTTCTCTGGGTCGATCTCAATGCCTCTATATCTGAAAATGAAGCCGAGAAACATCCTAGAGGTATCCTTGAAGGCACACTTCAAGGATTCAAATTCAGATGGAACAAGAGGAGGAATCCAAAAAATTTCTCAAGAACTATGAGATAGTCCCGATCCTGGACAGATTTGACCACAAAATTGTCCACATAGCATTCCACTAAAGTCTTAAGAATCAGTTTGAATTTGTGGTACATATCACAATGATTGGTATCTCTTGCATTCTTCAAAATAAAAGACATTACATGATAGTAGATTGTTCTCTACAAATATAGGAATGTGGTGAAATATTCATCTTTGGGGGACATCCATATTTGATTATACTTGGAATACCCATCCATGAAGGAGAGACATTGGAACACCAGTAGTGGAATCAATCAAAAAATTGGTCATACGAAGGGGAAAATCATCCTTTGGAAAGTGATGGTTAAGATCACATAATTCAATGAAAAATCTGATATTTCCATTCTTATTCCTGATGGGGAAGATATTGTCCAACCATCTAGGGCACTGTACTACCCCAAAGAAGTTGGATTTGATGATATTATTAACCTTAGCTTCAACAATGGAACCATGAGAGGGGTGTATTTTCCTAAGAGGTTGTTTGAACCCAAAATGACTTATTGGGAGACCAATGTGGTGGAAGAAGACTTGAGGTTATAGTCCTGGTGTAACACCCCAAGCTTCCACTGTACGTTTCCCTTCGAATAATGCAATAGCGTGTGTTGTACGCAACCTCGAGCTCTAACACACACCACAACTAATTAAACTAGCCGTTGTGAATAGTAATACCTACTTTTTGAAATTTTATAAATTTTATTTATCAAAATGGACTTGATTTTTGGATTCGTAATATTGAAATTATCCTATGTTGAATTTTTGGTATTTTTCTGAGAACTTCTAAATTTTTATGAATAGTGAAAAATACTTAAAACAACTTTTTTAATCAAAATAATTTATAGTGATAAATTATAATAATTAGTGGTTTTAAAGTATAATTAGAATATATGTTTACCATTTTATCCAATGGTGGTCATTAGAATTAATTTAACATTGAAATTGGACATAAACAATTGCCAAACTTTTGATATAAATTGTTTCTTAAAAACACGCTATTTGTTGTAATAGCGGGAATTAATTATAAAATTAATTAATACAACTTATATGTTTGGAATTTTGTAAAATAGACATCATTTTTGAATTCGGAATATCAATTATAGCTTAGGGTGAAATTTTGGCCTTATTCTGAAAAACTTCAATTTTTGATGAATAGTGAAACCACTAAGTGGTTGTTAAAAACTGATTTTTCGTTAAAATGAAATATTACCACTTCAGTGATTTGATTTTCAAAAATCCGACATACATGGTTGTCATTAGGAAGTAAAATGTGGTTCAATGAGATTAAAATAATTTTTTGGTGAATAGTAACTTTTAAGTTCTTAATCGCGATTAGAGGTAATTAATGTAGTTTAAGGTACAAATAATGTTTTAATAATATGAGATGAGCATGACACTTGTCCTACTCCTATTGGATGAGTCATGGCCGACCAAGACAACCCATGGGTCAACTTGGGGACCCAATGGAGCCACTTTAGTTGGAAAATGACATTAATATATATTTATTTAATGTTAAAATTAAATTGACACAAACATGAGTTATTTTACTAAAACAGTTTTTAAGTGGGGTTACACAAGTCCATATTTTGACTATAAATATTCATTAGAAATCTAAAAAGATTTCCTACATCATAGTATTTTTTTTATAATTTTTAGACATTAAATAAATTAAATTATTTATGACATCATTATGATGCAGCGATGACCTCATTATTTAACGATTTAAATAAAATGAGAAGATAATGCAAAATCCAAGGCTTACACTTGTCCAAAGCCTATTGGATGAGGATATTTAGAAATATTATCACCTTATCCTCGAATTATATAAGTGTGGGACCTTTAGAATCCGAAAAGCATTGTGAAATAATGTAACATTTCAATCTTTCCAAAAGTGCCCCTCCTCTCCTCTTATAAAAGGCCCCCACCTCTACCACCTTATTCACACTTCCAAGCCTTTTGGTTAGGCCAACCCCTGCCCAAATACTCTCCCAACTTCTCTCCCTTCATCCTAGAAGCTTTACTTTAGTCAGAAAGACATCCTAAGGAGTCCTTTTGATCAAATCAAAAGGAAGAACCCGAAGAAGAGGTAACATTTTCATCACCCTCTTTCAAGTTTCTTTCTTCTTCCACTCCCTCTTTGTTTATTATTTCAATTCTAAAATTATAACTCCAGTATCTTCTATATACTGTGATGTTATTATAAATATGGAACAACCATATTCAGTATTCTACCTATCATTTGAATGACATGTCACCATACGTGCGTACGTACGGCTTACCGTCTCCACATCGTGGTGTAATTGTTATTCAATATATTATTATTTAGATGGGTATAATAATGATATGAAATTCATGTAAATAATAAATATAACATGATAATGATTCTGTATATATGATATACTATCCAATTATATATTATTTTAATATCAAAATAATGATATTGTCGCTCGTGCGTACGTACGGACTACCGTCTCCACGAACGCGATGAGATTCATTCTCCGTCGTATCCATTCAAGTATAATTATCATTTGATGATTTAAAAATAATGTTTAAGGACATGATATCATTCTGGATATGAATAAGATACAACCTATCCATGAAAAACACGACTTACGTAACAAAACATATAAAAGAAAACGAGTAAGTTAACACCCGAAACAACGATAAATCTAAGATATTATTAACAAAGCAATGTTAAAAGATCATATATGATATCATATGAATGTATATGATTCTTGTATAATTTAATAACAATTATTTCACCATTATACAGGAGGTTAACCTAGCCCAACCAAGGAAAATTACAAGGTAAGGGTTTACTTCACAACCTCTTCATTATCCAAGGTTGTTTATACATAATTATCTACTGGGACCTCGTTATCATCCAAATCCATGTTTCTTAAAAATGTCTTTCAAAACATTTTTACTATTAAATGGAAAATGGGTTAAAGTCATTTATACCCTTATACGTTTTTGAAAGGAATCTTACCGTCGTTTTCCAAACAATGTACTTTTTGACCTTTTTGACAAATATAAGGTAAGAATGTTTTTTTACTTATACGACGGGTGTGACTATTTTCCGCCATTATAACTTCGTCGAAGCTTCCATAACAAGCTTATAAGAATATCTTCAAAGTAAATGTATTATTTTATAATTATGGGGCTTTTAAATGATTTCAAAAAGGAGAGATATTTCTCTCAAATAGCTTTGATTTCATCTATGTCAACATCCTTTGATGGGTTTTATGTTTAATTGAAATTGATTTGTGATACAAAACTTCCATTGAACATTTTGTGAAATATTTGATTGTGGATGTGTTATTTTTATACCATCCATAGTTTATGGAGAAATTGTTGACATTTCGTATGCTAGTTTTAATACGAATATTTATGTTATGTTTAAACCTATTCATATGAGGAATGTATTGGACTTAATATGTGACGGGTGGAGCCCGCTATAGCTCCTCGATGCATCGGTAGGTCTCATGAGACAACTAGACGTGGAATTGGCCGAGGCCCTTTCCCAATTTGATTTATGGTTTTGGCCGAGGCCTTAATCATTTTAGACGTCTTGGCCGAGGCCTTGACAAAATGTTTCAGAATGTCTGGCATTATACATTCCCTCATTATGAAAGTGGTTATTGATATTTCATGTGATTATTCGTCTAGTAGAATATCCATGTGAGTAAGTAATGGCATTATTTTATTTTACTTTTGCCATATTATGCTGAAGTTCAAGTTCAATAAGGCTTTTGTTTTAGTTATACATTGCCTTAAATGCTTATGTTTTCTTATAAAAGCTTCCGCAATATTGTTATCCTTACTGAGCATCTGAGATCACCCCTTTCAATGTTTAAATATTTTCCAGGATGTGAAGAAGTGTATTATGACTGACTTTCAAGGATAGTCAGTGAAGATATGAGTGTGGACTATGAAGACCATGTTATTGTAGTTTGTTTAATTTTGATGTAATGAAAGACTTATGAATGTATCTATTGTTTCCAAGGCTACTAAACTAATCGGTCTTTCGAGACTTGATCTTTTGTGGTCATGCCAATGTTACGAAGTAATGCACCGACTCTGGGTAGCTGGGGTCGGGGCGTTACAGTTGGTATCAGAGGCAGTTTAGTACTAACCTTGGAAGCTAGATTTAGATAAACTCTGATTAGAGTACATATCCCGAAGATAGACTTTGAGGATTAGTATAGAAGAACTTCCTAGAATTTTGGTATTGTAGAGATGTTGTGAGTTTTCCGAGCAATACATCCCTGTCTGGATACGAGCAAGTAGAGGCGGCTCTGGCATAAATGTACCTAGGGGTAAAACCCGAAAACACCGCTTTGAGCTAGACTCGAACGGGAACTGGTGCACGACAACGGGCATTGCTGCACTCTTGGTTACGACACTCCCGGGGGATATGATTTGGATAATTCCAATTTTCTTTACAAACCACTATGAAGGGTTATGAGTATATACTTCCTCAAAGAAAACATTTGTATAATTATGGATTATATCCATAATTAGTTCAATTTATGTTAAGTGTTTTACAAGTATGGAATTATATATTTTGATTCATGAACTAATCTAGTTTATGCCATTATTTAGAAATGGCGCCTAGTGGAAGGAATAGAAACCGTATCAATGCACGCACTCCGTGTAGGGATTTCCCTCCTGCTCAAGATAATTATGGTGGAGCTAGTGATACAACTGGTGCTGATCAGATTCTCACCGTACTGGGACAACTCACGCAGGTTATGAATAACAACCTTACTCGTATGGAGCACCCTGATCCGCAACGTGGAGGATCAATGCTAGACCGTTTCATGAGGCAACAACCGCCAACCTTCAATGGGAGTACAAATCCTATAGTAGCTGAGCAATGGATAAATTCCTTAGAGAAAATATTCCATGCCTTGGGGAGTAGTGAAAGGGAGAATGTTGTCATGGCAGTTTACCGCCTCACTGGAGATGCCGATCAATGGTGGTCACTAATTCAAAACACAAAGGAAGATGATGAATTAACAAACATGGAATGGCAGGAGTTCAAAGAGTTGTTCTTAGAAAAATACTTTCCTCGAGACCATCGAGCGGATATGGAAAGGCAATTTCTGAGTCTGAGGCAGGAGGATGAGAATGTCGCAAAGTATGAGGCTAACTTTACAAGGTTAGCAAGGTATGCTGCAGATTACATACATAACCCAAGAAGTAAGACTGATCGTTTCTTTGATGGGTTGAAACCATTTCTCCGTCGAGATTTAGTATCACAAACCTTCTCTTCATACGAAGGTATTTTCTCGTGCGCTATTAATACGGAAAAGGAATTCTCTAAGTCTTATGACTTTAAATCAAAGCAAGATAAGAAGAGATCCGCTGAAAACTCTGGGAAAGGAAATAAGGAAACAGGGAAGAAGGGTAGAAATGAATTTCCACCCTGTGATAATTGTGGTAGGAAGCACCCTGGTGCCTGTCTAAAAGGAAAAGGAGTATGTTACAAGTGTGGTGAAAAAGGCCACCAAGCTCATGAATGCAAGGGAAATAAAGCGGCTGTCAACATGGAATGTTATAATTGTAGAGAGAAGGGACATTATGCAAATGAATGTCCTAAGCGTCAGGGGAACTTACCTCAGAAGAGGCCAAGGGATCAAGGCCAGGCTTATGCTATCACTACTGCTGAGGTGGAAGCTCCGAAAGACATGGTGGCAGGTAATTTAATGGTTTCCTCAAGTTTAGAAAATGCATTATTTGATTCTGGATCATTGCATTGTTTCATATCTTCCCAGTTTGCTAAGAAAATTAGATATTTCCAATTTGATTTAACAAGGGAGTTGTCAGTAAAAACCCCTAAGGGAAGTATTGTTGCAACAAAGTTTTGTCGATTAGTTCCCATTAGAGCACCTAAATGTTCTTTACCTGCTGATCTCATCGTCATACCCATGATTGAATTTGATATAATCATCGGTATGGATTGGCTTTTGGACCATGATGCAAAAATTTATTGTAAGAGGAAAGAGGTTACGATTCTTGATGATGATGATAAGGAACACCTTATCTTTAGAGCAGAATCATCGCCACATAATTCTTATCTAGATCCACCCCCAGTAGCTCAACTAAATTCAATTATTGGGGAGGAAGAGAAGGAAATTACTGAGGATGAGGAAAGGAATATTAAAATAGAGGATGTACCTATTGTGAGAGAATATGTTGATGTGTTTCCGGAAGATTTACCTGGACATCCTCCAGAACGAGAAGTTGAGTTTTCCATTGATTTAATTCCTGGATCAAGGCCCATATCGAAGACCCCTTATAGAATGGACACTGTGGAATTAGTTGAACTAAAGAAACAACTAGAGGAATTGAGTAATAAGGGATTTATTCTCCCTAGTGTTTCTCCTTGGGGAGCCCCTGTTCTTTTTGTTAAGAAGAAATATGGATCTATGAGGTTGTGCATTGATTATAGGGAGATCAATGCTATAACAATAAAGAATAAGTATCCCCTACCTCGCATTGATGATTTGTTTGACCAACTGCATGGAGCTCAATACTTTTCAAAGATTGACCTTCGGTCTGGATACCATCAGTTGTGTGTGAAGAAGGAAGACGTTCCAAAGACAGCATTTCGAACAAGGTACGGGCATTACGAGTTTACAGTAATGCCTTTTGGATTGACTAATGCACCCTCTGTTTTCATGGATCTAATGAATAGAGTTTTCAAGGAATATCTTGATGACTTTGTAGTGGTATTTATTGATGATATCTTGGTATACTCCAAAAGCCACGAAGATCATGAAAATCACTTACGCATTATCCTGAAGACTCTTAGAAGACATGAATTATATGGGAAATTTAGCAAGTGTGAATTCTGGCTTCATGAGATTTCTTTTCTTGGCCATATTGTCTCTAAGGATGGAATTTCCGTTGATCCTTCTAAAACCAAGGCAATCCAAGAATGGCCATCACCGAAAAGTATAACTGAGGTACGCAGTTTTATTGGTTTAGCAGGTTATTATCGACGTTTCGTCCAGAATTTTGCCAGATTGGCTAACCCATTGACAAAGCTCACACGTAAAGGGATTAAATTTGTCTGGACAAAAGAGTCTGAAGAATGTTTTGAAGAACTAAAGAGAAGATTAGTCAATGCCCCTGTATTGACTCTACCATCGGGGAATGATGGGTTTGTTATTTATAGTGATGCATCAAAGAAAGGACTCGGTTGTGTCCTTATGCAGAATGATAAGGTCATTGCCTATGCATCACGACAGCTAAAAATTCATGAGCAAAACTATCCTACTCATGATCTTGAGTTAGCAGCTGTGATCTTTGCTTTAAAGATATGGAGACATTACCTCTATGGTGAAAAATGTGAGATTTATACTGATCACAAGAGTTTGAAGTATATTTTCACACAAAAAGAACTCAACATGAGGCAAAGGCGATGGCTTGAACTACTCAAGGATTATGATTGCACGATACATTACCACCCGGGGAAGGCAAACAAGGTGGCAGATGCTTTGAGTAGAAAAGACCATGGAGTTTTGAATGTGATGAGAATTGAAAGGGATCCAATTTTCTTGGATCTAGTGAATATGGACATGGGAATAACTAGGGAAGGTGAAACATCAATGCTTTTTCAAATGGTTGCCAAACCATCATTACTAGAAAGGATTAAGAGTTCTCAGACCAATGATGAAGAATTTCAAAAGAAGATTAAAGGTGTGAATGATGGAAGATTGAGGGACTTTGTGTATAAGGATGGAATTTTGAAATTCGGGAAGAGACTTTGTGTTCCCGATATACCTGATCTAAAAAGGGAATTGCTGGATGATGCTCATAGTTCCAACTTCTCTATACACCCTGGGAGCACCAAAATGTATAGAGATTTGAAGGAACATTTTTGGTGGGACAATATGAAGAGGGAGATTGCTGATTTTGTGTCGAGGTGTATGGTTTGTCAACAAGTGAAAGCTGGAAGGCAACATCCTGGTGGAGTATTGCAACCTCTTCCCATACCTGAGTGGAAATGGGATAATATTACGATGGACTTTGTCATGGGACTACCAAAGACTCCTAGAAGGAATGATGCAATATGGGTCATTGTTGATCGACTTACTAAGTCAGCACATTTTCTGGCTATACGGGAGGATCTACCACTTGAACGTCTAGCAAGACTATATATTAATGAAGTTGTAAGACTTTATGGAGTACCCCTATCGATTGTTTCTGATCGTGATCCTCGTTTTACTTCAAGATTATGGAAAAGTCTTCAAAAGGCCTTGGATACTGAACTTCGTTTGAGCACTGCCTATCACCCTCAAATAGATGGACAATCAGAACGGACTATTCAAACCTTAGAAGACATGTTGAGATCATGCTCTCTTGACTTTCAGGGTATGTGGGATCAATATTTACCACTGGTAGAATTTTCCTATAACAATAGCTTCCATTCGAGTATTCAGATGGCACCATATGAAGCGTTATACGGAAAGAGATGTCGTACACCAACCTGTTGGGATGACGTTGGTGAAAGAAAACTTGTAGGCCCAGAACTGGTGGAGGAAACGGTGGAAAAGGTGAAAGTAATCCAAAATCACATCAAAGCAGCTCAAAGTAGGCAGAAGAGCTATGCCGATAATCGAAGGAAGGATTTGGAATTTCAAGTCGGTGATCATATTTTCATGAAGGTATCTCCATGGAAGGGAGTCATACGTTTTGGTAAGAAAGGTAAATTGAGTCCAAGGTACATCGGACCTTTCGAAATTCTAGAACGAATTGGGGCTGTAGCTTACCGTTTGGCAATGCCGCCAAGTCTCTCCAAAGTTCACGATGTGTTCCACGTATCTTTGTTGAGGAAATACATGCCTGACCCAACGCATGTACTCACCTATGAGGAATTAGAACTGGAACCCGATATTTCCTATTGTGAAGATCCCATCAGGATTCTTGATGTGAGGGAGCAGGTGCTGAGAAACCGGACGACTCGTCTGGTGAAGGTTTTGTGGAGAAATCATAAAATGGAAGAGGCAACGTGGGAACCTGAGGAATTTATGATGAAAAACCACCCGAGTCTTTTTATGTAGTAATACCCTAGAAATTGCGAGGACACAATTATTTGAAGGAGGGGAGAATGTAACACCCCAAGCTTCCACTGTACGTTTCCCTTCGAATAATGCAATAGCGTGTGTTGTACGCAACCTCGAGCTCTAACACACACCACAACTAATTAAACTAGCCGTTGTGAATAGTAATACCTATTTTTTGAAATTTTATAAATTTTATTTATCAAAATGGACTTGATTTTTGGATTCGGAATATTGAAATTAGCCTATGTTGAATTTTTGGTATTTTTTCTGAGAACTTCTAAATTTTTATGAATAGTGAAAAATACTTAAAACAAATTTTTTAATCAAAATAATTTATAGTGATAAATTATAATAATTAGTGGTTTTAAAGTATAATGAGAATATATTTTTACCATTTTATCCAATGGTGGTCATTAGAATTAATTTAACATTGAAATTGGACATAAACAATTGCCAAACTTTTGATATAAATTGTTTCTTAAAAACACGCTATTTGTTGTAATAGCGGGAATTAATTATAAAATTAATTAATACAACTTATATGTTTGGAATTTTGTAAAATAGACATCATTTTTGAATTCGGAATACCAATTATAGCTTAGGGTAAAATTTTGGCCTTATTCTGAAAAACTTCAATTTTTGATGAATAGTGAAACCACTAAGTGGTTGTTAAAAACTGATTTTTCCTTAAAATGAAATATTACCACTTCTGTGATTTGATTTTCAAAAATCCGACATACATGGTTGTCATTAAGAAGTAAAATGTGGTTCAATGAGATTAAAATAATTTTTTGGTGAATAGTAACTTTTAAGTTCTTAATCGCGATTAGAGGTAATTAATGTAGTTTAAGGTACAAATAATGTTTTAATAATATGAGATGAGAATGAAACTTGTCCTACTCCTATTGGATGAGTCATGGCCAACCAAGACAACCCATGGGTCAACTTGGGGACCCCATGGAGCCACTTTAGTTGGAAAATGACATTAATATATATTTATTTAATGTTAAAATTAAATTGACACAAACATGAGTTATTTTACTAAAAAAAATTTTAAGTGGGGTTACACAAGTCCAAATTTTGACTATAAATATTCATTAGAAATCTAAAAAGATTTCCTACATCATAGTAGTTTTTTTATAATTTTTAGACATTAAATAAATTAAATTATTTATGACATCATTATGATGCAGCGATGACCTCATTATTTAACGATTTAAATAAAATGAGAAGATAATGCAAAATCCAAGGCTTACACTTGTCCAAAGCCTATTGGATGAGTAGATTTAGAAACTTTATCACCTTAGGCTCGAATTATATAAGTGTGTGACCTTTATAATCCGAAAAGCATTGTGAAATAATGTAACATTTCAATCTTTCCAAAAGTGCCCCTCCTCTCCTCTTATAAAAGGCCCCCACCTCTACCACCTTATTCACACTTCCAAGCCTTTTGGTTCGGCCAACCCCTGCCCAAATACTCTCCCAACTTATCTCCCTTAATCCTAGAAGCTTTACTTTAGTTAGAAAGACATCATAAGGAGTCCTTTTGATCAAATCAAAAGGAAGAACCCGAAGAAGAGGTAACATTTTCATCACCCTCTTTCAAGTTTCTTTCTTCTTCCACTCCCTCTTTGTTTATTATTTCAATTCTAAAATTATAACTCCAATATCTTATATATACTGTGATGTTATTATAAATATGGAACAACCATATTCAGTATTCTACATATCATTTGAATGACATGTCACCATACGTGCGTACGTACGGCTTACCGTCTCCACGTCGTGGTGTAATTGTTATTCAATATATTATTATTTAGATGGGTATAATAATGATATGTAATTCATGTAAATAATAAATATAACATGATAATGATTCTTTATATATGATATACTATCCAATTATATATTATTTTAATATCAAAATAATGATATTGTCGCTCGTGCGTACGTACGGACTACCGTCTCCACGAACGCGATGAGATTCATTCTCCGTCGTATCCATTCAAGTATAATTATCATTTGATGATTTAAAAATAATGTTTAAGGACATGATATCATTCTGGATATGAATAAGATACAACCTATCCATGAAAAACACGACTTACGTAACAAAACATATAAAAGAAAACGAGTAAGTTAACACCCGAAACAACGATAAATCTAAGATATTGTTAACAAAGCAATGTTAAAAGATCATATATGATATCATATGAATGTATATGATTCTTGTATAATTCAATAACAATTATTTCACCATTATACAGGAGGTTAACCTACCCCAACCAAGGAAAAGTACAAGGTAAGGGTTTACTTCACAACCTCTTCATTATCCAAGGTTGTTTATACATAATTATCTACTGGGACCTCGTTATCATCAAAATCCATGTTTCTTAAAAATGTATTTCAAAACATTTTTACTATTAAATGGAAAATGGGTTAAAGTCATTTATACCCTTATACGTTTTTGAAAGGAATCTTACCGTCGTTTCCCAAACAATGTACTTTTTGACCTTTTTGACAAATATAAGGTAAGAATGTTTTTTTACTTATACGACGGGTGTGACTATTTTCCGCCATTATAACTTCGTCGAAGCTTCCCTAACAAGCTTATAAGAATATCTTCAAAGTAAATGTATTATTTTATAATTATGGGGATTTTAAATGATTTCAAAAAGGAGAGATATTTCTCTCAAATAGCTTTGATTTCATCTATGTCAACATCCTTTGATGGGTTTTATGTTTAATTGAAATTGATTTGTGATACAAAACTTCCATTGAACATTTTGTGAAATATTTGATTGTGGATGTGTTATTTTTATACCATCCATAGTTTATGGAGAAATTGTTGACATTTCGTATGCTAGTTTTAATACGAATATTTATGTTATTTTTAAACCTATTCATATGAGGAATGTATTGGACTTAATATGTGACGGGTGGAGCCCGCTATAGCTCCTCGATGCATCGGTAGGTCTCATGAGACAACTAGACGTGGAATTGGCCGAGGCCCTTTCCCAATTTGATTTATGGTTTTGGCCGAGGCCTTAATCATTTTAGACGTCTTGGCCGAGGCCTTGAAAAAATGTTTCAGAATGTCTGGCATTATACATTCCCTCATTATGAAAGTGGTTATTGATATTTCATGTGATTATTCGTCTAGTAGAATATCCATGTGAGTAAGTAATGGCATTATTTTATTTTACTTTTTCCATATTATGCTGAAGTTCAAGTTCAATAAGGCTTTTGTTTTAGTTATACATTGCCTTAAATGCTTATGTTTTCTTATAAAAGCTTCCGCAATATTGTTATCCTTACTGAGCATCTGAGCTCACCCCTTTCAATGTTTAAATATTTTCCAGGATGTGAAGAAGTGTATTATGACTGACTTGCAAGGATAGTCAGTGAAGATATGAGTGTGGACTATGAAGACCATGTTATTGTAGTTTGTTTAATTTTGATGTAATGAAAGACTTATGAATGTATCTAGTGTTTCCAAGGCTACTAAACTAATCGGTCTTTCGAGACTTGATCTTTTGTGGTCATAACAATGTTACAAAGTAATGCACCGACTCCGGGTAGCTGGGGTCGGGGCGTTACACCTGGAATCACATCATAACTCCAAGTGAATACATCACAATGTTTCTTTAGAAAATTGACATACAACTGTTGTTCTTTAGCAGGCATAGCTACACTGATCAATGTTGGCATCAAGTCTGCTTTGGTATCGAGATTCACCTATACCAGCTCATCAACAGTAGTGGATATTCCTTCCTCAAATGAAGAAGGGTATTCTTCAAGATCTTATTCATCATCTGAGGTTAGAGGACCATAATTAGGGGGAAATTCCTCTGAGTTAACTGATCTCAAAGGAATGATGGTTCCAGCCTGAGATATAGTGGAATCAATATCAAGAGACTCATGAACTATTGAAACCAAGGTGACAAAAGCTGTTAAAACAATCTCATCAGGTGTTCTACCAAGGGGTCACACTTAATAATATCAAAGCAGTAGTGTTGATTTGTATTAAGTCGATTGAACCTAGCCTGGAAAAACAAGAAAGTATGGATTATCACTATTTCCATTGGGAGAACGTCTCAATCCCTAACATGGGTTAGAGGCTCTGGTACCACTCTGTATAGTTCTATGTTGGATTAAGAGGTAATAAATCAATGTTCTTCATATCTGGGAATGTGTCTTCCCCTAATCCTAGAAATGAAAAAGCAATGTCCCAAGTCTGGGGTAGTGGCCTCCAGCTGATGAATCAGAATAATGAATGCATCATCTAGATCTATCCAGGGATCATCCACAGTAGTAGTGTGCTCAACCTCATTAGTCTATACCTTCTTTTCCTGGATCTTATAATATTCGGTGTCCATATAGTAGGCTTCAAAAGTAGAAAAGGGAGATGCATCATCCTGGAGCATGCCTATTTGACCATTAGGGGAGTATTTTAGGTACTAGTGATATGTGGAGGGGATTGGTATGCGAATATAGAGCTAGGCCCTACCCATAAATGTATTATAGGAGGTGTCTTGTGAGATGACCATAAATTCTATGCTTGAAATTAGGCCACCAAATTGGGTCTTCAAGTGGATCTTTCCACATGGGCTCTATTCGGTCCTGTCATAACCTTGAATTTTCAAGTCAGAGGGACTCGAATCTGCTTCAGACATCCCCAACTTGTGGAGTATCCATGTCTGGATGATATTGATCCCAAAACCTATGTTGAAAAGATATCGGTAGACTTACACACCATTAAACTATCCAGTAATGTACAACTGGTGGATGTGGACTTGTATAGGAGAGCCTTCATCTTCCCCTAAGAATGAGATAATGACCTGAAAATTTTCTTTCTCAACTTCCTCATAATGAAGGGAATCCTAAAATTACTCCTTTGTTTCAAATTGGAGGAGGCTATTCAAGGCCTCAATGAAAGATTCAATCATATCTTGGAATAGGTTGAGAGATTTTAGGATTGAGAGAATTGCAGGAATGATGGAAATGTGCATAATCACATTATACTTTTGTGTTAGTAAAACATTCCTATTAGTAGGGAGTTTCTTTGCAGTAGATGGTATGAAAATAATTTCTATTTAAGAAAACACATTTTGGAAGATACTGGGAATATATCATTGTTCAATATATGAACCATGAGAAACAACAAGCATATGACTATCAAATGGATGATGTCTAGCCACAACTAGACTAAGATGATCACGACATAGTCATGGAGGATCTTCTTAATTGAGTAACATGAATGATAGTGGCTGTAATATTGATGAGTTGGGATGAGAGGAATACACATGTTAAGATCTACACTGAACCTACTGTTTGGTGTTGATGGCGTGAAATACCTAGCTAAAAACACTAGCCTGAGCATTCAGATGGTTCATAAGTCCAAGGCCTTGTCAGTGATAGCATCAAATGAAAATATTTGGAGGATTTTTCTAACATTCATTAAAATTGAGAACCACTTACAGGCCTACCAATTTGATAATGTTCAACAAGTCATACTCTTAATAATCACATAAGGAGACCTACAAAATAGGTGAAATTTTGGAGTGATCCCCATATTTGGAGTCATGAATTCACTGAGAGTACAAAATAGATTTGGCACCGGTGGGTGGATTTTGTTCCCCTTGCGCTGTTAGAGCCTGTACTTTTGAGAAGCATAAGGCTGATATGTGGATGAAAAAGTGGTAGCAGGGGGAGGCATGACTACATTGGAAAGCTCAGGCCGATTCAATCAGGCTCAAATGACACCATGGGTGAAATAAAATGATATGCATTATAACCAATAGTTATACTTTAGAGACCCGCAACTGGAGACTTCCTTTCATCCACCTTCACTGTATCTGTTAAGCACTACATAGATACGTGCCACTTATTCGGGGGTAGGATGCAACTTGATGAAATTGTTGTCAACCTGATCTTGGAGCCATTCCTTGAACACATACCACTTCATGAGATTATGTCCAAAGAATAGGTGGTAGGGGTAGTAGTTGGGGAGATCAATGATATCAGCCTATTAGGGTTTCCTACACTCTAGAAAGTTAAGGATTCTCAAATCTACGGTGCTTCAAAAATAGTCAGGACCTGAGACTCATCGAATGAATAGGTCCAGTTTCTCTGATCTAGGAAAGGGACTTTAGGATCCTAAACCTAATGAGGGGTTATAGCTTGAACAAGAGGTTTAAAATGATTGTCTCACCTAACTAGTAGTGGTTGACGGGGTGGCACTGACCAATTTTGAGGAGGGAGATACTGAGCCTGAGGCTACTATTCCCAATGGGGCTATGAACGTGACTCTACCGGAAATAGCTCTAGTGGCCTTGGTTCCTCTACAAGTGTAATGAAAATAGTATTTACCTTAGATTCTCTTCATGCAGGAGCTGTGGGAGGCAAAAAACATGCCACTTTGGCCTGCTACAAGGCTTCCTCTAGGTGCTGATCCTTGTTAGAGAAATCCCAGAATCAATATGGGAAATTCTAAGTGATGAGAGAGGGGACCAATTTAGTCTTACAATTCCCCAAACACATCGTCAGTAGCTATTATAGGGTTAGTGACATATCGAGTGAATACGTTAGGCCCTTCCACCCTGCGACGAAGTCCGAAACTCACTCATCTGGGCATTGTTTTCACTTGAAGAGATCAATAATACTAATCTTCCACATGGTGGAGCTGAACTGATATAGAAACTACCTATGAAGATATTCCCAAACTACTATAGACCAAATGGGTAACTGGATGTACCAGAAAAACATAGGTCCTTCCAGTGTCCTTATGAAACACCAAAGCTTGGAGGCTCCCTGTTGTGATGGATCTCCTAGAATGGGCCCACACCTTGAGATAAAGTGGTCTAGATGTTACAGTGGGTCACCCATCCTAGTAAAAAGGGAAAATGTAGGGTTATTGAAATCTGGGGGTGCCAGTATATTATTTACCCATTCGAAATATGGCTTTCTTTTAGATAGGATCTCAACCTATTTTGTTTCAAGGTCCCTGAGGAGGGAAATGAGAGATTCCATCATATCATCCTGACGAGGATTCCTATATTGGATGGTGTTTCTAACTTCCATCACTTTAGAGAGTTATTAAATATGGTAGTTAGGCCGAAAATCTTGTGGAGATACAAGTGGAACCACCAGAGGAACAACCTGAATAGAAGTTGGAGGATAGACATGATTCAGATCCGAAGGGAGATTCTCATGCAGTTCTGATGGGTTCAAAAATGCATATTGTGACCATTTTCTATAAAATCTAGCCTCTAACCTATCATGATACGCAGGGTTGTAGGGATTTATAGGGGAATATAGCCAATAAGGACTTGTGGCTGCCCCTAATGCTTTAGTGGAGGAGGGACATGATCGTACCGAGGATCACTGTAATTTGTATGCCTTCCTACAAGTCGTTCATCCAAGAGATAATTGATGAACCTTTTTGGTACAGTAAGCTACCGATGAAAGGAATCCACGAAGAGGTCAACCTCCATCTTCAACACTGAACTTGATGAGTTATATGACTTATCATCCCTAGGAATTCCTTTACACTTATTGGGGTCTCAACATAAGGGCAATGAGTTAAAGGGCTCTGTTAGGCTGAGGACCACTACCTCTCATGACAAGTGATAATGCATGGGGGTCCAGTAAATGCTATGATTCCCAAGGGATAGGTCATCCTCTTCGGAACCTACATTGGAGTACCTCTCTTTATGTGTACTGGTCTCATTTATATTTACCAAGACTTCATTTTATGACATATCCTCAACATTAATAGGGAGGTTCGACTGCCACAGGTTCAAGCTGAAGTGGAGAGTAGCATATTTCCCCATCCTCAGATCTGCACATATGAAGATGCCTCTATGATGATTCTGCAGAGTAAAGGGAATCTATGAATTAATCTTTGATGAATATCCTAGTAAAATATGGGTGATGTAGGGTTCTGAGCCACAAGAATTATAGCTAGGTCAACCATGAAATACATATATACAATGTCATCAATGTGATCCCAAATATTTGGATAAACCAACTAATGGTTTTGAAGATGGAAGTGCATTTCCCAGATGGTCTAGTAGAAGCACATGACTTTTTCCTAGTTTAGGGATTCAAAAATGTCAAATTCTAGAGTCATTGATGGACATAACATCTTATATAACTGTTACACCATAAGAATGTCCCATATAATTCTTCATTTAGAATCAAGTCCCAAATCTTGGTTTCCCCATTATTCAACTAGGGATGGCTATGGAATTAGAAACAACACTGATGTAGACCACTTTAGTGGTGGACTAGTCGGTGGAGAGACTGACACATGGTCTAACAAGGCGCTGCATACCAGGTCATCTCTCGGGGATGATATAGACTGCATCATCATGTCCCTATAGGATGGAGTGTTGACCGCTTCTTCTTGTGTGAGGTAAGCGATCATCGGTGGTGGATCAGGCTGGTTATCATCATCTACCAAACCCCAAAAAAACTCCCCATGATCTCATTTTGAGGTAGATAATAATCTCAGTGACAATATAGAGGAATGAATAGAAAGACCTTAAAAGGGAGCCAAATATGTCTCCTACTGCATGTACCTGTGGAGGGATTTAGGGATTTGGTGCATCTCACTTTCGGAGAGGATGAAGCTAACATGTTGTGTTCTTTCCCCAAACTCTGATGTAGAGGATCAGGGTGAAGGTTACATAATCAAGTCATATTCTTCTTCAAAATATGAAAAGAAACCCAGATTTGACGAAGATCTGATGCTTCTTAGGATTATTCCTTTAGAGGTGACGATTCACCCTACTGCCCCGTGATAGTTCTTTAGGTCATGGTAAAACTTTTAAATGTGAAGGACATTCTTGAGGATTGACACTGTGGTGAATAGTAACTCTGATTTGGTGATATGGGGTGCTTGGAGCACCCATGTATATGTCGAATGGAACATGGGGAGGACCTCTTTGTCTGTCGCCTGATGAGCAGGGAGGACCTATACAGTAGGGACTGCTGGAGTGGGGAGGGCATCCACTGGATTTGGATAGAACATGGGGTGGACCTTGAGGCTATCCATATGTGTCTTGTGAAGGACCTCCGTACTGACTAGCAATGATAGCATGAGGAGGGAAATTGTACTGATCAAACTGGACATGGTGAGGACCTCTGTGTTGGTCATCGATGAAGTGGAAAGGGCCTCTGCTTAGATGATTTTTGGAATGGGAAGGACCTCTGTTGGAGCTAGTTATGATGTTAGTAGGGCCTTATTGTTGATAAACAAAAATTCAAGGAAAATATCCACACCTAGGATCATTGGAATGGAGAGGACCTTCATGTTGGGTATCAACAAGACGGTGAGGACCTCCACTTGGACTGATGCTGTTAACATGGGGAGGACCTACATGATGAGTGTGGGAGTGGGGAGGACCTCTAATGTAGTTTATGATGGTATAGGGAGGACATCCGTAATAGATATCATCATCACAGGTTGGCCCGTGATGACTGTCATTCATATCAGTGACCAGAAGAGTCAGCCTAGCCTACCCATGAGGTAATAAGGGTCTTGATCCTGGACAAGCAGAGAAGTGCCCTTTCTTTGTGATAACATGGAAATTATAGTATACATTGGTGGTGTAATGGGATACTGAAGTTCTAGAAGATGAATCCCTCTGAAAGGCATCTTTATGAGGATGGATCTGGGATGGTGTGTCCCAAAATGGGAAGGTTTCACACCATAAAGGCTGATCTAGACATCACAAGGGATGGATCAGGGAGGTACACTCCAAAAAGGGAAACACCAAGGTTTACTATTGGTTGAGATTTTACCTCCTAGAGGATTCCTACATAACCTCTTTAGAGGATAAGGATTAAAACCCATGTAGTTAAAAGTAGTGATTTGGGGCTTACACATGGCTAGCTGCCCGTATGGATGGCATGAATTTACCGAGATGTGGAGGCCCAGATAAAATCAATATGGATATGGAGGAGTTGTTGAAGGATGAGGATGAATGATATGGAACTGAAATGAAGGTGATGATATTGGGGTTGATTATCAGGGAGGATTTCTATGTGTCCTAGTGGCTTGGAATCAATTTCCATGTAGTTCGGTGGGGCGACAAGACACCTAAGGAGGCATCCCATGAGAATGAAGCATGTGGATAGGGACCCGAAGGAAGTAGAACATCTGGGTTGGGGAATGATCTTCTTGAGAAACAATGGCTCAAAGGAGAGATCAGGATGGGAAGTGGGTGATGATCTTGGACCATAAAGAGGCTTCCCACATACCTTGTGTATAAGTCAGGGATCAAAGTCCTTGTAATTCAGGATAAAGGTATAGAATTGGGTCATACACAATGGAAACAGACCTGGTGATGTGTCAAGGTCTTATGCCTAGTTAGAAGACCTTTTCTAGAGTATCACTATTTTTTGGAGGATTATAATGAAGTGCATGGATTATTCATGGTTAACTTCCCATATGTATGTATGAAAACAACACGAACGAATGGATCTGGGAGACATCTCTCAAAAAGGGAAGATGTCACATCAGAAGGGTATATCCCTAGAAGAAAGCTTCAGAGTTTATCATTTTTTGAGATTAAACCTCAAGGAGGCTTACTACGTACTGTGTGTATAAGATAGGGATCAAAAACCACATAGTTTGGTTAGTTATATAGTTTAACATCATGCATTGAGAATGGGAAGTGAACCGATGTGAAACAAACAAAATAGATGGATTGTGGGACTTGAACCTGAGGGATTCTTCAATTTACCTTGTTTAGAATAAAAATATCAATGTCTATATACTTTGAATATGAGGGAGGAATGGGGATTACACATAAATAGCATCCCAAAGAGGATTTCATCATAACTTTTTACTCTAATCCCACATGAGTCATGCTCAGTGTGAGAAATAAGAGGTAACAATAGACCTAACGGTCTTGCCATGAAAGGTACGACTATAAGAGGCGGTGCAGAGAATATTCATGGATATTGGGCTAGGGAGATGGAGGATGGGTATTACTCTAGGTTGGAAGCCTAAAGAGGAAGTTCAGGGATTACATGAAGACTACCTGTGGCGCAAATAGAGACAAAGTCCAAAGGGATAGAGAGAGCGGGAGGGCGCTGGTGCCAATCCCCTTTCTGGTCATATCAGACTTGGAACACATGCGACAAACATAGTTTAGTATCATGTGGTGAGGACATGGGTTATTGTTAGTTTAACTTCCTATAACTCGGACGATGAGGACTCAATCCTCATCCCTTGTACTTACATAACTTGTACCAACCCACACTTGGGGAAGGGAAGGAATAAGTAATTCCTAATAGGAGTAAGGTGGATGAGTGTTCAATAGAGGGCTCCACATTAGTGTAGATATGAGAATAATAAATAGATGTTATCATAACTATGAAATGAATCATTAGGTATAGAAACATGACATGTGACACCGTATGAGGGACTAATAAACCACTACGTGAAAGCCTAGAGGGATGTATGGAGGAGGTGAACACAAGATGTGGGTGTTGCATGAAATATGAGATCGAACATGATGTCTTGGAGTAAGGAAATCCCATGGAGTCTTTTAAAATGGGTGCATGCAAGTTTGGATACTTGCAAACAAAAGGACGGGTCTCGAGCGTAAGATGCAGTATGCAAGGGAAAGTCATGCACGTAAGAGGGTTCTTTTATATTCAATTGACATAGGTGAGAAGGAAATCAGCGAGGGTCAAGTTGTTTTGTGCCCACCCGAAGGTGGATACATGGGGGAACTGTTATGAAATATCCAATACCTTAACATGATGACTTACACACGGTCACAGAATGGATCATCTTTCATGCACGAGAGAGGTGATTCAGCTTTCATAGCATTATTTTTATGGGAGGGGGTTCCCTTATATTTATAGGTGAAACTATTGGTGGGAGAGTGCAAGAAGGATGGAGAAAAATAGGTCATTTGACATTGCATTTGGTGCATATGATCTTTGCACATGAAACTACCCTTTTGCATGATGTTGAACCTTATTTAGGGTATCTAACATGGCCATTTTTTTGGAGGCCAAAGTGAAATATGGTCTTTTACGTCGCATTGGGAACACATGAGTCTTACGTGCAAATCACCTTTGGCGTGAAAGCTCCCAATATTTCTCGCAAATCCCTTGAGTTTCTCGAGATTATCCACTGAATCAAATTATGTCATTTGGTTTCTCAAATATGCAAATCTATGGCCTCAAGTGGAATTCAGTTCCAATAGTATCATCAAATTATATTATCAATATAAGATTCAAAAAATTATGTTGACATAGATGAAAATAATTTAAGGTGATTATTGAAATATTTATTACAGAAAATACTTTTTTTTTAATTTCAAAATCATTTTTTTAAAAAACTACACATATAGAAAATAAAAAAATTTATTTGAGAATAAAAATGAAAATTCAAAAATGGAATATTCAATGAAAATATTAGTTATTTTGGCAGGAAAATACATTCATGGAATTAATCTAAAAAAACCCTTCCATATTTTTTTTCAAAAAATTCACAATGTACCTCATTTAGAAAACGATAAGAATATTTATTTTAAACCATTATAAAAATTCATTCAATGGAAAAATTAATTTTAAAAATAATCAGAGGGTGTTAGAAATAGTTTTTAAATCATTTTTATAAAAAATGTAAATAGGAGATAAATATTCCCCATCCAATACTTAAACATATATAATCCCTGATAACGATGAGATTATGAATGAAACCCTTAACTCATGAGTTTCATTTAAATCATAAGCCTCATGAAGGAAATAAAATACAATAAAACATTAAATAAAAGTAATACAAATATATTCATGATATAATATATCAAATAGGATGTATATACACCACAAAAATGAAATAAGTGGTGAATATGAAATGTGTCTCATTAAAGTAAATATGAGATGCGAAAACCATACATCAAGTTTGGTTTCCTTTGTTTGTGTATAAACAACTTTTACAATAAATACATATATTTTGAAAATATATTATAGAACCATAATCTTATATATCATACCATATATAAAATAATTATAATCTTTTATCACCAATTTATTAACAATTCTTTATAAAAATCACTATTTAGGGTAAAAACCATTTCATTTTTCATGTATGTTTTAGTTCGGTAGTTGGTGTATTTATTAATTGATAATGTTTAAATAATATCTATAATGTTAATAATTATATTAAAATAATATATATTTAATATATATTTATTTATATAAATAAAAAAAGTTAGATATATAAAAATTAATTGTACCATTCATGGAGATAGTATGTCTTATGTACACATGAAATTGGTTTTAATTTTTCAAACGATGGAAATAAATAAAGGTAAATAATAATTAAACTTTTTAGAATTATTATCATGTCATATAATTCATATATATTTATCAAATCCATTATCATTTCTATGCAATTAAAATATAAATAAATAATGAATCACACTGGTTTGTGGATGTTGTAGTCCACTCGTATGCACGAGTGATATTATAGTTTCCCAACAGTTTTCAAGGTAAGAAAGTATATATGTTATTATAATTGAATAAGTATAATTATGTTATAATTATAATATATAAACATTAAATCCATAATAATTCCCATATATAAAAGTTGGTGATAAAAAATGAATTGTGTCTCTATGTGGAGATTATAAGCCGTGTGTATGTATGAGTGATAATTTCACTTCCCATTTGATGGGAGAGAGGGTGAGTAATGGTAGTTTCATAATCATAATAAAATTTTATTAAATATTTAATAATTAATTTTTTATTTAATGATAAATGACATAGATTTATAATATTTTTAAGAAGAAATAAATTGAGAGAGGTTGGGTAAGATAATTACCTATTCTTTGAGGGAAATTATTTGATATGTTCTTAAGGAAATTAAGGCTGGACTTTTAGGGGGACCATAACCTTCAGAACATATTTATGGATGTTTATAAGAGCAATTTTTAGGGGTTTTTAAGGATATATGGCTCAATATGGTGTAAATATGTGAGGGATGAGGTTCTATTTTACAATTGAGGTGAGTGGTACTTTTGGAATTCAATAAAAAATTAAAATATAATCGAAATATTCTATATCCAAAGGCTTCAAAATGGTCATGAATTCAAATAAAATTTTTCTAGGTTTAAAATAAAATTATTAAATGAAATTTATAGAATATTTTATATCATTTTAATCCTTATTTTTTTGATTAACCTCTTGGTTAACCTATTTTAATAATTAAAATGGTAACGTATTTTTCACTCTTAAAGGGTTTTAATTTTACCTATAAGGTAACTATTGAACCCTAAATGGATTAGAGATGAAATTTTATACCATATTATATCCTAATTATCCAATTTAATTGTTTTATAATTGTTAAATGATTCAATAAAATATTATTTTGACAAAATGTCATTAATGTCAATTTTGACACTACTCATTTAATTTGACTTTGAATACTTCAAAAAATGGATTTAGAGTAAAATTTATTAAAAAATTACTAATAAGTAACATATATCTTTTTGATTACTAGGAAAAATTATCTCATTAATATTATATCACACGTAATATTTTTAAAATCAATTATTTTCTTTTTCTATTAAATAAATAAAAATTGAATTAGCGTTGTATAAGAAACTAATGTAATTATATAATTTTAAACAATTATAAATAAATTTATATCATGAAACTAGTTTCATTGATATAAAAATTAGACATTTATTTTTGTTAATATATTTATTATTTCCTTATGTGGACACATAATAGATATTTAAAACAAAGGGAGTGGCATTTTGTAACTTCCTTTGATTTAAATAATATATATTCATTTTCATCGAAAATTGTCTATTAAAAAACTCAATTTTGAGCATAATGTGTCAAGGGTAAAATTAATTTCATATAATAATAATTAGGATGAAAATTTATTTCTTTATAATTTATATTTAACATTTATTAATAAAAATTACCCTTTTCTGAGGTGATAATTTTTACCACATGTACTATTCACATTGACAAAAAATAAAAGGGTCATATTTAAAAAATTTGAAACTCCTAAATAAAATTAAGGAATTAATTTTTATTAAATTAAATATCTATTATTGGATGAAATTTATTTAAAAATTATTATGTGAAATGTGATGAAACAACTTTTTAAAAAATAAATACACTTTCTCGTAAAAATTTCTTTTTATGTATAAAAAAGTTACTATTCAAAATTTAATTGTAAAATTGATTAAAATTAAGATAGTTTTACTATTAATAATATAATATAACTAATTTTACTTTTAAAACATTAAAAAAATAGAAGTTTACATTGAGAATGGTTGAAACACAAATTTTGTTCTCAATAAAAAATAGTATTTTTTAGTATTCACTGGAAAACCAATATTTTTAGAAAAAAATGAAAATTTCACCCATAGATAATTTTATATTATATGTTAATTAATAGTATCAAATTTTTAAAATAGAATTTTTATATTTTCCATAAGTCTATTTTAATATTTTCTAAAAAGAAGAAATAAAAACCATTTTTGTAAAAAACGTATTTCTGAAGCACAAAATAGTTTAAATAAAGAATGAGTATATATTTTATAAGAATTAATCATTTTTTTTTGATTTTGTACGCAATTTATGTATATTTAATAACTTTTTTAACACTATTCATACCATATAATTTAACTTCTAAGTTATAATAGATGTATTTAAATAATAATATTTTTAGGATTGTTTAGGTTTGGTATTGCGTGTCGTATACACTACCGAACATAAAATTCTTTTAAAATATCAAGTAGTTACAATAATCATATTTTTGGGAATATAATAATGTATTTATTATGGGATATCATATTTTTTCACTGAATCTTGAGGTTTATTTTACAATAGAATGCATGATTGTTACTAAACCAATTTCAAAAGACCCATATAGAATAAACAACATTGAATTTGTGAAATTGAGGAAAAAAAT
The DNA here is from genome assembly GCA_963277665.1 of Viscum album. Classification (NCBI taxonomy): domain Eukaryota; kingdom Viridiplantae; phylum Streptophyta; class Magnoliopsida; order Santalales; family Viscaceae; genus Viscum; species Viscum album. The sequence continues at coordinate 1,679,843,853 of OY728161.1, read as the reverse complement.
CTAGGATAATACAAATTTGGGATTTATTCAACCTAGTTATTATCCAAGGGGTGAAAATATTTTTTTGGAAGAATAATTATGGTTCATTTCATCTAATAATAAATTAATAGGAATATAAAACTATCATAATTAAGAAAAAACATACATTTCCCTGTATCAATGATCTATTTGATCAATTATGAGGATCTTAATATTATTACCAGATTTATATTTGATATGTATATAATCATATAAGGTTCAATAAGGAAGATATATCCATGAAAACCTTCTATATAAGGTATGATAATTTTAATTTTTTTTAATTCCATTTGGACTTACCAGTGATCCTATTATTTTTATAGATTTAATGAATAGTGTATTTATAAATTATTGTGATTAGTTTTTGGTAGTATTTATAAATTATATTATTTTATATTTTAAGATAAAGGAATAGCATGAATAATATTTTATAATTTTTATGATGACCGTGAGGAAGGAGAAGTTATACGCTAAATATACCAACTATGAATTTTGGCTTCAGAATGTTTCATTCATGGGTTACATAATATAATGTGAGGGTATATTAGTAGATTATTAAAAGATGAATGTTATTGAGAAATAGACTAGACCAACAATAGTAACTAAGGTTCACAGTTTTCTAGTCCTGGATGAATAATATCAACACATTGGGATTGATTGTTGATGACTGTTTATTCCACTAAGCAAGATGACTAGGAAATGGGGTATGGTCTTAGGGACTAATGAATATGAAGATAATTTTATAGAACAAATGAATAGGTTGGCTAGTGAACCTGTATATACACTAAATTTTAGTGGATAAGGGTTTGTGATATTTATATTGATGCATAAAATAATATATTGGGATTTTTTTCATGAAAAATGATATGGTGATAGCTTATGCCTCCCGTAAAATGAAAATACATGTGTAAAGTTACATGACTCATGATTTAGAGTTGGAAAAAGTAATGTTCAGATTTATGATATGGAAGAATTATCAATATATAAATTTGTGTGATATATATATATACTGAACATAAAATCTTTAAGTATATATTTCTATAGAATGTTTTGATTAAGTGTCAGAGATGATAGTTGAAGTTGATCAATGATTATAAATACTCCACACATTACCACCTTAGGAAGGAAAACAAGGTGGTCGATGATCTGTATCAAAAATACCATGATTGTTTTTCCATGATTAGGATTGAAAGAGATGCAATATTTTTGTATTTTTAGAAGATGGATATTCAAATCATGAGTAATGGCTAGAGATCATATCTTTCTTATATAAATGATAAATAATCATCCTGTGAGAAGATTTAGAAAGCATAGAAGGAGGATTTTTAAGTACATAAGAAGGTGAAGAGTACCCCTAAGTTAATTAATGGCTATGTTAGAATGGTAAGGTTCAAGAACCAAGTATGTGTCCAATATATACAATACACGAAAAAGGATATTTTAGATGATGATCATGATTCATAATTCTCTATTCATCTTGTCATGATAAATATCTCTAAAGATATGAAGGTGTAATTTTTGTGAGATAATATGAAAATGGATATTATAGAGTATGTGTATCAATTAATAGTGTGTATACATGTTAATGTAGATAGAAAGATGTCTCAAATTATTTTACAACAATTACCCAAATCATAATGAAAATGAAAAAAATATTACAATGTATTTCATTGTCAGACTCTCCATAACATGTAGTGGGAATAATTATATTTGGTTTATAGTCGGTCACCTTATAGAATTATAAAATTTTATTTCCATTACATAAAATTTTACTATTAATCAACTTACGTTGTAAAATATTTAATATTTGGTGAGATTTCATGGTTTAGTACTCTCAATTTTATCTAACAGGGATCTAAAGTTTACCTCAATGTTTTGGAAAAGTCTTAAAAAATATTTAGATATAGATTTTAGTATGAAAACTAATTATCATACTCATACATATGATAAGAATGATATGATTTATTAAATTGAAGAACAACTTTTGAGAGATTTATATTTAGATTTCAACGACATTCGAGTTAAACATATTACTTTAGTTTAAATTTCATATGGTAATAGATTTTACTCTAGTATACGAATGGATCCATTTAAATCCCACAATGGAAGGAAATGTAGAAAAACAACATGTTGGATAAAGTTTGAAGAAATAAATATATTCAAACATAATTTAACTGAGGAAATTGAAGTAATGGTTAGAGTCATTCAAAAACACATTATAGGAGATCAAGGTTCATATAAAATTCATATAGACAATCTTCAGTGAGATCTAGATTTCAAAATTAGTGAAAATATTTTCTTATGAATATCTCATTGGAAAGAGGTTATGAGAATTTGAAAGATGGGAATGTTGATACCTATATATATATCAGTCCCTTGGAATTTATTGATCATAACTAGATATTATATTATCATTTGATAATTTTACCAGATCTCTCTAAAGTTCAATATTTTTTCAGGTGTTTATCTTGAGGAAGTACATATTTGATTCTTTACATGTACTAAAATCAAAGGTCATACCATTGGATAAAGATATCTAATATGAGGAATAACCTGTGGATATTTTGTATTGTAGATAAAAAGTTCTTTAAAATAAGACCACTCACCTGGTTAAGTTTTTTTGTGAAACCATAAATTAGCAGAAACTAAATGGTAACCTGAGGATGTGATGAGGAAGATGTATCCTTAGTTATTTTTATTAGAGTGATGTTATTTAAAGGGAGAAATTATAATGGGGGAGTTTGGGGGTGGGGTGGTGTGGGTGGGGGGGGGGGGGTTGAATTTAATATTCTGAGATTTTATGATTCATTTTTCTATAAATATATTTAATTTATTTGATAACATTATTTATAGGCAAGAAATAGCTTATAAAAACCGTGATATACTACTAAAATACAATTATTTAATGAGGGAAGTTATTTCCTAGACTTTAGTTTGGTGGGTATGAAAAGTAATAACTAAATTATAAATAATATATGTTTTAAACATATATAAAATTAATTCATTGTTTATCAATTTATTATAAATATAAATTATATAATTTTAATGTAAATGAGATTTTTTTGATTTTTTATTCATGAAATGTGTTTGTAAATTAATAAATTGAATTAATCACTATTAATTAATGATTATATAGAATTTTATATATTATAAATTCTCTGAGGTTTTTAATAATCATTGAAATTATTTTACTTGGAATTGGATAATAATATAACAACTTATATGTTCAGTTATTCATTTTTCATGGAAACTATTTCATTGTGTTTTTTGTAATTATTATAATACAAATTTAAACCACTATTAAAAATTTTACTTTAAAAAATGGTTATGAAATTTTTATTTAGAATATCAAATTTATCTTATAGGGAATTCTTGAGATTTTTTCTAAAATAGTTGAATTTTTATATTAATTGTGAAAATATCAATTTCCCAAAAAACTGACACTTTTATGAAATTAATATGATGTATGAATGAATTAATAAATTTTAATAATATTTATATCGAACAATTATATTTAAGAAGGGTAAAATAATTTATTTTATAACATTATTTTGATTTTAGGAACCCATACATGACTTTTGTGAACAAAAATCATATTTTATTCAAATTAAGAAATATTTTTGAGTATTTTCATTTACATGCATGGTTGGAAGATGAAATTTGGTTTTGGATTCCTCCAAAATTATACAAACCATTATTTTAATATTTATCCAAAAATATTTAGTGGAAACTAATTTATTGCATTATTTTGAGGTAATATTATATTTACTCATATATCATGCATTTTCTTAATTTTCCATGAGTTTTTTTTGTTTTTATATTATAATTAATTTCTAAAACCTATAGAAATTAAACATGATAAAATGGATTCTAAATTTGGATTCATAATTTTCAAAAAAATTTCAAGTCTCCTTTAATTTTTTCTCAAATAATTCAGTTATCACGGTGAATATTTAAATTATCACAACTAAGGTTAAAACTGGGTTAAAGTTATTTAACTGAAAGATAAGGCCTAAAACATGTCAAAAAATTTCCTAAATTTTCTTTTTTGATTTTATTTAAACCATATAACATATTATATTTAAATTTTGGTTTGCTAAGTTCCACTTAATACGATTATGATATATATATTACTTTATATTTTAAGTAATTCCATGTTTTTCCTTTCCCTAACTTATAAAAGGGAACCTCCTCTCCTCCCTTATTCACATAGTTGAGACTTATATCTCTGAAACAACCTAACATAATACATTTTTAAATTCCTTTACTATTTTCTTTGAATTTGTTTTCTTTCCAAAAGAACACCCTTTCAAGGATTTATGTGTAATCCAAAAGTGGTTTCATAGTGAAGAGGTATAAATATTAAACGTGTAGTTTAAATTTTATTTATTCTTATACTTCCTCTAAATATGTTATAAAAATTATATAATAATTAATATAGTATAATAAATATAATATAATATTATTATTTTTATTGGGAAATTTTACACATATTTTCCATTCATTTTATAGTGAAAAATATCAATCGTGAAAATATACAACATACTATTTCCACGTAGCTGTGTAAATTTATTTTCCAAACCATTTTACGTGGATAGAAATAATTATTTAACTAATAAATATATATTTTATTAATAAAATAATTATGGTTTTTAAAAATTATATCTCATTTACCTTATTACATTTCCACCTACTTGAAAAAATGATAATGAATCTTTTGTGTACGTGTGGGCTACCATGACCACGACGTGATATGATTAATTTATCATGTTTTGATTTAAATTATGATTATAAAAATGTATATAATGAACATATATGATATTTATATCAGTATTAAAATTTCATATTTTATGGAACCATGAGAAATATGTATGTACCAAAACTTCAAAACCAAAACATACATGAAAAAGAGACAATTAATACTTGGAAAATTATGATTTCAATAAAGAATTATTGTTAAGTAAAAAATGAAATGTTATCAATAGATAATATATGATATTATAATATGATACATGGTTCTATTAATGAATTATAATAAATTTATATTTATAATACAATCGCTTAATATAACATTCCAAGAATGACGAACATAAATTAAAGGATCATTTCACAATTTCATCGTTACTCATGATTGTTTATGTTTTATGTTTAAATTGGGGTAATTATATGATATTGATATATTAAAACCCTTTATTTTTTATTTAACATAGGTTATTTTTTAAAATTAACATGTTTTTTTTTCATTTTCCTCTCTTAAGTACTCAGGAGATTGAATGGATGCTATTGAAGAAAACTGACTTTGTTTTCTACTTAGTCAAAAATATTTTTCTTCCATGCTTATATTTTCACTAAATTTTTTTCAAGAATGAATTTAATAATATCTAATTATTTACTAAATTCATTTTTATGCCTGCTTATCTTTCAATAAAAAATTTATAAAAGTAATTATTTTCCAAAAGAGGTATTTTTATCAAAAGTCTGAATGAAATAGTTTTTAACATATACTAATCAAATTAATTTTAATTATGTCATGAATTATATTTATTTTTATATTTCCTTTGATTGTTTCTTTGGAACTTTTCAATGAAAAATATTTTCATAATATTTTACAAATTTTTATATTTTATATAAGTAATTTCAAAATTTAAAGTGTATTCCCAATAAAAAATGTTCCACTGATATTTTAAAATTATTTTCATCTATATCAATATAATTTATTGAAATTTATGGTTTACAGAGGTTCTACTATAATGATACCATCCACCATATTTCTCAGTATGTCTTATGATCATTTTTATTCCAGAGAAAGTATTAATATTATGAAATTTAGTTTTATAATACATATAATTATTTATTATTAATTCATATTAATTATATTATATGTTTTATTCATATTATGTATGCTTTGTAATTATTATATAATGGGTGGGGAATGAAATTAAATTTCTCCTCGATGCATCGGTAGGTATAATGTGATAAAATATGGTGTAAATTTGGACTAGTCCTTGAACATTTATGTATTATGTCCTGGCATGAGGCCTTAATGATATGTTACAGATATCTAGAATTATACATTATATCATTATGAAATAATTTATTGATGTTCATATTATTATTCAAAAAGTTATGATATCTATGTATAAGATTCAATCCCTTGTGGTAATTAATATGACATTATATGTTCATCAGTTATTCATTCCATATTATTCATTCCTTATTCATTATATGATAGCTTCCCCTAAAAATATTCCCTTATTGAGCATTTGAGATCACCATTATATTACATATCCATTCCCTATGATTCTATGAAGTTTAATATTATTGATATACAAGGATATTCTAGAGAGAATAATGATTCTCTCAAGGAAAATACAATGTTTTATTTCATGTATTGAAATAAAATTTGAGATTCAAGAATTTTCTAGTTCTCCAAGACTACTAAACTATTCATCACACTAGGTTCTGAAAACTTTTATGTAGTTACAATGTAAAAATTTAACCCCCAAAACAAGATACAAGGGTCATAGTAATTATAATTTTTCTTTAACTATTTGACTATTTAGTTTCATTTTAACTTTTAATTATATATATATATATAATTATTGAATATTTTTGTCTTTATATCATAGTAAATATAATTCCAAAATATATTTATTAATGCCCATACACTTTTTTCTAAACCATATGGATTCAAAAATCCCTTTGGGCATTGGAATGGGATGAGTCATGTGTCTTGTTTATGGATGACTCATGTCAGTTTGTATTTAATTGGAATCAGAGGAAGGATTCCTTATTATCTAAAAAAGAATGCTATATAATTTCTAGGATCGTTAGACCTTGGGAGGTACATCATGAGTTGGTGCATAATCACTATCTTTTGTGACGAAAACTGACTTACCATGGTATTTTGGGATTTATTATTTGATTAATAAAATTATGAAGATTCATTATTATAGAATTATATTTTTTTGTTGATTAATAAGAGAGTTCAAATATTGTCTATAGTCATCTTACATAGTTTGGAAAACTATATGGGTCTCAAATTATTATCTTGATATGGATTTTATTGGTAGTTTTACAATTGGGTCATATTCCACTAATCCATGAGGCTAGGTAGTGCATAATAACATGTACGTTTTGAACTATTTCAGGAATTATGTAATGATATTGATAGTGTTTTGGTAATTATAGGTTATTTTAATAAGAAATTTAATTGGAATTTTAAAATTTATAAATGGTATTTTATAATGAGAAGATAATTTTTGAATAGTTTTAAAAAATGAATGTTGGTAATGGGTTTTAATATAATGATAAAAAAGGGTTCAATTATTTAGAGTGAGTGAACGGTAATATTAAGGGGACCTTTGAATTTTAAATTCTGGTTCAAGAAGTATTTTGGGGTTTTCAAAATTAAATATGGCAATTTGAGGTGGTTTTGAGAAGAGTATATTGATTTAGCACTTACCATGTTTTTTTATTGTTGTGGTAACTTATTTAATTGGTGTAAATTTTTTAATTAGATAATTATTTTACATGATTATTATTATTATTGTATATATTATATGGGGAATTTATTTCCCTTTATATTTTTATTGTTTGTCAATGTAGGGTCTCAAAATTTTTAATGATTTTTTTTATTTAGGAGGAGTTTATCATGTGTAAGATCTTGGTTCCTATTTGTTTTGAGAATTTTGTTCTTTAATTTTTAGTGATTTATGATTTTTAATATAAATTGTGATAAACTTATGGGACTTTAATTTTTTTACAAATATTGGAAAAAAATGTTCAAACCATGGTACCCAAGTGACTTAAATTGGACAATGTATATTTAGATTACATTTCTATAGACCATGATTGTAATCCTTTCTTTGTTAGATGGTAATACTTTCATTTCATTAGTTTAAATGATCCTGATAATTTTATTTCATTGTTATATTTGAGATATTTTCATTTCCATTATATTTGTTTTTTTGTTTTATTTTTTTCTATATTATTATAGAAAAATTATATGTAAATTAATAATGAATATTATTAAAAAAAAAAATTGAAAAGGAAAAAAATTTTATAGAAAAATTTGGAGTACTTTTAAAATGATATTTGGATTTAAATATATGCCTCACTTGTATTGATTTTAAAATTATGACTTTTTTTGAATTTTTTTTAATATATTAAAAAAATAGTTAGTATTAATTATTTTCAATGTTTTCAAGTTATTTTGAGGATGTTTAATTGAAATGTTTTAAATGGTTTTATAAGATGTAAATTTATTTTTTTAGAAATATTTAATTTTAGGTGTGTTTTTTAAAAGTTACAATTGTGTTATAATGGCTTCTTAAAGAATGAAATTTATTTATTCATCAAATGGGGTTTGTAAAAAATTTTGGGTAAAATAATTTAATTAATGAGAAGTTGTTTCACTTTAAATGTGTTTTGATGAAAACGTATTACTACAAAGAGGTGAATTTCATTCATTTGATCAATTAAACCCTGAATTGGATTGTTTTTTTTACAAGATTTTATAATGTGATGGATTTTATGTTTATTTTCATGATGTTTTGGGATCACATATTGATTTTTTTGCATATAACAATTGAGTATTGAGTTCTTTTTAGATGATATTTTTTTTCCTTTTGAGTTCACCACAAGATGGATTTAACAAACTATTTTTTTTTGATTGAGGTTTTCTAGGTATGGTTGTTCCTTCAATATGGGTCATTGATCCTGGAGTTCATCATATCCTTTAATATTATAAGTATTTAATTCTTGAATTATGAAACTTGAATCATTATCATTTCACCAGAAAATAATATTCTTAAGAATTATTGGTATGGTTACTTAGGGTTGAGAGTGTGCTTTTACTATTTAATATTCATCAAAATGTTAATGGTTATGTTTTTACCATTTAATGGGGGGGGGGGTCTGAGTTAGAAGTTACAAAAGTTTATAATTCAGAATAATTAATAGAAGGACCACTCTTGGTAGGGTTTCAAGGCATAAATCATTCAAATGTTCCTATATGATGTCGATGTGTAGGCTATTTTTATTTTCATTTGACATAATTAGTATTATTATAATGATCTTGTGACGATGAAAGTTGTACTTTGGTTATTTCATAATTTTGGTGATTTTTTTATTTTATTAGTTTCATTGATGAATTCAATATTGGTCATGTAAGTATCCAATTTATATGTCTTATCATGAAATTTATTGCATGATTTGAGTTTTTATCCTATATTGAAACATGTTTAAGGATTTTTAATATGTTCGTGAAGTGAATGATATTAGAAAAATAAATGGATTCATTGATATGTTGAAACCATTGAAGTGTTTCATTCATTATTTTTTCCCTTTAGTGTACTTTATGGGATGTTGGTTATACTAGGAATTCTATTTTTTTATGAATAAGTATCTCTTTCCCTTGACTTTATGTGATGTGGGTCGTATTTTGGACCATTTTTTTGAATGGTCACACCTATAAATTCTTGGGGTAAGTGTTGGGGAAATTTGGAGACAATGTTAGTTATATTCTATGTTTTCTTAGGATTCATAGGTAAGAATTATTCTAGTAACATATTCCTAGGTTATCCTCACTAGAAATAAGGATTGTGTATGTATTTATTAATGAAGGATGGTTAATTTTTTTCATTTTAATTTTTTTATATTATTCCCATTCATGATCTTTTTTGGTTTCTTTGATACAGGTGGAAATATTTTTGGCCTTATTCTTCCAGTGTAAAGTCTAAGGATTTTAAAGTTTGGAGCTTGAGTGTTCATCATTCTGATAAGTCTTTTGTTTTGATGATGATTATAGAAAAACATCATCTAGATATATAGAAGGATTAGTTTGTGTATCCTATTTGTGGTATATTATAACCATGTTGAGTTTGGTTCCTCTCTCAGTTTTTTGGAAGACGTTAATAGTTTGAGTAGAGTTATTTAATTATTAGAATAAAAATATGGTGTGGATACCACCAATGGTGGGTATATCACATTAAATAGTTTTCTCACCTTATTCTCAATGAAAGGAAACTAAGTCTTTGTGGAAAATAAATTGAATATTTGATTAACTTAACATTTGTCATGTCATTTTAATGTTCAATCAAGTTAGGATGCTCTTGATTTGGTGAATATTTGTTGGTTTCTATTTTTTTAGGGTTTCATTCTCATTATTTCACCTCTCTGGAGTGTCTAGAAGGTCTCACATATGACCCCCCCTAATCGTTTGTGTTGGTATAACAATGAATAATGATTCAGGTTTTGAAAATTGATAAAGGGGTTTTACACTATTGATTTTATTTAATATTAATACCATAAATTCATATATAGTCAAATTATTGAATCAATGAATTGACTTACTGTGTTGAAAAGATAATTTTTTGATAATTTATATATCATTTTTTCTATTGTGATTTAAAATAAGTCAAGGGAGTTGGAATTTTCAATTTTTTTAAATGATGTATTTATAAATATGATAACAAAATTTATGTGATATTTTAAATTAATAAGGGTACTTTAGAAGATAAATTTAATGAAGTAGGGTGTGTGAATTTTCAAGAAAAATTTAAAGAGGGAATTTTAGATTTCCAAGATGATTTTCACAAAGAAAAATTATTTAAAAATAGATATGATTTAATTTTTAAAATCAAATGGTAATGTTGATATCAATCAATAAAATAAGGTATTTGAAAATATAATTGTTTTTGGAGGATTTTTTAAAAGAACCTTTGATTTTTTTGAGTTTTTCAAAGGTTTCATTTGATTCATGATTTTGGTTAAGAGTTACTAGTTGGTATTAAATTATCTTATAAAAAGTGGATTATAATTTATGATTTAATGGATATATAATTAATGAGTGTTTAGAGTTTCATGGGTTTTTCTGATGGGTTTTATAATTATTGTATAGGTTAGTTTATACTCCTTTTATGATGTGAGTATTTCCTTCTAATTGATCTTCCTTTTTTCCTTGAGACTAGTAGGGGTGGAATGTACTATGTTTGGGTATTATAACATACCTAGTTTAAAGTATGTATTTTTTAATCCTTGTAAGGGTTTTATTTGTGCTTAGGATGTCTCATATGGTTCTTGGTTTCATTGGGTGGAAAATTAGGTGTAATAAGTGCACCATGGGTAAGAAAACATAATTGGTTAATCAGTGTTATGCATGAAGACATGCTGTGATAAATGAGGAGATAAAAATTACCAATACTATGTAGTTGTCTTAATAATGAATCACTGAGATTATCCCAGTCGAAAAAAACCATAACAACCTTACGATGCTATGGTGGAAGGCATGGTGGGTCTAAAATGGATAGGTTTTTTCACCTACATTATTTTCTGTCACCATGGTTAGTGTCATGGTCATGGTGAGATCAAATCCCTAATGGAATTGGTGGAAACCTCCATATCATGATGTTAGTAGTTTTATATTTTTGAAATGGTATAATCGACCAATTGATCATTCGAGGAAGTTACACTTGTCGATTATTAAGGTGTGTGATCATATGGGAGGTTGTTTAATGGTAATTTACTTGAGTTGTCTCCTCATATCACCTCTATTAAATAAGTCCCAATTCATTGATCATCACCATTTTACATGTTCCCTTTATTCTATATATTATTTTGATTGTTTTTGTATTTTTTATTTTTTCTTTAATGGGTTTTGTGGTTTATTATTTTTTTACCATTCCTTGAAATTTTCTAAATATTCTTGATGTTTATTTCTACTTTAATGATGTGGAAGCCTAGAGTTTATAAAATTTAATTTTATTAAAGTTTTATTTTTGGTTTAGGTCCCTCACATTATTTATAGAATATTTCTCTCCCTTTAACCTATGGATCTCATTATTCTATTTGTAATTCAAAGATTATTATGTAGTTAGTTTTACTAAAAGCCATTATTTTATGAATGCTGATTTCTTTTTCATATATTTTTTTTGAAATTGTTTAATGAAATGATTATGATTATTGATAATTTATTTTTTGTCTGAATGTATAAAATATATTTTACCAAATATAATTGTTTATGAAAATATATATGAAATATTTATTGGATATGTTACAAGGGTATCATGATTATGGATACATGAAATTACCTTAAAGTGATTTCAATTATGTAATAGAATTCTCTAAGTTTGGGCTAATCAACATGAGAACCTGAGGTAGATTAAGCAATGATAAATTTGGTACATGCATGCTAGGATGGTTTGTGACTACCTAGAATGGATTGACACTATAAATTTAAATAAAATATGTTATGATAGGGCCATTACCTATTGTGGTGTTATCCCATCCCTTGGCCTATTGTTCTAAGAATTTTTACTCACATTGTCATCCGTTCAACATGTTATGAGGATCCTTTAGCATAGTCCTATTATACCCTAGTTGTCTATTTTATTATTTCTACATTTTTAATACGGTTAGATTTCTATCTAATAAAAAGTGGATTATTTGGTTATGTTTTATAAAATTTTATTTAATGAGTGATTTTTATGTTTGTTTTTAATTGTGAAAACTAGATTTGTGGACATTATTTTTTGTAAATGAGAATAATTAGGTTATTTTTGAATGAGTGCATATGAAATAATTTGCCATATCGTGCTCGTCATGTTCTTCTCAAAACTTGGATATTCCATTGGGCATCTTTAAGCCTTATTTTATTAGATGTAGGAAAAGGGGAGGAAATTTATGGTGGCAGTGGGTATCTATGATAGAAGGGTGAGTAAGTTTTGTGTTGACATAGTGGGATGTTGAACCACATATCATACAGAGATGAGATTTAATTTATCTCATGTACCTTGGATTATAAATATTGGGTTGAAACTTATATTTTCCTTGATCTCATTGTATCTACCTATTTGACTGTGTATTGGATTTTCAAGTTTCCTTTATATATATATATATATTACATTTTTGATTCCATTGGTCTTATCTTTTTGGAAAAATAGTTCCCAAAGGTTTTTCTTAATTCCCATAGACTTATTTCCTGTATGTGGGGATAAGTAATGCCCTTTTGGACTTGAAACGGTCCATCTTGAGCATCTGGTTTAGGGATAACTAAATTAGGTGCATGAAATAATCCCATCATCCCAAATAATCCATATTTTCCTGAAGTCAAAATAAATGGGGATTATATGAAGTATAACGAATTTTCCTTAAGCATTATATAATCATGAGATTTAATTCATGAATCCATTATCTTAAATTAGATGAACTTTTACAGTTTAGAGTTTTATTGAATTAGGCCATAAATCATACATAACATAATGATATAATACAATGTGGAAACTTCTGGTTGGTATCCATTTTTCACAATCTAAAACTTTTAATATAATACATGATTTCTTTTATTGAAAAGTCATCACGAATTTTACCTTTTTTATAAATGTTCTTTGAGAAAAGGAAATAAATCATTTTCACATGAAAAACAAACACTTTTATCTAATATAAAATAATTAAATCCCATATAAAGAATAGATAAATCATATAGGTATCTTGGGATATCATTATCCATATCACTATGATAAATGGAATAACCATATGGCTACTTCCATACCTAATTCCTTAGAGGGATATTGTGAAATCCCCATCCTAGGTTTATAATGTAACCACCCACCATTAGTTTATAAGAAAACAGAACATCCTTGTATTCTAATGTAACCACCAATCTTTGGTTTACAACGTAACCACCCATCATTATAATTAATATCCAAGAACCCTAATATAACCATAAAAAAAATATTTCAATTTTTAACATCACACTCATAAAATATTCTCTTCACCGATAAGAAAAAAATTTCATGTATTAAAATTTCCATCAATTTTAAAAACAAAATTTTCAATTCCAAAATAACCCAAAAATGGAATGATGGTTTTTATTTTAATAAAGCATGAAATCTTGTAAGATATTTCAAACATAAAATATTTTATATAATAGTAAAAAATCCATTTTCACCATATACGTTGAAGTTAAATGTTTCTTTTTTTTTATAAATAAAGTCACACATTCCATACAAATATTACTATATTTTGAAAAATTTAAATAAAAAAAATTAATTTTATAAAAATTTAATTTCCATAATAAATTCATTTTAATAACAATAACATGTAATAAAAAAGTTTTATAAGGAAAATAGTAAAAGATTTTTTTAATGAAATGTCCCTTATCTCTTTGGAAATAATTGAATCAAAATAAATATGAAATAATAACATTAAACAAAGATTTAAATACTTTGAGAATATATAAATTCTAGATATAACATGTAAATGGGTCTGTATATACACATCATAAAAGTATATAGGTGCATAACATCAAAATATTCCTCAATGAAAGGAAATTGAAATGAAGCCTCTTACATCGAGTCCAACTCCTCACATACACAAATTTTGTTCCTAAATAATAAACAAAAATTAATTATTTAATTTTTTAAGAATATTTTCAAGATTATTATTTCATTTATTTAACTTATTACCATATGATATATGATTACATAATCAGTTAAGTTTATGTCAGATGTTTCGATGATACTTGGGTTATGTTTCAAAAATGACATTAGTAGGCTAAATATGGTCAAAGTGGTCATTATTTAAACATAAAAATAATAAAAATAATTAAATAATAATCATATTTATACATAAATTATAATTTTATGTCTAACCAAGAAATATGTTTTTGATAAATGAATTATGTTACAGTTATGGTGACGGTAGGCCATACATATGCATGAGTAATGTTTCCATTTTTCAATGATCATTATGGAAAAGAGGTAAGTAATATTTTATATTTATATAATTATAAAAATATCAGATATATCATATAATTTCTTTAAATTTACAAATATATATCATTCATGTTCTATGGTAATGAGAAGGGTGTCACATCGCTTCATGAAGGTGGCATCCCACACATATATGAACAATGTTATCATTTTTTAGTGAGTGAGAAGGTAAAAAATAAAATGATATATTACCTTTTAAAAATTATAAATATATCGTTAATATCATAATTATTTAATTTATATCATAAATATTCATTAAATTTATCCTTATTACCTACCATTTAAAGCATTTTTGAAAAATGATTCACATCACTTCATGAGGTGGTAGTCTAGTATACACACGAGTGATGTTATCGTATCCCCAAAATAATGGAAAGTAAAAAGGTATAAATTATATAATGGATATATATGTATAATTATGTTATTAATATAATATATATACTTTATTTCCATCATCATACCAAAAAATGAGAGGTGTTGATGGAAAATGTGTCACATCGGTTCATGAGGCGGTAGTCTTCCATACACACAATC
This sequence comes from Viscum album, assembly GCA_963277665.1. Lineage (NCBI taxonomy): Eukaryota > Viridiplantae > Streptophyta > Magnoliopsida > Santalales > Viscaceae > Viscum > Viscum album. Next base: position 1,679,828,527 of record OY728161.1, on the reverse strand, counting down.
GAAATTATCATTTCCCATTTGTGGGAAGAGAAGATTTATATATCTTATTACATTTACATAATAAAATATAATTATATGGGATAGAAATTTTTTATAATATAATAATAATATAATAATAATATAATAATATTTTTAGGAGGTGGAATAAGAAATAAACTTAAAATAGATAGTGAGTAATTTTACCTTGTCTCAGACCACCTCTTTAGGATTACAACAAAAGTATTCCAAGAATAGATCACCGAACCAAAAAATGATTCTAGGATAAGGTTAAATATATTGTAATGGTATTTGGGAAGTTATTTTCAACTATAAAATTGTACGAATCTGCAAAGAATAGAGGAGAGGGAATAACATTTTATGAGTGAGGTGAGTGTCACACTTGTAATTTTTGATAATAAAAAGGTATACCAACATTTTTCACTTTCTAATAGGGTATAAAATGCATTTTTATATATAAATAGAAATTATATGTTTTATATATGTCCATAAAATATTTTTTATAAAAGTTTTTAGGTCATTTTATCTCTTATCTGTTTAGAATAACTTCATAGTAAACCCATTTTTACCTTAACTGTGGAAACTATTTTTTTTCTATTTTTACTATCCATTATTGAAAAAAATTATTTTTTCATTATTATAAAATATAAATTATTATTATTAAAAATATTAAATCCATTTTACCAAATAAAATTCACATAAGTGAAAAAATTATATGTAAAAAAATATCTATAAACATGAAGAAAAGCAGGTTTTCAAGAATTGTAATTTTAAGAAAAAAATGATTTAATATTAACTCTATGATTAATAATAATCATTTTATAAATATAAATTAATATTTATTTTTATATAATCTATAAATTTCAATTAAAACATTCCTCAGTAAGGATTATTTTTTTCAATTAAAATGGATAAACATTATGCATTTTAAAACATTTTATAGAAAAACCCAATTTTTAAACCCAAAAACAATATTATACTAAAATAAAATATAAAGTTGATTAAAAAGTATTTAATTGGTTTAAATAAACATAAATAATTCCTAGGTGACTTGAAATAATATTCAAAATATATTGGGACTTATAAAATTACTTAATTTATTCAAAAATAAATAAATTTTTAAAAAAATCAGTATTTTTTTCTATTCACTGAAAAATCAATATTTTCTATAAAATAACAAAATTTCAACCAAATTAAATTTAAATATTTTTATTTAAAATATTAAATTCTTTTTTTTATAAATAAAATTTAAAATTTAAAAATTAAACTTATAAATAAAACCTTGTAAGAAAAGAGTTCAGTTAAAACTATATCCTTTTTTGATTTAAAAATTACACAATATTTTTATAATGAATAAAAACATGAAAATGATATATTATATCATTAACTAGGTTGATATATTCATTCACCATTTTTTAAATTTCATCTTTTCTATCACAATCACTTATTAAACAAGTGGGGATATTATTCACTTATAACATTTACGATTCCCATGTTGCAACTTCAACCATATGATTTTTCAATAAAAACATAACCAGGTGAATTAATTTATTACACCCAAACTTATTTCTATGTTAAATAATCTGAAATGGATATTTCTTCATAAGAAATATTATTTTCTAACTAAACTATGTAAGGTCTGAAAAATTGATATTAATTCCACACTTATTTTCTTAACATTGAAACATGAAATACATTGTGTATTTCTGAAAAACTAGGAGGAAAAACTTCATGGTAGGAAACTAATACAAATTCTGAAAGGATTTAATATGGCCTAATAATCCATGTAATTTTATTTCCATTTTTTACAAAACACACAACAATTTTCCATATAGATACTTTAAAAAAAACATGATCACCTACCTAGAAAGAAATATATTCCCTCCAGTAATCTGTTTAATTTTTCTACTTGATCTGAGACGCACTCAAATATTTTTGAATAAACTACACTTTATCATTCATTTCATTCACTAACTATGGTACCATAAAATTTATTTCTCTAACTTTATCAAAAAAATTGTACTTTTTACATCACATTCAATATAATTACTCATGTATATAGGAATAAAAAATATTATTATAATAAAAATAAAACAATTAAATATGTTGATCCAAACATACCTGATAATCCATTGAATAAGAAAGAAGAAAATCTCCCATGGTCTAAATAATCCACTCCGACTGACCATTAGTATGAGGATAAAAATATGTACTGAAATTTAATTCAGTACCCAAGGATTTCTAACAACCCTTCCAAAAAATTGATGTGAACCTTGGATCATAGTTTGATATAATGGAGAGTAGATCTAAGTGTAACCTGACTATCTATATTATATAATGTTGATAAATCTTATAAAAAACATTGTATATTTAATTGGAAGTAAATGTGAAAATTTAGTTAAATAATCAATAATAACCCAAATCACGTTGTTACCTTAAGAATTATTTGGAAATCCCACAAAAAATATATGGATATATTTTCCAATTTCCAATCAAGAACTAAATATAAATAACCAACCTAAACACCCTCTCAAATTGGTACCTGACCCAACCATTAAATTCCTGAAGGGAGTTATCAATCCCCACGGGTTGCCAACTAACACCTAGGCATTGAAAAATAACTAGAAGGAATGATTTATCCCAAACTAAAGTAACAACATGGAATATATAGAGATAACAAACAACATTGGATGAAATATATATGACATAATTGAAGCAAGCAGTTAAATCCAAAAACACTCAAAGTATATATAATCTCTAAGTGAAATTCCAACCACAATGGACTACCAAAACAAGAAAACTATTGCTCCATGTGATAGCATAAAAAAACCCCAACCAGCTCACCACTAGCTAGACAGACTCTGGTTAACATAAAAATTGCTTCCTCACTATGGTGTCTTACCTTTCCCTGTATCAAAATACATTTAAATTCCTACACCCCACTAAGGTGGTGCATGGAGTGGTTGTAAATAGGCTCTGTATGGTCCCAACCATATGTTTTATTACAATCCTCTATACAAAAAATTCAAGTACTCTCATTCCAAATAAAAATGGACTGATAAGAATTAAAGTGGTTTTATCAAAAGAATGGAAAACATTTTAACTTTTTTCAATAATTAAAAAATAAAGGAAGGTATTTCATGTTCAAGAATAATTTCCATTATAATTTATCAACTTCTAAATCATGAATATCATAGCCCAAATAGTAAAAATTCAAGAATATATAAATCACGTTAAGGAACTCAAAAAATCAGTCTAGAAAACTGTGCATACCAAAAAAATTGACTAGTTCACAACAAGACCCTCTAACACATGACTATGGATTAGAGAAACACTCCATGAGTGAACCTCCCAAAAAATTTCAATCATGATCATAGAAAAAGTACTAGGGTTAATAGAAATGAACCATACGCAAATTCCTTGATGGTAACATGGACAATGTCCCTAAGATAAATCTTTCACCTATATACCAAAGGATTCCCATGTGATGCATTTAATAAATCATTTCATTGATTTTAAAATATCCTATTTTTTATATCACAAAAAATGAAGGAAAACCCCACCTTTGATCAAAAATCTATTTACACACACAAAACAGTCATACCAAATTATTTATAAATCAATTTATAATAATAGAAGCCATACAGTTTATCCAACATAGTCTAGAGATGGAACCAATTCCCTAAAACTTAGGGTTACATACATCGAAAAATGATACCCCAATAAGAATACCCCAACAATAACACATAAGGACATAGAACTAATCCATACAACTTATCAATGATATAATTTTACAAAAAGGGTTGGAACCATATAGGGAAAAATTCATATATTAAGAATGCACACCCGCCGCCCCACAATCAACCAAGAAAATATACCATGGAATAAGATATCACCATGAATTTAGAAGAGGAAAAAGAGGAATCATCACCACAGATCAATAAATCTGATAATGCAATTCTACATCACTACTATGACCAAAGTAATTAAGAAGTAGAAAGGAAGAATCACCTGTTGAGATGAGGACCAATCCTAATGGTTATCAAATGATAACTAGATCTATCCAGATCGAACAAAGTCTCCCAAAACCATGGGAGAAGCCTTCTAGGCCTAGATCTAAAGGAGGTGAGGATGAATGAAATACTATTTCAACTTATAGGCATCCTAAAATCCATGATAATGAAAATTACATAGTATATAATCCCTTTACATGTTGTCTAACCGTTATAGATCACATGTTCTGACAAACCCAATGTATTTTTATTAAAATAGATATTTTATTATTACACATCATGTAACCATTACATAGTGTGTAATCCTTTCACGCTATGTACATGGTTTATGAATTGTGTTAGGGAACCAAGTATACATCATGAAACATCTTTACACATCATGTAATCAACCAATATACAACAGAAAAATCCAGAACCAAATAGAGTGCCCTCCAAACTTATGGAGAACACCACAAAACCATTAAAAAATTTATGCAGAGACTCTATTAATTCAAATAAGTATAAATCCATAAAATTTAGGTCATTTTTATCAGAAAAATTCTTCCCTAAACAATAGTCCCAAGAAACACCCAATTCATGAGGAAAAAAATCAAGGAGAAGGGAATTAGTTGAAAGCAAGTAACATGATGTTACCAACTCCTCACCATAAGACTTTCTGTCCTAAGGAAGTTATGAGGAAGAATGAAGTTTGGTAAATATATGAGGTAATTTCTCCCTCAATGAATTCCAATGCACCCAAGTATCATAAGAATCAAATCCTTGCCTCTATAAAACTATGACCAACAAAATTTACTTCCCATGTAGGACTTTCACTCGAGGTTCAACAATATCAATAAGTTGTTAAACAACAGAAATATCTAGATCTAACTCAATCTATTTCCAAATCAGAAAATGATTGGGATCAAGATGATATTTCTTGAGCTGTGATCTGTGGAGATCATCAAGAATGACTATCAACTGAGCTAGTAATTCCATTCGATAAGAAACGTTCCCAAGATGCTCAATTTCTACAAAGGGTCCCACATACCTCAGAACCAACTTTCCTAGTTTTCAAAAATGATAGTGACCTAATTGAGGATAAAATTTCCAGAAAACATTTTCACTAATAAAAAAATCCACAGGATGATGTATTTGATCTACATAATACTTCTTTTGACTTTTCTTCATAACCAAATGATAATGTATCTACAAAATCCTAAAGTACTTCTCCTAATGCAAGATCAGTCCCACCATAGGAGATTAACCCACCTCTGCCCAAAAAAGAGGTGATCTGTACAGGTGACCATAAGAAGGTTCAAAAAGACCCATTATGATTGATGAATGATATCATTTTTATAAAAAACTAAATCAGTCCAAAATGGATATCCCATGATCCAAAAAAGTCCAATACACTAACACTAAGAATATCCTCTAAAATATGAATAACATGATCCATCTAACCACATGTCTATGGATAATTAACCATCCTCAACTTGAAATAAGACATTATAAACTCCTTTAGTATTCTCCAAAATTATAATTTAAACCTTGTATCATTTTTAAAATAATGATAGAAGGAACCTTATGTAACCTCACAACTTCCTACATATAGAGTTAACCTACATCATCAACTTTATCAGTCTCTTTGCTGAGAATAAAAAAAGATGACTATTTCAACTAATAAATCAAAACCCATATAGAATTTATTCCTCAAATATTTTATGGTAATCTGACAACAATGTCTGTGGATACCTTATCCCACTTCTAAATAGGAACCAAGAGAGTCTGATGTAAACTAGAAGCTTTCAGATGCTCTACCATTATCTACAGACAGGTGTAACAGTGGGACACAAAAATTGACAATTTCATGCTTTATACCCAACCCCTAGAACATCCATATCATGTAATAATACATATTTACAGTTCTAAAAATGAATGAACCATGAATAATTTTGACAATAAAAAAACCGAACTTTTTACTGATTCTATGACAACAACCCAATCCCCAAAATTGAGAATACCATATGAAGACATAGAACAGAAAGAAAAAGTATCTCTACCATAAAAGGTTTATCAAATTCCATTGGACATATCATCTTGATGCTGAATCTTCATGATAGAATCATGGAGAGATAATGATAACTAAACATCAATCAAAACCATACATGAAACATACTTTTGAGAATCCAGTTGCAACTGAGAAGAAACCATATGAGGTTCTATTCTTCCTTCGATTCCAAAACACCAAGCGAGGGTAATTTCTTATTATGAGCATCTCAAATGAAATTCCTCTTACTAAGGTTGTAGGGGACATAGAAGTCAAATGTTTGAAGGTATTTTCCCTACTACCCCTATTTTAGATTCACGTTTTTCTGAGAAAACATATAACACAGACCCTTATGATCTGAAAAAATTGTGAACCCTTATCCAAAATGATAATGATATAAACACTTAAAAACATGAATAAATATGAAATGATATAAATAATGAGTGGGGTAATTATTCTCATGAATTCTAAGATGAATATGACCTCAAGACACCAAATGACCGTCCTACATGAGAACACAATCCAAACCATCAACTCAAGCATAAAAAAACACAACGTATCCCTTACAGGGCTCAGGTAAGATAAAAATAGAAGCCTATGTCAAAATTAATTTCAACTCATTGAAAGAAGATTGAAACTTCACATCCTATATGGATTTCACCCCTTTCCTGGTAATAACTATTAAAGGGGATACCAACTTTAAGAAATCCATGATTAACCATCGATAATATCTAATAAGACTAAGGAAGCTATGAATTTAAAATATATTTAGCGGTTCTTCCCATGAAAATACAACTTTTAAATTCTAAATATCAACTGATAAGACAAGTTCCCAAATTAATTTACTTCTTCAATATAGAAATGAAATTTAGAATTATTTCCATACAGATGGATACTTCTTGAGTTTCCAAAACCAAACTTAGATTGTGATATTACTCGCGTTCAAATTTTGAATAGACTAAAATTTAATCTATGAACACTTCCATAATAATGCCATGATACTGATTGAATATTTGATTCATAAAATGCATGAAAAATTTACTATAATTTTCCAAACCAAACAACATCACAAGATAATTTTAATGGTCATAACTTCTCTTGAATGTTGTCTTCGGTATATCACACTTTCAAACTCTGATATGATGATAACCTAGCCAAAGATCAATCTTCAAGAACCACTTTCCCCCTTTAACTAATCAAACAAATCATACACATGAGGAAAATGATACTTGTTCATAATTGTTACTTGGTTCAACTTATTATTATCCTTGTACAATCGGAGTGAACCATTTTACTTCATGGAGAATAGCACTATATCCACAAAAGGTGAAACACTAGGGAGTTAAAAACCCTTTTTGAATATATTTTCCACCTAAATATTTGCCTCTTTTAGATCTGATGCTTCCATATGATAATAAGGTATCAATATTGGGTGCATACCTAGAACCAGGTAAATTGTAAACTCTAACTCCCTCTCTAGTTTAATCCTAGGGAAATCTTCTAGGAAAATGTTAAGAAAAAACCAGAAAATGGCGGGAAGATAAAAAATAGAAGAAACGTCATCGATATCAACCACAAAAGCATATAAAAAACTCTTGATCTTTGGGAAGGATGGTCCTATGTGACTAGACCTCATATCCCACTCTCCTAGAATCACCTATGAGCTCCTATCTCTCATAAGAAATGATATATTCCAATGATAACAACCAACCTTAGATTGATGAGAAAAATCCAATCTATAAAAATTATTATGTCGAATAGATATAGATCAAAAATATTAAAATCACTTACCAAATCCATATTATCTTCTGATCACACACAAGGAGGACATTAAAACCATTTATCTTTCCTCTTCCCAAGAGGTGTTTATAACTCCATAAAAAACGTAATGATTTCTATAGGTATGTTAATATTATCATAAAAAATACTAGATATAAACGATTGGGAAGAACCCGTATCAAATAAAGTAACTTCTACTAAAGATTAAATAAATATGTTACCTCTCACTATCGATGGAAACTGTCTACCTCTACTAGAAAATCATATACTATATGAAGGTTCTTCACTCGAGAGGCCTATGGCTGAAGACCTGTATTCATCGAAGAATCAGACTATGTTTTAGTAGCTTTTGGTGTAAAAAATACATGACCATATCAAGGAATAAACATTTGATGACCTTAGTGTTGTAGATGACTATAATTCCCATAAATATTACACATCTTAGTATGTTAAGGAAAATAACACCACGTGTGTCTGACCTTGAAAAATTGATAGAAAGTCACATGCACACCACTAGATGTAACTGGAGGAGTTAAAAGGTCTGTTGCCGAGAAGCACCTCCACCGCTCTTGTGATGATCTTTTCACTTATTATTTTTCCTTGGCACACCAATGTAGCTTCCACTAGGTGGAATAGAAGGGGTGAAATATCCAAAATTTCCCTCCATGTTCATCTCTTCCATTATATCCATGTCCTCTGTTTCCGCATAGGTCTAAACCTTCATCACAAATACCAGCAATATGATATCAACCTGTAAAACCTATAGGTAATTTTGGGTCTTCAGTTAGTCAATATCTATAACTTATTTTAAAAAAATGAATCATATCAACAAACTGATTCGTGTACCCTGGCACTGCATTCTATTCTTGCTACAAATAGAGGAACTCAAGATATACATCCATCATCAACAACTATGAAAAAAGTTGTTGGAAGAATAGATTCTTGAAACTCTTCTAGTCTAATCCCACATTCTTATTATCATATGCCATATAATCTCACTATCTGTTTCAAGGTACCTCAAGTTGAAACATAATTCATTTCACCTTGATACTCTCAAGTGTATCCAAGAAGTCGAAGATATGATCAATATGGTCAAGCCAGTCCTCCACCTCTTGAGTCTCATTTGTGCCTTTAAAGGATAGTGGATTCCTACACATGAACTCCCATGATTGGTCCCTATCTCATCCAACTCCTTGATGTTCTTCAACAACTGTATTATGATCTTGTGGAACATTCTAATAAGCTACATGAATAACCCACATGATACTTTTGATATAGTTCTATTCCATCAGATGATTTATTTGAGTGGCATTAGTTTTAAACTCATGAGGACCTCACATAACACGTCTTTGAGGCATACTGCTACACACCAAAACAATAGAAATGATTAAACAATAGAACAATCTCACTTAAAACTTGAAAACCCATAAGAAAAAATAGATATTAACATCAAGAACACAAAATAGGAGACACAAATCCCAACATTCTAGGATAACTTGAGTCTCATCATGGAAGGAGTTTTCTAGAAACTCACTATAATATAGCTCTTATGTTCAGAAAATCCTATTTCCATTCTACTAGACGTCTAAAGACAAGTAATCTTGAGTATAGAACACCTTTGATAACAATATATCATTAACTGACCCTAATATTCTCTCAAAATGGTACCTGACTTGACCCGTCACATACATGAAGGGAATTACAAATCCTCACAGGCTGACAACTAGCATCTGGGAAACAAAAAATTTAATTTCCTGGAATTTCCGTATAATTTTTTTAATTATATAGAATTATTTCGAGACCTCAAAATTTGATGGCACATGATTCTGAGTCCCGGAGTGTCTGGAATGATCCATCAAAGTTTTGTTAAACTTTAAATTGTGAGTGTAAGTAGTTTCATTGAAAAAGTGGAATAAATTTTAAATGGTTTCCCTGATCAGAAATATGAGGGCACCGTTGCACTCAGGATGACAGGTTTACCCTAGCCCCAACTTAAGTTTAGTTAGCACAAGCCTTCTGTGGGAAAACCCGAAAATGGTATAACAGTAAATAAAATAATTAAATAAAGTTATTTTATTTTTCAAATGCTTATAACTCACGAATGGTTACTCGGATTAAAAATCCAAGTCCACCGCTGAGCTCTTAAGTGTATGCTCTCTTTAGGCAGAAACTAACATTAGATAGCATGAGCCACCAATGAAAGTTATTTTTTGGCCATAAATAAAATAATTAAGTGAAAATTATTTTATTGTTAAAACCCATAACTTCTAAATGGTAACTCAGATTAAAAATCCGAGAGTACCATTGGGTTTGTTGGGGTGTTTTCTCCTTAGGAGGATCCTAACCTTGACAGACGCAGATCGAGGGTGAATGTTATAAATTTATTGAACTTTTTTTAAGGTACATTAAGTAAACACATGAGTGGCATTTTCTAACTTTTGAACTGGTGCTCGGATTAAAAATCCAAAGGCACCATTGAACTCGTAGTGTATGGATTTTCTTAAGGGAGTTTTAACCTTGACATTAGTGGTTCAAGAGAAGGAGTTGGTTTTTTCATTTTTTGTGGAGGATTAAATAAAATAAATAAATTTTATTTTCAATATCCTTCCACCTATCCTTTTAATTTTTTATGGCGGGGACCACAAGAGGGTGGTCAGGCAGTTAAATACTAGGCATTACATGCCTGGTAACACAAAATTTGTAACCACAAATCCCTTAAATTAATAATATTCATTAATTCTAAATAAATGAATCACCTCTTAAACTAAGAGTTATATTAACTCTTCCCTAGGGTTGAGTGTTGTTTTCGGTTGGTGAAAATAGGAGCATGGTCGTGAGGCTCTTGACGAAGAATGGATCTCATAATTGAGAATTGAAGATCGTCGTTCGAGTGGCGTCGTTGGAATCTTGTTGTGGGAACAAAGAACACTGACCCACCATCAATCATGAACGTTCTCTAAAGGACTTACCAGGTAGGGGGTTTATTTTGAAGTATGGTAAATATCAATTTGTTGATTCCTCTTGTTCTTGATTCTCAACGACGATAGCAAAAAAAAAACACGTCCATCGATCTGAACATATACCACTACCTTTTCTATTTTGTTCTTCATGAATTATTCACATGTTCTACATCACGAAATAATTAAGTGTGCTAAAAACACAATGTTTTGTTAAGCGTGACATACAGACGCAGAGATCTCATCCCGGGGATCGTGAATCTACAATTGTCACATTTTTCAGAGTTAGAACAAAGATGCAGCGGAACACAGAAGGGGCGATGTGGTGGCCCTATTATGGCATGTCTTTGGGGGGTGGATCTAGGCAGGATAGGAAGTGCGGCATACTACGATAGTCTATGTGTAGAGTCGAGGTGGCTCATGGAGGTGGAAGGTGGAACGACGACCTGTGGTAGAGTGCTAGAGTCGGCTCGGTCGATGACATGGGCGAGCGGACCAGGGGGCTAGGTGGTGCGACTGGCTTGAGGCACAATGGTGTGGAAGGCTGGAGGCGTGGTGGCGCGGCTAGCCAGAGGTGGTGGCGGAAATTTTGGATGTGCGGAGGAAGCCCGCGGTAAGGGTTGCAGGGAGAAGCCGCAGGCTTGATTGCTGGAAATGTGCGTTAGAATTGTGAGGAAGGAGAGTTAATTGGAGATATGAATAGTTAAAAAGGAATAAATTAAAAATTTAAATAAATTAAAGAGGAAATCATTGAATAAGGAGGAGGAACTACCCTAGTGTGTGAATCTCAAATGAAATGGGTTATAAGGGGAAAAAAGAATAAAAGAATAAAATTATAAATAATGTTATTATTATTTTTGGTTGTAAAACCATAATTCATTTGTAACTTATCTGTGCGACCTCAGTTTCACGAACCATCAGTAGTAGTATGAACCTGACTTAGAGGTGGAAATTATGAGTCTAATATTGGATGTCTTTTTTAGGTTTTTGGATCAGGAACTTGCAACGCTCAAATAATAATAATATATAATTATTATTAAATTTTCGACCCGCGAAAAATATTGCGTGTGATGTCCCATTGATTTACTGTCAGTGGTGAAATTATCCTGACATTAATATGGTCGATTCATGTCTAATGTTGGATACTAAATTATTGTTCGTGGCTCGGGTCCACAAAACACCCAATAATAATAATAATATTACAGGATCTTGTATCTGACATATCTCTCTCATACGGTGTCAGAATGATGAACCGTTTATGACGTTGTGACCCTGAAATTATGATGGATGTTTCAAGACCAATCTTGGATATTTAAGTTCAGGTCCCTACATGGGCCCCACAAGGCTCGGTTCGCACGTGTTGTGGTGAAATGCGAGTTTTCCACTAGGTATCCATTTTGGACAAATAGGTAGTCTATATCGTGTGTTTTTTCATGTGGATCGCAACAGTGTGACCCGTTGGGTTATCCGATTCCATTTGAAGTATGGATGGATTGGATTGAACATGAATTCAACCGGGCCCTCGGTACTAAAATGCCTATAACTTATAGACTAAGCGTCCGGTTGACGTGCCATCTGTTGCATTGGAACCCTTACGAAAAGGCAGTCCTTTAGGGTAGTCCTTCGTGGAGCTTAGTGGTGGTCGAGGTACAACCTATATCTCAAGGGGAAAATTATATGGATCTTGAGAATACCGAGTGTGAGTAATCCTATGGTTGGCTGTAATGTGAAGAAATAACATCGATCCTGTGTGGGTCAGTGCTCAGGGATCCTATGTGGGTCACCACATACTGATCCTATGTGGGTCAGATCTTGTGTGGGTTAGCTCTCAGTGATCCTGTGTGGGTCAGCACATACTGATCCTGTGTGGGTCAGTGGGGGTTATTTACCTATCGATCCTGTGTGGGTCATAATCAGTGCTAATTAACAGAATAAGATGATCTAGCCTTATGAATAATCATCTGTACTTTTGTACATAAGTTATACCTGATTGTGAGCTCGATCTTCTATCTTATTAGTGTTACCTATTTGGTACTTTTATCTATTGGTGTAACCTGTGTGGTACTTTTATCTTCGTGGTGTTACCTTTTTGGTACTTCTACCTTCGTGGTGTTACCTTTGTGGTATTCTTCCCTCATGTATGAGATGAGTAAATCTTGATAACTTAGGTATATGTTTGGGCATATACCTAAGAATAGTTGATGTCTTGCTTTGTTGTTTTTCCTTTTTTGAACTCTAGGAGACCTAAGAGGGTCTCGAGGTCCCTACTAAGTATTTTTATACTGACCCCTGCATGAGATACTCTCACACCTTGCTGTGTCTTGTGCAGACGACATACAACATTGATCGCGGCTGAGGGTGCCAGGACTGGAGGCTGCTAAGAGGTGGACTACAAGACATGACGTACCGTAGAGACGACCGTTCCAGAGTTGTACCTACCCTTCAGGTGGGATCCTTGGTGGGCATTCACAGAAGATGTTTTCAGTTTTACTTTTACTTTATAGTTGGGCTTGTATTCTGGCCCCCATTACTTACTGTACTCCCCTATTTAATATACAGTTTACTTTGTGCTTGTATCATTATGTGTGTTTGGATTGTGTGGGTGTGTAGGCTAAAAGGAAATTCCTTCCATGTTTTAGGGATATGCCTTTCTAGTGCTAGTATCCAGCCCCTGGCCTATAGAAAGCGGGCTTGGGGTAGTCATGGAACGGGCTCCCAGAGGATGGGTTGTGATAAAGTGGTATTAGAGGAGTTTGGTTCTACTAAAGAACTAGGAATCTACTCTTTTCTATGTGACAATAGTGTTAGGTTTTATGAGTGTCATTTTTAGTTCTGGGAGTTCAGTATTGGTGCGACGACTGACATATCCATACACGAGGACCCTGAATCCTGATTTCCAACTCGGTGTAGGAAAACACTGATTGTGTGTGTTTTGGAAATTCTTTTCCTTTGTTTATTGGGAGTCAGCTCACCAGGTATAATTTAATGATCATGGTGCACCTTTTCCTTATCAGGATGCCACCATGTAGACAACCATCTAGGATTCTTGGGAGAGTATAGGATGATGGCTCACCGAGTGATGAGGCTCCGGTACAGGGCCTCTTAATGTGTTGGAAACTTTGGGTGGTGTACCAGCACCACCACCACCTATTGGGCAGCAGTTATCAATAGATCCTAATAGTAGACCGTGCATGCCAACTAAGTGCATTGAATGATTTCGAGCAGCAGAGGTCTCTGAGGTTGCAGGGCGAGACGGACCCACTGGTGGCTGAGGACTGGATGGAGGTGGTGGCTATAGTTTTCCGCCTAGTTGAGACACCAGTAGAGTAGATGGTGATCTTATCTTCTAGTATTTTTTAGTGTGTGACCATGAGGATAGTCTCTATAGTGAAGAGGCTTCGGTACGTGGACCGTTGCCCAAGATTGTTCCTTCGGGTAGTGTGTCAGCTATATCACTGCCCGTTGGTTAGCAGTTACGACCGACAGTACTGGTAGAGGACACATGTAGGATTAGTGCCTTACACATGTTTTAAAATCAAATACCCTCAGGTTTTGAGGTGAGACTGACTCATAGGCGGCTAAGGACTAGCATGAGGAGGTGTCCAAGTTCCCATCTAGCTAGTGCACCATTTGATCATATGACGGTTCTGGTAGAGATCCTTCTATGTGGCTCAACAAGACAATGATAGGGTTTAGATTACCCTGATTTTGCGAAGAGGTGAATTTTCTGTGGATGAGATTGAGAACCTTCCTCAGAGAAGGAGGTATCTTGCCATAAAAAGCTAAGGGGTGAGTGTACCCTAGAGCATATACTGCTTCGGTAGGATGACATGTCGGTAGATGAGTATTCATTGAGGCATAAAAACCATTCCAGGTACTCGATGAATATGGAACGAACAATGTTTTAGAGCTTGGACCTCCGATCGAGCTATGTTTAGTGACATTCAAGCTGTTACTATTACTCTGTGCATTTTTACTTATGTTAGGGTGCTAGATATAACCTTTGGGGTTGAAAGTTCTTTTGCTGAGCAGATATAGCTAGTGAATGTTTGTAGTGGGAAAGCAGTAAATCGATGTCAGTCTCAGAGACGTATATGTGTAAAATGATTTGGGAAGAGGAAGTGATAGGTACAAATGAATTTGTAGGGAAGGAGACGTGGAAGAGAAGCTAGGAGAGTAGCAAGAGGCATTACACATTTTGACATGTTATAACCACCACCCCAATGTGGTCCGCACCAGGCTCAGAGAGTTGGAGGACTGGGGAAAGGAGTAGCTACATGCGGTCAAGGAGTGTGACCCAAGGGCTCCTGAAATGATTAGAGGAATGTTCTGTGTCTACTACTAGCTACCGTATTAATAGACATATGAACCAATCATTACTTCTTTCCCCGAATCTTGTCCAAGACCTAGAGTTTCTGGTAAAATCGTTGACTTGACCCTCACATTTGGAGATACCTTTGGGAGGATACTCGATAATCACACTTACGCCGGCTATGTGATTTGAACCTTGAGGTGAGTGTTTTGGTTGGAACCTCTTGGTGGCATTGTCGAGGCGTTACAACGTTAGTTTGGGTATGAACTGGACATCCACAATTCATACTCAGATTTAATGTATTAGGAAAAAAGGTTGTGGTTTATATATAATGTTGGAATGGTGTTTTCCTTGGTCGGAGAAAAAGGAAACCCAGGTAGCATATGATAAACTCATGCATAAGAAGGTGTAGATGATAAATCTTGAGTTTTCTAACCTTTCCCTCATGGAAGTATAAGTTTTTGAGTTTTCAGTTCCCAACAGTAGTGGCAGAGTGTGGGGATATCTTGTCAAAAGATGTTTCTAGGATTACCTCCCTGAAGGGAGAGAGACTTCTGCTTTGGCTGGGTACAACCGGAGTTTTGAACCAGTCTTCTCTAGGCTAGCGGCACCCTTGTCAGCTTTGACAAAGAAGGGGGAGCCTTTCCTATGTATGGAGAAGTCTCAGTAAATCTTTCATGAGTTGAGACAATGGCGATGGCTAGAGTTCCTCCAGGACTATGAATTTGAGATAGTCCATACTATTGGGATGGAGAATGTGGTAGAAGACGCACTCAATAGAAACTTTGGTCTACAACTGCTAATTGAGGAATTAGATCTACTAGTCGTGCTTCAGATTTCCTTCGTGGATAAAGGTGGAGCGTCTTACCTCTATTATATGACTGTCACTCCCCCAATTCCTCAGAAAATTTGGGAGTCACAGCTTGGGATGTTGAATGTGAGGCCCGACGTGCTCAAATATCCTCGGGACGGTCTCATGAAGGATTTTCTGAACGTGGGGAGAACGTCATCATATTCAGAGGTCAAACCACTGTACTAGTGACACTTCAGGGGGAAATGTTCAGGGAGATCATGTCTTTGTACGGGTCTCACCCCGATGAGGATTACAGAGGTTTGGACGGGTGGCAAGCTATATCCGAGGTTCATCGAACCTTTCTAGATTCTCAGTAGAGTGGGAGAGGTGGCGTACCATCTATCTCTTTCCCCAAAGATGCACCAGGTGCATAAAGTTTTACATGTTTCAAAGCTGAGGAGATGCTTGTATGATCCATCGCACGTTATAGACTAGGGAGAGTTGAACTTTGAGGATGTGGTTACTTTTATGAAGTTCCTGGTGGAGATAGAGGATCGACAGGAGTGATTCCATCATGGGTGATCGATACCTCTGGTGCACATTCGCTAACAGTACAGGAACCTCCAAGAGAGAACATGGGAGAGGGAGGATTAGATTCATTCTCAGTACCCCATTTGTTTCCTTAGTATATGTTTTGTATTTTAAGGATGAAAAAACCTAAGGTGGGGAGAATGTAATGTCTCATAATTTCTGTATAATTTTTTCAATTATATGGAACTATTTCCAGACCGCCAAATCTAACGGCGTGTGATTCCATGGCCCGTAGTGCCCGAAATGATCCGTCGAAGTTTTGTTAAACTTTAAATAGTGCGTGTAAGTAGTTTTACTGAAAAAAAAGAATAACTATTATACATTTTCTAGGATAAAAAATCTTAGGGCACCGTTGTGCTCAAGATGGTGGGTTTACCCTATCCGTGACTTAAGTTTAGTCGGTGTGGACCTCCTGTGGGAAAACCTGAAAATGACATAACAATAATTAAAATAATTAAATAAAGTTATTTTATTTTTGAAATTCTTATAACTCTTGAGGAGTTACTCAGATTAAAAATTCGAGACCACCGCTGAGCTCATGAGGGTATGCTCTCTTTAGGAAAAAACTAACATTAGCCGGTACGGGACACCAGTGAAAGTTAATTTTTGGTCATAAATAAAACAATTAAGTGACAATTATTTTATTGTTAAAATCCATAACTTCTAAACGATAACATAGATTAAAAATCCAATTGTACTGTTGGGTTCGTTGGGGTGTGTTCCCCTCAGGCGGAGCCTAAACTCAACCAGTATGGGTCAAGGGTGAACATTATTAATTTATTAAACCTTTTTAAGGTATATTCAGTAAACACACGAGCAAAGATTTATAACTTTTGAACCGGTGATCGAATTAAAAATCTGAAGGCACCATTGAACTCGCTGTGTCTGGATTCGATTAAGGGAGGTTTAACCTTGACCGCAGTTGGTCAAGATAAGGAGTTGGTTTTTTCATTTTTTGTGGAGGATTAAATAAAATCGATATATTTTATTTTAAATATCCTGCCACCTCTCCTTTTAATTTTTGGTGGCGGGGACTACAAGAGGGTGGACGAGAATTTAAATGCAGGGAATTAAATTACCAGTTACATAAAATGTGTAACCACAAATCCCTTTAATTAATAGGATTAATTAATTATAAATAAATGAATCACCTCTTAAACTAAGAGTTATATTAACTCCTCCTTGGGTTTGGGTGTTGTTTTCGGTTGGCAAAATGAGGAGCAGGATCTTGAGGCTCTTGATGAACAACGAATCTCACAATTGAGAACTGCAGATTGTTGTTCGAGCGACGTCATTGGAATATTGTTGCAAGAACGACGAACACCAACCCACCTTCAATCAAAAACATTCTTCAATGTATTTACGAGGTAGGGGATTTATTTTCAAGTATGATAAAAATCTATTTTTTGATTCATCTTGATCTTGATTCTCAACGATGATGGCCAAACCGACCATCGATCTGCACATATACCATGATATTTTCTATTTAATTCTTCATGCATTATTCATGCATTCTAAATCGCCAAATAATTAACCGAGCTAAAAAAACAATGTTTCATTTGGTGCAATATACAGTCGTAGAGATCTTAGCCTGAGGATCGTGAATCTGCGATTGTCAAATTTTTCGGACTTAGAACAAAGATGCAGTGGCCCGCGGAAGGGGTGATGTGGAAGCCCAATTCCGAAATGTCTTCAGGGAGTGGATCTGGTTGGGATAGGTGGTGTGGCATACTACGACAGTCTGTGTGGAGAGTCAAGGTAGCTCACGATGATGGAAGGCGGAACGACGACCCATGGTGGAGTGCCAGAGCTGGATCAATCGATGACGTGGGCGAGTGGACCAGGGGGCTAGGTGGTGCGACTAGATTGAGGCAGAGCAGTGTGTAAGGCTAATGGAGTGGCATTGCGGCTAGACGGAGGTGGTGGCGGCAGTTATGTATGTACAGAGGAAGCCCACAGTTAGGGTTGCAGGGATAAGCCATGGGCTTGATTGCTGGAAAAGTGCGTTAGAATTGTGGGGACGGAGAGTTAATTAGAGAGAGGAATAGTTGAAAAGGAATAAATTAAAAATTTAAAGAAATTAAAGAGGAAATCATTGAATAAGTAGGAGGCACTACCCTTGTGCATGAATCTCAAATGAGATGGGTTATAAGGAAAAAATGAATAAAAGAATAATATTATAAATAATGTAATTATTATTTTTGGTTGTAAAACCATAATTCGTCCGTAACTTATCCGTGCAGCCTCAGTTTCATAAATCGTCAGCAGTAGTATGACCCTGACTTCGAGATGGAAATTATGAGTCCAATATTGGATGTCTTTTTCAGGTTTTTAGATTGGAAACCGGAAACGCTCAAACAATAATAATATATTATTATTATTATTAAATCTCCGACCTGACAAAACTATTGCGTGTGACATCCGATTGACTTACTATTTGTGGAAACATGATCCTATCATTAATATTATTGATTCAAGTCTAATGCTGGATACTAAATTCTGGTTCATGGCTTGAGTCCACAAAACACGCAATAATAATAATAATATTATGAGATCTTGTATTTGATATATATCCCCCATACGGTGTCGGAATGATGAACCATCTGTGAAATTGCGACCTTGAAATTAAGACAGATGTTTAAAGACCAATTTTTAATATTTAAGTCGAGGTCAAGGTGCGGGACCCACGAGGCCCAGTTCGCACGTGTTGTGGTGAAATGAAACTTTTTCACCGGGTATCCGTTTTGGACAAATGGGTAGTCCATCTCTTGTGTTTTTCATATGGATCGCAATAATGGACCCATTGGGTTATCCGGTGCCGTTTGAAGTATGTATGGGTTGGATTGAACATGAATCTAACTAGGGCCTCGGTACTAAAATGCCTATAACTTACAAACTGGGTGTTCAGATAACGTGCCATTTATTGCGTTGGAACCCTTAAGACATGGTGGTCCTTTGGGTTACTCCTTTGTGGATCTTAGTGGTGGTCAATGTATGACTGATATCTCAAGGGAAAGATTCTATGGAGCTCGAGTGCACTGAGTGTGAGGAATCCTGTGGCTAGCTATAACGTGAAGAAAGAACATTGATCCTGTGTGGGTTAGTGCTCAACGATCCTGTATGGGTCAGTGCATACCAATACTATGTGGGTTAAATCCTGTGTGGGTCAATGCTTAGAAATCCTGTGTGGGTCTGCGTATACCAATCCTGTGTGGGTCAGCGGGGGTTAGTTACCTATCGATCCTGTGTGGGTCAGAAATAGTGCTACATAACAGAATAAGACGATCTAGGATTATGACTAATCATCTATAATTTTGTACTTATGTTATACCTGATTGTGATCTGGGTCTTCTATCTTTGTGGTGTTACCTATGTGGTACTTCTATCTAGTGGTGTTACCTGTGTGGTACTTCTATCTTCGTGGTGTTACATTTTTGTACTTCTACCTTCGTGGTGTTACCTTTGTGGTATTCTTCCCTCATGTATGATATGAGTAAATCTTGATAACCTAGGTATATGTTTGGGAATATACCTAAGTAGAGTTGATGTCTTGATTTGTGGTTTTTCCTTTGTGGAACTCTAGGAGACCTAAAGGGGTCTTAGGGTCCCTACTGAGTATTGTTATACTCACCCATCCACGGGCTATGACCGCACCTTTCTATGTCTTGTGCAGACGACATACTACATTGATTGAGGCTGAGGGTGGTAGGATTGGAGGCTGCTCGGAGGTGGACCACCAGACTTACTGTAGATATGAACATTCAAGAGCTGTACCTACCATTCAGGTAGGATTATTGGTGGGTGTTCACAGGAGCTGTTTTCGGTTTTACTTGTACTTTCTATTTAGGCTTGTATTCCGGCCCCCATTACTTACTATAATCCCATATTTACTATATAGTTTACTTTGTTCTTTTATCTTGTTGTGTGCTTGGATTGTGTGGGTTTGAATTTTAAAAGGAAATGCCTTCCATGTTTTAGGGATATTCTTTTCCGGTGCTAGTTTCCAGCCCCTGGCCTATGGAAGGCGGGCTTGGGGTAGTCATGGTAAGGCCCCCTGGGGGATCGGTCATGACAAAGTGGCATCAGAGGAGTTAGGTTATACCGAAGAACTAAGACTCTGATATTTTTTTTGTGGAGAAAATTTTAAGTGTTATGAGTGTAGTTTCTAGTTCGGGGAGTCCAGTGTTGGTGCGGTGACCAACATATCCATACACCAGGACCCTGAATTCTGACTTCTGACTCGGTGCATGAAAACACTGATTGTGTATATTTTGGAAATGATTTTCCTTAGTTTCTTTGGAGCCAGCTCACCAGGTATAAATTAATGATCA
This sequence comes from Viscum album, assembly GCA_963277665.1. NCBI lineage: Eukaryota > Viridiplantae > Streptophyta > Magnoliopsida > Santalales > Viscaceae > Viscum > Viscum album. The sequence continues at coordinate 1,679,807,728 of OY728161.1, read as the reverse complement.
TGGAACACCTGTTCTTTATTAGGATGCCACCACATAGAAATCCATCTAGGATTCCTTAGAGAGTACACGATGATGGCTCACTGAGAGATGTGGCTCTGGTGTTGGCCCCTCTTACTGTGTTGGCACCTTCAGGTGGTGTACCAACATCACCACCACCCATTGGGAAGTAGTTAGAAATAGATTATACCAGTGTATCATGCATTCTGACTAAGAAAGTTGCACGAGTTCCTGTGGTAGAGGCCTCTGAGGTTCCGAGGTGAGACAGACCCACAGGCGGCTGAGGACTGGATGGAGGATGTGGTTAGAATTTTCCGCCTAGTTTAGACACCAGTAGAGAACATGATGATCTTATCTTCTAGTTTTTTCAGTGAGTGACCACGAGGATGGTCTATATAGTGATGAGGCTTCGGTACATGGAGAGTTTCCCGAGATAGTTCCTTCGGGTAGTGTGTCAGCTATATCATTGCCCGTTGGTCAGCAGTTATGACCGGCAGTACTAGTAGAGGACACATGTAAGATTAGTGCCTTAAACAAGTTTTATAATCAGATACCGTCAGGTTCCGAGGTGATCCTGACTCAAGGGAGGCTAATGACTAGCTCGAGGAGGTGGTCAAGTTCCCATTTAACTGGGGCACCATTTGATCAGATGGTAGTCCTGGTAGAGATCCTTCTTTGTGGCTCAGCAGGATGATGAAGAGGACCCTAATCTTGTGAAGAGGTGACTTTTCTGTGGACAAGCTTAGGAACCTTCCTCAGATATGGGGGTCTCTTGCCATAAAAAGATAAGGGGTGAGTGTTCCCTAGAGGATCTACATCTTCAACAAGATGACTTGTCGGTAGATGAGTATTCATCGTGGCATACCAACCATTCCAGGTACTCAATGAATATGACACGAACAATGTTTCAGGGCTCAGACCTCTGATTGAGCCGTGTTTAGTGACATTCGAGTTGGCACTATTACTCTGTGCATTTTTACTTATGTTAAGATGCTAGAGAAAACCTTTTTAGTTGAAAGTTATTTGGATGAGCAGATATAACCAGTGAATGGTAGCAGTGGGAAAATAGGAAACTGACATCAGTCTTAGAGACTTAGATGTGTAAAATGTTTCCATAAGAGGAAGTGATAGGTACATATGAATCTTCAGGGCATCATACATGGAAGAGGAGCTTTGAGAGCATCAAAAGGTATTACACATTTTAACATGTTACAACCACCACCACAATGTGGTCCCCACCGACCTCAGGGAGCTGTAGGACAGGGGAAGGGAGTAGCTGCATGCAGTCAAGGAGTGTGACCCAAGGTCTCCAAGAATGATTAGATGTAAAGTGCGTGACTACTAATAGCTGTTGAATTAATATACATAGGAACTAATCATTCCTTCTTTTCATGAATATTGTACAAGACCCAGAGTTTCTGATTATATTGTTGACTTGACCCTCACATTTGAAGATACCTTTGGGAGGAGACTCGATAATCACACTTATGCCGATGGTGTGATCTGACCCTTGAGGTGAGAGTTTCAGTTACCAACTCTCGGTGGAAGCATTGAGGCCTTACGAAGTTAGTTTGGGTATAAATTGAACATCCAAAGTTCATACTCAGATTTATTGTATTGGGAAAAAAGTTTGTGGTTTATCTACAAAGTTGTAACGGGGTTTCCTTGGTCGGTGAAAAAGGAAACCCAGGTAACATAGGATAAACTCATGCATAGGAGGGTGCAACCGATCACTCTTGAGTCGGCCAGCCTTACCCTCATGGTAGTAGGAGTTTTGAGTATTCAGTTCCCAATAGTAGTGGCAGAGTGTGGGGACATATTTTCAAAATATGTTTCTCGGATTACCTCTCCAATGGGAGAGATAATTAAGCTTTGTATGGGTACTACTAGAGTTTTGAACCAGACTTCTCCAGGGTAGCGGAACCCTTGTCGGGTTTGATGAAGTAGGGGGAGCCTTTCATGTAGACAGAGAAGTGTCAGTAGAGCTTTCAGAAGTTGAGAAAGTGATGATGGCTAGATATCCTCGAGGACTACGACTTTGAGATAGTCTATCCTCCTAGGAAGGGGAACATGGTAGCAGATGCACTCAACAGGAACTCTGGTCTACATCAGCTGAGTAAGGAATCAGTTTAGCTAGTCTCACATCAGATATCCTTTGGGGATAAAGGTGGAGAAGATTACCTCCAGTCTATGACTATCACTCCCCCAATTCTTCAGCCAATTCAGTATTCAAATCTTGGGATATTGAATGTGAGGCCCAATGTGCTTAGATATCCTCAAGATGGTCTCCTGAAGGATTTTATGAAGGTGGGGAGAATTTCATTCTTTTCAGGGTTCTCACCATGGTACCTGTGATTCTTCGGGAGGATATGTTGAGGGATATCATTTCTTTCTATGGGTCTCACCTCGACGAGGATTACAGAGGTTTGGGTGGGTGGAAAGCTATCTTTGAGGTTCATCAGACCTTTCTATATTCTCAGTAGAGTGGGTGATGTGGCGTACCATCTATCTCTTACCCCACAGATACACTGAGTGTATAATGTTTTCCATCTGTCATAGCTGTGGAGATGCGTGCATGGTCCATCACATGTTATTGACTAGGGCGAGTTGAACATTGACGATGGGGTGACTTTTACGGAGTTCCCAGTAGAGATAGAGGATCAACAGGAGTGAGTCCTTCATGGGAGATCTATACCTCTGGTGTGCATTCAATAATAGCACCAGAACCTCCAAGAGAGCACATGAGATCGGGAGGCTCAGATTCATGCTCAGTACCCCCATTTGTTTCCTTAGTATGTGTTTTGGATTTTGGGGATGAAAATACCTAAGGTGAGGATAATTTAATGTCCCAAGATTTTTGTATAATTTTTTTAATAACATGGAATTATTTCGAGATTGTGAAATCTGACGGTGTGTGATTCTGAGACTTGGAGTTCCCGGAATGATCCGTCGAAGTTTTGTTAAACTTTAAATAGCATGTGTAATCAGTTTTCCTTAAAAAGTAAAATACCTCTTAAATGGTTGCCCAGCTCAGAAATATTAGGGCACCCTTATGCTCAGGATGGGGGGTTTATATTAGGTGTGACTTAAGTTTATTCGGCGTAGGACTCCTGTGGGAAAACCCAAAAATGGAATAACCATAAATAAAATAATTAAATAAAGTTATTTTATTTTTCAAATGATTATAACTCATGAATGGTTACTCGGATTAAAAATATGAGACCACCACTGAGCTCATAAGGTTATGCTTTATTTAGGCGGAAACTAACATTAGCCGACGTGGGCCACCAGTGAAAGTTAGTTTTTAGCCGTAAATAAAATAATTTAGTGAAAATTATTTTATTTTTAAAATCCATAACTTCTAAACGGTAACTCAGATTACAAATCTGAGAGTACCTTTTGGTTCCTTGGGGCATGTTATCCTTAGGAAGATCTTAACCTCTAGCAGCGTTGGTCGAGGGTGAACGTTATTAATTTATTGAACTTTTTATGGTATATTCAGTAAACGCATGAGCGGTGTTTTCTAAATTTTGAACTGGTGCTCGGATTAAAAATCCGAAGGCACTATTGAACTCACAGTGTCTAGATTTTCTTAAGAGAGGTTTAACATCGACCACAGTGGGTCAATAGAAAGACTTGTTTTTTTCATTTTTTGTGGAGGATTAAATAAAATAAATATATTTTATTTTAAATATCCTCACACCTATTCTTTTAATTTTTGGTGGTGGGGAACACAAGAGGGTGGTTAGGAATTTAAATGACGAGCATTAAATGACCGATTATGTAAAGACCCGTAAATTTCAAGGGAAATTTTTTCTTAATTTTCTTTAGAATTTTACAAGAGCGCGGATTCAGACGGCACCTGATTCCGAGGCCTGGAGTGCCCGGAGTTAATTTCCGAAGTTTGGCTCGGGTACGTTCAGTGAACGAACGAGCGGGAATTCTTAACTTTTGATCCGGTGCTCGGAATTGAAATCCGAGGGCACCGATGAACTCGCAGCGCCGATATTCGCTTAAAGAGACCTTTTCGGGAGTTGCGTTTGTTGCGGGTTGAAAGTTAAGTTTTGGGGTTTTCAGTTGAGTTAAATAAAATTTGTGTAAGACAAATTTTATTTTTAGTTTGTTAAAAACCTACCAAAGGGGGTTGGAAGTGGGACCCACACCCACTTAACCTCCCTTGGGAGGATTAAGTGTGGTGGGGCCCACACGAACCCCTAGACTTTTCAAGTTCCCTTAACCCCCTCTTAATTGGCTTAAGTTACTCTTAATTAATTTTGGGAGTTAAACCCTTTTTGAATTTCAAACTTTTGAAATTCTTATGTGTTTTGTAATAATAAAATAAGATGTTATCTTATTTTATGGTGGGTTGTTTGTTTGTCTCCTGGAGAGCTTTTGGAGAGCTTCCTCTTCATCTTCAAGCTCTGACGAAGAACGAAGAACGCTCAAACTCCGTCGAAGAACGACGCCTCTCTTCTTCGTCCTCGGTGTCAACAAGAGGGAACGCCGCTTCCTCCTCGGACCTTCTTCGTCGGCAAACGAAGATCCTCCAACGACGTGTCTCTTCGGGCATATCTCTTCATCAACGGATTTGACGAACGATGACCGCGACGCCCGACCTCCGCGACGCCGTCTTCCGCGGAACGTAGACGAATCTTCGAATCTTTAACCCGAGGTAGGGGTTGTTGTTTCATTCTTTAATTATTCCATTTCTTGCTCGTGGATCGCATGTCTACGTGAGGCTTTGAAATATTTTATTTAAGTGTTATAGTTAACGCGAGGGGGGCCGGACCGCATGAACACGGCCGAACCCCCCCTCCATCGTTCTTGTTTAATTCATGCGGGTGGAAGCAAGTGGCGTGGTGCCGTCGCACCACGCGGATGATCGTACAAATAATTTACGCGGCGCCGTCGCACTACGTCAAGGAAAAATCTTCAAGAACACGACGCCGTCGCACCGCGTTGAAAAGAATCATGGCACGGCGAAGGGGGCGCGGTGCCGTCGCACCGCGTCGGACGACGAACACCGCGGCCGGTTCCGGGCCGCGGCGGGACGAGGAGACCGCGGCCGGTTCCGGGCCGCGGCGGGACGAAAAGACCGCGGCCGGTTCCGGGCCGCGGCGGAAGAGGAGACCGGCGGCCGGGCCGCCGGCGTCGGAAGTCGAAGGCGGGACCGGAATTTCCGGTCCCGTTGGTAAAAACCGGCCGGCCAGCTGGCCGGCCGGATGGCATAAAACCGGGGGAATAAATCCCCCGGCTGGTTCAAAAAAACCCCCCTCTTAATGAGGGGGGCGGTTCTTGAAGGAAGGGGGAAACCGGCCCCCTTGGTTCGGTGCCAGCAGGCCCCCCCACGTGGGGGGGGGGGGGTTTAAAAGAAACCGGCGCGGCACAAAGGCCGCGCCGCCCCTCAAAACGCGGGGGTTTGTCACCCCGCGTGCCACCCTCGTGCGGCGCCGACGCCCGCCGCCGCGGCCCGCCGCCGCGCTGCCGCGCCGCCGCCGCCTCCGCCCGCCGCCGCCGGCCGCTGCGCCGCCGCCGCGCCGCCCCAGGGGGGGGTCGGGCCGGGTCGGCCCGGACCCGGACCCCCCCGTTTCGAACCAGACTTGGTTTTTGGCCCATAACTTGAGCCTCGGACCTCCGAATGACGAACCGTCTGCGGCAACGCGATCCTTGGATCGAGACGGTCGTTTCGATATATCGCACTCAAGGTTTCGGTTAACTTTGAGTTCGGCCGGGTTGGTTCGTTCACGAAACCAACCGGGCCTTCGGAGCGGAAAAGCTCATATCTTGAGCTACGAACGTCCGATTGACGCGCCGTCAGTCGCGTTGTGTTCCTATTAGTGAGACGGATCTTTTAGCATACTCCGCCCGAGTTTTGGACGCAGGTGGAGTACGGTCGGGTTGGTTTTTCCTTAAAAACCAACTGGGCCCCGGAGACGAAAATGCCAATAACTCTCAGACCGGGCGTCCGATCGACGCGCCGTCTGTTGCGTTGAGTTCCTGTTGACGATACGGAACTTTTGGATACATCAACTTCGGTCTTCGTGACAGTTGATGTATCAGCCTCTCAGCTCGTGGAGCGGACCCTCCGAACGAGCTTGCTATGTGCGGGAACCCTAGTGCTGGCTGCGACTGTTCTACTGCTACGACTGCTACTGTGACTGCAACGACGACAGTACAGAGATCCTGTGTGGATTCGACGACGACAGTACAGAGATCCTGTGTGGATTCGACGACGACGACTACAACACTCAGCGATCCTACGTGGATCAGTGCTACAGGTCCTGTGTGGGCCCGATCCTGTGTGGGTCCTTGCGCTCAGCGGTTCTGTGTGAGCCAGCGCCTACAGGTTCTGTGTGAGCCCGATCCTGTGTGGGTCTTCTGCGGGGGTTAGTTACCTATCGATCCTTCGTGGGTCCGACGACTTAGATGGATCAGTGATCATCTTTATCGTCCTTAAAGAAGTATACCTGTGTGAGCTGAATCCTGTTGCTTTCCTGTGTGGATTGTGTTGTGCAATCCTGTGTGGATTATGTTTTGCTTTCCTATGTGGAATATGTATACTTTCCTGCGTGGACTGAGTTGTACTTGGGCTCGGAGATTGGAGCGTATTTTAATTGATGACTTAGGTATATGTATGGGCATGTACCTAAGCAGTGTCGGTTGTTACTTCGTGATTGTACATTTCTTCGTGGTTTATCCTTTGTGGATTTGAGAGACCTTCAGGGGTCTCGGGGTCCCTACTGAGTAGCTTATACTCACCCCTGCACGGGCTTCGCCCGCACTACGTTGTGTTGGTTGCAGACGACGGACAGCGTTGACCTTAGCTGAGGCCTACAGAGCGGGACGGTACCCGGAGGAGGACCACTGGGCGGACGTGCACGGAGCGGACGGCGGGACCCGTGGAGCAGAGGAGCTATCTGTACCCACCCTTCACGTGGGATTTCCAGTGGACAGCTCGGTGTAGCGGCTTTTACTTTTCAGTTGCTGTTTTCCCTTTCGAGTTGTACTTTACTTTCAGTTTGGGTTTGTATTCTGACCCATTTACCTTTCCGCACTTTCAGTAGTACTCTGCTTTTGTTTAGTGTTTACTTTCCGCTTGTTTACTCTGTGGTGTGTGTTTACTTTTCAAAGGCAATGCCTTCCCTTTTTACCGGGATTTACGCCTTGGTGCTAGTCGCCAGCCCCTGGCCTATGGAAGGCGGGCTTGGGGTAGTCACGACACGGACCCCGAGGGCGGGTCGTGACAAATTGGTATCAGAGGAGTTCGGTTCTACCGCGAACTCTGATCTTTTCTATGTGAAGCAATAATGTTTAGCGTATTGAGTGTGGTTATCAGTCCAGGGAGTCCAGTGTTGGTGCGGCGGCCGACGTATCCGTACACCAGGACCCTGACTTCTGATTTCCGACTTAATGCACGAAAACATTGATTGCGTGTGTGTTTCCAAGTTTTCTTTGTGATTTCTTTGTGTCAGCTCACCAGGTATACTGTTTGACCGTGGCGCACCTGTTTCCTATTCAGGATGGCCCCACGACGGCAGCCAGCTAGGGTTCCGAGAGTTGAGCGTGACGACAGCCCACCGAGCGACGAGGCCTCGGTGCAGGGCCCTTTTTCAGTAGTGGCACCGGCGGTAGCTTTACCCGCCGAGCCCCCGATGCTTCCAGCAGCAGCCGCTGACGATGCACGTCGCCTCAGTGCACTGCATGAGTTTCAGCGCCAGCGACCGCCCAGGTTTCGCGGGGAGACGGATCCCCAGGCAGCAGAGGACTGGCTGGAGGCAGTGGTTCGAGTGTTTAGGCTAGTGAGGACACCAGCAGACCTCATGGTGATCCTCGCTGCGAGCCTACTACACGCAGCAGCAGGACGATGGTGGAGCCTGATGCTCCAGGTGCACGATGAGGCATCCCTACTTTGGACGGACTTTGAGAGCCTCTTCCGCTCGGAGTTCGTCCCAGCCACCCTTCGTGCGGTGCGTATTCAGGAGCTTCTACAGCTGCGGCAGGGCAGCATGACGGTCGCACAGTACTCGGCGAGATTTACCGATCTCTCGCGCTACTCGACCGACATGGTACGGGACCCATTCTTCCGGGCCCGGACCTTCGAGCAGGGTTTGAGACACGAGATCAGGGCATCACTGATCTCCCTCAGCATACCGACTCAGACAAGAGTACTGGAGCGGGCCCTTCTGATCGAGAGCTTCCTTGCTGAGTCTACACCAGCACAGAGACCCACCGCAGGGCGGCACGTGGCAGAGTCATCCGCAGCAGGCAGTCGACGGATGACTCAGGGATCCAGACAGACCAGACCTTCGGGCAGACGTTCTCAGGGCACTGGCTCAGCAGTGCGGGGCACACAGCGCGGAGCCAGTCTTCCGAGAGGTAGACAGTGCTACTCGTGCGGCGGGCAGGGCCACATGGCTCGCGACTGCCCGACCCGCCGTGCCGAGGAGCAGCAGTCAGTTGATGGACCACCGAGGCAGAGGCAGAGGATCGACCGTGGCAGTCTGCAGGGAGGAGGCGGACGAGGCAGTGGAGCTGGACGAGCAGCTGGTGGTGGCCGACGCTTTGAGGCTCTACCACCACCACCACCAGGAGGTCCACCCCGACCACAGGGAGATGGCGGGCAGCGACAGGCACAGCTCCAGGCAGCAGAGGCCTACGACCACGGCGCACCTGAGATGATTCGAGGTACTATCTGTGTCTACTCCACCCTTGCTGCAGTTCTTATAGACACAGGAGCGAGTCACTCTTTCATAGCCGCTGCCCTTGTTCGGAGCTCGGAGATTCCGACAGAGCCGTTGGCTCGATCCTTACGGCTAGAGACTCCTACGGGAGCAGACTCGACGATTACGCACTGGTGCCGGCAGTGTGAGCTTACTCTAGGAGGCGAGAGCTTCGGCTGGGATCTTCTTGTAGCAGCGTCGAGGCCTTACGACGTCATCTTGGGCATGGATTGGCTGTCTACGGTCCATGCACAGATTGACTGTTTTAGGCGCAAGGTGCGATGTGTACGCACCGACGGGAGCAGGTTCACCTTCACCGGCGAGAAGGGAGCCTTAGCAGCACAGGATGGACTTCCGCGGAGGAGAGGACAGCCCATCACTCATCAGTTGGCTAGCCTTATCCTTGGAGCAGTTGACGTGCGGAGTCCTGGTTTTCCTGCAGTGGTGGATCAGTTTGCGGACGTTTTTCCCGACGACGTTCCAGGGCTACCTCCTCGCAGAGAGGTAGACTTTTATATTGACTTGTACCCCGGGACAGCCCCGATATCCACTCCAGCATATCGTATGGCCCCCGCCGAGCTTCGAGAGCTACGGGTACAGTTGGGGGACTTGCAGGGCAAGGGGTTCATCCGACCCAGTGTTTCACCCTGGGCTTCCCCGATATTGTTCGCCAAGAAGGCGGACGGGAGCTTGCGACTTTGTGTTGACTATCGTCGCCTGAACCAGGTGACAGTGAGGAACAAGTATCCGCTACCGAGGATTGATGACCTCTTTGATCAGCTCAAGGGATCACGGTGGTTCTCGAAGATAGACCTCAGGTCAGGCTATCATCAGCTCAGAGTCAGAGACGAGGATGTGCATAAGACGGCCTTCAGATGTCGGTATGGCCACTATGAGTTCTTGGTTATGCCTTTCGGTGTAACCAATGCTCCAGCAGTGTTCATGGCTCTCATGAACAGGATCTTTCAGCCATACCTCGATCGGTTTGTCGTGGTCTTCATCGACGAAATTCTGATTTACTCTACGACAGAGGAGGAGCACGCCTATCACTTGCGAGTTGTCCTTGACACACTCCGAGAGCACCAGCTTTATGGTAAGCTCTCGAAGTGCCAGTTATGGATACGTGAGGTCCACTTTTTGGGACACGTTATCTCTGAGGCGGGAGTTGCAGTGGATCCCGCGAAGATTGAGGCTGTGTTAGCATGGGAGCCACCCAGGAGCGTGACTGAGGTTCAGAGTTTCTTGGGACTTGCTGGATACTATCGGAGATTCATTCCAGACTTCTCTAGAGTTGCGGCATCACTCACAGCTTTGACGAAGAAGGGGAAACCCTTCGTGTGTTCAGACAGATGTCAGCAGAGCTTCCAGGAGCTGAGACAGAGATTGACTAGCGCACCTATCTTGAGGTTTCCTGAGGAGGGAGTAGGGTACGTAGTCTACTGCGATGCATCAGGGACCGAACTTGGATGTGTTCTGATGCAGGAGCGGGCAGTGATCGCCTATGGATCACGACAGTTGAGGCCGCATGAGCAGAACTACGCTACCCATGACCTGGAGTTAGCAGCAGTGGTATTCGATCTGAAGACATGGCGACACTATCTGATGGGCGAGCGTTTTACAGTCTTTTCCGATCATCAGAGTCTCAGGTATATCTTCTCGCAGAAGGACCTGAACCTGAGACAGCGACGATGGCTCGAGTTCCTCCAGGACTATGACTTTGAGATAGTCTATACTCCTGGGAAGGGGAACGTAGTAGCCGATACCCTCAGCAGGAGGACGGGCATTTAGCTAATTGAGGAGGCAACGGAGCACCTAGCCTCTTTGCAGATATCCTTCGTGGATAGAGATGGAGCAGCCTTTCTTCAGTCTCTCACAGTCACTCCTCCACTACTGCAGCGAGTCAGGGAGGCATAGCATGGAGACGCTGACTGTGAGACACGGCATGCACAGATATCCTCGGGACAGGCACCTGATGGTTTCTCCCTTGGAGTAGAGCACGACATACTTTTCAGAGGACGTACCATGGTACCAGTAGCTTTGCGAGAGGAAGTGCTGAGAGAGTTTCACACTTCTCCTTTGGCGGTACATCCTGGAGTGGCGAAGATGTACCAGGACCTCAGACGACAGCACTGGTGGCCGGGCATGAAGAAGGCTGTAGCAGAGTTCGTTTCTCGATGCCTCACCTGTCAGCAGGTGAAGGCAGAGCATCAGGTACCAGCAGGCTTGGTACAACCCTTGGAGGTTCCGGAGTGGAAGTGGGACGGCATATCTATGGACTTCGTGACTGGACTTCCACGCACTTCCAGAGGTCACGACTCCATCTGAGTGATTGTTGACCGACTCACCAAGTCGGCACACTTCTTACCCATCAGAGAGCAGGGCTCAGTGGAGAGCTTGGGACGTCTCTACGTTCAGGAGATTGTGCGGCTCCATGGCGTGCCATCATCTATCGTTTCCGATCGATATGCCCGCTTTACTTCCCGGCTTTGGAAGGGGTTACAGGAGGCGTTCGGTACACAGCTACGTCTTAGCACAGCTTTTCACCCTCAGACGGATGGTCAGACGGAGAGGACCATTCAGACTCTCGAGGACATGCTCCGCGCATGTGTCCTCGACTTTGGTCGTAGCTGGAAGGACCACCTACCCTTGGTGGAGTTCGCGTACAACAACAGCTACCACTCCACCATCGGAATGGCATCGTACGAAGCGTTGTACGGCCGACCATGTAGATCTCCTTTGTGCTGGACAGACCCTGGGGAGTCAGCACTGGTGGGACCGGAGATGGTCCAGGCCACGACAGAGAAGGTCCAGGTCATCCAGGAGCGGATGAGGACAGCTCAGAGCCGGCAGAAGTCATATGCTGACAGGAGGCGGAGGCCACTGGAGTTCGAGGATGGCGACCACGTCTTCTTGCGGGTCTCACCTCGACGTGGTATTCGGAGATTTGGCTGAGGCGGCAAGTTATCTCCGCGCTTCATCGGACCCTTCCAGATTCTCAGCAGGATTGGTGAGGTGGCTTATCGCCTGGCTCTACCACCTCAGTTGCACCGGGTGCACGACGTCTTCCACGTATCTCAGCTGAGGAGATACGTGCACGACCCGACGCACATCATTGATCATGGGGAACTTGACGTTGACGATGGAGCGACTTTTACGGAGGTCCCGGTGGAGATAGAGGATCGACAGGAGCGGGTCCTGCGTGGGCGATCGATTCCTCTTGTGCGCATCAGATGGCAGCACGGGAATCTCCAGGAGAGCACATGGGAGCGGGAGGCTCAAATGCGTGCTCAGTACCCTCATTTGTTTCCCTAGTTTTGATGTATCTTTACGGGGATGTAAAGACCTGAGGTGGGAGTAATGTAAAGACTCGTAAAATTCAAGGGAAATTTTTTCTTAATTTTCTTTAGAATTTTACAAGAGCGCGGATTCAGACGGCACCTGATTCCGAGGCCTGGAGTGCCCGGAGTTAATTTCCGAAGTTTGGCTCGGGTACGTTCAGTGAACGAACGAGCGGGAATTCTTAACTTTTGATCCGGTGCTCGGAATTGAAATCCGAGGGCACCGATGAACTCGCAGCGCCGATATTCGCTTAAAGAGACCTTTTCGGGAGTTGCGTTTGTTGCGGGTTGAAAGTTAAGTTTTGGGGTTTTCAGTTGAGTTAAATAAAATTTGTGTAAGACAAATTTTATTTTTAGTTTGTTAAAAACCTACCAAAGGGGGTTGGAAGTGGGACCCACACCCACTTAACCTCCCTTGGGAGGATTAAGTGTGGTGGGGCCCACACGAACCCCTAGACTTTTCAAGTTCCCTTAACCCCCTCTTAATTGGCTTAAGTTACTCTTAATTAATTTTGGGAGTTAAACCCTTTTTGAATTTCAAACTTTTGAAATTCTTATGTGTTTTGTAATAATAAAATAAGATGTTATCTTATTTTATGGTGGGTTGTTTGTTTGTCTCCTGGAGAGCTTTTGGAGAGCTTCCTCTTCATCTTCAAGCTCTGACGAAGAACGAAGAACGCTCAAACTCCGTCGAAGAACGACGCCTCTCTTCTTCGTCCTCGGTGTCAACAAGAGGGAACGCCGCTTCCTCCTCGGACCTTCTTCGTCGGCAAACGAAGATCCGCCAACGACGTGTCTCTTCGGGCATATCTCTTCATCAACGGATTTGACGAACGACGACCGCGACGCCCGACCTCCGCGACGCCGTCTTCCGCGGAATGTAGACGAATCTTCGAATCTTTAACCCGAGGTAGGGGTTGTTGTTTCATTATTTAATTATTCCATTTCTTGCTCGTGGATCGCATGTCTACGTGAGGCTTTGAAATATTTTATTTAAGTGTTATAGTTAACGCGAGGGGGGCCGGACCGCATGAACACGGCCGAACCCCCCCTCCATCGTTCTTGTTTAATTCATGCGGGTGGAAGCAAGTGGCGTGGTGCCGTCGCACCACGCGGATGATCGTACAAATAATTTACGCGGCGCCGTCGCACTACGTCAAGGAAAAATCTTCAAGAACACGACGCCGTCGCGCCGCGTTGAAAAGAATCATGGCACGGCGAAGGGGGCGCGGTGTCGTCGCACCGCGCCGGATGACGAACACCGCGGCCGGTTCCGGGCCGCGGCGGGACGAGGAGACCGCGGCCGGTTCCGGGCCGCGGCGGGACGAAAAGACCGCGGCCGGTTCCGGGCCGCGGCGGAAGAGGAGACCGGCGGCCGGGCCGCCGGCGTCGGAAGTCGAAGGCGGGACCGGAATTTCCGGTCCCGTTGGTAAAAACCGGCCGGCCAGCTGGCCGGCCGGATGGCATAAAACCGGGGGAATAAATCCCCCGGCCGGTTCAACAAAACCCCCCTCTTAATGAGGGGGGCGGTTCTTGAGGGAAGGGGGCAACCGGCCCCCTTGGTTCGGTGCCAGCAGGCCCCCCCACGTGGGGGGGGGGGGGGGTTTAAAAGAAACCGGCGCGGCACAAAGGCCGCGCCGCCCCTCAAAACGCGGGGGTTTGTCACCCCGCGTGCCACCCTCGTGCGGCGCCGGCGCCAGCCGCCGCGGCCCGCCGCCGCGCCGCCGCCGCCGCGCCGCCCCAGGGGGGGGTCGGGCCGGGTCGGCCCGGACCCGGACCCCCCCGTTTCGAACCAGACTTGGTTTTTGGCCCATAACTTGAGCCTCGGACCTCCGAATGACGAACCGTCTGCGGCAACGCGATCCTTGGATCGAGACGGTCGTTTCGATATATCGCACTCAAGGTTTCGGTTAACTTTGAGTTCGGCCGGGTTGGTTCGTTCACGAAACCAACCGGGCCTTCGGAGCGGAAAAGCTCATATCTTGAGCTACGAACGTCCGATTGACGCGCCGTCAGTCGCGTTGTGTTCCTCTTAGTGAGACGGATCTTTTAGCATACTCCGCCCGAGGTTTGGACGCAGGTGGAGTACGGTCGGGTTGGTTTTGCCTTAAAAACCAACCGGGCCCCGGAGACGAAAATGCCAATAACTCTCAGACCGGGCGTCCGATCGACGCGCCGTCTGTTGCGTTGAGTTCCTGTTGACGATACAGAACTTTTGGATACATCAACTTCGGTCTTCGTGACAGTTGATGTATCAGCCTCTCGGCTCGTGGAGCGGACCCTCCGAACGAGCTTGCTATGTGCGGGAACCCTAGTGCTGGCTGCGACTGTTCTACTGCTACGACTGCTACTGTGACTGCAACGACGACAGTACAGAGATCCTGTGTGGATTCGACGACGACAGTACAGAGATCCTGTGTGGATTCGACGACGACGACTACAACACTCAGCGATCCTACGTGGATCAGTGCTACAGGTCCTGTGTGGGCCCGATCCTGTGTGGGTCCTTGCGCTCAGCGGTTCTGTGTGAGCCAGCGCCTACAGGTTCTGTGTGAGCCCGATCCTGTGTGGGTCTTCTGCGGGGGTTAGTTACCTATCGATCCTTCGTGGGTCCGACGACTTAGATGGATCAGTGATCATCTTTATCGTCCTTGAAGAAGTATACCTGTGTGAGCTGAATCCTGTTGCTTTCCTGTGTGGATTGTGTTGTGCAATCCTGTGTGGATTATGTTTTGCTTTCCTATGTGGAATACGTATACTTTCCTGCGTGGACTGAGTTGTACTTGGGCTCGGAGATTGGAGCGTATTTTAATTGATGACTTAGGTATATGTATGGGCATGTACCTAAGCAGTGTCGGTTGTTACTTCGTGATTGTACTTTTCTTCGTGGTTTATCCTTTGTGGATTTGAGAGACCTTCAGGGGTCTCGGGGTCCCTACTGAGTAGCTTATACTCACCCCTGCACGGGCTTCGCCCGCACTACGTTGTGTTGGTTGCAGACGACGGACAGCGTTGACCTTAGCTGAGGCCTACAGAGCGGGACGGTACCCGGAGGAGGACCACAGGGCGGACGTGCACGGAGCGGACGGCGGGACCCGTGGAGCAGAGGAGCTATCTGTACCCACCCTTCACGTGGGATTTCCAGTGGACAGCTCGGTGTAGCGGCTTTTACTTTTCAGTTGCTGTTTTCCCTTTCGAGTTGTACTTTACTTTCAGTTTGGGTTTGTATTCTGACCCATTTACCTTTCCGCACTTTCAGTAGTACTCTGCTTTTGTTTAGTGTTTACTTTCCGCTTGTTTACTCTGTGGTGTGTGTTTACTTTTCAAAGGCAATGCCTTCCCTTTTTACCGGGATTTACGCCTTGGTGCTAGTCGCCAGCCCCTGGCCTATGGAAGGCGGGCTTGGGGTAGTCACGACACGGACCCCGAGGGCGGGTCGTGACAAATTGGTATCAGAGGAGTTCGGTTCTACCGCGAACTCTGATCTTTTCTATGTGAAGCAATAATGTTTAGCGTATTGAGTGTGGTTATCAGTCCAGGGAGTCCAGTGTTGGTGCGGCGGCCGACGTATCCGTACACCAGGACCCTGACTTCTGATTTCCGACTTAATGCACGAAAACATTGATTGCGTGTGTGTTTCCAAGTTTTCTTTGTGATTTCTTTGTGTCAGCTCACCAGGTATACTGTTTGACCGTGGCGCACCTGTTTCCTATTCAGGATGGCCCCACGACGGCAGCCAGCTAGGGTTCCGAGAGTTGAGCATGACGACAGCCCACCGAGCGACGAGGCCTCGGTGCAGGGCCCTTTTTCAGTAGTGGAACCGGCGGTAGATTTACCCGCCGAGCCCCCGATGCTTCCAGAAGCAGCCGCTGACGATGCACGTCGCCTCAGTGCACTGCATGAGTTTCAGCGCCAGCGACCGCCCAGGTTTCGCGGGGAGACGGATCCCCAGGCAGCAGAGGACTGGCTGGAGGCAGTGGTTCGAGTGTTTAGGCTAGTGAGGACACCAGCAGACCTCATGGTGATCCTCGCTGCGAGCCTACTACACGCAGCAGCAGGACGATGGTGGAGCCTGATGCTCCAGGTGCACGATGAGGCATCCCTACTTTGGACGGACTTTGAGAGCCTCTTCCGCTCGGAGTTCGTCCCAGCCACCCTTCGTGCGGTGCGTATTCAGGAGCTTCTACAGCTGCGGCAGGGCAGCATGACGGTCGCACAGTACTCGGCGAGATTTACCGATCTCTCGCGCTACTCGACCGACATGGTACGGGACCCATTCTTCCGGGCCCGGACCTTCGAGCAGGGTTTGAGACACGAGATCAGGGCATCGCTGATCTCCCTCAGCATACCGACTCAGACAAGAGTACTGGAGCGGGCCCTTCTGATCGAGAGCTTCCTTGCTGAGTCTACACCAGCACAGAGACCCACCGCAGGGCGGCACGTGGCAGAGTCATCCGCAGCAGGCAGTCGACGGATGACTCAGGGATCCAGACAGACCAGACCTTCGGGCAGACGTTCTCAGGGCACTGGCTCAGCAGTGCGGGGCACACAGCGCGGAGCCAGTCTTCCGAGAGGTAGACAGTGCTACTCGTGCGGCGGGCAGGGCCACATGGCTCGCGACTGCCCGACCCGCCGTGCCGAGGAGCAGCAGTCAGTTGATGGACCACCGAGGCAGAGGCAGAGGATCGACCGTGGCAGTCCGCAGGGAGGAGGTGGACGAGGCAGTGGAGCTGGACGAGCAGCTGGTGGTGGCCGACGCTTTGAGGCTCTACCACCACCACCACCAGGAGGTCCACCCCGACCACAGGGAGATGGCGGGCAGCGACAGGCACAGCTCCAGGCAGCAGAGGCCTACGACCACGGCGCACCTGAGATGATTCGAGGTACTATCTGTGTCTACTCCACCCTTGCTGCAGTTCTTATAGACACAGGAGCGAGTCACTCTTTCATAGCCGCTGCCCTTGTTCGGAGCTCGGAGATTCCGACAGAGCCGTTGGCTCGATCCTTACGGCTAGAGACTCCTACGGGAGCAGACTCGACGATTACGCACTGGTGCCGGCAGTGTGAGCTTACTCTAGGAGGCGAGAGCTTCGGCTGGGATCTTCTTGTAGCAGCGTCGAGGCCTTACGACGTCATCTTGGGCATGGATTGGCTGTCTATGGTCCATGCACAGATTGACTGTTTTAGGCGCAAGGTGCGATGTGTACGCACCGACGGGAGCAGGTTCACCTTCACCGGCGAGAAGGGAGCCTTAGCAGCACAGGATGGACTTCCGCGGAGGAGAGGACAGCCCATCACTCATCAGTTGGCTAGCCTTATCCTTGGAGCAGTTGACGTGCGGAGTCCTGGTTTTCCTGCAGTGGTGGATCAGTTTGCGGACGTTTTTCCCGACGACGTTCCAGGGCTACCTCCTCGCAGAGAGGTAGACTTTTATATTGACTTGTACCCCGGGACAGCCCCGATATCCACTCCAGCATATCGTATGGCCCCCGCCGAGCTTCGAGAGCTACGGGTACAGTTGGGGGACTTGCAGGGCAAGGGGTTCATCCGACCCAGTGTTTCACCCTGGGCTTCCCCGATATTGTTCGCCAAGAAGGCGGACGGGAGCTTGCGACTTTGTGTTGACTATCGTCGCCTGAACCAGGTGACAGTGAGGAACAAGTATCCGCTACCGAGGATTGATGACCTCTTTGATCAGCTCAAGGGAGCACGGTGGTTCTCGAAGATAGACCTCAGGTCAGGCTATCATCAGCTCAGAGTCAGAGACGAGGATGTGCAGAAGACGGCCTTCAGATGTCGGTATGGCCACTATGAGTTCTTGGTTATGCCTTTCGGTGTAACCAATGCTCCAGCAGTGTTCATGGATCTCATGAACAGGATCTTTCAGCCATACCTCGATCGGTTTGTAGTGGTCTTCATCGACGACATTCTGATTTACTCTACGACAGAGGAGGAGCACGCCTATCACTTGCGAGTTGTCCTTGACACACTCCGAGAGCACCAGATTTATGGTAAGCTCTCGAAGTGCCAGTTATGGATACGTGAGGTCCACTTTTTGGGACACGTTATCTCTGAGGCGGGAGTTGCAGTGGATCCCGCGAAGATTGAGGCTGTGTTAGCATGGGAGCCACCCAGGAGCGTGACTGAGGTTCAGAGTTTCTTGGGACTTGCTGGATACTATCGGAGATTCGTTCCAGACTTCTCTAGAGTTGCGGCATCACTCACAGCTTTGACGAAGAAGGGGAAACCCTTCGTGTGTTCAGACAGATGTCAGCAGAGCTTCCAGGAGCTGAGACAGAGATTGACTAGCGCACCTATCTTGAGGTTTCCTGAGGAGGGAGTAGGGTACGTAGTCTACTGCGATGCAT
Source organism: Viscum album (assembly GCA_963277665.1). Classification (NCBI taxonomy): domain Eukaryota; kingdom Viridiplantae; phylum Streptophyta; class Magnoliopsida; order Santalales; family Viscaceae; genus Viscum; species Viscum album. Next base: position 1,679,789,305 of record OY728161.1, on the reverse strand, counting down.
CAGGAACCGGACTTGGATGTGTTCTGATGCAGGAGCGGGCAGTGATCGCCTATGGATCATGACAGTTGAGGCCGCATGAGCAGAACTACGCTACCCATGACCTGGAGTTAGCAGCAGTGGTCTTCGATCTGAAGACATGGCGACACTATCTGATGGGCGAGCGTTTTACAGTCTTTTCCGATCATCAGAGTCTCAGGTATATCTTCTCGCAGAAGGACCTGAACCTGAGACAGCGACGATGGCTCGAGTTCCTCCAGGACTATGACTTTGAGATAGTCTATACTCCTGGGAAGGGGAACGTAGTAGCCGATACCCTCAGCAGGAGGACGGGCATTTAGCTAATTGAGGAGGCAACGGAGCACCTAGCCTCTTTGCAGATATCCTTTGTGGATAGAGATGGAGCAGCCTTTCTTCAGTCTCTCACAGTCACTCCTCCACTACTGCAGCGAGTCAGGGAGGCATAGCATGGGGACGCTGACTGTGAGACACGGCGTGCATAGATATCCTCGGGACAGGCACCTGATGGTTTCTCCCTTGGAGTAGAGCACGACATCCTTTTCAGAGGACGTACCATGGTACCAGTAGCTTTGCGAGAGGAAGTGCTGAGAGAGTTTCACACTTCTCCTTTGGCGGTACATCCTGGAGTGGCGAAGATGTACCAGGACCTCAGACGACAGCACTGGTGGCCGGGCATGAAGAAGGCTGTAGCAGAGTTCGTTTCTCGATGCCTCACCTGTCAGCAGGTGAAGGCAGAGCATCAGGTACCAGCAGGCTTGGTACAACCCTTGGAGGTTCCGGAGTGGAAGTGGGACGGAATATCTATGGACTTCGTGACTGGACTTCCACGCACTTCCAGAGGTCACGACTCCATCTGGGTGATTGTTGACCGACTCACCAAGTCGGCACACTTCTTACCCATCAGAGAGCAGGGCTCAGTGGAGAGCTTGGGACGTCTCTACGTTCAGGAGATTGTGCGGCTCCACGGCGTGCCATCATCTATCGTTTCCGATCGATATGCCCGCTTTACTTCCCGGCTTTGGAAGGGGTTACAGGAGGCGTTCGGTACACAGCTACGTCTTAGCACAGCTTTTCACCCTCAGACGGATGGTCAGACGGAGAGGACCATTCAGACTCTCGAGGACATGCTCCGCGCATGTGTCCTCGACTTTGGTCGTAGCTGGGAGGACCACCTACCCTTGGTGGAGTTCGCGTACAACAACAGCTACCACTCCACCATCGGAATGGCACCGTACGAAGCGTTGTACGGCCGACCATGTAGATCTCCTTTGTGCTGGACAGACCCTGGGGAGTCAGCACTGGTGGGACCGGAGATGGTCCAGGCCACGACAGAGAAGGTCCAGGTCATCCAGGAGCGGATGAGGACAGCTCAGAGCCGGCAGAAGTCATATGCTGACAGGAGGCGGAGGCCACTGGAGTTCGAGGATGGCGACCACGTCTTCTTGCGGGTCTCACCTCGACGTGGTATTCAGAGATTTGGCCGAGGCGGCAAGTTATCTCCGCACTTCATCGGACCCTTCCAGATTCTCAGTAGGATTGGTGAGGTGGCTTATCGCCTGGCTCTACCACCTCAGTTGCACCGGGTGCACGACGTCTTCCACGTATCTCAGCTGAGGAGATACGTGCACAACCCGACGCACATCATTGATCATGGGGAACTTGACGTTGACGATGGAGCGACTTTTACGGAGGTCCCGGTGGAGATAGAGGATCGACAGGAGCGGGTCCTGCGTGGGCGATCGATTCCTCTTGTGCGCATCAGATGGCAGCACGAGAATCTCCAGGAGAGCACATGGGAGCGGGAGGCTCAAATGCGTGCTCAGTACCCTCATTTGTTTCCCTAGTTTTGATGTATCTTTACGGGGATGTAAAGACCTGAGGTGGGAGTAATGTAAAGACCCGTAAAATTCAAGGGAAATTTTTTCTTAATTTTCTTTAGAATTTTACAAGAGCGCGGATTCAGACGGCACCTGATTCCGAGGCCTGGAGTGCCCGGAGTTAATTTCCGAAGTTTGGCTCGGGTACGTTCAGTGAACGAACGAGCGGGAATTCTTAACTTTTGATCCGGTGCTCGGAATTGAAATCCGAGGGCACCGATGAACTCGCAGCGCCGATATTCGCTTAAAGAGACCTTTTCGGGAGTTGCGTTTGTTGCGGGTTGAAAGTTAAGTTTTGGGGTTTTCAGTTGAGTTAAATAAAATTTGTGTAAGACAAATTTTATTTTTAGTTTGTTAAAAACCTACCAAAGGGGGTTGGAAGTGGGACCCACACCCACTTAACCTCCCTTGGGAGGATTAAGTGTGGTGGGGCCCACACGAACCCCTAGACTTTTCAAGTTCCCTTAACCCCCTCTTAATTGGCTTAAGTTACTCTTAATTAATTTTGGGAGTTAAACCCTTTTTGAATTTCAAACTTTTGAAATTCTTATGTGTTTTGTAATAATAAAATAAGATGTTATCTTATTTTATGGTGGGTTGTTTGTTTGTCTCCTGGAGAGCTTTTGGAGAGCTTCCTCTTCATCTTCAAGCTCTGACGAAGAACGAAGAACGCTCAAACTCCGTCGAAGAACGACGCCTCTCTTCTTCGTCCTCGGTGTCAACAAGAGGGAACGCCGCTTCCTCCTCGGACCTTCTTCGTCGGCAAACGAAGATCCGCCAACGACATGTCTCTTCGGGCATATCTCTTCGTCAACGGATTTGACGAACGACGACCGCGATGCCCGACCTCCGCGACGCCGTCTTCCGCGGAACATAGACGAATCTTCGAATCTTTAACCCGAGGTAGGGGTTGTTGTTTCATTCTTTAATTATTCCATTTCTTGCTCGTGGATCGCATGTCTACGTGAGGCTTTGAAATATTTTATTTAAGTGTTATAGTTAACGCGAGGGGGGCCGGACCGCATGAACACGGCCGAACCCCCCCTCCATCGTTCTTGTTTAATTCATGCGGGTGGAAGCAAGTGGTGTGGTGCCGTCGCACCACGCGGATGATCGTACAAATAATTTACGCGGCGCCCTCGCACTACGTCAAGGAAAAATCTGCAAGAACACGACGCCGTCGCGCCGCGTTGAAAAGAATCATGGCACGGCGAAGGGGGCGCGGTGTCGTCGCACCGCGCCGGACGACGAACACCGCGGCCGGTTCCAGGCCGCGGCGGGACGAGGAGACCGCGGCTGGTTCCGGGCCGCGGCGGGACGAAAAGACCGCGGCCGGTTCCGGGCCGCGGCGGAAGAGGAGACCGGCGGCCGGGCCGCCGGCGTCGGAAGTCGAAGGCGGGACCGGAATTTCCGGTCCCGTTGGTAAAAACCGGCCGGCCAGCTGGCCGGCCGGATGGCATAAAACCGGGGGAATAAATCCCCCGCCCGGTTCAACAAAACCCCCCTCTTAATGAGGGGGGCGGTTCTTGAGGGAAGGGGGCAACCGGCCCCCTTGGTTCGGTGCCAGCAGGCCCCCCACGTGGGGGGGGGGGTTTAAAAGAAACCGGTGCGGCACAAAGGCCGCGCCGCCCCTCAAAACGCGGGGGTTTGTCACCCCGCGTGGCACCCTCGTGCGGCGCCGGCGCCAGCCGCCGCGGCCCGCCACCGCGCCGCCGCGCCGCCCCAGGGGGGGTCGGGCCGGGTCGGCCCGGACCCGGACCCCCCCGTTTCGAACCAGACTTGGTTTTTGGCCCATAACTTGAGCCTCGGACCTCCGAATGACGAACCGTCTGCGGCAACGCGATCCTTGGATCGAGACGGTCGTTTCGATATATCGCACTCAAAGTTTCGGTTAACTTTGAGTTCGGCCGGGTTGGTTCGTTCACGAAACCAACCGGGCCTTCGGAGCGGAAAAGCTCATATCTTGAGCTACGAACGTCCGATTGACGCGCCGTCAGTCGCGTTGTGTTCCTCTTAGTGAGACGGATCTTTTAGCATACTCCGCCCGAGGTTTGGTCGCAGGTGGAGTACGGTCGGGTTGGTTTTGCCTTAAAAACCAACCGGGCCCCGGAGACGAAAATGCCAATAACTCTCAGACCGGGCGTCCGATCGACGCGCCGTCTGTTGCGTTGAGTTCCTGTTGACGATACGGAACTTTTGGATACATCAACTTCGTTCTTCGTGACAGTTGATGTATCAGCCTCTCGGCTCGTGGAGTGGACCCTCCGAACGAGCTTGCTATGTGCGGGAACCCTAGCGCTGGCTGCGACTGTTCTACTGCTACGACTGCTACTGTGACTGCGACGACGACAGTACAGAGATCCTGTGTGGATTCGACGACGACAGTACAGAGATCCTGTGTGGATTCGACGACGACGACTACAGCACTCAGCGATCCTACGTGGATCAGTGCTACAGATCCTGTGTGGGCCCGATCCTATGTGGGTCCTTGCGCTCAGCGGTTCTGTGTGAGCCAGCGCCTACAGGTTCTGTGTGAGCCCGATCCTGTGTGGGTCTTCTGCGGGGGTTAGTTACCTATCGATCCTTCGTGGGTCCGACGACTTAGATGGATCAGTGATCATCTTTATCGTCCTTGAAGAAGTATACCTGTGTGAGCTGAATCCTGTTGCTTTCCTGTGTGGATTGTGTTGTGCAATCCTGTGTGGATTATGTTTTGATTTCCTATGTGGAATACGTATACTTTCCTGCGTGGACTGAGTTGTACTTGGGCTCGGAGATTGGAGCATATTTTAATTGATGACTTAGGTATATGTATGGGCATGTACCTAAGCAGTGTCGGTTGTTACTTCGTGATTGTACTTTTCTTCGTGGTTTATCCTTTGTGGATTTGAGAGACCTTCAGGGGTCTCGGGGTCCCTACTGAGTATCTTATACTCACCCCTGCACGGGCTTCGCCCGCACTACGTTGTGTTGGTTGCAGACGACGGACAGCGTTGACCTTAGCTGAGGCCTACAGAGCGGGACGGTACCCGGAGGAGGACCACTGGGCGGACGTGCACGGAGCGGACGACGGGACCCGTGGAGCAGAGGAGCTATCTGTACCCACCCTTCACGTGGGATTTCCAGTGGACAGCTCGGTGTAGCGGCTTTTACTTTTCAGTTGCTGTTTTCCCTTTCGAGTTGTACTTTACTTTCAGTTTGGGTTTGTATTCTGACCCATTTACCTTTCCGCACTTTCAGTAGTACTCTGCTTTTGTTTAGTGTTTACTTTCCGCTTGTTTACTCTGTGGTGTGTGTTTACTTTTCAAAGGAAATGCCTTCCCTTTTTACCGAGATTTACGCCTTGGTGCTAGTCGCCAGCCCCTGGCCTATGGAAGGCGGGCTTGGGGTAGTCACGGCACGGACCCCGAGGGCGGGTCGTGACAGATTACACAAAATGTGTAACCCCAAATACCTTTAATTAATAGGATTCATTAATTCTAAATAAATGAATCACCTCTTAAACTGAAAGTTATATTAACTCTTCCTTGGGGTTGGGTGTTGTTTTCAGTTGGCGAAAGGAGGAGTAGGATCTTGAGGCTCTTGACAAAGAACAGATCTCACAATCAAGAACTGAAGATCGTTGTTCGAGTGACGTCGTTGGAAGCTTGTTGTGGGAACAACGAACACTGACCCACATTCAATCGTTACTGTTCTCCAATGGATTTATGGGGTTGGGGGTTTATTTTTAAGTATGATAAATATCTATTTGTGGATTCCTATTGTTCTTGATTCTCAATGAATATGGACAAACAAACACGACCATCGATCTGCAAATATACCATGATCTTTTCAATTTCATTCTTCACACGTTCTTCATGAATTTTACATTTACAAATAATTAAGCCTGCTAAAAATAGAATGTTTCATTGAGCGCGACATACAGACGCATATATCTCAGCCTGAGGATCGTGAATTTGCGATTGTCACATTTTTTGGACATAGAACAAAGATGCAGCGGCCCACGGAAGGGGTGATTCAGCGGACCTATTCCAGCATGTCTTCGGGGAGTGTCTCCGAGCGGGATAGGCGGTGCGACATACTATGACAGTCTGTGTAGAGAGTCAAGGAGACCCATGGCGGTGGAAGGTGGAATGATGGCCTGTGGTAGAGCACCAGAGCCAGCTCGGTCGATAACGTGGGTGAGTGGATCAGGGGGCTAGGTGTTGCGACTGGCTTGAGGTGCAGCGACATGGAAGGCTAGAGGAGCGATGACATGGATAGCCAAAGGTTATGGCAGCGGTTCTGGATGTGCGGAGGAAGCCCATTATTAGGGTTTCTTGAAGAAGCCGCAGGCTTGATTACTGGAAACATGCGTTAGAATTGTAGGGAAGGAGAGTTAATTGGAGAGAGGAATAGTTGAAAAAGAATAAATTAAGAATTAAAGAAATTTAAGAGGAAATCGTTGAATAAGGAGGAGGTGCAACCCTTGTGTGTGAATCTCAAATGAGATGGGTTATAAGGGAAAAATAATAAAATAATAATGTTAGAAGTAATGTTCTTATTATTTTTGGTTGTAAAACCATAATTCATCCGTACTTATCTGTGTGACCTCAGTTTCACAAACCATAAGTGGTAGTACAACCCTGAAATTGAGACAAAAAATATGAGTCCAATATTGGATGTCTTTTTCAGGTTTTTGGATTGGGAAACCGAAATGCTAAAATAATAATAATATATTATTATTATTAAATATTTGACCCACCATAACTCCTACGTATGACGTCCAATTGAATTACCGTCAGTGGAGACATGATCCTATCATTAATACTATCAACTAAAGTCTAGTGTTGGATACTAAATTCTAGTTCGTGGCTCGGGTCCATGAAACACCTAATAATTATAATAATAATATTACAGGATCTTGTATCCAACATATCTCCCTTATACGGTGTTGGAATGAAGAACCGTATGTGAAGTTGTGACCCTAAAATTAAGATGGATGTTTAAAAACCAATTTTGGATATTTATGTCGAGTTGGAGGCATGGGACCCATGAGGCCCGGTTTGCGCGTGTTGCGGTGAAATGATTTTTTTTACCGGGTATCCGTTTTGGACAAATGGGTAGTCCATCTCGTGTCTTTTTCCATTTGGATCGTAAAGTTGTGACCCGTTGGGTTATCCAGTGTCATTTGAAGTATGGATAGGTTGGATTGAACATGAATCCAACCAGGACGTTGGTAATAAAATGCCTATAACTTATAGACAGTGGTCTGATTGACGCGACGTCTATTGTGTTGGAACCCTTATGACATGGAGGTCCTTTGGGTTAATACTTTGTGAAGCTTAGTGGATGTAACACCCCGAGATTTTATGAAAAATATTCCTTTTAATTTCACTATTGTCTTGTGTTGTACGTTGCACCAAAAGGAGCTTGCACAACACGCATCCTTGACTTGTCTTGCATTACACGCAATCGCGACCTTCCTCGATAGCGTGTGTAGTATGTAATACTGAGTTTCACTAAACAACGATATGCTATTAAAATATTATAAAAACTAGCCGTTATGAATAGTAATGACCACCTTTTAAAATTTTAGAAATTTTAGCTCTCAAAACGGACTTTATTTTTGGATTCGGAGTATCGAATTTAGCCTAAGGTGAAATTTTGGTGATTTTCGGATAACTTTCATATTTTGATGAATAGTGAAAATTACTAAATTTTAGTTAAAAACAACCTTTTCAATCGAAATAATTAATAGTGATAAATTATTAATTTGAGTGGTTTTAAAGTATATTTAGAATATATTTTTACAATTTAATACAATGTTGGTCATTGGATGTAATTTCACATTTAAACTAGACATAAACAAGTGTCAATCTTTTGATAGATATTGTTTCTTAAAAACACGCTCTTTGTTTTAACAGCGGGATTTAATTATAAAATTAATTAATGCAACTTCTATGATATGAATTTGGTAAAATAGACTTCATTTTTGAATTCGGAATATGAAATATAGCTTAGGATGAAATTTTGGCATTGTTCTGAAAAACATCAATTTTTGATGAATAGTGAAACTACTAAGTGGTAGTTAAAAAAATTAATTTTTTTCATAAATCTTAATTTTACCGCTTCTGTGAATGGAATTTCAAAAATACGAGAGACACGGTTGATGTCAGTAAGTAAAATGTGGTTCAATGAGATGAAAATAATTTTTGGTGAATAGTAACTTTTTACTTTTATTTACCACGGTTAAAAGTAAATTGGGTAATTAAGGGTAAAAATGATATTATTATTACCCTAACACATGTCCTAATTCTATTAGAAAAGTGTAATTCGACCAAAAACAAGCTTAGGAATAAAATATGACCATTTAGGCCCACTTGTATTAGATTAGGACATTTATTATTATTTAATTCAAAGAATAGTTAAAAGAGTCAAAATCAAAGTTTATTTACTAAAACATTTTTAATATAGGGTTGTACATAAGATAAATTCGATTGTAAATATTCATTAGAAATCTAAAACGATTTCCTACATGATGGTATTTTATTTGTAATTTTTATACATCAAATAATTTAATTTATTTATGACACAAAGATGATGCAGTAATTATCTTATTAATGAAATATTGACATAATTGATATTATAAATACCAAAATAAATGTAATTTGAGACTTTTTATGAATTCCACTAATTTTCTAGGTTACTATGATATATTAATGTTGATTTAATCAACTTGGTTTGAACATATAATTCTGTTATGACTTTCACAAAAATCATATATCAAATAGTGTCAAAATTGACACAAAATAGTTTTTAAATCAAATATTATATTATTAATTGTTATTTTATTCCTAAAAATCTAAGGTTCAGCCAAATGACTTAGATAAGGATATATATATTAATAATAAACAATTTGGGGTTCGTTTGGCATGTTATAGTAAGTGTATTAACCATATAGTGAAAGAAAACAAAAAGACACGGTAAAAGTTAAATTATTTAACTTAGAGTTAAATCTAATTGATAAGGTTAAAATAATACCCTAAACTTGTATAAATCCTATTGGTTGATAGTATTTAGACCCATACCCACTTTAGCTTCGAAATAAGACCCTTTGGGACCATTATAAACCGATTTTGACTTTAATATAAAATAATATTTTGAGATATTCCTAAGGTGCCCCTCTCCTCCCTTATAAAAGGGCACCTCCTCCCCCTCCTCCTCACACCAATTTGAGCACTCAAGCTCGGCCAACCCATGAAATTTTCTCCTCTCCACTTTCCTAGAATAATCCTAGAGGTCATGGTCTTCTTCAAAGACCAATCTTAGTTCCCTAAGTGGAGGATTCAAAGAGGCGTTCCAAAGAAGAGGTAATATCCATTACCGATCTTTTCAATTTCTTTCTTCTTCAACTTCTTCTTATTTAGTTGTTTAATGATAAAGTAATAACATCAGTATTACTTACATACTGATATGTTATTATAAATATGAAACAACCCTAATTCACCTTCTATCCATCCCACAGAAAAATGAAATCACCGCGCGTGCGTACGTACGGAATACCGTCTCCACGCCGTGGTGTAATCTATTTTTCCACCATCACTTTACAAGGATGGGTATAATGGTGTAATGAGTAACTATTTATGATTATTATAAAGTAATATTGATACTGAAATAATATATATATACTCCAATACAGTTCCACGATCATAGGAACGATATCATCACTCGTGCGTACGTACGGAATACCGTCTCCACGATGTGATGCGACTCGTTCTACATGATCATCATTACATAGTAATTATATAAATGAATTGAATGAATAAATATGATATATGTTACACTAATACCATTCTGGATATAAGTTATCTATAACCTTAAAAGAAGAATAAGAATGTATTCGGCAAAACACGCATAAGAACAAAAGGCAATAAAGACCCGAGTAACAAGTAACAATGAAATATTACTAACAAGAAGCTAAGAATATGACCATATATGATATCATATCAATATGTATGATTCTGTAATAAGTCAATAACATTATTTAAACCATTATACAGGAGCTTCAGACACGTACAAAGCAAATCGGACCTAAGGTAAGGGATAATTGTACAAATCTCATTTTTATCCGAGATTGCTTATTCGTAAGTATTTACTGGGGTTATTGCTATCATCCATGTCCATGTTTTATAAAAATTTATTCATGTATGTTTAATGTCATTTTTACCCATTTTGATTTTACCCCTTGGTATGGAAGGAATCTTTCTTTTATTTACCCTACAAGGTACATTTTTTGACTTTTCCGACAAAAGTACGAGAAGAATGTTTTTTTAACTTATACGGCATGAATGGTTTTTTAAAACATTATTTCCAAGAAGCTTCCTTTACAAGTTTTCAAGTTTATTTTTAATCAACTTCTTTTATTTTAAAGTCGTATGACATGTTATGAAAGGAAAAATGTTTTTGAAGTAGAAAGGATATTTTCCTCAAGAATGGAGTTCAAGTATTTTATCAAAATTATTTTCCATCTAAGACAATAAAAGGGTTCTGTTTTTATCCCTATTATTACATGGATTTGATTATGTTGTGATGGAAACATTTTTATGAATTCCTTTATCTTATATTAATTGTTTTATGATGTCATGTTGTTTAAGAATTCCATTTTTATTACATGGGTTATGCTATGATGTATGGTTTATGATTATGTGGCACACATAAGAAAGGATTCATTATAAGATGGGTGGGACCTATATCTACATCCAATGCATTGGGTAAAGATTTTATATCTCATGAGATAGACAGGGCTGGAATGGTAGGTTATACCGGTTCAGTGAAACAGGACTGAAACGAGGGTTACTCGATTCAGAAAGGGACTTTGTCCACTAAGATAGTCTTGGCAATGAGTCTTGACTAACAAGAAATGATTCTCTATGATTATGTGTGAATGCCACAAAGTTTCATGTTTTAAGTTATGATTATTGTGATTAAATTTCACTGCCATGATTTATCCCATGTTATGAAATTATGATCTCTTTTGCAGGTTAAGATTTCCAAAAGTTATGTGCTTATGTATATGATGTGATTTATATTTCTTTTGTTTACCCTTACTGAGCATTTGAGCTCACCCTTTTATGTTTTCTTTTCCCCAGGATATAAAAAAAGGTTTTAGGTAAAAAAAGGGATGATCTTTATGGGAGATATTGAAGATCTTTCACCACGATTAGAAGATTACGTTCCGAGTTTCCAAAGACACTAAACTATTACGATCTTTTAGTGTGTGTTTTTGTTATGTACTAAGTATTCCACAAATGTAATGTATTTTCAATGTACGTCAGGCTTTGGGTCTCTACAGTGGAGGTCGAGGTATGACCAGTATCTCGAGGGGTAGATTATACAGAGTTTGAGCACACCGAGTGTGAGGAATACTGTGGCTAGCTGTAACGTGAAGAAAAACATTGATCCTGTGTGGGTCGGTGCTCAGGGATCCTATGTGGGTCAGTGCATACCGATCCAATGTGGGACAGATTCTGTGTGGGTCAGCGCTCAACGATCCTATGTGGATCAGCGCATACTGATCCTATGTGGGTCAGTAGGGGTTATTTACCTATCGATCCTCTGTGGGTCAGAAGCAGTGCTAATTAACAAAATAAGATGATCTAGCCTTACGACTAATCATCTGTACTTCTTTACTTAAGTTATACCTGATTGTGAGCTGTGTATTATATCTTTGTGGTGTTACCTGTGGGGTACTTCTATCTGGTGGTGTTACCTGTGTGGTACTTCTATCTTTGTGATGTTACCTCTGTGGTACTTCTACCTTCATGGTGTTACCGTTGTGTTATTCTTCCCTCATGTATGAGATAACTAAATCTTGATAACTTAGGTATATGTTTGGGCATATACCTAAGTAGAGTTGATGTTTTCTTTGTGGTTTTTACTTTGTGGAACTCTAGGAGACCTACGAGGGTCTCAAGGTCCCTAATGAATATTTTTATACTCATCCCTGCACGAGATACACCCGCACCTTACTGTGTATTATGCAGATGACAAAAAACATTGATCGAGGCTGAGGGTGCCAGGACTGGAGGCTGCTCGGAGGTGGACCAAAAGACGTGACATACCGCAGAGACGACCGTTCGAGAGATGTACCTACCATTAAGGTAGGATCCTTGGTGGGTATTCACTGGAGCTGTTTTCAGTTTTACTTGTGCTTTATAGTTGGGCATGTATTCCGGCCCCCATTACTTACTGTACTCCCCTATTTACTATATAGTTGACTTTGTTCTTGTATCTTTATGTGTGCTTGGATTGTGTGGGTTTGTAGGTTAAAAGGAAATGCCTTCCCAGTTTCAGGGATATGCATTTCTAGTGCTAGTATCCAACCCCTGGCCTATAGAAGGCGAGATTGGGGTAGTCACAGAATGGGATCCTGGAGGATGGGTTGTGATAAAGTGGTATTAGAGGAGTTTTGCTCTACCGAATAACTAGGACTCTGATATTTTATATGTGGAAATAATGTTAAGTTTTATGAATGTGGTTTTCAGTTTAGGGAGTTTAGTGTTGGTGCGACGACTGACATATCCATACACAAGGACCCCGAATTCTGATTTCTGAATCGGTGTAGGAAAACACTGATTGCGTGTGTTTTGGAAATGCTTTTCCTTAGTTTATTTGGAGTAAGCTCACCAGGTATAATTTAATGATCGTGGTGCACTTGTTTCTTATCAGGATGCCGCCATGTAGACAACCATCTAGGATTCTTGAGAGAGTACACAATGATGGCTCACCGAGTGACGAGGCTCCGATGTGGGGGCCCTCTTACTATGTTAGCACCTTCGGGTGGTGTACCAGCACCCCCACCACCCGTTGGGCAGAAGTTAGCAACAGATCCTATGAGTGGACTGTGCACGCTGACTGATCGCATTGCACGAGTTCCAGTAGAAGAGGCCTCTGAGTTTGCAAGGTGAGATGGACCCACAGGCGGCTGAATACTGGATGGAGGCGGTGGCTAGAGTTTTTTGCCTAGTTTAGACACCAGTATAGCGGATGGTGATCTTATCTTCTAGTATTTTCCATTGAGTGACCATGAGGATGGTCTATATAGTGACAAGGCTTCGGTACATGGACCGTTCCTCGAGATAGTTCCTTTGGGTAGTGTATCAACTATATCAGTGCCTGTTGGTTAGAAGTTATGACCGACGGTACTGGTAGAGGACAAATGTAGGATTAGTTCCTTACACATGTTTCAACATCAGATACCCTCAGGTTCTGAGGTGATCCCGACTCACAGGCGACTAAGGACTGGCTTGAGGAGGTGGCCGAGTTCCCATATAGCTAGTGCACCATTTGATCAGATGATGGTTCTGGTAGATATCCTTCTACATGGCTCAACAAGATGATGATAGGGTTTAGATTACTCTGATTTTGCGAAGATATGACTTTTATGTGGACAAGCTTGAGAACCTTCCTCAAATAAGGGGGTCTCTTTCCATAAAAAGCTAAGGGGTGAGTGTACCCTAGAGCTTATACTGATTCAGTAGGATGACATGTCGGTAGATGAGTATTCATTGAGGCATAACAACCATTCCAGGGACTCAATAAATATGACACGAACAATGTTTTAGAGCTCGGACCTCCGATCGAGTTGTGTTTAGTGACATTCGAGCTGGAACTATTACTCTGTGCATTTTTACTTATGTTAGAGTGCTAGATAGAACCTTTTTGGTTGAAAGTTCTTTTTCTGAACAGATATAGCCAGTGAATGTTTGCAGTGGGAAAGCAGTAAATAGACATCAGTCTTAGAGACGTAGATGTGTAAAATGTTTTGGGAAGAGGAAGTGATAGGGACATATGAATATGTAGGGAAAAAGACGTGGAAGAGGAGCTAGGAGAGGAGCAAGAGGTTGTACACATTTTGACATGTTATAACCCCCACCCCAATGCGGTCCCCACCAAGCTCAGGGAGTTGGAGGACAGGGGAAGAGAGTAGTTGCATGCGGTCAAGGAGTGTGACCCAAGGGATCCCAAAATGATTAGAGGAATAGTCTGTGTCTACTACTAGCTACCGTATTAGTAGACATAGGAACTAATCATTCCATCATTCCATAAATCTTGTCCAAGACCTAGAGTTTCTGGTAAAATTGTTGAATTAACCCTCATGTATGGAGATACCTTTGAGAGGAGACTCGATAATCACACTTACGCCGACTACGTGATTTGACCCTTAAGGTGAGAGTTTTGGTTAGAACCTCTTGGTGGTAGCGTCGATGCCTTACAACGCTAGTTTGGGTATGAACTGAACATCCACAATTCATACTTAGATTTAATGTATTAGGAAAAAAGGTTGTGGTTTATCGACAACATTGGAATGGTGTTTTCCTTGGTCGGCGAAAAAGGAAACCTAGGCAGCATAGGATAAACTCATGCATAGGAGGGTGCATCCAATCACTCTTTAGTCGTCCAACATTACCCTCATGGTAGTAGAAATTTTGAGTTTTCAGTTCCCAACAGTAGTGGAAGAGTGTGGGGACATCTTGTCAAAAGATGTTTCCAGGATTACCTCCCCGAAGGGAGAGAGTCTTCTGCTTTAATTGGGTACTACCAGAGTTTTGAACCAGACTTCTCCAGGGTAGCAGCACCCTTGTCATCTTTGATGATGAAGGGGGAGCCTTACCTATTTATGGATAAGTGTCAGCAAAGCTTTCAGAAGTTGAGACAATGAAAATGGGTAGAGTTCCTCTAGAACTATGAATTTGAGATAGTCTATACTCCTGGGAAGGAGAACGTGGTAGAAGACACACTCAATAGGAGCTCTGGTCTACAACTGCTAAGTGAGGCATCAGATCTACTATTCACGCTTCAAATATCCTTCGTGGATAAAGGTGGAGAATCTTACCTCCAGTCTATGACTGTCACTCCCCCAATTCCTCAGCGAATTTGGGAGTCACAGCTTGGGACGTTGACTGTGAGGCCCAACGTGCTCAAATAACCTTAGGATGATCTCATGAAGGATTTTATGAAGGTGGGGAGCATGTCATCCTCTTCAGAGGTCACACCATGATACTAATGACGCTTCAGGGGGAAATTTTTAGGGAGATCACATCTTTTTATGGGTCTCACCTCGACAAGGATTATAAAGGTTTGGCCGGGAGGCAAGCTATCTCTGAGGTTCAGCAGAACTTTCTAGATTCTCAACAGAGTGGGAGAGGTGGCATAACATCTATCTCTTTCCCCATAGATGCACCAGGTGCATAAAGTTTTCCATGTGTCACAGATGAGGACATGCTTGCATGATCTATCACACATTATCGACTAGGGCGGTTTGAACTTTGACGACGAGGTTACTTCTACAAAGTTCTCAGTGGAGATAGAGGATCGACAAGAGTGATTCCTTTGTGGGTGATCGATACCATTGGTGCACATTTTCTGACAGCATGGGAATCTCCAAGAGAGAACATGGGAGCAGGAGGCTTAGATTCATTCTTAGTACCCCATTTGTTTCCTTAGTATGTGTTTTGAATTTTAGGGATGAAAAGCCCTAAGGTGGGGAGAATGTAATGTGTCAGAATTTATGTATAATTTTTTTTAATTATATAGAATTATTTCTAGACCTCCAAATCTGACGGTGTGTGATTCCATGGCCCGAAGTGCTCAAAATGATCCATAGAAGTTTTGTTAAACTTTAAATAGTGTGTGTAAGAAGTTTTCCTGAAAAAGAGGAATAACTCTTATACGTTTGACCAGATCAGAAATCTTAGGGCACCGTTGTGCTCAGGATGGAGGGTTTACCCTAGCTGCGACTTAAGTTTAGTCAGCGTGGACCTCCTGTGGGAAAACCTGAAAATAACATAAATGTAATTAAAATAATTAAATAAAGTTATTTTATTTTTCAAATGCTTATAACTCTTGAACTATTACTCAGATTAAAAATTCGAGACCACCGCTGAGGTCGTGAGGGCATGCTCTCTTTAGAAAAAAACTAACATTGGCCAGCACAACCCACCAGTGAAAGTTAATTTTTGGTCATAAATAAAACATTTAAGTGACAATTATTTTATTGTTAAAATCTATAACTTCTAAACAATAACATAGATTAAAAATCCAAGTGTACTGTTGGGTTCATTGGGGTGTGTTCATCTCAGGCGGAGCCTAACCTCAAACTGCATGGGTCAAGGGTGAACGTTATTAATTTATTGAACTTTTTTAAGGTATATTCAGTAAACACATGAGCGAAGTTTTCAAACTTTTGTACCGATGATCAAATTAAAAATATAAAGCACTATTGAACCCGCAATGTTTGGATTCTCTTAAGGGAGGTTTAACCTCGACCACAGTGGGTCAAGATAAGGAGTTGTTTTTTGCATTTTTTGTGGAGGATTAAATAAAATAGATATATTTTATTTTAAATATCCTCCCACCTCTCCTTTTAATTTTTGGTGGTGGGGACCACAAGAGGGTGGGCGAGCATTTAAATGTAAGGAATTAAATGACCGGATAAATAAATTGTGTAACCACAAACCCCTTTAATTAATAGGATTCATTAATTCTAAATAAATAAATCACCTCTTAAACTAAGAGTTATATTAACTCCTCCTTGGGTTTGGGTGTTGTTTTTGGTTGGTGAAAGGAGGATCGGGATGTTGAGGCTCTTAACAAAGAACAGATCTCAAAATTGAGAACTGAAGATCATTGTTCGAGCAACATCATTGGAATCTTGTTGCAGGAACGACAAACACCAACCCACCTTCAATCGTGAACATTCTCCAATGGATTTACGTGTTAGGGGATTTATTTTGAAGCATGATAAACATCTATTTGTTGATTCCTCTTGTTCTTGATTCTTAACAATTATGGCCAAACAAACACAACCATCGATCTGCACATATACCATGATATTTTATATTTCGTTCTTCATGCATTCTTCATGTGTTTTAAATCACCAAATAATTAAGCATGCTAAAAACACAATGTTTCATTGAGCATGATATAAAAATTTAGATATCTCAGCCTGAGGATCATGAATCTGCGATTTTCACATTTTTCGAACTTAGAATAAAGATGCAGGGGCCCGCGGAAGGGGCGATGTGGCGGCCCTATTCCGGCATGTATTCGGGGAATGACTCCAGGAGGGATAGGTGGTGTGAAGTACTACGGAAGTATGTGTGGAGAGTCGAGGTGGCTCATGGTGATGGAAGGCGGAACGATGACCCGTGGTAGAGTGCCAGAGCCAGCTCAGTCGATGACGTGGGTGAGTGGACCAGGGGGATAGGTGGTGTGACAAGATTGAGGCAGAGCGGCGTGGAAGGATGGAGGCGCAGTGGTGTGGCTAGCCGGAGGTGTTGGCGGTGGTTAAGGACATACATAGGAAGCTCTTGGTTAGGGTTACAGGGATAAGCTACGAGCTTGATTGTTGGAAACGTGCGTTAGAATTGCGGGGAAGGAGAGTTAATTGGATAGGGGAATAGTTGAAAAGGAATAAATTAAAAATTTAAATAAATTAAAGAGGAAATTGTTGAATAATTAGGATGTGCTACCCTTTTGTATGAATCTCAAATGAGATGGGTTATAAGGGAAAAAATAATAAAAGAATAATATGATAAATAATGTTATTATTATTTTTGGTTGTAAAACCATAATTCATCCGTAACTTATCCGTGCAACCTCAGTTTCACAAACCTTCAGTAGTAGTATGACCCTGACATCGAGATGGAAATTATGAGTCCAATATTGGATGTCTTTTTCAGTTTTATAGATCAGGAACCTGAAACACTCAAACAATAATAATATATTATTATTATTAAATCTTCGACCTGCCATAACTCTTACGTGCAACGTCTGATTGAATTACTGTCTGTGGTGACATGATCCGATCATTAATATGATCGATTCAAGTCTAATGTTGGATACTAAATTCTGGTTCATGGCTTGAGTCCATGAAACACCCAATAATAATAATAATAATAATAATAATAATAATGATAATAATGATAATAATAATAATAATAATAATAATAATAATAATAATAATATTACGAGATCATGTATCCGACATATATCCTCCATACCGTGTTGGAATGACGAACCATCTGTGGAATTGAGACCCTGAAATTAAGATGGATTTTTAAAGACCAATTTTGGATATTTAAGTCGAGGTCGAGGTGTGGGCCCCATGAGGCCCAGTTCGCACATGTTGCGGTGAAATACAACTTTTCACCCGATATTTTTTTGGACAAATGGGTAGTCCATCTCGTGTGTTTTTTCATGTGGATCGCAATGATGTGACCCATTGGGTTATCCGGTGCCGTTTGAAGTATGGATGGGTTGGATTGAACATGAATCTAATTGGGCCCTCAGTACTAAAATAACTATAACTTACAAACCGAGCGTCCGGATGACGTGCTGTTTATTGCATTGGAACCCTTACGACATGGAGGACCTTTGGGTTACTCATTTTTGGAGATTAGTGGTGGTCAAGGTATGACCGATATCTCAAGGGATAGATTCTACGGAGCTCAAGTGCAATGAGTGTGAGGAATCCTGTGGCTAACTGTAACGTGAAGAAAGAACATCGATCCTCTGTGGGTCAGTGCTCAATTATCCTGTGTGGGTTAGTGCATACCGATCCTATGTGGGTTAAATCCTATGTGGGTCAGCGCTTAGCAATCCTGTGTGGGTCAGCGCATACCAATCCTGTGTGTGTCAGTGGAGGTTAGTTACCTATCGATCCTGTGTGGGTTAGAAGCAGTGCTACATAACAGAATAAGATGATATAGCCTTATGACTAATCATCTGTAATTCTATACTTATGTTATACCTGATTGTGAGCCGGGTCTTCTATCTTTGTGGTGTTACCTGTGTGGTACTTTTATATGGTGGTGTTACCTGTGTGATAATTCTATCTTCGTGGTGTTACCTTTGTGGTACTTCTACCTTCATGGTGTTAAATTTGTGGTATTATTCCCTCATGTATGAGATGAGTAAATCTTGATAACTTAGGTATATGTTTGGGCATATACCTAAGTATAGTTGATGTCTTACTTTGTGGTTTTTCTTTTGTGGAACTCTAGGAGAACTAATGGGGTCTTTGGGTCCCTAATGAGTATTGTTATACTCACCCATACATGGGCTACACCCGCACCTTGCTATGTCTTGTGTAGACGACATATAACATAGATTGAGGCTAAGGGTGCCAGGACTGGGGGCTACTCAGAGGTGGACCACCAGAATTGTAGTACCACTAAGACGACCATTCGAAAGATGTACCTACCCTTCAGGTAGGATTCTTGGGGGGTGTTCATAGGAGCTATTTTCAGTTTTACTTGTACTTTCCAGTTGGGCTAGTATTCTGGCCCCCATTACTTACTGTACTCCCATATTTACTGTATAGTTTACTTTTTTTCTTGTATCTTGTTGTGTGCCTGGATTGTATGGGTTTGAAGGTTAAAAGGAAATTACTTCCTAGATTTAGGGATATGCCTTTACAGTGCTAGTCGCCATCCCCTGGCCTATAGAAGGCGGGCTTGGGTTAGTCATGGCATGGGCCCTGGGGGATGGGTCGTGATAAAGTGGTATCAGAGGAGTTAGGTTCTACCGAAGAACTAGGACTCTGATATTTTTTGCGTGGCAATAATGTTAAGTGTTATGAGTGTGGTTTTCGGTTTGGGGAGCCCAGTGTTGGTTCGGCGGCCGACGTATCCATACACCAGGACCCTGAATTCTGATTTCCGACTCGGTGCACAAAAACACTGATTGCGTGTATTTTGGAAATGATTTTCCTTGGTTTCTTTGGAGCCAGCTCACCAGGTATAAATTAATTATCATGGAACACCTGTTCCTTATTAGGATGACACTACAAAGACATCCTTCTAGGATTCCTGATAGAGTACACGATTATGGCTCACTGAGCGATGAGGCTCTGGTGTGGGGACCTCTTATTGTGTTTTCACCTTTAGGTGGTGTACCGGTAGCACCACCACCCATTGGGAAGTAGTTAGAAATAGATTCTACTAGTGTATTGTGAACGCTGACTGAGCACATTGCACGAGTTCCAGTGGCAGAGGCCTCTGAGGTTCCGAGGTGAGATGGACCCACAGGCGGCTGAGGACTGGATGGAGGCTATGGATAGAGTTTTCCGCCTAGTTGAGACACCAGTAGAGAAGATGATGATCTTAACTTCTAGTATTTTCTAGTGAGTGACCATGAGGATGGTCTATATAGTGACGAGGCTTCGGTACATGGAGTATTTCCCGAGATAGTTCCTTCGGGTAGTGTGTCAGCTATATCACTGCCAGTTGGTCAGCAGTTACGACCGAAAGTACTGGTAGAGGACACATGTAGTATTAGTGACTTAAACATGTTTCAAAATTAGATACCATTAGTTTTCGAGGAGATCCTGACTCAAGGGATGCTAATAACTATCTTGTGGAGGTGGTAGAGTTCCCATTTAGCCGGGGCACCATTTTATCATATGGAAGTCCTGGTAGAGAGCCTTTTACGTGGCTCAGTAGGACGATGAAGAGGACCTTGATCTTATGAAGAGGTGAATTTTCTGTGGATAAGCTTAAGAACCTTCCTTAGAGATGGGGGTCTCTTTCCAGAAATAACTAAGGGGTTAGTGTACCCTAGAGCTTCTACAAATTCGATAGGATGACTTTTTGGTAGGTGAGTATTCGTCATGGCATACCAACCATTCCAAGTACTCAATGAATACGACACAAACAATGTTTCAAGGCTCAGACCTATGATCGAGTTGTGTTTAGTGACATTCGAGATGACACTATTACTCTGTGCATTTTTACTTATGTTAGGGTGCTATAGAGAACCTTTGTAGTTGGAATTTATTTGGATGATCAGATATAGCCAGTGAATGTTATCAGTGGGAAAGCAGGAAACCGACGTTAGTCTCAGAGACTTAGATGTGTAAAATGTTTCAGGAAGAAGAAGTGATAGGTACAGATGAATCTTCAGGGAATCATACCTGGAAGAGGAGATAAGAGATCAACAAGAGGTAGTACACATTTTAACATGTTACAACCACCACCCCAATGTGGTCCCCACCGAGCTCAGGGAGCTGGAGGAAAGGGGAAGGGAGTAGCTGCATGCAGTCAAGGAGTGTTACCCAAGATCTCCAGGAATGATTAGAGGTACAGTCTGTGACTACTAATAGCTGCCGAATTAATAGACATAGGAACTAATCATTCATTCTTTTCATGAATCTTGTACAAGGCCTAGAGTTTCTGATTAAATCGTTGACTTGACCCTCACATATAGAGATAACTTTGAGAGGATACTCGATAGTAACACATATGCCGATGGTGTGAGCTGACCCTTGAGGTGAGAGTTTTGGTTTAAACCTATTGGTGGCAGCATCGAGGCCTTACGATGTTAGTTTAGGTATGAACTGGAAATCCACAGTTCATACTCAGATTGATTGTATTAGGAAAAAACTTTGTGGTTTATCTACAAATTTGTAATGGGGTTTTCCTTGGTTGGAGAAAATGGAAACCCATGCAGTATAGGATAAACTCATGCATAGGAGGGTGTAACCGATCACTCTTGAGTTAGGTAGCCTTACCCTCGTGGCAGTAGGAGTTTTCAGTTTTCAATTCCCAACAGTAGTGGAAGAGTGTGTGGACATATTTTCAAAAGATGTTTCCCGGTTTACCTCTCTAAAGAGAGAGAGACTTCTGATCTGGACGGGTACTAATGGAGTTTTAAACTAGACCTCTCCAGGGTAGCGGAACCCTTGTCAGATTTGATGAAGAAAGGGGAGCCTTTCTTGTGGATGGAAAAGTGGCAGTAGAGATTTCAGAAGTTGAGACAATGAAGATGGCTAGAGTTCCTCCAGGACTATGAATTTGAGATATTCTATACTCCTGGGAAGGGGAACGTGGTAGCAGACACACTCAATAGGAAATATGGTCTACATTAGCTGAGTAAGGAATCAGATCAGCTAGTCCCATTTCGAATATCCTTTGGGTATATAGGTGGAACATCTTACCTCTAGTCTATGACTGTCACTCCCCCAATTCCTCAGCGAATTCAGTAGTCACATCTTGGGAGATTGACTGTGAGGCCCAACGTGCTCAGATATACTTAGGATGGTCTCCTAAAGGATTTTATGAATGTGGGGAGCACGTCATCCTTTTTGGGGTCTCACCATGGTACTGGTGATTCCTCAGGAGGAGATGTTGAGGGAGATCATTTATTTCTATAGGTCTCACCCCGATGAGGATTACGAAGGTTTGGGTGGGTGAAAAGCTATCTTCGAGGTTCATCAGACCTTTCTAGATTCTTAGAAAAGTGGGTGAGGTGGTGTATATTCTATCTCTTTCCCAACAGATGCACTGGGTGCATAACGTTTTCCATGCGTTGTAGCTGAGGAGATGCGTTCATGATCCATCACATGTTATCGACTAGGGCGAGTTGAACATTGACGATGGGGAGACTTTTACGAAGTTCCCGGTGGAGATAGAGGATCGAGAGGAGTGATCCCTTCATGGGAGATCTATACTTCTAGTGTAAATTCAATGACAGCATGAGAACCTCCAAGAGAGAACATGGGAGTGGGAGGCTCAGATTCGTGCTTAGTATGCCAATTTGTTTCCTTAGTATGTGTTTTGGATTTTTGGGATGGAAATCCCTAAGGTGAGGAGAATTTAATGTCCCAAATTTTTTTATAATTTTTTCTAAATATATGGAATTATTTTGAGACCGCAAAATCTGAAGGTGTGTGATTCTGAGGCTCGGAGTGCCCGGAATGATCCGTCAAAGTTTTGTTAAACTTGAAATAACCCGTGTAATCAGTTTTCATAAAAAATCGGAATACCTCTTAAATGGTTGCCCAGATCAGAAATATTAGGGCACCCATGCACTCAGGATGGGGGGTTTATCTTAGGTGTGACTTAAGTTTAGTCGGCACATGCCTCCTGTGGGAAAACCTGAAAATGGAATAACCATAAATAAAATAATTAAATAAAGTTATTTTATTTTTCAAATACTTATAACTCACGAACGGTTACTCGGATCAAAAATTTGAGACCACCGATGAGTTCGTAAGGGTATGCTCTATTTAGGAAAAAACTGACATTGGACGACATGGGTCACCAATGAAAGTTAGTTTTTGGCTGTAAATAAAATAATTAAGTGTAAATTATTTTATTGTTAAAATCCCTGACTTCTAAACGGTAACTCGGATTAAAAATCCGAGGGTACTGCTTGGTTCATTGGGAAATTTTCTCCTTAGGCAGAGCTTAACCTTGACCGGCGTGGGTCGAGGGTGAACGTTATTAATTTATTGAACTTTTTAAGGTACGTTCAGTAAATGCATGAGTGGTATTTTCTAACTTTTGAACTGGTTTTTGGATTAAAAATCCGAAGGCATCATTGAACTCACAGTGTCTGGATTTTCTTAAGAGAGGTTTAACCTCGACCATAGTCGGTCAAGAGAAGGAGTTTTTTTTTCCATTTTTTGTGGAGGATTAGATAAAATAAATATATTTTATTTTAAATATCCTCCCACCTCTCCTTTTAATTTTTGGTGGTGGGGACCACAAGAGGGTGGTTAGATATTTAAATTCTAGGCATTAAATGCACGGTTACACAAAATGTGTATCCCCAAATACCTTTAATTAATAGGATTCATTAATTATAAATAAATGAATCACCTCTTAAACTAAGAATTATATTAACTCTTCCTTGGGGTTGGGTGTTGTTTTTGGTTGGCGAAAGGAGGAGCAGGATCTTGAGGCTCTTGACCAAGAACCGATCTCACAATCAAGAACTGATGATCTTCGTTCGAGCGATGTCGTTGAAAGCTTTTTGCGTGAATGACGAACACTGACCCACCTTGAATCGTGAATGTTATCCAATGGATTTAAGGGGTATGGGGTTTATTTTAAATTATGATAAATATCTATTTGTGGATTCCTATTATTCTTGATTCTCAATGACGATGGCCAAACAAACATGACCATCGATCTGCAAATATACCATGATCTTTTCAATTTCATTCTTCGCACTTTCTTCATGAATTCTACATCACCAAATAATTAAGCACACTAAAAACACAATGTCTCATTGAGCTTGACATAAGGACGCATAGATCTCAGCATGAGGATTGGGAATTTGTGATTGTCACATTTTTTGGACATAGAACAAAGATGAAATGGCCCGCGGAAGGGGAGATTCAACGACCCTATTCCAGCATGTCTTCAGGGAGTTGCTCTGGGTGAGATAGGTGGTGCAACATACTATGACAGTCTATGTGGAGAGTCAAGGAGGCTCATGGTGGTGGAAGGTGGAATGATGGCATGTGGTAGAGCACCAGAGCCGGCACAGTCGATGACGTGGGCAAGTAGACCAGGGGGCTAGGTGTTGCGACTGGCTCGAGGCGTAGCAGCATGGTAGGCTAGAGGAGCGACGACACGGATAGGAAAAGGTGGTGGAAGCAGTTTTGGATGTGTGGAGGAAGCCCGTCGTTAGGGTTGCTGGGAGAAGCCGTGGGCTTGATTGTTGGAAACGTGCATTAGAATTGTGGGGAAGGAGAGGTAATTGGAGAGAGGAATAATTGAAAAAGAATAAATCAAAAATTAAAGAAATTTAAGAGAAAATATTTGAATAAGGAGGAGGCACAACCCTTGTGCATAAATCTCAAATGATATGGGTTATAAGGTAAAAAAAAAAAGAATAAAATAATAATATCAGAAATTGTGTTATTATTAATTTTGGTTGTAAAATCATAATTCATCTGTATTATCCATGCAACCTCAGTTTCACAAACTATTAGTAGTAGTACGGCTCTGACATTGAGACAAAAATTTTGAGTCCAGTATTGGATGTATTTTTCATGTTTTTGGACTGGGAACCCTAAATGCTAAAATAATAATAATATATTATTATTATTAAATCTTCAACCCACTATAACTCCTACGTGTGGCGTCTGATTGACTTACCGTCAGTGGCGACATGATCTTATCATTAATATTTTAAATTCAAGTCTAGTGTTGGATACTAAATTTTAGTTCATGGATCGGGTCCATGAAACAACTAATAATAATAATAATAATAATAATATTTCAGGATCTTGTATCTGACATATCTACCTCATACGGTGTCGGAATGACGAACTGTCTGTGACGTTGCAACCCTGAAATTAAGATGGATGCTTCAAAACCAATTTTGGATATTTAAGTCCAGTTCGAGGAATAAGACCCATGAGTCCTGATTCATGCATGTTGTGGTGAAATGAAACTTTTTACTGGGTATCCGTTTTGGACAAATGGGTTTTCCATCTCATGTATTTTTCCATGTGGATCACAATGGTGTGACTCGTTGGGTTATCTGGTGCCGTCTGAAGTAAGGATGGGTTGGATTGAACACAAATCCAACTAGGGACTTGGTACTAAAATGCCTATAACTTATAGACCAGGGACCGGTGGACACGCCGTCTGTTGCATTGGAACCCTTATGACATGGTGGTCCTTTGGGTTACTCCTTTGCGAAGATTAGTGGCGGTCGTGGTACGAACGATATCTCGAGGGGCAGATTATACGGATCTTGAGCACACCGAGTGTGAGGAATCTTGTGGCTAGCTGTAACATGAAGAAAGAACATAGATACTGTGAGGGTCAGTGCTCAGGGACCCTGTGTGGGTTAGCACATACTGATCCTATGCAGGTCAGATCTTGTGTGGGTCAGCGCTCAGCGATCCTATGTAAATCAGTGCATACATATCCTGTGTGGGTCAGTAGGAGTTATTTACCTATCGATTCTGTGTGGGTGAGAAGTCGTGCTACTTAACATAATAAGATGATCTAGCCTTACGACTAATCATCTGTACTTCTGTACTTAAGTTATACCTGATTGTGAGCTGGGTATTCTATCTTTGTGGTGTTACCTGTGAGGTACTTCTATCTGGTGGTGTTACCTGTGTGGTACTTCTATATTCATGATGTTAGCTGTGTGGTACTTCTACATTCGTGGTGTTACCTTTGTGGTATTCTTCCCTCATGTATGAGATGAGTAAATCTTGATAACTTAGGTATATTTTTTGGGCATATACCTAAGTAGAGTTGATGTCTTGCTTTGTGGTTTTTCCTTTTTGGAACTCTAGGAGACCTACGGGGGTCTCGGAGTCCCTAATGAGTATTGTTATACTCACCCCTGCATGGGCTACACCCGCACCTTATTGTGTCTTGTGCAGATGACAAAAAACATTGATCGAGGCTGAGGGTGCCAGGACTGGAGGCTACTCGGAGGTGGACCACTAGACGTGATGTACCAAAGAGATGACCGTTCAAGAGTTGTACCTACCCTTTAGGTAGGATCCTTGGTGGGTGTTCAGAGGAGTTGTTTTCAGTTTTACTTGTACTTTCCAGTTGGGCTTGTATTCTTGCCCCCATTACTTACTATACTCCCCTATATACGATATAGTTTACTTTTTTCTTGTATCTTTCTGTGTGCTTGTATTGTGTGGGTTTGTTTGTTAAAAGGCAATGCCTTCCCAGTTTTAGGGATATGCCTTTCTGGTGCTAGTCTCCAGCTGCTGACCTATGGAAGATGGGCTTGGGGTAGTCACGAAATGGGCCCCCGGGGGACAGGTCGTGACAAAAAACAACCAAAGTTAATTATTTCACCCAAATAGAATCTACAAAATGGTAGGCACACACACACAAGAGAAAAAAACAGATGAAATATATATAAAAAAACCTAAAAAAATAGTAGAAACTAAAAACACTTAATAAAGATATAGTATACAAGTACAAGTCCAATCACAATGGACTATAAAGTCTGGGAAATGACTGCTCTATGTAGGAATGTGGGAAAACCCCCACCATCTCACCAACAACTCTGCAGACTTTTCTGACTAGAAAACTCACCACCTCACTACAACACCTTGCCTTTCCCTGTATTGAAAGTCATAAAAAGGTCTATGTACCACCAAATAAGTGAGAAGGATTTGAGATAATAGGCTAAGTAGGGCCCACATAGATATTCCATAACAAGTCACTATATAATCAATTCAATTATGTTCATTTCAAATAAAACATGGCATGATAAGTATTACGTTTTTTTATCAGAAGCATGGTAAATATTTTACCTTTTACAAAAATTCCCAAAAAAGAAGGTTTATTAATTTCAAGAATAATTTCCATCATCATTTATGAAAATCCAAAAGTATTCATTTCAGAGAAAAAACAATAAAAATCCAAGAATAGGTAAATCATGCAAAGGAACTCAATGGACCAGGGTAACAAACCACTCATACCACAAAAAATAACTAGTTTATAAAAATTACATAGAACATAGGACTAAGGAGAAGAGAAAAAACCCATTAGAGAACATCCAAATAATTTCAAAAAAGTCCCTTGAACAACATTTCTAGGGGAAGAGAAAACAAACATGTGAAAATACCCTAATGGTAACATCGATGATTGACCTAATCTAAACCTTACACCTATGTACCAAAAGATTCCCATATGATGTATTTTAGAAATCATTTCAATTATTTGAAAATAAAACTTTATCTATTTCACCAAAATCTAGGGAAAATCCCACCTTTTATCACAAATACATTTAATTACAAAAAAATTATAGATATTTATTGATAAATAAATTTATAAAAACAAGAGCAATATAGTTCATCCAACATAGACTAAAGACAAAACCACATTCCTTAATCTCAAGGTTATACACACCCACAAATGACAATCCAATAAGAACATAACAAAATGACAAAAAAGGCCCTAGAACCTATCCAAACATCTTATAATTGATCCAATTTAACAAAAAGGGTTGGAAGATTAGAGTAAATGATGCATACCTCAAGAACACACACCCTCCACACTACAACTAACCAAGGAAACATCCATCAAAATAAGATTTCACCATGAATATAGAAGAGGAATAATATTAATCATCATGAAGGATAAATGAATATAATAAAACAATGATATATGTATATCATGACTAAATAAACAAGTAATAAGAAAGGCTAACTCACCTGGAGAGATGAGGACCAACCACAATGGTCATCACATTCCAAACATATCAATTCAAATAGAATGGAGTCTCCCGAAATCATTGGAGAAGACTTCAAGGATGAAATCAAAAGGATATATGGATGAATGAGATTATATTTTAGATTATTGGAACCCTAAGATTCCTACTCATGACAATTACATGATGTGTAATCCCTTTATAATTCGTGCAATCCTCATGGATCACATTTTCCAAAAAACCCATCACTTTTTTATTAAAAAACAACCTTTTATTATTATAAGTTGTGTAACAATTTAATGACTTGTAATAATTTCATGATATATACACAATTCAGGACTTTTGTTTGGAAACTAGGTACACATCGTGTAACCACTTTACACATCATGTAATCACCCAACATACAACATAAAACTGTAGAACTAACTATAGAATCATATTAACTTGTGGATAACCCTACAAAATCATTAACACATTTATACTTGGAATACATTAATTAAAATAGGAATACATCCCTGAAAATTAGTCATTTTCCTCAGAAAATGTTCTGTATCATCGGGAGTTCTGACACACACCCAATTCAAGAGGAAAATAAGAAAAGAGAAAAGAATTGACTAAAATATGTTTATGGGATGTTACAATAGAAAAGTTTGATACATTACCTTTGGTAATTCTAATTCTACATTAACTATACTACAATTAAAACACTTCATGTTAAATACAACAACATCTCTTTTCATACCATCCCACCAGTAATACTCTTGAAGGTTTATATACATTTTTACTACCCATATTAGTAGAAAATAAAGAACAATGTGATTATCTCCACAACTCTTTCTTCATATTAGTATAATAAGGAATAAATAATATTTTTACAAACTAGATAACAATATCATCATCAATATTAAAATCAAGAATCTTTCCCTTATTAATTGATTCAAATTTTCTTGTAAATCAGGATCCTCCTTTTGGGAGTTATTAATTATTTATAACATAGTCAATTGAATTTAAAACTAAAACTAAATAAGGGTTTTCTCTATATCCATAATTTTCTCCATAATGAATTAGATAATTAAGAAGATTGTCATGTGGAAAATATAAAAATATTTATTGTAGTATTATTTATTTAACAAAAATCACCCACTAATTTTTTTTCTAGGATAGAAATGAATTTTGTAATCATAATACTTGATCTGTTCTATCCATCTTCTGTAGTTTATGTACAATTATTTTTGAGTGAATATATACTTTAAACTTTTGTGAGAAGTATATATTTTACACTTTACTCCATATAAATTATCCTCTAAAATTTTAAAGAAAAAACCATTGTAGCGAATTCCAAATAATTTGTATAGTAATTTAACTCATGAGGTTTTAACTAACATGAAGCATAATCAATGACATGATCACACTGCAACAACACACTACCAAGTCGTTTTAGTAAATCATCACTATAGATTATGAATTCCCCTTTTCATGAAGGTAGGTCCCAAACCATAACACTCAAAAATATTTTTTTAGTTCATAAAATGAAGAATCACATTCTTTTGGAAAAAATAATTTAATTATTTTTTGAGTTAACTGAGTTAGTAGTCTATAAAACCATGATTGTTTTCAAAAAACATCCAGTAGTAACATTCCAATCTAAGAAAACTAAAAATAAATATGATATTTATGTGTCTTATCTACTCTTCAACATCATTTTTTAGTAGGTCCAACAACTTCTCCATATTTAGAAAAAATATGTCCAAGGAAAAACAATTTATATAACCAAAACTACCACATACTATATATCCCATATATTTTATTTTATTTTATGTTTTATATCAAAATATTTAGATTTATTTTTTGAAAATATTATCATTTAGAATACAACTAAATGTCATCAATTAAATTTTACATGAAATAATTAAAAAATCAATTTAGAAGGTCCATTAATACATCTGGTGAATTTGAAATACCAAATGAAATATTTATAAACTCATAATTCTCATATATAGTATGAAATTAAGTCATTAGTATTTCATCCTCCTTCACATTCAACTGATGGTACATGAATCTTAGTCCAACCTTAAAAAACTTCTGATTTACTACGAGATGATAAAAAAAATCATCAATATGAGAAAAATGATACTTGTTATTAATAGTTATGTTATTCAAGGATCTATAGTCAATGAAAAATCTCATTGATCTATCTTTATTTCTAACAAAAAAACAAGAGCATCCCATGATGAAGTGCTATTTAAAACGAAACCTTTATCTAACAAATCTAGATTTTTATTTTTCTATTCGAAAAGTTCAACTTGATACATTAGATAAGGTGGGTTTATAAATATTATTAGCATCAGGGACTAAGAAAATAGTAAAATCAACCTCCCAATCATGAATAACACCAATCAAATCATTAGGAAATATATCCTTGTATTCATTAAGTACCGACACATCAATAATATGATCAGTTTATTTGTTTTCAACAATATGATCTAAGTGACTATAACATCGATCATTAATCAATGTCATATATTCTTGGTAAGTTATCAAAGGCATGAAATCATTGAACATAACTTTATTAGTGCTTTAATCAATCTTAGCATGATAAAATGAATGCTAATCTATATCAAGAATTATATCAAACTCTATTGTGGATAATTCAACAAAATTTGAAAGAAAGACCATCCCATAGAAAACAATAGGAATATTCCTATAAATCTTTATTTATTTAATATTTCCACCAGGAGATTTCACCAACAGTTCTATCTTCATTTCATGTAGTTATATTCCCATTGTAATTGTGAATTTCTCTAAAATTGAATAATGTGAAGATCCAGATCCAAATAGGGTATTCATATTATTCGATTAAACCATTAACATAATTTTTACCACTTCATTTGATAGTCTAACATAACTATAGTAATAAAAAAAATCCACACCATTTTTCTTTCATTCTTGTCAATTTTCACCCCAAGAAATAATCTTTCGACACACTTGGCATAATACCCTAACTCATTTCAATAAAAAAATATTATCAGAAACTATTAATTACTTTTATAATCACTTTAATTGAATTAACAAGCCATATTACTAGATTGAAAACATTAAAATATATTCCTATACGTCATAAAAAACTATCAAGGATTCTTTTAGAATACTTATCACAAGATAAGAAAATGTTTTTCTCATATCTAGAATTCTTTGATGAATTATTCCCTATTTACTATCAAATGGACCTCTTATTTTTCTAGTTTTTAGAGAATACATGATCATCAATGTCAAAAACTAGCTCACGTACCCTAGTAACCTGATAACTGAGCCAACCTTGACATAAACTGAAGGGAGTTCCTTATACCCATGGGTTGATGAATTGTACCTAGCATCATAGAAACTGAATGTGGGGATGATTTTTCCACTAAAAATGCCAAAGTAAAGGAGACAAGACAATATGAATATCAAAAGAAACTACATTGGGAGTAATTTATTAAAATTGAAATAGGAATAAACAATTCCAAGTACTACAACCAAGTACTAGAATACAAGAAAAACTAGAAGACAAATTGGCCTAGTTCCAAAATATAGTACTCACTAAGTCCAAGGTTCAATAGCTGGATCCACATCTATGAGATCCTTTATCCTTACTGAAACCTAGAATGAGATAGTATACAAACACCTGAAGGCACAAGTAGCGTGTGAGACAAATCCCAATAGGATTTCACCCAAATATTCATTAACATGATGATAATATCAAATTAACCAAATAAATGATTTCAATTTTTAAAACAAGAAGGTTTCAAATTTCAAATAATATTTTAAAAAATCATGATTTAAATTTCCAATGATATAAATACATTCCAAATGATGGAATTACCTTAAAAAATAGTGATTTACAAAAAATGGAACTTTTCAAAAATGGATTAAATAAAAACTTTTATATAAAACATTTTATATAAAATTAAAATTAATGTAAATTTTTTTTACAACATTAGCATATATATATAATTGAAATACTAAAAACTGAGAAATATGATCATTTTCCAAATTAGTATGATAGTTCTAGGATATAGGGACCCAAAACTATGAAATGAAAAATATGTACATATTTCCCTTTATTCCTAAGGAAAAGGGGACTCATCACCACTGCCTAAGGAATGGGATGTGCTGATATGAGGCTTCAGAAAATTTTAAATCATAATGTGTCTCACAAAATAACTCTCTAACTACCTAAGGATTGCATGTTCTCAAGTATAAAACAACAATGGGCAGTAAATTTTAAGACTACTTAACAAAAAATTAAATCCCATTCTCCATTTTAAATATAATGATTTTTCTTTTATAAACCATAATGTGTTTTTAATCAGAAACATTCATTTTCACAAATATAAAAGCCTAGGTTTCCATAAAAAAGCATTTTAATCTATTTTTTCAAAAATATGGTTTTGAAACCAATTTATGAAATTTAAAAGTCCAATTTCATAATTAAATTCAAAGATGTATTTTTAAATAATTTCCATCATTTCGATAAAAAACCCCCAAATCATTGTAATTGGCGTTTTTCACAATTTTCAATCATATATATTTCACAAATTCCTCAAAATACATTTTTATTTATTTTTGAAATCCACTTTATGGGGAAGTGGTAACCTCACATTTAAATACAAGCCAAGATATCTAGATTGCATGATTAGAATCAAACATAGAAAACAACAAACCTGTGACTCGATTGAAACATAGTAAAGAAATTTGAAATTCAAAAAATCATGCATAAAACCCTTCATCAATGGGATGCCTTGGGACACAGATCCTCTAAAAATGATCCTACTTGTGTTGCACTCCCTGACATTGAACCACATAGTTGTCACCATCATCTGAAATCACCTACAAGACCCAACAACCATTTCTGCCACAACTTCAAACCGTTGTCATAGAAAGAAACTTCAACCTTCCGACGACCTTACACCATGTCGTCTTAATCCCCACCTGAAGAACATCACTATCAATTTATCACCATCATCATCTGAATCACCACATTGAGGAAGAAACACCGACCAACAAAGAGAACCATAAGAAAAATAAACTCCATAAATGTTGAAAGACCAACATAGAATAAAACAGTGTTGAAGAGGACAGAAACCAGAATCCATATCGACATCGGCCACACCCAAAACACCAATAGCCACCAACCCACACGTCCTAAAATATTTTAGTACCACAGCTCCAACTCTGACTAGGAGAGGAATAGAGAAACATGATGTTAGGACAGGGATAAGAGAAGCCATGTGATCCAAACAACAGCTTCCATCAACAAGGAAGGAAACCAAAAACCGACACAACATGAGAAAACCAACTTAGGTATACCAGGAATCCCATTGACCTCACGACCACAAAACCAAAAAACTCATAGTGTCCACCTCTATGGATCCAACTGGGAGTGGAGTGGAAGAACAAGAGGCCAGATCATAGGATTGGGAGATAAGGGATCCAATGGAAATCATCTATCATCAGGGCCACCAAATGCTCCCTGAAAAACATCACTATGAGAAAACCATCACTAAGAAGGTTGTCATCACCGACGAGGGTGAAAAACAGATGTGCCTTCAATCGATCAGTCTACGAGCATCCCTTGCTGAATCCTTCCAACAAAGAACCATCAAATAAGAAGAGGATGGAAAGGGGAGGAGGTGGAGGGGATGGGGAAGGCAACTGAGAGAAAATCAATTTTAGGTTAATATTAATTGGGAATCCAGAAAGAACTACTTAACCTTTTCATAGAAACATAAGGCCCGCAACAGAACCCGCTAATAAGAATAAAGGTGAAAAAGATCTAGAAAAATAACTTAGAAAAAAGATATACAAACATGTAGTTTAGATTCATCAATACTAAGATGACCTATTAAACCCCAAAGGGGGACAAGAGAAAGAGATGAAAAGATTTTAAGAATACTTACGTGACAAGTTACACCGCAACCATAATAATGATTGAACTTTGAAAAAAAGAACCTAGAAGGGTTTGAGGGTTCTAAAGTTCCCTAAGAATGACTATAGGATTGAGAACAAGAAGATATGGAGAGTATGAAATATTATTTTCATATGATATTACTGTTAAAAAATAAGGCTCAAGGTTTTACACGATGTGTAACCCAATTTCACATTGTATAATTGGAAACTATCATAATCACCGAAAAACACATCTTATTTGGAAAATAATGAATTATTATCATTTTAATAATTACATTGTGTGTAACTATATAACATGGAATGTAAATATCTAGTAGTCTATAGAAACGATAGGTTAAAGATGAAAATTCAAAAAATCTCTAACATCAC
The DNA here is from genome assembly GCA_963277665.1 of Viscum album. Classification (NCBI taxonomy): domain Eukaryota; kingdom Viridiplantae; phylum Streptophyta; class Magnoliopsida; order Santalales; family Viscaceae; genus Viscum; species Viscum album. The sequence goes on along the minus strand of OY728161.1, from coordinate 1,679,755,112 downwards.
CATTATAGTTTCCCTCCCAAATCCTTCTCGACCATACCCAAATAAATAAAAGGGAACCCACTAAAAGTTAAGAAATATACCTATCTAAATATTAATTTAATGTTATAACCTCCCCATCAAATGAACTTTCTTTCCCTAGAAGTCTATGAAGAAGATTCCATGACAAAAAGATGACGTCACTACTCTCTCATAAGCGCCTTACATTCCGATATCTCATGAAAATACAAACCATTACACTATAACACACAAACCAAATGTATCGACCTCCCACTATGTATCTTGTTTTTAAAATCAACTATCCTAACTGGACATTCAATCAAAGATAAATTAGGTTCATTCTCAAGATCACTCCAGCTCAAAACATGAGACATATTAGAAAGATACTTTTGGAGTTGTGATATATGGAACATGTAATGTAGCGACACCATCTTTGGTGGTAGTTTCAAATGGTAAAAAACCTTCCCCACCTTATCAAAAACCTCAAAAGGAACCAAAAAATGATGATAACACTTCCCTTTCCTCCCATGCTGTCGATAAACCTACCAAGGTGAAAATTTCAACAACACCTGGTTACTAACTAAAAATTAAAATGGTCTATGGTGATGATCATCATAAGAATCATAACTAATCTATGATGTCAAAATTCTCTGATTAATCAACTAAATATTTTCTATCATCTCTTGGTCCAAAATTAGTCTAACTAAGGACCTTTCACCAATATCCAACCAGCACAATAGAGATTTATAAGGTTGACCATTTAAATCCTCAAAAGGATCCATTATGATCATAGAATGGTAAATTTTGTTACGAGAAAACTCAACCAGCCCCAAATTATCATCCCAATACCCATCAGATTTTATAATAAAAGAACAGAGTATATCCTCAAGAATATATATAACACTTTCTATCTAGCCATTAAACTGTGGATGGTATGTCGTACTCAAACGGACGTGAGATCCCTGTATTTCTTGAAGGCCTCTCGAAATGAGATAAATGAACTAATAATCCCTATATAACACTATAGAATAAGAAACTCTGGGAAACTAAACAATATCTCTCACGTAGATATTTCCAAAATCCTTAACTTTAGTTGTATCGCAAATGGAAAGTGAGCCAATTTTGTTAGTCTATCAGTCAAAATACATATCACATTATTCTTCATCTAGGTATGTGGAATCCCAACCAAAAAATACATAGATATCTCATAACACCACCAAATAGGAACTGGATGTGGTTTAAGAAAACATGATGTTTTTTAGTTCTCGGCCTTAACTAGATAGCATGTAAAACAACAAGAGAAAAATTAAGTAATTTTTAATACCATATCTGGCCACCATAACTATTGTCGCATGTCATAGAACATATTTGTTGTTCCAAGGTGCACTTACCACTTGGAATTATAAAAATCACCCATTATAAGTTTCCTTAATGAAGATGATACAACAAAATGATTTTGATAGAATATAATTAACTCTTTGGAGAACAAACATTGAGAAAATATCTCCCCACCATAAATAGAGTCTCTAATCATACATAACTTATCATCAAGATATTGATCCCAAAGAATCAATTTAATAAGTGTAGATGTCAACTAAAAACTAGCCAAGGAATTCTTAACCCCATTCTCCTGAACATCAATATGCAATTGTGAAAAAAGATCCATAAAGTTCCACCATTCTAAAGATTATTTCTATACCTTTGTCATAAGTTTCCTGCTCAAAGCATCTATAATGACATACCCTTTTCCTGGGGTATGAGTGATGTAAAAATCAGAAGACTACAATTATTCCACCTAACACCTCTGGTGTAGATTTAAATCTTTTGGAGAGAATATATAACTCAAAATTTTGTAGTCTGAAAACATATAAAAACTTTCTCCATAATGGTAATGCCTCCAACTATGATGCACATTTATCAAAAATTCATGTTCAAGGTTTTCGGCTGGATATTTATTCTCGTGTGGCCTAAGATGAAAAGATCATGAAGAAATGACATGACCACCTTACATAATAATGCATCCCAAGCCAGAACTTTATTCATCACAAAAGACCACATAGCCCTACCCGACCTTTGGAATTATTAACACCAACACAGTTGTCAAAAGACATTTCAACTCAACAAAATAATTCTAACATGTATCATTCCATGTAAACATCACTCTCTGCCAAGTGAGATCAGTAATAGTATAATACAATTTTGAGAAATCCTTCATGAACCCATGATAATATCAGGCTAAGCCCAAGAATATCTAAAACTTGAAGACATTACACGGTGGCTCCCAATTTATAACAGCCTCCACCTTCTTAGGATCAACTAATATTCTATGTTCCAAAACCACGTGTCCCAATAAATTCTCTTTATGAATATATAAATCACATTTCAAAATCTTGGCATATATTTAGTGATTTATCATCAAACTCATAACTAATATCTAATGATGCACATGATCCACATTGAAATTAGAGTAAATGGGGATTTCATCCACAAAGGCCACCATTAAGGTATCAAGATACTCTTGGAAAACACAATTCATCAAATCCATAAAGATTTTATGAGAAATGGATAGCCCATAAAGCATAACAAGGTACTAATAATGAACATACATACTCCTAAAGGTGGTTTTTTAATGTTAGATTTTTTGATCCTCAACTTATGTTTACCAGAGCGAAGATAAACCTTTTATAACCAATTTTTCATTTAAACCATTCAAATAGATCATTAATCCATGGAAACAGATAATTTATCTTTACCATCACTTGATTGAGCTTTCAGTAATCAACACATAGGTGAAGTGAACCACTATAATTCTTAGTAATGAGGACCAGTGCTGCCAAAGGTGACATGATCGAGTATATAAAGCCTTTCTCAAGATGATCATCCAACTGCGACTTCAAAAATTTCATTTCAGATAGTGCAATAAAAAAGGGAAACAAATACTGTTTGAGTTACAAGTATGAATTAAATAGAAAACTCTACCTCCCTTATCAGTTGTAAACTAGAGAAGTCAGAAGAAAACACATTTGGAAACTCAAAAAAAAATTAGAGGGAGATCCCCACACAAAGATTCTCTCTATAGATTAAAATAAAACACTTATATTTTATTCCCCAAATCTAGATAAGAAGGTCTAGATATGTTCGACTTGGGGTCCCATTCTCCTAGATAGACACGAGATACACCACTGGGTGTAGTGAAGAAGATGCATCAAATATAACAATAATCTGGGATTTATTAGAAATGAGACAATCCATCACTAAAATTATTTCAATAGGTTTCAAGTTGAGAAACTGAATTCTCTAAGAAAACTTGATATCAGATACATATTAGACATAAGCGAGACTGAAAATATCCTTCTCTCTCTTCACACTAAGAGGTGTTTTAAGGTCCACTACACAAGATAAAATCTATATAGGAAGATTAAACAAATTAAAAATATGGGTTGAAATAAATGAATGAGATGAACAAGTATCAAATAGAGAATTAACTAATGATGAACCTATAGTAATAGTACCTATCACAGTCGCTGGACATGTATCATCTTTATCTAGAGAATCATCCATTGGGTGAAGTAGCTTCATTTTATATGCCTATAACTGGAAACCTCTTATACATTTTGTGTATGATTTCCATATAGTTTTAGTAGGAGATGATGATCCTGTTCCACTATGTGGAGTGGAGTAAATATGACAAGATCACTACAAGTTCCCCGAGCATCTACATGAGCCACAATTTTTAGTCACCTCAGTGAAAACCCTCTTTGAATGTCTCGGATTTATAAACTGGAAACAAACTAAAGGAACTATTCTAGGAACCACATGAGGTCTATAATTATCCTTGACATTGAATACTACCATGAGAATCATCACGTTTCTATTTTCCCTTGAAGGAACACATACTACCACTTAGTGAGAAATAAACTCTTGATAACCCTGACTAGACAACCATGTCCATCTCAACCATAAGTTCTCTATCCATCACATCAGCATATGATGGTAGTTTTAATAATAAATCCTAAGAAAAAAATATCCTAATGAAGTTAAAAATAAATCCTTCAAGCCTTCATCTTCTGATTAGACACAATCTTAGGTGTGAAATACATGATATCAGAAAAGGGTTTGCATACTCTGTCACTATCCTGTTAGCTTGATCAAGTCTAAGAAACTTTGTAGACATGGATAAAAACATAAAATCTAGATAGAAATTTTCAGTGAAAAGAACCTTGAATAAATTAAACTTTATTCCCTCAAGTTTCTTCACCGACACTACAACGTCCCACCATCTCTTTCTCAGTCCTTCTAGCACCACAATGGAATAATTCACATTGATCTCACTGTGTGTGTCCAGGAATCCAAATGAATGTTCCATCATGCTTAAACATTACTCTACCTCTTGAGTATCATTTAAGTCTTTGAATGGTGTTTTATTCTGATGAATTAACTCTTGAGAACAAATATTGAGAATTTCCCTTTGAGGTTTCATAGCCAGAGCCTAAACATGAACTAGAGATGGTGCCTGTCCTAGAGCTTGGAAAGTGTGCACAATCACCTCAACCTAATTGATATCTACAACATGATTCACGTGGTGAGGTTCAATAACATCTTCCTCCTAGATCTTATTCCTATGTATTCTGGAAGGAATGATTATACCCAACATCAGAAGAAAAAAATGAATACATAAGGTTACCCTCAAAGAGGTAAATATGGTAAATCAATCCCAATAGATAAAACAAACAAGATATGGAATCCAACCAATCCAACCAAAGTAGAGAAAAGTCAGGAACTAAACCACATGAAGTCTTTCCCTAACCATTCATAGAGACTTAAGTGTCATTATGGTGAGAGTTGGTCAGACACTCAATATCAATTTCCTACTAAGTCCCAAAAAGATTTTATAATTATATAATGACTTAAAGGTAATATGAGTAACCTACACCTTTGATACCAATTTTCCTGGAACAAGATCAAGTACACTAGTAACCTGAAAACTAAGCCGACCTTGACATAGCCCGAAGGGATGTATTGATCCCTACAGGTCACTGAATAGCACTTGGAATCCTACAAACTGAAAATGGAAACAAATTTTCCACTAAAAATGAATAAGTAAAAGAGACAAGACCATATTCATATCAAAAGAAAATCTATTGGGAGTAATGTACGCAAAGTCAAACATATATAAACAATCTCATGTTAAAAAACCAACAACCTGAAAACCAAAAAAACTGGAAGACAAACTACCCAAGTCCCAAAGGATGAAACTCACCAAGTCCAGGGTTCAGGAGCTAGATTGGCCCCCAAGAGATCCTTTTCCCTTACTCTAACTTAGAAGGATATAATCTATAAACATCTGGAGGCACAAGTAGTTTGTGATACAAATTCTAGTAGGATTTCAAAAAAATATTCCATAACAAGATTCCAATATCAAATTATCCAAATAAAAGATTTCAATTAAAAAAAATAGGTTTGTCATTTCAAATCATATTTATTCAAATCATGATTTACACTTCAAATGATGGAAATATATTTCAAAAGATGAAATTACCTTTAAAAAAATAGTACTTTACACAAATGGAAATTTTAAAAAAAGGTTTAAATAAACTATTTTATATAAAATAGTTTAAATAAATTTACAAGGAATGTAAAATAGTTTACAATAGTGGAATATATATACAATTGAAATACAAACAATCAAGAAACATGGTCATATTTCAAATAGGTACGATAGTTCCAGGATACAGGGACCCTACATTATGAAATGAAAAATATGTACATACACCCCTTTAAGCCTAAGGAAAAGGGGACTCATCCCCATCAGCTAAGGAATGGTATGTGATGATATGAGGCTTTAGAACATTGTAAATTGTAAAGTGTTTACCAAAATAACTCATTAAATACCTAAGGATTTCATGTTCTCTAGTACAAAACAATGATGAAAAATATATTTTAAGACAACTTAAAATATAATTAAACACTATTCTCTATTTTAAGTATGCCAATTTTTCCTTAAAAACCATAATTGGTTTTTTTATCAAAAACATGCATTATCACAAAGAAGAAACCCTATTGGTTCTATCAAAAAACATTTTAAGCAATTTTTTTTCACAAATAATGATTTTAAACCAATTTTTTCAATTTTAAAATCCAATTTCTAAATTAAATTAAATAATTTAATTTCAAAATTAATTACATTGATTTCATAAAAAACCCCCAATTCATTATAACTGGGTTTTTTTCATAATTTTCTATCAAATCTATTTCAAAATTTAAATTAAACAATATAAAAATTTCATATTTCAATAAACACACCCTAATTCACTATAATTGATGTTTTTCCAATTTCATGCCAAGAAATCATTTTAAAAACTCCAATTCACTGGAATTGGGTTTTCTTCAAAAAACAAAAATATAACCATAATTTTGTTTAACTCAAAAAATTGAAATTAAACATAGGAAGTTTTGGTTAATAAAACTTTGGTATCAATACTAAACCTCCTAACTTTCTCACAGAAACACAAGCCCCACATCAGAACTATTCAACAAGAACAAAGGCACATAGGATCTAGGAACTCAACCTGGAAACAATATTTACCAACATGAAGTTTATATTCATCAATACCAAGATAATATATCAAACCCCAATGGAGGAAAAGAGAAAAAGATGGGGATGCAGGGATAAAGCTTACCCGGTAAGTTAAACTGCAACCATGAAAACAATCAAACGATGAATGAAACTACCCAAAATCATTTGAGGGATCCAAAGTTTCCTGGGAATTCCTATAAGGTTGAGGGAAAGAAGATATACGGAGGATGAAATAATATTTTAATCAAGGATACCTTTTTAAAAACAAGGCTTAGGGTTTTACACTATTTGTAACCCAATTTCACGTCGTGTAGTTAGTAACTCTCATAAACACAGAAAAACACATCACCTTTTGAAAATAATGAATTATCATCATTTTAAGATTTACATATTGTGTAACCATATTACCCAGCATGTAGATCTCTAGAAGGTTACTGAATCAACTGGTTAAATATATGAAATCAATAAATATACGACTTCACCATTATAAGTATCCTCCCAAATCCTTCTTGGTCCTACCAAAATAAAGAAAAGGGAATACATGAAAAGGTTAGAAATAAACCTGTATGAAGATTAAAAGAATGTTACAATAAAAAACACCATTTCTACCTTCTCATCACATCAAAAAAGTATATTATATATTTTTAATTCCTGATAATCCAATTACCTTTTACATCTTAGCTTTAATATTGAATAAAATTGATTAATCATACTATCAAAATACTTGATAAAATTTGCTACTTACCTTTCTAATTAGGTAAAATTTTCTTCATATACAACCACCAAATATTCCTCTTTTTATATCAATTCCATGAATTTATTTTCCATTATCATTCAAACATCCTAACAAAAATATTTGTCTTGGAATATTTTATTAAATTTATCCCATTATAAAGAATCAATATCTTAAATTTCTCTAATATTCCTAATCATTGAGTACCTTTGGCCAGATTAAGTTTCAAAAATGTAAGTAGAAAGTCTTAAATTTTGATGATCTCTAAATCCCATGACATAAAATATATTTCATAGGTCTTCAATCCAACATAAAGCTATCATGAGGTCAGAGGATCCACTGAATGATGGGGGACAATGTCTCGTAAAATGATCCACTATTGAAATTTTCTAATATAGTATATATGGATGCTTCCTAGAATGGATGCCATCATCATTTATATCCCGTTTCATCTGATCCATAACTAAAAAAACTATTCTATTCCAATCCCAACAATCTCAGGGTTCTGATTTAGAAGGAAATTTTCATTTATGTGCCTTTCTAATACAACTTCCATTTTTCCTCTACAAAAACCTATTCTAAACAGACAATTTTTATATAAGAAACATTATAATATTTAAATGGTATATCATTTAAACTTATCCATAATGTAAAAATATTTCAAGGGTATTATATTATTATTTTCCAAATCTCTAATGTCATCTAATCTGATATTTGATACAAACTACAAGGACCCCACATTAAACATTACATAATATTGTGTTTTAAGTCAACAATCGATTATATTAAATTCTCAGATATTTCCAAGTTTATAGTTTTATAAAATTAGTCCATAAATCATATATATAAAAATAATATAATACAAATTGGAAACTTCTAATCAGTATTTTTTTATAATATGAATCTTTTAATATAAAACATTGTTTCTTTTCATGAAAATTATTCAAAACTTTCATCATGACTTATTTCTTTCCATTACCCATCCTTAAACACTATTAAAAATATTTTAAAAATGCGAGATGGGGAAAAATACCAATTGAGGATATAAGAAGAAAGAAAATTATTAGTCCAATGAAAATATAAAAACCCATGAAATGTTTAAATTTGAATTAGTGTTCTCTATGAGAAATAAATAAATAAATTTCACATGAAAGACACAATTTTTATCAAATAAAATAATTACATCCTATATAAAACATAGGTAAATCATATAGTTATATTATTAAATCATTATTCATAATACTCTTACAAATATAATAACCATATGGTCTACTTTTATACCAAATACATTGGAGGGCTATCATGGACCCACCGATCCTTGTTTTATAATGTAACCACTATTCCTTGGTTTATAATGCAACAAAAAATCCCGAGATTATAAAGTAACTACACATAATTGGTTTATAACATAACCACCCATCAATATAAATAATTTCTATGAACAATAAAATAATCACATCACATAAAATATTTTAATTTTTGACATAACAATTATAAAATACTCTCTTTACCAATAAGAAACCATTTTAAGATATTAAAATATCCATTAATTTTTAAAAACCCATTTTTAATAAAAAAATATACAAAAAATTAATTCTGTTTTCTAGTTTAATAAAACATTAATGTGTGTAAAGGATTCCAAACTTCAAATAATGTTTACGACATATGAGAAGTCCTTTTCACCATATATGTTAAAATAGAATGTTCATTTAGTTGTTTATGAAGAAAGTCACACATGCTATAAAAATATTCCATCATTTAAAAAAAATTAAATAAATATAACAATTACCATTATAAAAATATCATGTCCATAAGAAAATCAGTTTAATAACATATAAATTGAAGAAAAATAGAGTTATAATAACAACATTAAAAGATATTTTTTAAATTAAAGTCCATTATCAATTCGAAAATATTTGAATCATAATACCCATGAAATAAAAACATTAAAAAAACTTTAAATACCATGAGAATATATAATTAAATGATATAAATTTTTTAATTTTCTGTATATACACCTTGTAAATGAATATAGGTACATGAAATCAAACTATACCTCAATGAAATGAAATTTAAGTGATGTACCTTACCTTGAATCCAACTCATCATGTAAATTATTTACCTTCTGAAATAATAAACATATGTTAATTATTTAATTTACTAGTAACCTTTTTATGTTTATTTTTCTTTTATTTCAAATATTACCATGTTATATATGATCACTTAGTCAATTAAGATTATATTTGATGTTTTGATGATATTTGAATTATGTGTCAAAAATGATATTGGTAAGTTAAACATTGTAAAATGGGAGATTATTTATACATATGAAAAATGATAATTATGAAATAGTTAGAATATTTAAAAATTAATTATACTTTTAAGACCAATAAAGAAACATGGTTTTGATAAATGAATTATGTTTTGATTATGGAGACTTTATACTGTATGTATGCATGAGTAATGTTTCTATTTTTCAATTATCATTATAGAAAGTAGGTTACTAATATTTTATATTTCATGAATGATAATAATATCATATACTCCATGTTATTTCATTGAATATATCTATATATACATCATCCATGTTGTGTAGTGATGAAAAAAGAGTCACATCTCTTCATGAAGGCAATAGTCCACACAAACACGAACGATGTAATCATTTTTTAACGAGTGAATAAGAAATAAATAAAATTATATATTATATTTTCATAATTATAAATATGTAATTAATGTAATAATTATTTAATTTATATCACATATATTCATTAACATTATTCTTATTATCTTCTATGTAAAGAATTTGTGAAAAACGAATCACATCGCCTCGCAAGGAGGGTAGTCCACGGTACTCATGAGGGACATTATCCTTTCCCCTATAGAATTGACATTTAAAAAGGAATATGTAATATAATTAATATAGAGGTTAAATATTTTATTAATATCACATATATTATTTATATATATCATCGTATCTAACTATGATAGGTGTTGATGGAAAACATGTCACATCGGTTCGTGAGGCGGTAGTTTTCCAAACACATGAGTGACATTATCGTTTCCCATTTGAGGGAAGAGGGGATAGATATAGGTCATTACTATAACATAATATATTAAAATTATTTGATATACACTAGTGATATTATATAATCATATATTAAGAATATTTCAATAAGTAGGATAATGAAATAAAACAAAAATAAATAGTTAGGAATTTTACCACTTCCCAGACCACCTGTTTAAGATTTTACCTAAAGTATTCCTAAAATAAATTTCTATCCAAATAAAGAATTATAGGATGAGGTTATAGATTTATTTATGTTATTTTAATAGGTATTTTATAATAAAAATGGGGATTAAAGTGTAAATAATAGATGAGAGAGTGTGATACCCCTTGGAGGGTTGATGAAGCGTGGGCTTGTTTATATCAGAGCTGGGGCATCACTGATTGGCGGTTGATCTCAATTGGGAGAGGTACTTTCCATATTGTTTTTCCATCGAAGGAACTTTAAAATGTTTCCTAGATTTTTGGGCCGGTTTCACTGAAACCGGGATACATCATGGTTCAATAGTGGGATCCTTTAGAAAGTCCTCTTGCAATTAAGAATTCCTCTACTCAAACATGGATTTGAAGTAGGGGTTTAAATTGGTTTTTATTCTATCCATCGATTTTGTGGGAGGTCGCCTCTGATTTTGGTTGTACGATGATGGTTGAAAAGAAAATAAAGCATCCTTGGTATGATCAATTAGCTCATGTATTGGTAGATATTTATTTATCTCAAGTTCTTATTGAGACAATTTTCTTTGTTTCGGGTGAGATCAAGTTAGAACTAGATATACAATATGAGTGGTTACCTACTTTCTGGAAGTCTTGTCTATGCATTGCCCATTATCTTGTGCAATGTCGTAGGAATATAAAATGTTCAATTTGTAAATCCCGGGGTCATACCGCATATCAGTGCAAGAAGAAACAAGATGACATTAATGGTAGTAAGTAAGTTTTTAGGAGGAAGGATCCTCACAATGTTGGTATTTCCTCATTTGTTGAGGCTGTCCAACATGGTATGTCAAAGCCTGATGAATTTCAGAAACCTGCTAATGATGCTTCTGTGATAGTGAATGATGGATCATTGGAGAGGGCTACCTGTGGAGTCACTAGGGGTCTAGATAACAGGTCCATGGCTGATGTGGCTGAGGAGGAGGAAGGGAATCAATCTGAGCATGAGGTTGCTATCCAAAATGAATTAAATCAAGAGTTAGACCGTGCTGCATTAGCCTCTACTTGTAGGAAGGGTAAGATGAATATTTTAGATGATGATGGATCCCATTTGGTGATGCCTAATAAGCCGAGGGATTGTCCAATTATTCATGATGATGTGCAGGTGGCCAATGTGGAAGCTCAGATAGAAGAGGATCCGATGGTGGACAATGCTGCTGTTGGAGATGTTTCTGTACAACAGGGGATTCTGGAGGGTGTAACTATGGATAGAACTACTTCTGTTGAAAATCCTGGTGGTCTGAAAGGTGTTCTAGGGGGTAGGATCTGCTTAGATCTTCTGCAGCTAAGCAGGGTGATATTTTGGCAAGATATCCCCCTACTACTTTGGAGGATGTAACTACACCTAGTCTTGTGCAGGACCTTATACGATCTCCTCCAATGGTTACAGATCAGAGGGGGACTAATATGTATTTCGTTTTAATGGTTTCATATAGTAATGTGGTGTTACAAGGAACTATAAAACAAACTGTCAATTTCTTTTCAATGTTAGAGTCTATTAATACTCATGAGTTTGATTTTCTTAATATTGAAGGACTCAAGAATGCGGGATGCAATAACCGAATGTGCTACTCCTCAACACCTACTATTATTGATGGTTTGGAGGTCACAAAAGAGATGGGACAACCCTCTCACAATGCTGCACGTTCTTGTGTGGCTGTTCAGGATTCCGAGGATATACATGTGGATCCCCAAGACCTGCACAAGGAGTCTCTTTATGGTAATGCTCACCAGGATGGTATCTGCTCTATTGAAGTTGTGCATTCAATAATGCATAGGGAAGCTTCTCATCAAGAATATGACTTGAACACTATTGAGGTTCTGGAAATGGAGAATGAATCATTGATGTAGAGGGGAAGAGGGCACCATCCAGTTAATCAGGGAGGATCTCGGGGTCGAGGCCAGCCTAGAAAAAGTTAATAATTGGGTATTTGATGTGTTTGATTAGTTTTCTATCCGGGTGTGTTATTTCACATGTAAGAATTTCCTCAAGTCTTTTGTACCTCTACTCTTTTTTCTTAATAAATTTTTGGGGTCATGGGTTCAGGATTCTGAACCCATGGCTGAACCGCTTTGAGTATTCCCTTAAAATATATTTTATACTTGTTTTTATATCATTTAAACCCTTTCTTTTTCAGTTTAACCCTTGACAAACAAATTTTTACCTTAACCGTGGTTATTAATTTTTACTATTTATTATGGAAAAACATTAAGATTAAATTATTATAAATATAAATTATTATGATTAAAAAATATTGAATCTATTTTACCATTTTTAATTCATATAAGTGGAAAAATAATATTTAATACAAAACCTAGAGTCGCTACAAAAAATAGGTTTTCAAGAAGTGTATTTTTTAAGCCAAAGATGATTTTATATTAACTCTATGATTAATAATATAAATAATATGAATATAAATTAATATTTATTTATATATAATCAATACTTTTTTCTTCAAAATATTCCTCATTAGGGATTATTTTAATTAATTTAAATAGATAAACATTAAGCATTTGAAAACATTTTGTATAAAAATATCGTTTTTAAACACAAAGTAAAATTATACTAAAATTAAATATAAAGTAGATTTAAAAGTAATTAAGTGGATTAAATATAAATAAATAATACAAATTTTACTCTAAATCATATTTAAAACATATTTGGACATTTTAATTACTTAATTTATTGAAAATAAAATACTTTTTTACAAAAAATAGGTATTTTAACTATTCACTAAAAATCAAAATTTTCTAAAAAATCCCAAAATTTCATCTTATGTAAATTTTTTATGATGTTTTAAAGAAATAACATAATTTTGTTCAATTTAAATTATAATATTTATAAATTCAAATATTAGTTAAAACATTATAATAAAAGAGTTTAGTCAGAAATATTTCCCTTTTAATTTAAAAATTAAATACTATTTTTATGATGAATAAAAACTTGTAGGTTATTTATTCTATCATTACTTGGGTTGTTACATGAAGGATTCATGAAGAACCATAGACCGATTCCATAAATAATTTCCATTTAAAAAATAGTATTTGGTTCGATGACCATATCCTCTGAGAATGTTCTTGGATTCCCATGTATCTATATACATCATGGGGGAAGCCTATCCATCCCGATTCATCTCATTTATTACACCATGGTGGATTCACTATTTTATATAAACCTATCAAACAATCCTCAATTATCATGTTTCGTGAATGAGCTATAATCATCACAACCATTAAAGGCTCATATCATCAATTTAGGTTCAAAGTTTACACCTAGAATCATTAATACAGATTCTCAATCACACCCTCTCGGATGTATTTATATCAATAGAGAACCCACCAGAATCTCCTTGGTCACATAATTCTTAAAGATCCCTATTTTCCTCTATTTATCAATAATAGTCTCTCAGAAAAATTCCATCACTCACATGGAATAACTTCTCTTTATATCATCATAATTATCTTAGGACCTCATTGGAATCATAAGTATGCTACCAAATAAAGATGGAATCAAGTCCAATCCCTTACCCTGCCACCCCAGTCCAGTCATCATTCACCATAAAAAATATATTATCTAATCAAGGAATACCCCTTAGGGACCGATATCTCAATATTGGATGATCACTTATCCCTTACTCATATAAAGTATTTCTAATGATTTTAGAATATCAAGGTTTCCATATTGACAATCCCTTGGCCACAAATCTCAATTCATCAGTCACTTCTTCAAAGATTTATCTTGGGGAGACTATTCTAAGGGCCACTACATTCACTTATTTAATTTAATTTTTCAGATATATGGGTTAAAATATCACTAGGAACATATTTTTATTATGCTCCTCAACCCTCAGCGAGTAAGGAAACAAGCTATTGAAAACAGGTCTATCATCAAACATGGGATTTTGATCAGTCTATATGAATTTTAAATTAATTAAAAAATTCACATAAATAAAAGGTTTTTCTACCTTTATAGAAAGACCACATATTACATTAATACATAACCTTAAATAATATACTAAAGGTGGTATGATCCAAGGACCACCTACCCTACTCATGGAGTTATCATCCGCTAAATTGCATCCAAACTACTCTCTCCTGAGATTACCCAAGTCAAAATATTCTTACAAAACTCAAGTGAGGTTTTAAATTTATCTAAACCATATAAATTAAAAATTTATAATATTATATAATAAATTAAACAATTATGATTAATTATGTATCACACCTAAAAGACATATAACATTAACAAATCATTAAAAACTTTATAAAAGGGGTATAGTTCACTCTATAAATTCACCCCAAACTAATAAACTCAAAATACTTGTTATTATTCATAATTCAGTGACAAATTTTGATTAATATAGGTAAAAAAATATATGATAATGCACTGTATAATATACCTCTAATGAAAAAAATGAAACAACATGTGAATTTTATCTCACAACATTCACTATAAACTATTCACAAAATAACCCTCATCTTCACTTGATTCCACCATGATTTGGTAGAATCCGAATCAAAAACCCAATATACAATCACAATCAGAGATGATAGTGGGAAACCAAAATGGGAGGAAAAGGTAATAAGTATACACCTAGAATATTCTTGAAATTTCCCCATGTGACAACATAAGCCACGAGAGATAAAATTCTATGAAGGGAGAGAATGTTATGGATAAAATAGGCTCCCTAAATTCCTATATTGACCTAAAATATAGATAAGAATAATAAGTTAATTACCAGTCAACCCTATATAAAAAATTATTATGGTGGACTTCCAATATCATGGGAAAAGGGGCCATGATGGACGGTATTCCACTACAACATGGAGCACGACCCTATAACGTAGACCCTCATGGGATATTCCCAAGACTCTACCTCCCAAGATTCCTCCATGGTGTATAACTCCACATATGCATCACAATATTTATTTACTAGGTCCTTGTTACAACATAACCTCCTTGGTCTTTCCATATCCATCCTTCCATAGACCCTATCAAAAACTTCACCACAATGAAGGTCCTTATCTACACAATATATTAAATAGTTAACCCCTCCCTCACACCATGAAGTGAATAATTTGGATGGACTCCATGTGGCCCTCCCAAAAAATCCTCGTACATCCTTCTACTATATAGACCTATTAATATTTCTTTATAACACCCTAACCCCCACCCAACTTCTTTTTCCTTTAGGTTGCATTTAGGTCATTCTTGATGAATAAAATTCCATTATAGGGTATAATACCTAGACTTTAGTACATCCACCCATGAATGGGTAGGGTTACAACAATGAGGTTACTTCCCTATTTACCTCACGACCCCTTGTGCGACGCTGTAATGCATCCATCTCAAAGATCCCTAAATTCCATATCTCCCCTATTCATGGGTCATGGACTCCCTTAGCTTAAGACACTAAGTTAAAACCTTTATGGATTCTTTATGGTGAATTATTTTACATGAAAATTTATATAGATGACCACTATAACCTTGCTTCACCATTTATTGAGTACCATAAAAACTATTCTGGTCTCATTCCATCTACACAATTCCTATTAATGTGTTCAAATGCTCAAATTCCATATTTAAATTTGAACTCATTGAATAAACCCTTATCTATATCAAAAAAATCAAAATTACTCTGAAATTATTAACTCATAATGGATCAATGTTTTACTATTTAAACTATTATTATGTATAATCCATGACCCTATCATTTTTTATTAAAAATTATCTATGAAATTTACTTCATTAATAAACATAAATCATGAACCCTTATTTATGGTAAGGTAGGGTTAATATCTGTTTAAATGATATCCTTTTCCAGTCCTTAAAAAGGTCTTCAGATTCTTTTTTTCTATGAGATTTTTATATCCTTATGGGTTAATTAGGTTAGCTAATTTGGTACACTACCAAAAACGCGGATAAACCATTAATAGTATCCACCTAAGACAATGAAAATACATATATTATTTATGATTTTAGGTCATATAAATTACTTTATAACATTCAGTTTTGATGGTTAAAAATATATTCCTTTATTGGAAACTATATATCTAAGGAAAGTAACATATTGTAGGTAAAATTTACATTTAATAAAGTTCCCTTGAAAATATATTTTTCCTTAAAACAACATACATGATTTTAAAATGAGTTACATACTCCAAATAACTAATTGTGTATATAAAAATATGATAAATAAATACAACAAAAAAAATCATTATAATCCATGAATACACTATTCATAAAATAAATAAATACATAACATGTATTTTTTAACCCAAAAAGAATTAATATGCATACTTAATGAGAATAAATCATTTATAATACCACCTTTAGTGTATAATCCTTCTTAACTTTTAGTAGGTGATAACTAGAATAAAAATAAATCTTTAAGAAGTATTTTTTCCTTTGAAGTTGATCAAAAAGGATTTCAATACAAAGAAATGGATACATTCCATTAGTTTTAATTCAATTTATTTTACTATACTAAATTCATAACCTCATTGAACCAATAATATTTTTTAAAAATAAAATAGTTTATGCTACTGGTAAAACACTGGATGAATGAAGCCCTTATCACATATATATCATAATTGATTAATTTAATCAAATAAATAAACATGTTTTATTCAACATATTGTGTTATGAATGGGTATTTCATTATTGATAAGACCAATAGAGAATTAAACTTTCAATCTTGAGGTAATGTTTTCCATTTATTAGGAAATAGTTCCAAATATTCTTACACAATGGGTACGTATTCTTCTCTCGGAACCTTATTCTCCTTCAGAGGATATGTATCATTTAATTCACCCCTAAGGATTTTACTATTATATTATTCTTGGAATAATTCATTCAGTTATCAGGTTAATTTAATCTACCCTTAAAAAATAATTAATTTTACACTTTCATTCAAAATTTTATCTTATTTCTGTCCAAAATAAATTGGATCACTGTAATTTTTTATCCAATCTATCACTGAATTTACATAAAAATCCACCTTATGTAGGATTATTTGTTCCCTTATCATAGGGAGGTATGAAATATAATGAATTTTACCAGTGCAGTATAGTGTTTGACCAATGTTATCTCCCTCGAGGAGCATTTCAGTCGATCAAAAGAAAATTATAATTCACCTATTATATGTCTTTTTGAATGATATTATTACTTATGAAAACAAATAGAAATGGGGTTTTTGAAAATGATAAATGAAAATATAAACTATGTGAAGACCCAAAAAATAATTAATGTAGGTTAGGAAGAATGTTCTTGGTATTAGTGATTGGTTATGTGAGTTCCTTCATTATTCAATTAATATTTCTTCAATTAAATTTGATAATTTATTTATTATTCCTCTTTAATGAATTACCATTTGTTAATTAATTAAGTGTGAAATTTTAATATGCATAGGAAAATTCTTTGTAACGCTAAATACCACTATTTATAATAGAAAAATAAGATAAAACACCTTGATCGGGAATGTAATAACCTAAAATAACCAGCTCCACACTATTCTATTTCATCCCTTTGAGCACCCTAAAGTCCACATTATAGAGATTTTATTAGAGTATTAAGAGATAGTTAATGTAAATAAATCAATATGGATGATTTTGAGATCCATTCCATGGTGGATTAACACCACACTTATGAATTTCACTTGCATTAACCATTAAAATAATCCAATCATTTTGAAATTACATGTGTAATAAATTTGAAACACCACAAAAATTCCCCTGAGGACAATCCTCAAGGATGGTTCTCATAATTTCAAACATAATAGATCATGGAAAAAATATGAAATAGATAAATATAAAGATATATTTCAAGAATATGGAATAGTATAATTATAATAAATAATATTCATTTACATTGGAATGAATAAATTTTTCTTAAAGAAGAACATAAAAGTAGCAGAACCCTCTTCCTAATTAAAATGACTGATTACTTAAATTATCTATTTTATTTCTGATTCCCCTAGATATTATATTTATATGAATTAGTCATGCTTGGATTGGTTACATTTCATATAACTACGACTATAAAATCATTCCAGATCAATCTTGGGGTTGATCAGGGGTTCTGGGTCTAAAGGTGTTGTAGCATCAATAATTAAATTGAATCTAATAAAAAATGGGCTTGGACATATGGAATCATGGTGTTAATATGTGTTTCAATCTGTGAATGTGCCAATATATTCTCTTAGATGTAATAATCTACCCATAAATTAACCCCATCCAAAATTTTCAAGATCAGAATATAAATTACAATGTGAATTGGTATTTCACACCATATTTGACCATGATTTTTCATGATTCCTCTATTTCAAGATACATACTAAGGCCTTATACTATCCCTTTTTAGTGGTCACAATTTTGATACTAAGTTTATCTTATTTTATGTTATTTTAAATCAATCACTACAACCTTCCTTAAATAAAAATATAATTTAAATTCTTGTATAATTAATCATTTAAATTGTGTAAAAAATGTTTTTAATATTAAAATAAACTCGAAGAATATGGTTTTTTAATTCTCCCACACTTATAACATTAATTTCATCAATTATTTAATATCCAAAATTTTACAAAGGAATATCATTCTACAAATATTTATAAATAAAAATCATCAAAATGAGATATTTTTCAATAGGAAATAAATATTCAATTTTTATATAAAATTATTCACCTAACTCATTTTTATTAAAATAAACAAAACAAATCTTGTATTTTAATTTTAATCTTTTGAAATAACAATGACCCTTCTTTATACAATTTAAATTTCTCAATTCATCATTAATGTTCATACCACTTGAAATTTACCACACATTTGAATTATCTTTAATCATCACTAAAGGTATTAATTGTAATGGAGTTGTGCTGATACCTCAAGTGAATGTTACATACTATAGTCTTGAAAGGAATCTAACGTCTTTATAAAATAAATAAAAAAATATAATTTATTCATGAGGAATTTTGATTAAGGTTTAAATGTTTCTAAGGAGTATGGTTGGTGGGTAATGAATACATTAATCCTCAAAAACTAGGTTAGACTCTAGTATACTAGATGATATCAAAATACAGTCTTAATGAGAAGAATCCTGTAAAAAATTTCATGTCCCCATTTTTAAAAGCTCAATATAGACACATGATACAATGAAACCTAATGAATGAATCGCCCTCTCCTGATTTTGTTTCATTATTGTTTTTTCGAATGTTATTATTAAAAAAACTCTCTTCCACCACCTAAACACACACGATAAAAATATCACCAGTCTGACAATGATGATTTTTGACCTTCCTAACATACAACCCATTTTTTCATAAATTTTAATTATTTTATTTTAATTAATTAATTAATTATTTAAAAATAGAGTTGAATAATAAAGTATAATGTATGATAACATAACCTCTACATAAATTATAAGAATTACTCCAAGAAATTTATCCCCAATATAGAAAATCTTTATCCACTATGGATTACATCACTTACATAGTTAGTATTTTAAATATACTATGAGTATGGTAGGAATGAATATAATGTGTTTCTAGTGTGGCATAATTCCCAACAAGTTAATTCATGTATTATATGGGAAAAACAATTATTGATGTCATGGTTGGTCTATGGATAAATTACTAAACAAAAAAATGGATCAATCATATTAAACTTGATACTCTTCATTGACAATTTTTACAAGATGAAATGTATTTTCCAGAAGAATAACATGACCATGTCTATCAAGAAATATACTATAGAAATATTATAAAATATTGGTATAGAAATATTCTTAGGAATGAAACCATATGGTTCGGGACAATTACTAATGGAATAATACAAATAAAATATACCAGTCTATATTAATTTTAGTAATTCAAAACCTAAAAATCTAAGAATAATTTTATTTTAAAATATCAACTAATTCCCAAAAATTATGATTTTAAAAATTCTTCCCCTCCTGATTAAATATACTCATTTTTTTACTATTTCACTCATCTAATTATATCAACATAGAAAATTAAAACATTTAATAATGATTATGCTAATAACTTATGTCTCCTAGACCAATCCTTGAGTTCTAGAGTTAAAGTGTCTAATGAATCTATTGTTTAAAACTAAGAAATAAAAATTGAATTATAAATTATAGGGTGTTAAAATATAATGAATGTAATAATGAACTCCCTTTTCTAATGAAGCTTTAATTCTAGTAGTCAAGGTTCTGTTTGTGCAAGTTCATGATGTGAATAAGCATATCATGATGTGAATTTCTTAGTGATATCTTTTTCAATTTATATTATGAATTATTTTTATTTCATGGAATATATTTCATGATGTGAATTTTGTTTGCATTTTGAATTCCTATTTTGCATCATGAATTCCATTTTCACAACAAGAATTCCATGTTCATGTTATGAATTCTGTATAGTTTATTCATTTTCTCTTTCTGCCACTTTATGCTATGTTGATGAACCTATAAAATAAGACCTTTATTGAAAGTACAAGAACCATATCGATTAATTCTAAAAAAAATTATCGTGAAATTTTTATTTATTAAAATTTATTCAAAATATAACTTTAAAACTTAATTCATTGGAATGATATAAAAAAAAGGAAATATAATTTATGGTATAATCCAAAAATTGGGACTGAGGTTTTTAATCCCTCCAAATAGACTGTAAAAACTATGATATATAATTATTTTGTGGGTTCATTTTATTATATTTTAACCACCACATGTTTATTTTTATATGTTTCACTTCCTCTTATTCTTTGTTGCGAAGGAATCCATAGATTGAGTACACAAGATCTTGCACCATCACAATGTGGTATATCTTGAATGGAAGGGGAAGAATGAAGTATGGATCATCCTAAATTTCATTTTATACTTGTGAGAGATTATAATCACTGTCTATTGGTTTATCGATATATGCTTCATCAATGGGATGATTAAAGGGTAAGTAAATGAAATTTAATTTGAACAAAATTGAATAAGGAGTAATAAATATCAAATTATTCCCCATATATGTGGGAAACTTTTGTCTATGTCTCATTAGAAGGAGTATATTATATCCCTTTATGGACTTCATTAAAAAATGTTCAATGTCCTTGGAAAGTTCCACATGTTCCTCATCAGGTGAAATTTCTTTTTCATCATATTCATCTATGTAAAATATATTGTTAGATGATTTTGGAAAATATAAATAATGGGGAGTAATACTCAATATAGATTTATTAAAATATAAATATATAACATTCATTAAAGGATAAAAATTATGAGTTAGTTTATATTTAATCTCTTCTTTAGTGGGAGGGTACTCTCATAATTGAGTAGCAGCAGATAGAGGAAGGTAGTCTAGACTGTCCAGTATTTCTTTATATTCCACCAACTAGGTGTTTTTTCATCTTTAAAAGCTAGAGTGAGGTACTATGTTGCTGATTCTTGTAGTTTGTATGTGATTGGTAGATTAGGATATAGTTTAATTTCTTACCATTGCTATAAAATCAATCGAAATTTACTTGATTTACCTTTCATAAATAAACAAAAAGTATAATTTATGTATCTCCTCTAGTAGTGGTTAAGAGACGTAGAATGGATCTTTAGGTATCTACTCCCTTACCTCCCCAAGACCATCAAAATTTTTTATGTGTGGGAAAATTTCATCCACCACTCGACTAGGTTATTTCTCTTATTGATGTTTGAGTTACCCCATTAATGTAATTTTTTTCTATTACTATTTGATCTTTTTTATTTAAATTTTATTTGTCTTATCCATTTTAACGCACATGGGATATATTATAATAATTAATATATTCATGTTTTTGTTGATACACCTAATAATAATCTACCCATTAATAATGACATGAATTTGAAAACATTTTGAAAAATGGTTTTTTTATTTAATCATAGATAATTATTTAAAAAAGTCTAAAAATAAAAATAATTATGTAAATGAATTCTTATCTATTAAATAATGATTCCCATTATTACATAAATATAATAGGGTTTTACAAAATATATTTTAATTTCCAAGTATAGAATAGTAGCTGATAAGGGCCATGTCAATTGATGAGACTTGCAGTCGATAAAACACTAATTCTAATTCATATATTCTATAACCTTTTGAATGTATTTATTGTTTATGAAAGGAAGAAAAATCTGGGTTTAGAAGATATAGAATGAAAACTTAAACTAAATTTAGATTCGTAACTTAATTAACTAATATAGTTTAGGAAGAAATGTATTGGACCTTAGGTTTGTTTATGTAGGTTCTATCATCATTCATTTATTGTGTTTTACATTTAATTATTATTCATTTATAAAACATCCTTCATGGATTAATATTATTTAATTCAGTGATTGTGATATTTTATCATGCATAATAAACCTCTTTGGCACACCAAATCCAACATCCTCCAATATTAGAAAATGATGAATCATCTCGAATGAGAATGCAATACCCTAAATGCACCAGATCCACCGTAAACCATTTCATACCTTTAAAAACCCTCAACTCCACCATATAAAATGTATACCAAATGATTGGGAAATAAAGAATACAAATAAAATAATAGGAATGAATTTGAGATTCAAGTCATCATGGATGACTATCACAACAATGCACTTCTCTTCCATTCACCACAAAAAGAATTAATTTTTTTTGAAATTACAAGCATAATAATTTAGAAACTTCATGAAACCTCCACATGGAAAAGTTTTAGGTTAGTCACTCATCATTTCAAGAACAATAGATCAAAATAGAAATATATAATAGGTAAATATAAATAGTTATTATAAAATAGAGTACATCAATTAATTTAAATAAATTTCGTTTACATTAGATAGAAAAGAATAAAACAAAAGAAAATCCTAAAAGTAGAAAGAACCTCTGTCTCACGAAATTGGTCGACACTATATATTATATTATCCATTTATAAATAACCCCAATTAATTAATTTAAAGTAATATTTCTTTATTAGAGAGCTTACAGGATAATAAAATCGTGATGGGTCAATCTGGGGGGCTACTCAGGGGTTTTGGGTGAAAATGGGGGCATATCATCATTTTTTCAAATAATCTACTTAAAAATGGGATTGAATAGTTGGATTCATAGACTGAATAAATTTTCCACACTCTGAAAGTGTCTGAATTTTCTCCCTGATGTGTTTTTAGTCCCTCAATTGAGTCCAGTAGAACTTTTCATCTCTTGAATAGAAATTATGACATGAATTTTTATTTTATTGTAGGTTAGACCTTGTTTTCACCGGATTAATATTTTTTTATCTTAAATAATGTGACTTTACACATACTTCATTAATGGCTATCATTTTCATGTTGAATTCATTATATTTCAGATAATTTTCAATCAACCACTCTATCCATCTATAAATCACAAAAACATTTAAATACCTAGAGTACTAATACTTTAAAATTTATAAAAAGGGTTTTAATTATAAGCACTCAGACTTATGATTTATATATTCTAGTTAATTTAAAATATATTTTGGATTATTATATTCCTATATTAATTTTAGTATTAGGGTTTTTTAGAATTAGGTCATAAATTGTACATAACAAACCCATATATATACAAAATTGTATCTTTTATCCACTATATAATTTTCTAAAAATATAAAACTTTTAAAGAAAATTTTCATTTTTATTCATGAAAAATCTTTGTCACTTTCAACATGAATTCCTATTTTATTATACCCATCATTATGATTTTTAATTTTTTTAACAATTTTGGATGAGAACAAAAATATCAGTATGGGAATACGAAGAAGAAAACTGTTAGTCTAGTGAAAAACATGAAAACCCATGACTTTAAAAAAAATATTTTTATTAGAAAATAGAATTAATTTTACATTAAAATTACCATTATATTATATTTTTATCTAAAATTATTTCCAATATAACTCATTATCAATCATATAAAATTCATATAGGTTCCTTGGTACATCATTATCATAAAACTCATACAAACCCTTATATGAACCATTTCAATTCGAATAACCATACAAATATAATAATCATGGAAAAATTCATTAGAGAGCTATAATGGGGACCATCATTTATATAATATATATTAGGATAACCTATTTTAACTATCTATAATGGTGATCAACCCTTCATAAACAATGTACAATTACCATATCATGGATAAAACTTTTTAAATACACTTTTAATCCAGTTCGAAAAACAATTTTAGATAAAAAATATAGTTTTCTATTAACAACCAGTTTTAAAAACCAAAATACCCAAATAATTTAGAGAAGGTATTTATTTGATTAAATAATTAATTCTTGTTAATAAATATAAACATCATGTAGTGGTTGAATTAGAGGAAAAATTCATTGTCACTATGTACATTAAAATAGAACATTCCTTTTAATATTTTTTGTGAAGTAAGTCAATCATTTTGTAGAAAGATTACTTCAAAAAATGTTTTAAATAAAATAAAAAGTTATATAAAAAGTATTTTACATATTTATTACATATAAAAATATCCATAAAATAATTTTTAAAATTTTTAAATGGAAGGAAAATTGAGTTTTAAAGGAAACTTTAAAACAAGACTTTTAAAATAAAGTCCCTTACCTTGAGTCTTCCTCAACACTTTTTTTTCATTATCTTATTGAATAACAAAATAATGTAAATATTATTCTTGATTAATAACCTTTTTGAAGTTAATTATACATTTATTTCATTTGATACTATGTTATAAATAATTACTTAACCAATTAAATTCATGTTGATCATTTGGATGATATTCAGCTCACATATCAGAAATGACATCAGTAGATTGAATATGGTTAAAAGGTTATGTTATATAATATATAGAATATTAATCACAACATAATTATAATTTTTATAGAAAAAAAATAAATTTAAATACAACCATTGAATATTGTTTGGAAAAATGACCTATGTTACAATCATCACTACTACAAAAGAGACATTTAATAGCGCTAGAATATGCCTTTATCAAAGATAAAAGGCATTGAATACCACAACAAGATTAAAATTCCTAGGGTTTTGTCAGTTATAGAAAATAATTGATAAAGAAATATTTAATCAGTTCTTATAGAAGTCCTGATAACATATATCATTTTTTAGCACATTTATTTAGTGCTAATAAAGGGACACTTTATCAACGCTACTAAATCCACTAATAAAGGAGAATATTTCAGAGTGATGATAAAAAACATTGTAGCACTAGAAACAAGGAATATTTTAGTATGTCGTAATAACATAATACAACACCAGAAAACAAAACCATAAATTAAAAAAATAAGATACAAATACAAAATTTAAATGAAATATAATTTCCCACAAAATTACTAGAAAAAACCATTATAAAGAAAAATAACAAACCTATATACAATAATAAGGAACCCTTTCTTGAGGAAAATAATGTACCTATATATGAAAATAATTATTATGTTAGTAATAATATAAATAAACAAATTAAATAGAGTGTTTTAATTTTAATCTGGACTTTTATTCATACTGGGAATATTGTGTATTAGAGTGTGTAGCGGTTTATTTTTCCACATTAAATTCCATTTATTGTTTATATTCAAGAATTATCTCTATGAAAATTAAATAAATTATTATAATATAAAAATGATAAAGAAATTGATTAAGTAATAGTAGAAAAAATGATAAGAAAAAAAACTTAGATCATTTTCTCAGTTTTGGCGATGTGATGCGCGTTTTAAATTAAAATGACACATATATATTGAAAAGATGCAATTTGAGTCATACTAGTCACACCATGCATCAGATGTAGGTGAAGCTAATTTATAAACACCAAAAATTATCTATGGATCATTTTCCCAATGCATCGAAAAATACGAATGTGTTTCTTCAGTTTTGAGTATGCTACCATTTTTGTTTTTCTAAAAAGCCATTTTAAACTAAAAAAATGAACTTTGAGTCATGCATGTCGCATTGCTTGTGGGTTTTACATGATTATAATTCCAACATTTCACAAATTAAGTATGAAAATTTGTCCTAAATTATCAAGAAATTCCAAGAACATTTTCTCCATTTTCAGTGAGTTACACTTTTTGTAGTAAAGTGTTAATTTTATACTGATAAAAAACACTTTGAGTCATATCAGGAACCTAGTGTATTATATTGAGTTGAAAGTGATTCCTACACATCAAAAATGGATTATGTATTATTTCCCTAATGTACCAAACCATTCAAAATTCCTTTTCTTGGTTTTGAGTACGTTAGTTGTCTTTTTTACTAAAAAGAATGTAAATTTTGAATAAAAAGATGCACTTGGAGTCATACCAATCACACAATTTGTTATTTGAGGCTCAGTAATACATGCCCAAAATTATTTATGGATTGTTTTTCTAATGTATGAAAACAATTTAAATTCTATTTCTTAGTTTTGAGTACACAACTTGTATTTTTTACTAAAATTTTATTTTAAACTAGAAACACACACTTTGACTCATATCGATCACAACATGTGAGGGTTTGATGTGAGACTAGTTATTACACATAAAAAATTAATTTTCAATCTTTTTCCTAAATTAAAAATACAATATGATAATGTTTTTTTAGTTTTCAATGATTGAAATTTTTTTGTATTAAAATGTCAATTTTAATATGATAACTGACATTGATTCATATTGGGTACATCATGTATCAGATTGAGGTGAGACTAATTCATAAACATAAAAAATGAATTAAATATAATTTTACTAAAGTACCAAAATGATACAAATTCATTTTCTTGGTTTTGAGAATGTCATTTTTCTTTTTTATTAAAGTTAATGTCAAATTTGAATAAAAAGATGCAGTTGGAGTTATACCGATCACACCGTGCATCAGATTGAGGTGTGGATGATTTGTAATTTTCACAGATGACTTATGTATTATTTTTCCAAAGTATAAAAGAAATTAAAATGTGTTTTTAGGTTTTGAGTATGATACATGTATTTTTTTACTAAAATGTAATTTTAAACTAAAAACATGCACTTTGAGTCATATAGGCTGCATAAGGTGTGGGTTTGATGTGAGACTAATTAATACAAATCAAAAACTTATTATGAATAATTTTAATAAATTATCAAGACAATAAGAGTGTTTTTTTTCATTTTCAGTGAGTGAAACTTTTTTGTATTTAAATGTAAATTTTAAACTGATAACAGATTCTTTGAGTCATACCAGGAACATCTTGTATCAGATTGAGGTGATGCTGATTACTAGATATCAATAATGATTTAACGATGAATATGTTGGGGAGGATGAGTTCCAAGTAGTTAGACTAGGTTGTATGTAATGTTTGAAGCCTATGGGAATTGAATTCCTTTAAGGCCTATGAGCCATGTAATACTTACGCCTACGGGCCTTGTAAGGGTTCCACCTCACCCCTTTAAAAGAGGATTATAAAAAATCAATAAAAAATGAAGGCCTACGGGCCATTAGAGAAAAAAATAACTCCATTTTGTTTTATCATTTTTGAATATATTAATTATCTTTTTTACTAAAAATAATGTCAATTTTGAATAAAAAGACGCACTTAGAGTCGTACCTATCTCACTGTGTGTTGTATTGAGGTGAAGATGATGACTACATGTGATAAATGACTTATGTATCCCTTTTCTAAAGTATCAAAAAAATTGTAATTAATTTTCTTGGTTTTGAGTAGGCCACTTGTCTTTTTTAATAAAATGTCATTTTTAACTGAAAAGACACAATTTGAGTCATACAAGTCGCATTGTGTGTGGGTTTGACATGAGACTAATTACTAAAAAAAATGAATTTTGGATCATTATCCTAAATTATCAATAATATTTGAGCGTTTTTTTCTTATATTTCATCAAGTGACACTTATAGTATTAATATTTCAATTTAAACTTAAAATAGGCATTTTGATCCGTGCTGGGAACCTCGTGCATTCGATTGAGGTGCATATAATTCCTACAAATAAACAATGACTTATGGATCTTTTTCATAAAGTACCAAAATAATATGAATGAATTTTATTAGTTTTGAGTTTGTTAGTTGCCTTTTTTACTAAAATTAATGTCAATTTTGAATAAAAAGATTCACTTCGAGTCAAACCAGTCACACCATATATCAGATTGAGGTGAGGATGATTCCAACATGTCCCAAATAACTTATGGATCATTTTCAAAATTTATCAAAACAATATGAATGTGTTTCATTGGTTTTGAGTATGTCACATGTGTTTTTTACTAAAATGTCATTTTAAACTATAAAGATGCACTTTGAGTCATACAGGTCCCATCGTGTGTGGGATTTGTGTGGGAGTAATTCCTACACATCAAAAAATGAATTATTAATCATTTTAATTAATTATCAAGACAATACAGTCATGTTTTCTCCATTTTCATTGGGTGCCACTTTTTTTATTAAAATGTTAATTCTAAACTGATAACAGACACTTTAAGTCATACCAGACATATTGTGTATCAGATTGAGGTGTTGATGATTCCTATACATCAATAATGAATTATGGATCTTTTTCCTAAAGTACCAAGATAATAAAAATATATTTTCTTAGTTTTGAGTATGTCAGTTCTCTGTTCAATTAAAATTTATGTGAATATTGAATAAAAAGGTTCAATTTGATTCATACTGGTCACACCGTGCATTAGATAGAGGTGATATTGATTCCTATACATCCCAAATGACTTATGGATCGTTTTTATAATGTTTCAAAACAATATGAATGTGATTCATCAGTTTTGAGTAAGCCACTTTTTTTGTTTACTAAAATTTCATTTTAAATTTTAAACACATACATTTAGTCATACAGGTTGCATCATGTATTGGTTTAATGTGAAACTAGTTTTTATATTTCTAAAATTAATTACCAATCCTTTTACTAAATTATAAAGGTAATTCGAGCACATTTTCTCTATTTTTAGCAAGTGTCACTTTTTATTATTAAAATGTCAATTTTAAACACATAAAAGACACTTTGAGTCATACCGGGAACATCATGTATCATATTGATGTGTGATGGAGTCCTACATATCACTAATGAATCATAGACCATATTCCCAATGAAAAAAAAACAATAGAAATGTTTTTTTCTCAATTTTGAGTATGTAAGTTGTCTTTTTACTAAAATTAATGTAAATTTTGAATAAGAATCACACTTGGAGTCATATACGTCACAATGAGCATTATATTGAGGTATAATTGATTCCTACATGTTATAAATTACTTATGGATCATTTTTATAAAGTATCAAAACAATTTTAATGTATTTTCTTAGTTTTGAGTACTCCACTTGTAGTTTTTTTGGAAAAATGTCATTTTAAATTGGAATCAAGAACTTTGAATCATACTAATCAAATCATGTGTGGGTTGGAGGTTAGAATAATTATTATACATAAAAAAATAATAATTAATATTTTTTATAAAATATAAAGAAAATAAGTGCACGTTTTCTCAATTTTTAGCATGTGACACTTTTTTTGTATTAAAATGTCAATTTTAAATTGACAATGGACACTTTGAGTCATACCAGCCACATCATGTGTGAAAATGAGATGAAGATGACTCGTACACATCAATAATGACTTATAGATCATTTTACTAAAGTATAAAAAGAAATATTAATGCATTTTATTAGTTTTTAGTATGAAAATTTTATTTTTACTAAAATTAATGTCAATTTTAAAAACATTCAAATGTGTTCTTTCGGTAATGATAAACTCTATCATAAAATAATAATTATTTGTTCATAAAATTGGAAATATAAATTTTTCCATGTATTTTTTATTGATAGTGATGATGAATCTTTTACCAATTATCTTGTAAATAATGATCATTTTACACAATTAATATAAACATGCATAATGAAGTCATGAGTAAGAAACTACATCTGTTTTTTATTTTTGTTTGGTTATTTTCTTGGTGATGATTTTATTTATCAATTTGTTATTATGTGATATTAAATTTAATGTGGTTATAGAAATTTTATCCTATTATAATTAGTTTGAAAAAAATAAGTGGTGTTTGTTTTGTTTCTGAAAAAAATCATGCACATAAATTCCTGTATAAAATCACTTAAGTAAGTGGTGATTTTTTTTCAATAATCCACCTAAAAGACTTAAAATATGGATCATATATTAAGTGAAAAGTATTTTTTTTTCACTTTTAAACAATTTATATCAAAAAAAATCTTGATATGATTCTCATTCTACTCCATTTCCCAACAATTTTATTGTTTTCAAGCCAATGCTCTGTCTCCTCCTCCACCTCAGTCTACTCCTCTTCCTCATCCTCTACCTCGGTCACCGACTCTGACTCCACCTCCAACCCCACCTATGCCTCCACCTCCACCTCCACCTCCACCAAAACATTCACCTTTGAATCTTATACCAACTCTTACATTACTATGAAATTTTTTTTTAGGTTAGCGATTCTAAACAAATTAATTTCCTTCAATATACTTCTCAATGAGAAACAAATAAAAATTAATATATAATCATTATTACAGTAATTCTCACACCAAAAAATTATTTATAAGGTCATAAATTATTTTATATAACAATAGTATCTAGAAATCACCTAAATTTGTTGTCAATATAAATTATGATAAAATATACGCC